>JAPQWN010000010.1:31510777-32710777 GCA_028538565.1 Umbellularia californica | reverse complement strand
GTCAATCGTTGAGGGTCCTAGATTCATATCGATGTGAATAGGGTCCCGTATGTCTAATTTGACATATACTTAGTGCTCCATGAGAATTAAGGACATCTCGGATCCCTATGCACAATGACAAGTCTAAGGATCCTCGACGAATCTTCATAATGGGTTCCCTTTCATCCGGATTCCATAAAATGCCTCCTAAGTTCTTACATTGTATTGGGGCTCCAAACAATACCTCCCCAAGCTTAAAACAATGTTTCAAGGCCCCAAGTATTGATAGGTCATATGCAAGAAATCGGGCATGTATAAAACACTTAATGAAATCGTGTAAACAGGCGAAACGGGGTGCTCGAGGCACAAATATCATTTCAATATCGGGTCATGCAAATCAGGGCTAGCACAAATGCTACAAATACAGTTCAGTACTTTCGGGATGGATAAATCACAACTCATAAATTTCGGGAATAAACAGGGGTGCAATAAACTTTCGAAATATCAGGACAAGTGTCGGGGTTCAAGATAACTCAAGGTGGATAGGGATCCCGTATGTCTATTTTTCAGTAAACACTTGGTACTCCTTGAGTCTAGAGACATTTCGGGCTCCTTACACCCCTGGGTAACCTCAACATTTCAACAAATCTCGGTGATGTGGTTTCTCACTCGAACGGGCTTCAATCAAACATTTCCTCTTTGTTTCGAACATATTCCAGGTGGAAAGTGCCCATTGCTTTCAGAAAGGTTCACAAGCAAATGGGATGGGAACTCCCTTCATCTTTCTTTATTCCCATAATTCTGGGAAATTCGGTTGCCTGGCGGTCACCTGGCGGTTAGCCGCCAATGGATTAGGCGGTTAGCCACTGGCTGACCGCGGGGCTGACCGCGATTGACCTGACCAAATGCAGCATTCTGGAAATGTAACCGCTTCAGTTCGGTTGGCTGGCGGTTAGCCGCCGATGGACTCGACGGTTAGCCGCCAGCTGACCGCGAGGCTGACCGTAAGGTTACAGCTCTCTGGAAAAGGAACCGAAACCGGTTCGGTTAGCCGCCAGTCACCAGACGGCTAACCGCTAGGTGACCGTCGGCTGACCGCCAGTTGCGGGAACTCCACAATACAGTTCAGATTCAGGTCTTCTTTTCTCCAATCCATTCCTTTCCCTCTCAAATCACTTACCTACAATAAAATGAGCTGAAAGCTCCTCCTATTCCACCTTCAACTCCTCTCCAATATCAAAATTTCTACATATCATTATCCAATCACTTCTTCTCTTTTTCACCCTCAACCATAAGAGAAAAGAAACTCCACAATCACCAAGATTCATTTAAGCCAAAAACAAGAGATAGACAAAGACTAAAATTCCCCATGTTTCCAAAACATTAAATGTACTTCCAAATCAATGTGAATCATAAAGAAAACATGAATAGTGATAATGTGAAACATCAAGTATGAAATAGAAAACCGCATTTCTCATAAAACATGTAAATATCAAATCATCCACTTGCCTTAGGTCTCTAATCAAGCAAATCAAGCTCTAAACACTCTTCCAAGTCAAGGCTCCAAGCTACACAAAAACCCAAAAAAAAAACAACCCATAAGAACCCTAAAATGGTAACTCAACAAAGAGAAGGAATGGGCTCAAACAAGCTAAGAAATAAGACCTAGGGGAAAGCCATTGCTCAACAATAGAAGATGGAAAGAGATCCTTACCTCTAGGGCCATTAATCAACAAGAAGGAGCTTGAAATAGGGGCTGCCCACCTTGGTTTCCCATGAAAATGGTGTCAAAAGAGAGAGGAGATGAAGGGGAAGAAGTTGCCGGAGTTTCCTCGTCGGATTGGTAGCTTGAAGGCTTCATTTGAGTAAGAGAAATGGAAGAAAAAGGAGAACAGGGGCTGCTGGTACTGTAGCATGGAGGTTGCAGTCGATGGAAATGGGAATGAGGGAGAAAGAGAGGAAGATGGCCTTTTTATAATGGGTGATGTGGGGTCCACACTAAGTATATCTTGTAATGGAGATTAGGGAGCTTTCTAGACCTCGGATCAAGAAACTTAAAACATGAAAAGTGTCCGGAATAAAATTATCTTTCCAACAAGGTCAACATTGACATACTTCTGGGGTCCACATAAAAAGTCAACTGTTTGGTCAAAGGGGTCAAAGAATGGGAAATTTGGGATTTCTAGAAAAACTGATTTTAGGAGCTTCGAATGGGCACGGAGTGAACATGAAAGTTGTAGGGAATGGCGAGATTAGTCTAACGAAGCTGAGATGGGAATTTTTGGGAATCACCAAGAATCTCCCCACGCTGACCACGCAAAACAAATGGGACCCTATGGTTACTGTCTAGGTTCACTGGCTCTCAAAACTTCCCAAAGCTAATGAAAAGTCATTCTAACTCAAAAACTCAACCAAACAACCACTAAACCCATCGAGAAAACCAAATCACGATTAAAACCACACTAAACCAAGAAATTAGGGATCGGGTTCTCACATACCCTTTTTTTCTGCACTGCTATTGCTACGCTTGAATGATCCAATTCCTTCACTAGTATTGGATTCATGGACCCAGTGATCTTGTTCTTCATCACTTCCCCTCAAGCTAGTGAGTGATGACAGCACAATCCCTAGCTTGTTTCTTAAGTTGTGAACTACTTGCATTGGGAGAGATTTTGTAAAATTAACTGCCACTTGTTTTGAGGAACTTATGAAATAAGTGACTAGAGCTCCTAGTGCCACTTTTTCACAAACCAAGTGGTAATTAATTTTTATATGTTTTGGCATGAATGGGTAGGTTGGCTTTGGGATTAAAGAGAACTGATGATGTCACAGAAGTGTATGGGAATTTTTTTTTTTTAAAGGAAAAATCCTATATCAATCAAATGGCATGTAAGAGATCTAGGTGAGTTCAACAGCTGTGGATGCTAGTGATCTGTATTCGCCCTCATTGTTATATCTAGCCACAATAGGTGTTTCTTAGAGACCCAGGAAATGCAATTCACACCATGATATATGCAATACCTGGTGGTAGAGCGCCTTGTTAGTGGGCAACCTGCCCAGTCTACATCTGAGAAGCCGCACAGGTTTGAAATGGACCAAGTGATTCGAAGACCATAATGTAGTACCCTTGATATACAATAGAATCCTTTTAACAGCTTGACAATGTCCTTCAATTCGTTGCAACCATGAAATGCCAAATCCAAGTTGACTTCGTGTGATAACCTTGAATGAGTAAGGGTAAGGTATTGAAGTGGAGCAACCAAACTTCTATTTGTGGTGCCATCCATTTCCATTGCTGAAGTTTTAGTACTATGGAGATTGTGATTTCAAGCTAGTGGAGTGTCAATTGGCTTGGAATTGTGCATTTTTGTTTTGATCAGAATCTATCATTCATATTTGGACTGTGATGAGAAGATTCTACTATGTTCATTGCAATTTCTGACCCATGCCTTGTAATAAATTGTGATTGAAGTGAGGAATTATCACTTCTCATTGTTATTTCATGGAGGTAGAAGTAGAAGAAGAATGGTGTCTTTGTCACTTTTATGAACAATGATGGATGGCCTTGCTACAGAAAACTCCAATTTGGAGCCTACCTGCTTATTAAATGGGGCGTGCTGATTTGGCTATTCAATGCTCGTTAGGACATTTGGTCTCGGATCTTAAATTTAGAGGACTCAAAAATAATTAAAATCCTTTATCACATGGTGTGTTGTGTATTATGTTAACATTGTTTTATTGGTTTACATAACATAAATGTATTAACAAAATAAACTAAAAAAGGGCCTAACTAAAACCCCACGGGCTTGTAACCCTTACAACTATACAGGCTTATACATGGATGTAACAGTTCCATGCTGTAAAAAGGATCCAAGCTTTTGACCCTGTTGGGACTCGAATACTTGCTTGTGAAAGAATGAAGTGAAGTAAAGCCTCAGAAGGTGAAAGAATGAAATATAAGTAAGTTGTGATGATATTTTCTGGGTTTTTTTATCCTTTAATTGAGAAAGGATGTTGTCTTTTGACTTTTTTATTTTAAAATGATGGAATTTTGAAAATATTTGCTTTTGATATCACCATTTGTCTTAAAATTAGAGGCTTTACTTCACTCCACTTTACTAGTGAAGTTCCAAAGTTAGCCTTGTTTGGATAAACGAGAGGTGGAGTAAAATGAAGTGGATTCACATGAGGAGAACTAGGTTGAACTTAAAGTAGACTACTTCACTACATTTGGATGCTTATTGTGAAGTAAATGTTTGGAGTAGAGTCCACTTTTACTCAATGAAGATGAGTTATTTGTCAATTTTAAAGATTGTAATAGACGTTGAAATCAGAACTTTACCACATCCTAAAATCAAATAGATATTTATAGAGAAAGAAAACATGTGAATTAAGCTGAAAACAGATAATAACAGATTCATATTTCAAGATAGATGCCTATCATGGGTGACTGCAATTCTCCACTTACATTACATGATGTGACTTGGTGAGCAAATTCTATTTCTAATTTCTAATTACTTGTGATTAGGTCAGAAATGGACAGGAGTTGGATATTACGTTATCAGAACCGATTTAGTGCGGAGTACATAGCTGGGGTGATCTCATTTATTGATTTTGCAAAGGCGAATTCGGGCGGGGCGGGGCAGATTAACTGTCCGTGTAACGATTGCTGTAACTATCGAAAGCAGGACTATGAAAACCGTGAGAAGTCATTTGCACATTCATGGAATGATGGTCTCATACCTACGGTGGATATTTCACGGGGAACCTATAGTTCAACCCGATGATTCAAATGAGAGTGATGATGAATCGGAAGAGAATCAAGATGAATATGATGAGTTGTTAGAGGATCATCGTAGGGGAACTTACTTGGAGGAAGATACTCAAGAGAGGGATGACGTGCATGATTTTGAAAATTTGTTGAAGGCTTCACAGCGTGGCCTGTACCCAGGATGCAAAAGCTCAGATACTCTGTTATCGTTTGTCATCAAGGTATTGCATGTGAAGGTAGAAAGTGGGTGTAGCAACAAGTCGTTTGACAAGGCTCTGTAGATTTTTAAGGACTTCTTACCTGAAGGTCATGTGGTGCCGGCCTCAGTTTACGAGGCGAAGAAATTATTACGTGACTTGGGCATGGGATACAAGAACATAGATGCCTGCAAACACAATTGTGTGTTGTACTGGAAAGAGAATGCTCAATTGGATAAATGTCCAGAATGTGAAGAGCCTAGGTACAAGGTCAATGATGGCAAGCGAAAGAAGATCCCTCATAAGGTGCTCCGTTACTTCCCATTGACACCGAGGTTACGCAGATTGTATATGTCAAGGAAGACAGCCATAGAGATGGGATGGCACAGTGATAAGGGCGTTGACCATGGGATAGCGCGGCATCCGGCTGATTCAGTGGAATGGAAAGAATTTGATAAGAAATATCCAGAATTTGCCCAAGAGACACGTAATGTGAGGCTGGGGTTAGCCACCGATGGATTCAATCCTTTCGGTAACATGAGCACCTCTTATAGCATGTGGCCTGTCATACTTATGCCCTATAATTTGCCACCATGGATGTGCATGAAGGAGCCATTTTTGATGATGTCATTACTTATTCCAGGCCCAAGCTCACCGGGAAACGATATCGATGTATATCTTAGGCCCTTGGTTGATGAGTTGAAGGAGCTGTGGGATCATGGTGTATCGACTTATGATGCCTCCACTAAACAGACCTTTCAAATGCATGCGGCTGTAATGTGGACGATAAATGACTTTCCTGCATATGGTAACTTGTCTGGGTGGAGCACAAAAAGTTATAATACTTGCCCCTCGGGTAACGATAGCTCGTTAGGGGTGAAGTTGAAAGATAAGATTGGGTACATTGGCCATCGAAAATACTTGGAACTGAACCACCAATGGCGTAGAAGCAAGGCCTTCAACGGTCAGCTTGAGCGTGAAAAGAATTCTTTGGATTTACCGGGGCAAAAGGTACTAGACCAGCTAGAAGAACTAGCGCCGGTCAAGTTTGGTAAGAATAACAGAAGACCGCGTGACTCCGGAGAACTGAATTGGACAAAGAAAAGCATCCTATTTGAATGGCCCTACTGGAAGTGCAAAAAACTCCGACACAACCTTGATCCTATGCATATTGAGAAGAACATCTGTGTAGCTTTGGTTGGAACAATTTTGGGCATAAAGGGCAAAAACAAAGACACCGAGAAAGCACGTAAGGATTTGAAAAATATGGGCATCAGGCCAGAGTTGCATCTAGTGGAGAGGGGCAATGGATCAGCGCAAAGCCGCATGCCTCTTACACTTTGGAAACAAAACATAGAGATGGATTTTATGAATTCTTGAAGTCAATCAAATACCCAGACGGCTATGCGGCGAACCTTTCGAGGTGTGTAACCTCGAAAAATGATAAATTAGCTGGTTTAAAGAGCCATGATTGCCACATCCTTATACAACGCATCCTTCCTATTGGCATGCGTGGCTTTTTGAATAAGGATATCTGTAAAACATTGTTTGAGTTAGGCAGCTTTTTCCAAGACCTTTGCCCGAAAACACAGAGACACGATGATTTGAAAAAATTGGAGGAGCAGATAGTTTTGATATTGTGCAAGTTGGAGAGGATTTTTCCTCTTGCTTTCTTTGATGTGATGGTTCATCTATCGGTTCATTTGTCACGCGAGGTCATGCTTGGTGGACCGTTGCAATATCGGTGGATGTACCCGATAGAAAGGTAATAGTTGATGGCCATTGATTAATTATTTAAGTATTAGTGCAACTAACTGCCTTGCATTGAAAATCGTAATTGTTATCATTGGCTATCTAAAGGTTTCTGAAGACCCTAAAAGGGTACGTTCGCAACCGAGCTCGGCCTGAAGGTTCGATCGCTGAGGCTTACATTGCTAAAGAGTGCCTCACTTTTTGCTCAATGTATTTAAGGCAGACTGATCGAGTAGAGCGCTATGATGATGGTGGCGAACGTGGCCTGGGGATGTCGGTATTCACACAAACCGTCCGTCCCATCGGACCGATGCCAAGAGCACATGATCCTTCTCAAAAAATGCGTGACATGGCTCAATGGTTTGTGTTGAATAATTGCCCCGTGGTGGAGCCCTATCTAAAGTATGTGCTTCAATCTAGTAGATTATTCTTGCATTGCTTGTTAACTCCTTTATTCATTCTCTACTCTTACTTATTCATTAAAAGCTATCTTGAGTAGAAACACAAGCATTTAGTGCAAGATCAAAGAACTGGAGATGTCGGTCAAATACAACGAAAAGAATTTGCAGGATGGTTCAAACAGCGTGTAAGACATATGAAATATCATCATTTTAATTGCTACATATTATTGGATTGCACTTCAAATAACATTAGTCTAATACATTTGTCTTAATCTGCTTATGTAGATTAATCAATTGCGAACTCTAGGGTCACCGGAAGCATTTGATGAGATGTGGTCATTAGCAAATGGCCCTAGATCCCTAGTGAGTCTTTATCAAGGATGTGATTGCAATTGCGACCGATACCACACTAAAGACCATGAGAAATGCCGTAGGAGCCAGAGTAGTGGATTGGTCGTGGAAGGGGAATACCAAGGGGTGAAGCATGACTACTATGGCTACATCTGCAAAGTCTGGGAATTGTCCTATCGGCACGGGGGTAAGGTGGTCTTATTTGAATGTGAATGGTACAACACTAGTACCAAGCACAAGATAAACATCGAAGACCATGTTACAAGCATTGATATCACGGGTCGTTGGTGTACGGATGATCCATTTGTCCTACCAAGTCAGGTGACACAAGTCTTCTACGTCAATGACACCAGCAAAGGAAAAAATTGGAGAGTCGTAGAGCGGGTCAAGCATCGGGGAGTATGGGATGTACCCGCTAAGCAGGATGACGACGATGACGATGACAATGTGCCTAATGATGCATTTCAGCAACACGAAACAACATTTGTTGTCCCAGTTCTTGTCGATGGTACTAGTGTCCAATACTCTAGGGATGATCTAGATCCTGAGATCGTTCTTAGTGATGAGTCAGCAGATGTGGATGGCCAAGAAAAGAATGAAACACTGGCGGAGTACGAAGATGAATAAGAAAATGATGTTCATAGTCAGGAAGATGATGACATGGAATATGACATGTAGTGTTTGTTTCAGGTTTTGCATATGTAACGATTAAGTAAATTAATAAAAATATTGTCTTACATAATGACATTGTCTTCACTTTCATTTTCTCTTTTGATTTGTTCATATATGGATAAGACATTTCTACATTTCACGTTTTATTCTTACTTCTATATATCATAGTTGCAAAAGATTCCAAACGGAGGGAAAAAATGGGTCAAACCAGGAGAGTTGTCCCGTCAAGTGCAAGCATCCAATTATTTATTAAAGAGAAAAAAGACAATTAAGAAGAATTCAGAAAAACTTGCATCTCTAGGACTCCCGCCGACCGCATGTACTATATTTGGTTTGGCTAAAGGAACAAACGAGAAGGGAAAGAGGAATGTTAGTGTGAATGATGAGGATGAGAACTACATTCCCCGCGAAGATGATGTAGATGACGAGACATCTTGGTCTCAATCGGATGAGGTAATCTTTCTATGAATGTCTATGACGTGTACTTGAAAATATTAGTTTTGACGGTGAAACTCATGCTAAAATGATTTCCATTTCCATTTAATGTAAATTGTTGACATTCACTTTACTAATATTATTGATTTTTGCTAATAATTATTTATTTTCCTTGTCACTTTGCGTTATGTCAGATTGCAGATATGCCTCAGGAAAATAGGGTGAAACGTGCTCGGAGGATCGCAGCTGCAATTCTAGTCACACCTGAGGCCTCGACATAGCCTCCACGCCCCACTCTTCTAGTTACACGGTCTGGAGGATCAGGGAGCACCCCTGATTTGGCAGCCTCCCAGCCTCTGCCGATTCAGCCTTTGACCACACGGCCCTCGCCGACCCAGCCTCGGACGTCCCAGCTTCCGACGAGTCCTCATACAGTCGGGAGCAGCGTAGGTGAGAAAATTATGACCTTTTAAAATTCAGAATGGTTCACCTCAATTTAATGATTTGTGTTCACTAACTCATTTGGCACTTTCATTTTAACAGCATCAGCCCCAGTCTCGGAGGTTCCGAGCCGTGCAAGGGGTATTACGCGAGGAAAGAATGTGACAAAGCTGAGGAAACAGCTGGGTCATAACATCCCAGTCCCGATCCCCATCTCCAGTCATAGGCCTGTCGGAGAATATGCCCCATCACTGGTTAACCATCTTGGGTTAGCCATTAGAGAGGTTGCCCCAGTCAGGCCCCATGGATGGAAGAAGCTTGACAGTGGGATCAAGCTTGCTATCATTGATGCAGTTCAAGTAAACTTCAACGAGAAATATCAACCAAATTGATTATAGTTGTGCTCTGCATTACAATTTGATTATATATTTTGAGGGCATGGAATCCATGAAAATAGATGAGCCATTGTCTATTTTGAGGGCAACCATCTGACTTGCCTTTGCAACAATCTGAATTCAATCAATAATGCAGTTAGAACTTCTATTTTGGCTAGAAGTGTAAAACATGCTTTTGGGTTGAAACATAGACATGCTATCATATATGATATCATCTATAACCTTATTTCGACAATGTAGTGTAGGTCGAGAGCTACTTTCAAAAAAATGTAGACTCAAATTTTGATTCGATGAAGTTTTATGACTGGATGCTTGTTTGACATCAATTGCAACTTAATATATTATAGTTTATTATTACTAATCTTTATATGGCTCTCCCCTAAATGCAGCAAATTTTCGATATTGGGGACTACGAGGGCGATATGCAGCTCAGGGCGGACATTGACCGCCAATGCGGGGTTTTGTATAGGAATTGGAAGTATGAGCTGCATATTCACTATCTCGAGTTGTTGGAGCAGGGGGTTCCCCGACCCCAGGACCACCCGGCGGAGGGTTGTGATCCGGCTGATTGGCAGTTGATGGTCTCGCAGTACTGGGAATCACCAGCCTGGAAGGTAACTTTGGGATGTTATCTACAACAATTATTTAAATTCCAACGTAATTCTATTGGTAATGATTTTATAAATGATTGCTACTGCATAATTGTTTATCTATATAGTTGAAGTCGAAAAAAGCTCAAGAGAGTCGAGCCAAGCTGCCATATAATCATACTAGTGGCTCTAGGTCATTTGCATCGAAGTTATCTCTGATGGTACTAATTATATTCATATGAAGAAACTTGATTAAGTTTATTAATTTATCATTATGTAGTTGGGTTCATATCTAATACAAAGCCATTTCAAATGACAGATGGCACAGAATGCCGGTCAACCGCAGCCTATTACTCAGTTCTTCCGCGACACCCACTATAGAGAAAAAAGTAATGAGTGGGTAAATGAGGTGGCTCGGCAGAGACATGTACGTATGTTGATAAATCAATTATGATCAATAATGCCATAAAAGCATTCTAAATCCCTTATTGATTTAAATGGCAGGAGGCCTTGGTGCAACGGATTGAGGAGCAGTCGCAACCCTCTGTCACAGCTCCGATGACTGAGGAACAGATTGCTGTTGATGTGCTTGGAAAGAGGTCGGGATATTTAAAAGGGTATGGGATATACACTAGGACCTCTTCATCTTCTACACAGTCTCGGGCACCGGATCCTGAGGTGATCGCCCTGCGGGAGCAGTTAGCTGAGTAGGCTAGGAAGTAGGCTGCACTTGAGGCCCTCGTTCATCAGTTGGCAGCTGTGGCAGGGAGAGATCCGACCACCTATGTCGACATCACGAGAGGGACCACTTCTGCTGGTGATGGTACATCTACTAGAGATCATGATGGATGCTCTTAAAGGCAGGTAGACAACCCTTTTTTTTTTGGGTTTTGAATATATAACAATAATCATCATCAACACCATCATTTATTGCAATTCAAGGAACATGAACAGTTATGTGTTGGTTTCCATCCACATAGAACTTGGAATACTAGCAGGACTGTTTTACCAACATCATAAAAATTGGGAACCAGCACGAGCACCTCGCTCAAGGGTAGAGTGACTTGTAGGAACTGACGGTTAGCTGATAGGACTCCCGGTTAGAGAATTAGAAGCGAAAATCGACGATTTTCCAACACTTAGGCAAGAAAACGGCCCGCCGGGGTCCGGAACGGGAATCGGCCCCCCGAAAAATCGAAAACCACCATGAGCACCTTGGTCGAGCGTAGAGTGACTTGTAGGAACTGACTGTTCGCTGATATGACTCCCGGTTAGAGAATTAGAGGCGTAAACATCGGATTTTCCAACACTCAGGCTCGAAAATGGCCCGCCGGGGGTCCGGAACGCGAACCAGCCCCCGGAAAAATCGGGAACCGGTACGAGCACCTCGCTGGGGGGTAGAATGACTTGTAGGAACCGACGGTTCGCTGATATGACTCTCGGTTAGAGAATTAGGGGCGTAAACATCGGATTTTCCAACACTTTGGCTCGAAAACGGCCCGCCGGGGGTCCGGAACGGGAACCGTCCCCCGGAAAAATTGGGAACCGGTACGAGCACCTCGCTCGAGGGTAGAGTGACTTGTAAGAACTGACGGTTCGCTGATATGACTCTCGGTTAGAGAATTAGAGCGTAAACATCGGATTTTCCAACACTTAGGCTCGAAAACGGCCCACCGGGGGTCCGGAACGCGAACCGGCCCGTGGAAAAATCGGGAACCTGCACGGGCACCTCGCTGGGGGGTAGAGTGACTTGTAGGAACTGACGATTCGCTGATAAGACTCCCGGCTAGAGAATTAGAAGCGATAATCGACGATTTTCCAACACTTAGGCTCGAAAACGGCCCGCCGGGGGTCCGGAATGGGAACTGGCCCCCAGAAAAATAGGGAACCAGTACGAACACCTGACTCAAGGGTAGAGTGACATGTAGGAATTGACGGTTCACTGATATGACTCCCGGTTAGAGAATTAGGGGCGTAAACATCGGATTTTCCAACACTTAGGCTCGAAAATGGCTTGCCGAGGTTTCGGAACAGGAACCGGCCCACGGAAAAATCTGAAACCGGGACGACCACCTCACTGGGGGGTAGAGTGACTTGTAGGAACTGACGGTTCGCTAATATGACTCTCGGTTAGAGAATTAGAGGCGTAAACATCGGATTTTCCAACACTTAGGCTCGAAAACGGCCCTCCGGGGGTCCGGAACGCGAACCAGCCCCCGGAAACATCGGGAACCGGCATGAGCACCTCACTGGGGGGTAGATTGACTTGTAGGAACCGATGGTTCACTGATATGACTCTCAGTTAGAGAATTAGGGGCGTAAACATCGGATTTTCCAACACTTAGGCTCGAAAACGGCCCGCCAGGGGTCCGGAACGAGAACCGGGCCCCGAAAAAATCGGGAACCGGTACGAGCACCTCGCTGGGGGGTAGAATGACTTGTAGGATCCGACGGTTCGCTGATATGACTCTCGGTTAGAGAATTAGGGGCGTAAACATCGGATTTTCCAACACTTTGGCTCGAAAACGGCCCGCCGGGGGTCCGGAACGGGAACCGTCCCCCGGAAAAATTGGGAACTGGCACGAGCACCTCGCTCGAGGGTAGAGTGACTTGTAAGAACTGACGGTTCGCTGATATGACTCTCGGTTAGAGAATTAGAGGCGTAAACATCGGATTTTCCAACACTTAGGCTCGAAAACGGCCCACCGGGGGTCCGGAACGCGAACCGGCCCTTGGAAAAATCGGGAACTTGCACGAGCACCTCGCTGGGGGGTAGAGTGACTTGTAGGAACTGACGGTTCGCTGATAAGACTCCCGGTTAGAGAATTAGAAGCGATAATCGACGATTTTCCAACACTTAGGCTCGAAAACGGCCCGCCGGGGGTCCGGAATGGGAACCGGCCCCCAGAAAAATAGGGAACCAGTACGAACACCTGATTCAAGGGTAGAGTGACATGTAGGAATTGACGGTTCACTGATATGACTCCCGGTTAGAGAATTAGGGGCGTAAACATCGGATTTTCCAACACTTAGGCTCGAAAATGGCTCGCCGAGGGTCCGGAACGGGAACCGGCCCACGGAAAAATCTGAAACCGGGACGACCACCTCACTGGGGGGTAGAGTGACTTGTAGGAACTGACGGTTCGCTAATATGACTCTCGGTTAGAGAATTAGAGGCGTAAACATCGGATTTTCCAACACTTAAGCTCGAAAACGGCCCGCCGAGGGTCCGGAACGAGAACCGGGCCCCGGAAAAATCGGGAATCGGCACGAGCACCTCGCTCGAGGGTAGAGTGACTTGTAGGAACAGACGGTTCGCTGATATGACTCTTGGTTAGAGAATTAGAGTCGTAAATATCGAATTTTCCAACACCTAGGCTCGAAAACGGCTCGCCGGGGGTTTGGAACGCGAACCAGCCCCTGGAAAAATAGGAAACCGGCATGAGCACCTTGCTGGGGGGTAGAGTGACTTGTAGGAACTGACGGTTCGCTCATAAGACTCCCGGTTAGAGAATTAGAAGCGAAAATCGACGATTTTCCAACACTTAGGCTCGAAAACGGCCCGCCGGGGGTCCGGAATGGGAACCGGCCCCCGGAAAAATAGGAAACCGGTACGAACAGCTGACTCAAGGGTAGAATGACTTGTAGGAACTGACGATTGGCTGATATGACTCTCGATTAGAGGATTAGAGGCGTAAACATCGGATTTTCCAACACTTAGGCTCGAAAACGGCCCGTCGGGGGTCTGGAATGCGAACCGGCCCCCGGAAAAATCGGGAACCAGTACGAGCACCTCATTCGAGGGTAGAGTGACTTGTACGAACTGACGGTTCGCTGATATGACTCTCGGTTAGAGAATTAGAGGTGTAAACATCGGATTTTCCAACACTTAAGCTCGAAAACGGCCCGCCGGGGCTCTGGAACCCGAACCAGCCCCCGGAAAAATCGGGAACCGGCACGAGCACCTCGCTGGGGGGTAGAGTGACTTGGAGGAACTGACGGTTCGCTAATAGGACACCCGGCTAGAGAATTAGAAGCGAAAATCGATGATTTTCCAAAACTTAGGATCGAAAACGGCCCGCCGAGGGTCCGGAACGGGAACCGGCCCCCGGAAAAATCGGGAACCGGCACGAGCACCTTGCTCGAGTGTAGAGTGACTTGGAGGAACTGACGATTCGCTGATATGACTCTCGGTTAGAGAATTAGAGGCGTAAACATCGGATTTTCCAACACTTAGGCTCGAAAACGGCCCGTCGGGGGTCCGGAACGCGAACCAGCCCTCAGAAAAATCGGGAACCGGCACAAGCACCTCGCTGGGGGGTAGAGTGACTTGTAGGAACTCATGGTTCGCTGATAAGACTCCCGGTTAGAGAATTAGAAGCGAAAATCGACGATTTTCCAACACTTAGGCTCGAAAACGGCCCGCCGGGGGTCCGGAACTGGAACCGGCCCCCAAAAAAATAGGAAACCGGTATGAACACCTGACTCGAGGGTAGAATGACTTGTAGGAATTGACGGTTCGCTGATATGACTCCCGGTTAGAGAATTAGAGGCGTAAACATCGGATTTTCCAACACTTAAGCTCGAAACTGGCATGGGTACCTTGTTCAAGGCCAAAGTAACTTGTTGGAATTTACGGTTAGTGAATCGGACTTCTGTTTATCGAATTAGACAAAAGAACTGGCTGATTCTCAATACTTAGGCTGGAAAATAGGCCGCCGAAAAACTTAGGAAAAGATATTTATATATATATGTTTAGCTTTCATTTATAATTTCATTCGTTGAAAAGATTCTAATGTTATTGTTTTTTTTTCTTTGCAGATTGATTAACGCTTTGCGGTCGGTTGCGGACTTTTGGGGGTGTTTTATTCTTGTTTGTTTATTTGATATGTATTTTGGACTGTATCATCGTTGATTATAATATTTGGTTAATGAAATGAATGATTAGATGAAAAATGGCGATGATTGTTTGTTAATTTAGTACCTTTTGTTTTAATGCATTTTTTATATTGAATATAGGTAGATGACTAGGTTTACTTCTGATACAGGTGTATAAACAGCTTTGTAGGAAAATTATATTACGAAAACGAATATGGTTTTTAGCACCTTTTGTTTTAATGAATTTTTTATATTGAATATAGGTAGATGAACAGGTTTACTTCTGATACAGGTGTAGAAACAGCTTTACAGGAAAATAATATTAGAAAAACGAATATGGTATTTTAAATAAAAAATAAAATCACTTTTACCGACGTTTTATTTTCGTTGGTAAAAGTGGTTTTTTTTAATTTCTATTTTACCGACGAAAATAAAACGTCGGTAAAGGTTTTTTAATTTTTCCTTTTTAATTTACCGACGACAATAAAACGTCGGTAAAAGTGGTTTTACCGACGAAAATAAAACGTCGTTAAAAGTTTTTTTTAATTCTTTTTATTTTTCCTTTTTATTTTACCGACGAATATAAACGTCGGTAAAAGTCATTTTGTTTTTTTTTTATTTTTTCTTTTTGTTACCGACGTTTTATTTTCGTCGGTAAAAGTTCCACAATTTTTGATTTTTTAATTTCCCGACGAAACTAAACGTCGGTAAAAGTATTTATTAAATTTTTAGAAAATTAAAATAATATTACCAACGTTTTTAAAACGTCGGTAACATTCAAATAATCGTCGGTAAAGAGCAAATTTTTGCCGACGAAAACATATTTCGTCGGTAAATACTTTTGCTGACACCTTCTTACCGACGTTTGGGCGACGAAATGATTTTCGTCGGTAAAGATCTTTACCGACGTTTTACTGACTTTTGGCGATGAAAAATTTCGTCGCTAAAGGTATAGTTTGTTGTAGTGCATGGAACCCCCTAAATTACAATGGACCAATTGAGTTTTCATTAATTCGATTGCATTGGCCATTGGATTGAGAGTCAAAACTTTTCTTTAATATAAAGTCGTTAAATTTGTAGGCCACGGATGAAGGGATTAGAGACTTGGGATTAACTCAAACTTGATATATGGTCTTATCTCATATGACTCTTTCCATTCCCCCCTCCCCCCCAAAGTCCCATGATTAGTGGGGCCCAAGGTGGGCTGTGAGGGGTGCCACCTCAGCAACCTAATCATTCTCCTTTCAAATAAATATGGAGAAAAACCTAGAGTGCTTTAAGGTGCCATGTCCTTACATGCTACAACTTTTTCTCCAAAAAATCTATTTATCCATATCCTCTATCTCATAAACTCTCTCAATCAAGATCTCCTAAAATCTCTCTATCTTGCTACATTTATTCTCTCTCTCAACACCATCTATCTTCCATCCTCTCAAGACTGCCATCTTTTTATTTTAATATTTGGGGCCCACCTTTCTACAATTCATACCGATAAAATTTTCATTAAAAATATCATTTTCTTTTAGTTTCTAAATACAACTCTACTCTATTCAAATATTGTCAACTGTGAACGAAAATCAGACCCGACCTTCTGGTAGACCACTTCATGGACGGGCTTGTGATAAAAATGTTTTGAGGTTGAAGTTTTTTGGTTGAATCTTATAGGCATCCTTTTCTGATCTGATTATATAGATATATAACCCTAGGTTTGGCCCACCATAAATTACACTTCCGTGGGCCCACATGGACTCATAATTAAGAGATATATATTGATTCAAGATGGGCCAATTATTACTGGGATCAAATAACACTAACCTATGGTTTTAAAGTCTCATAATTTATGGCTTTTAAAGTTAAGATGTTTATACATTTTTTAAAAAAAATCTAGAGCTAAAAAATGGTTTGATCAGTTTTAACAAAATGCGCTTTTCTATATCTTCTTTAGTAATTATTGCTGTTATTATTATTATTTTTATATTGTTGTTGAATGGATTTTTTTTAGCTTTATCTTTGTAATAGTTTATTGTTGATGTTGACCACTTGTATTTGTGATTGAAGATGTGTTGACTGTTTTTACATAAATATGCATGAACATATGCTTATATGTTTATAATTAATTTTGATATCTCATAAATCTAAAATGTAATATCTTACTTTTTGCCCCGGGCTAAGCACGGGGCGTTGTTGCTAGTATATATATATATATATATATATTCTCAAAACAGTCAATTTAAAGTTGTCCCTTTTTCCGTCCATCTTTTTTTTTTTGGTCATGGGGCTCATGTTGAGTCAGTCTAATATTTTCATATACACCACCCTCATAAAAAGAGTCGCAAGTTCAAGTTTGATACTCATCCAACTTTTTCTCAACATTGGATTGAGATCATAATAAAATGATCCACCTAAACCATTAAGTTCTATTGCCATGGATGAAAATGTTAGGATGATCTTATAGACTCAAGACTTTGCATATAGAAGGCCTCATATCGATATTTCCATCCAATCGACTTTCATGATCATCATGCAGCCCAATGGGCCCAATTCGGAGGAACATTTTCTCCTAAACAATGCTCGAGCATCGTAAAGCGCTCTAATATATCTATATATATATATATATATATGAGAGCTCCCCACCTCTTGATCTCATAATACCGTGAGAGTTACTCTCATAATGCAAACAACCTAAATATGAGGGTTCCCGCCCCTTACTCTCATAGTACCCTGAGAGTAACTCTCACAAAAGCATTTCACACACACACACACACACACACACACACACACACACACACACACACACACACACACACACACACACAGAGTTACGCTACAAAACTCCCTGGGCTATTTTCTAAAAAAAGCCCCTCTTTTAGCCAATAAAAGTGTGACACATCAGTAATACACATATCCGACTCTCTTTCCTAAATTTTTTCCTACAAAGGTGGATCTCTTAAAATACTAACAAATCATTGGTTATTAGATATGGGCAGAAACTCCCCTTTGGAGATAAGGGAGTTTTTGAGAATTTTTCATATATATATATATATATATATATGGGCCTCCTCAGCTCAAGTGGAGGATATCGTCAACTTAAGCACATGTGGATTGTGAAGAGGTCCAAAATTTTGAAAGGCAGCCCATTTATGGGTTTCGAGGGACTATCTCATTCCCCCAAAATTTACGAAACCCCCAAAACCATTTCGCCTGTTCCAAGCCCTAAAACCATTTCGCATGTTCCAAGCCCTCCATCCCACGCTCTCTCTACCCTCCATCCCACACTCTCTACACTCTCCATCCCAAGCTCCATCTCCCTCTGCTAGCCCCTCTCTCTCTCTCTCAACCCTCCCCTAGGCACCGGTCCCGATGCCACGTCCACTGGCCTCGATCTCTCTCTCGTACCTCTCTCTCATGAGATTGTTAGGGTTCATCTCTCCCTCCCACACCTCTCTCTCTCTCTCTCTCTCTCTCTCTCTCTCTCTCTCTCTCTCCCACGACAGCACGCTAGGCTAGATGAGCACCTTCTCTCGTTCCCTCTCTTGTAGTCTCCCTCTCCCTTCCTCTCTTTGTTTTTTTTACTTGTTTACTTAGATGGATAGAAAGTTTTTTTTTTCTCATTCTACTCTTCCTTTAATCTTTCTTCTCTCTCGGAGTGCTGGGTTTTGGGGTTTTGGGTTCTTTTCTTCTTAGTTCGGTGGGAAAGGGGAATGTGGAAAAAAAACCATTTTGAAGTGGGGTTTGGTTGTTGGGGTCTTTCGACTTTGAGGGATTTTGGGGGGTTTACATATGAAAACCTTGTATTGGTGTTATTAAATGAAATGTGGTTGGGGGTTTTCAAATGCAAGCAAACTTTTAAACATATTGAACTTGATCGTTTCCTATTACTGATAAGGAATTGCGCGAACAGGCCAACTTGGCTTTCATCCCTGCCGGCTCAGTTAGGTTAGACTATTAGATGGGGTAATTTGCATCTTCACCTTACACCCTTCACTATTCACGTCTTTTCCATTTTACTATTTCCTTTTTCCTTCACTATTAGATGGGGTAATATGCATCTTCAACTTTTATTCCCTACCTGCCTACGATTTTTTAGTGATTTTAGTTTATGAAGAAAGAAAAGGATAAATTGAAGCAGTGGTAGTTTCTCATAGTTTTCATTCTTTGACATTTGATATTATGATGAACTTTTCAATTTCATCTAAAAGTTTATCCAAAGATGAAAGTAAGTCATTTTTCTCCAAGAGTTTTTTCACTTTAAAGAAGGAAAAATGGCAAGGTTGATTTCTACCCTACTTGTAGAGTTTGCTTTTCCTTTGTATTTTTTAGAGAAAGGTGGAGTTCAAATTAGTCATTGCATCAAACTTCTAATGCTCTCATTTTCTTAAAAAAAATTCAGTTTCAATTTGTTGGAAGTAGGTGGCCACGTGGATAGGTTGCGAAAACTTTTGACCCACTTGATGCAGGGATCACCTATCCATAAGGCTACAAAAACCAAATCCAAGATCCAAGTCCTCAAACTCAACAATCATGTACAATAATAAACTCTGTCTAGAAGATAGAAACAATACTTAACAAGAAATCATGAAATCTACAACATGCAAGGAAGTAGATTATACATTTGGAGCTCGGTTGTGATCTAATGGAGAAATTGATCTCTTTCTTTGACGATGATCTCTTTCACGAATCAAATAAGAATCTCTAAGACCCAATCATCCTCCACGCTATATCCCATATCAGATCTCTTTTCTCAAGTAGATGGGTGGGATCTCCAAAAAAAAAAAAAAAAAAACAACTAGAAGCTCTTAGGGAAATCAGAAGAGAAACTAGAAGAGGGAGAGGAGAGATGGGAGTGTACAACACTTGCACAAGGACTCTCGGGCGTGAATTCCAAGATGTGGAATAGGTTATGGATGTCCAAAGGGGTCTCTCTCTTTTATAGATGTGAAACCGACTCAGGTCACTCTTTAGCTAGCTGATAGATCAATAAAGAAACTGAGAGGGGTAATAGAGGATGTTTTAGTCCAAATCAAAAAATTCTACTTCTTAATAGATTTTATCGTCTTGGACACACAGCCAGTGGCCAACCCTAGTGCACAAATTTCAGTGATATTGGAAGACCTTTCTTGGCCATATTGAATGCATTGATAAATTGTTGGAACGGAGTCATGAAACTTTCTTTTGGGAACATGACAATTGAATTAAAATCTGATTGATTTTATGGGTGGGCAATTTTAATTCAAAATCTGATTTTTAATATATTAATCTATTTTCTCTATTTATGTCCTTTTGATGCCTTATTTTTGAATGATATATTGCATGCTTATAGGCCGCTAAATACTGAAATTATTCAAAGGGGACTAGAACCTTCCTGAAATTTCTCAAATATTAATAAATCTAATTTTTCAGCTTTTGGGTCTTAAATGAAATCGCCCGTATTTTCAGTATTTAGAAAACAACTGAACCCTGACCCTTAGATTGCAAGGCTCCCAATCAAATTTGAGTTTCAATTTAATTATTTCTGGATTTTTAACATCTCCAATTGGTTTTCTGATTATTTTTATGGTGGATGCAGTTTTTAGTATAGTTTTATTAGACTAGGTTCTTAGTTTAGAATTTTTTTTAATTCAACTTGTAATTAGTTTTATTCAAATCTGTAAGTAATTTTTAATTAAAGTAGGATTTGTGATTTTTATAGATTTTTGATAGATTAGCACTAGTTTTCCAATAGGGTAGGTTGATGGAAGATGAGAAATAGAAGAAGAAGAATCACAAGCGGGAGGAAAATGAAGAGAAGTACAGTCATGGCTGAAGAAAAAGTTGAACGGAAGAATAGGAGAGAGCTGAGAGGACTAAGGTTTTGCTGCAGTTGCTAGAAAAAAAAGAACATGAATAATGCAGAAAACCAACGAAAAACTGAGAATTTCCCATGTTTCTCTGGATTTCTCAAAATATTAACATTTGTTAAAATCTCGAAAATACCCGGTTTATCAAGTATCAATTTTAGATGGAAAAGGTTCTAAACGACTTCAAATGAAACTGGGCAAGAACAAAATTTTCTCAGAAATTTATCCATTTTTCAATGAATCCAAAATCATCGAATTATTCCATCGTTACAAACTTTCACAAAACTCAAAATTACAAGTAAGTCGTTGGAAATGAAAACACATCATTTCTTATCAAATGACACACCAAAATAGTGGGGTTCAAGAATAGAATATGTTCAAAACAATGTTCTCAAATCAATGAAACCATGAAAATATAATATTTATATATAACCCCCAAATCTTAACTCAAATTACAAATAGGTCCTTACAATGGTCATATCCCACTCAAACTAACCTGTTGGTAATCTAACACATAAAAACTAAATTATTAACTATTAATCATAAGTATTTGAATAATAATAACACAATAAAATCAAGAATCATTTAAATCCCACGGCATGAATCCCAAGCATTGGGAGCACGCGCGCGCACACACACATATATGAAATGTAAGGGAGTGAAAAATAGCCATAATAGTAAAATCACAAAACGTGTCATGAGAACCTCCTGATACCATATTTTTTATTTGATCAACGTTCTCAAATAAAACATTTATGGTGATAAAGACAACTATTAGATACAACAGATACTACAGCTCATGATTTCTCTTCTTTGATTTTGGTCAAAGATAATTATTCTCCCTACATCAATCTCTCTCATTTACAGCCATCTTCTACTATGTTTCTTTAATCATAAGTACTATTATTTCTCAGTCGAAGATCCTAGAGATTCTGACTGTTATGTATCAAAGCTATTTATAAATGGATAAGAGCACCCACCAATCTAGTGTGGGAAAACCTTGTTGTGGATGTAGGCAATACGTTGAACCATGTTTGTACTTGTGTCATTCCTATTATAACAATGTAAGTGAAATTTCCTTTTCTGAGGATACAAAATTTCATAATGCAAGAGTAGAGTAAGAAATAGAATTGTGTTACCTATTATATTAAAGAGGCGGAGCATGTTGCATTGCTACACATCTTTTGTCATTTGGATAAAACATTTCATAAAAGTTATGAAGCTTGACATTGTATGAACAAAAACGGAGACAAACTCTTGCATTGCATATCATTAAATCAATATTATAAGGAAATACCCTGTTTTTTGGTGGATTACAATAATCAAAACAAAAAATACAAAGTCTTAATCCGATAAGGAGTTTTCTTTTGGTCCTTGACCTGCTTCTTGTTTACAAGTAAAATGAAAGGAACTCTATAAATAGCTAATTTGCATCATGACATCTTATCTTTGATATCTCTTCAACACGTTTTCCATCGTTGGATTGGCAATCTATGATGTTTCTATCATAGTCCCCACAACTCACATTTCAAGCTCATACATGCCTAGTTCAATTGACTCATACATCAGGCTCATAACCACATTTTAGGCCTAGTTCATTTAGCCCACTTGCTAAACTTATAGTAGTTCACGTATAATAGCCCACATGTCAATTGGTTAGATAAATGGCACATAGCAGCCTATATGCATGCTTATAGTCCACTAGCAGCCCATATGCATGCTTATAGCCCACTATGCGAGACATTAGCAACCCATGTCTGAGGCCAATTTGGACCTTTCCAGTGATATGATTTGGGTCAAATTTTATTTCATGGGTTCACTTTTATAAAATGGGCTAAGACCACAATTTGTCTCTTAAATGGGTTAGGGCATTTCTTTTGACTCATTTACAACCCATACATAACCTATTTGAAAATTGTACCAGGGACTATTTTCTGCATAAACATATTTTGAGACAAAGTCGGCCTACTTTAAACCCATTTACATCCCTCACATGGACTGAGTTAAGGCCTATTTGTATTTGTTATTTTTAGTCCCTTTACAAAGTTGTTTTCAACCCAATCCCAATTATGTTGCAACATATTTGTAACCCGAAAATAGGCTGAGTTATGGACCTATTTTCTAACTGGATATGGACATTGTAGTGGCTCGTTGAGACCCATTTTACAGTCACTTATACTCTAATAAAGTGATCTGATTCCGACCAACGTTTGGGCCACAGTTCATCCCAATTTTAGTCAACGTTTGGGCTATAACTCAACCCAATTAACTCAACATTGGGCTGAAACGGCTGAAACTCAGCTCAATTCAGCAAGTTTATGGATTAAACCCAACCCAATTCCCATAATTGTTTTGGTTGTCTCTTGAAACGTACGATCATGACGTCATCTAGACGTCAGGTGGGTTCTTGAGATGCGATGTACTTTACTAAGGGTTTCATCTTTTGAATTTTGGGAATTTATCGGCCTCTATTGGGTTGTAAAATTTATCAACTTACTTTTGTTAAACTTTGAAACTTGAATTGATTCAGGAAATGCTATGTTTATATTTCTCCCTCTGAAATTATGTTTTGATGATTTTATTCATGCATCTTGAGATTATTATGCTTTGTTTTGTGGTGATTTACTACACGCTTCCGCAACCATGATTGTGTGAGACTCCGTTTTGGGGGATCCTCACCGCGGAAACGTATGGGAAACCACATCGCGGACCGCGGTCTCGGTCTGGGGTTGTGACATAGCCCAACGATGTCATCTAGACGTCAGGTTGGGTCAGGATCTACATCACATTTTGGGGATTGATCATTGCTTTTGGGAACTTGTTTCACTAGCCTTTATTGGCTTTTATTTTTTGGGATTGTATAACTTAAATTTATTTTCTTTGGTGATGTAAAAACTTTAACTTTAACTTTGGGTTTGCTTATGTATATTTCTCACTTTGTCACGAGACTTGGATATTATGGTAGTTTGTCGTACTTCGTCTTGTGTTTGCTACATGCTTCCGCATATGTATACGTTTTCATGTGTTTGACAAGCCTTGAATCTTGAATCTTCACCATGGAAACCTGTGGGAAACAGAGCGAGCGGGGTAAAATTTTTTGGCTCACCACGCCATGGCTCCGGATTCGGGCTTTGGTTGGCTTGGCCTCGGTCCGAGGTAGTGACAACAACCTACTGTGATGTGGATTGGGTCGGATGCAGACACTCGTCGTTCTTCGACCGGTTGGTGTGTTTATCTTGGATATGCCCTTATCTCATGAAAATGAAAGAAGCAGGAGAGAGAATCCAAATCTTAAACTGAAGCAAAATATAGATTTACATCTTCTGCATGCTTTGAAATTTTTTGGTTAAGGTTTTTGCTACAAGAGTTAGGCTTTTCTCAGCACACAACTACTCCTCTACATGCTGTTAATACTAGTGCTATTCAAGTTTCTTCTAATCTTGTCTATCTTAAGCAGATTACACTTCCTCATGTGATAACTTATCTTTAAATAGCGGACATTTTCATCAAAGCTCATCCCAGAATTAAAAATCAATCCTTTGTTGGCAAATTGAAGCCGATGGATTCACTATCATCAATTTGAGAGGGGTGTTTGCGTGCGTGTGTGTGTGTGTGTGTGGGGGGGGGGGGGGGGGGGGGGGGGGGGGCATGACCTATGTGACTAGGACTTGACTTGGCCAAGATCCTAACGATGTGTATCGTGCGCATTGTGATTGTATCATACTATAGAGATAACATTGTAATTTTTGTAAAGATCCCAATTAGGAATAACCAAATGGATTTTGTTTGGTATCAATTGTAAAGATGGAAAGTAAAGAAATATAAAGGAGGATAGGATGGATAGGATCGACTTTTGACCACAATTACGATGTTTTGATTTTATTCTCCATTTACGTGTTGATATGAATTACTGTCATATGTAGAAAATTTACTTCCATAAGCCCAACGAGTGCATTTGGTTTATAACCATCCATTTTAAATCGTGCCAAGAAAATAATGCAAGGTCCTAACTGCTTTACAACTGTCATATGGCATACTTTATCTAATTTAGGAAGATCCTAGCTTTGGTTCGGTGTTGCCCCCCAAAAAATAATACAAGGAACCAAAAATTTTCATATCAAATTATTATGCATTATAGCAAAAGGTTTTCAATTTAATTTTGATGCTAGTTCTCAATTTCGTCTTTCGTTGGAGCTCACATGAGCCACAACAATGCATAAGAAAAGGCCCAGATCGACCAATAAGAATCCTTTAGATTATATGACCAATTACATAACATCAACAACTTATTCTTTCCATCTTTTCTTTAATCTTCCTTTTAAGATTGATCCTACTATTAAGGTCTGGGTTTTGACCAGATTCAGAGACATGAAAGTCAGGGCATAGCAAAGACCATCGGTATTTATAGGGCTATAAGAATTGCATTTTGCAAGTTAGTTCATATGAAAGTTAGGTCATAAGATTACATTGCATTCTTAAAGGTGTAAGACCCCGACCCAGATTATTACGATTCGTGTTAATTAAGTGGCCACTTAGGCTTAAGTGGGATTAGTGATTGTTGGATTAGAGAGTGGTTTGACTTAGTCCTAGTCATAGCTTTGGGAATTTTGAGAGTGTTTGGTTTCAGCCTGACACGCTCAGGGGTGCCCTGGGTTACACGTGTAAGCATGGGGGATAATTCTGGATTTCGATAAAATTATGATTTTCACTCCTTTTGAAAGATTTGTTATTTTCCACAACTTTGACGTTCAGTCCAATTGTGTCTGAAGCTCAGAAACCTAGTTTTAGCCCAAAAAAGGATAAAACAGTCTTTTCACACTCAAATATATGCACAATTTTCAAAATCTCCAAACCATGCGAAGTTTATACTTTTTAGAAACGAGATTGTTCGAGGAACATTTCTTCCTTCTTCATCGATAGCATCCAGGGCCCGTAAGAGGGTTTTCCAGCCATTTGAAGTATTAGACCTGTTGGGCCCACAATGATGGACCCGGCCTTTCTTCCTCTCCTTCCGCCCCGAGGGCTGCCGGGGTCCGGCGGAGGAGAAAAGTGGGTATCGACATTTTTTGTGCGGGTATGCCAGATTTTCTATTCTACTCGGAATTTGGAGTGGTGATGATCCGGAGATTGATGGAACGCGCTCCGAGGCGCCGTGGGGCGGCTACCGGGGTCGGCGGAACGTGGGAGTCCGTCGGGTCCGGCCCTTTCGCGCCCTGGCGGGCCTGAAGCGTGCATCAACATTTTTTTTGGGTGGGTGTGCCAGATTTTCTATTTTACTTGGAATTGCAAGTGGTAATCCGGAGATCAACCTTCGCAAGTAAAAAGGAAATCAACTTCTTTCAAGTTTTCCATTGCACAAATATTTAAGAAAAGAGACATTTTCTTGGTTTGCCGTGAAAGGCGATTTTGTTTGGCATTTATAGCCGATTTTGGCGTTTACAGCCGATTTACAATTCTCATCAATAATGAAAGACAAGAGTTCTGATTTTTGTCTCTTTTAGAAAAATACAAACTACAATGAAAAGCAAGAAAAGGAAGATCTAACTTTTCAGGAGGTTGTGGGGGACTCGTTCAGATTGACGGTCGCAAGCCATGTATGGGCTTCGCCATCATCCATGCAGATGAGAACAGAAGATGCTCTTGATTCGCTTGGCTTAGCTATAACCTCAGGTTTTTAGAGGACAAAGACCAAGAGAAGGTCCTATGTCCAATAAAAAGCTAAGTAGACGGGCTGAAAAGCCACGTCTAAGCCATTGGAGGCAGCGGGAGAAGGCAAGGACCTTGGGGGGGGGGGGGGGGGGGTGCCCCCCAAGGGACTTTTGTCACCTTGTAGTGGTGGCCGGTGCAGAACTTCAGCAGATTTTTTTCTCTCTTTTTCTTTCTCTCAGATCTCTTTCTGATCTTTTTTTTTCCGATCCTGATTTCAATGGAATGCTCTCCTATTTATAGGCTTTTGGTAGCCATTTAGGAGGGTTTATGAGCCTTAATGGCTTTAATGGGAGGAGTTACAAGATTTATTTCTTGATTTTTGTTAGACCCCGACCCAGACCAACTCGATTAGTACTAATTAAGTAAACGTTTAGTCTTAAGTGAGTCTTAGTACTAGTTGGGTTAGAATGTGATTAGACTTAGTCTGGATTATAGCTTTGGGGATTTTGAGGACGTTTAGTATGAGTCAGACACGCTCAGGGACGCCCTGAGTGCACGTGTAAGAATGGGTTTTTGTGCTAGATCTTTGATGTGGATGTGATCTTTATTTCTCTTGAGTGATTTTATTATTTGTGACAACTTTTGTTTTTAAGCTGCTTGCATTTGAGGCCCAGAAGCCCAAGTTTTGGCCCAATAGGGTAAATCTGTCTTTGCATGTAAATCTGGGCACACTTTTCGAAGTCGCGAAACTATGTCAAAATAATACTTTTCCGAAACTAGATTTTTCGACGATCGTTTTGTTCTTCTTCGTCGATTCCATCCGGGGTCCACAAGACCATGTTCCAAGCGTTCCAAGTTGCACTGCTAAAGGGACCCACCTCCAGACACTATATAAGCTCTCTTCTCCTTCATTTGCCCTTTTTCCATTTCCTGCAACGATTCTGCCCTAGGGTGAAGTTGAGGAGGAAGCTCTCTTCTTGATCCTTTTCCCTTGAAATCATCTAGCTAGAAGGCTCCATTTTTCGATCCAAGACCACCATCCTCTTCCTCTCGTCTCAAGCTACAGCTGGAGTGTTTTTGGAGTCAAGCCACTGCACTATTCATCATCTTCTACTTTTATTCTTCTTGTTTGGCTAGCTCAAGGTTGGTGTCCTTCTTCATTCTTTCCATTTGATGTTCTTTAGCTCACCTAGAGCTTGTTTTCATGGTTTTCAAACCCATTTTCGAAATGGGGATTTGTGGTGGCCAAAAATGTTGATTTTTGTATGCTCCATTTTGGGGGTTTTGTGTAGATCTCGTGGAGCACCCCTTTCTTGTTGAGTTGTGAAGCTTTGGCTTGGCTTGGGTTAGAGGCAAGTAAACCTTTTAGTTTTCCCTAGTGCATGTTGAGTTTTTGGGCATTTTTACTTTTGGAAATGTTGTTTATCATCAAGCTTATCTTTCTTGCATGTCATTAATCTCTTTTAGCTTGTTTTAATCTTATTAAGCAAGAGTACTAATTTCTCTATCTAATGTAGAGGTTTCATCTTCAATGGAAGCATGTTTTCAATGGAATGGTTTGCAAGTTATTAGATTTATGTTTTGAATGTAAATGGGTTTATGATTTTGATGTTTTGAATGAAATGTGAATGGATTTTGTGTGGAAATCATCCCTTGGAAAGCATGTAGGCTTGGGGAGTGCAGGTGGTAAGAATGTGGAAGTGAAGAAGTGAATGACGTGTGAAAGAAATTGATTTTTCCGAAGTTCTACCGGTAGGGGTATTTCAACCGGAAGTTCTACCGGTAGAAAGGGCTCAAATTTTGACCGAGAGTTGAGGAAATTAAAAACCCCAAGTTCTACCGGAAGTTCTACCGGTAGAAATGGCCCAGATTTCGGCAGAGAGTGAGAAAAAAACTGTGAACCGCAGTTCTACCGGAAGTTCTACCGGTAGAAACGGCCCAGTTTGTGGCAGAGAGTTGAGAAAAACTGTGAACCGCAGTTCTACCGGAAGTTCTACCGGTAGAAGTGCTTCAACCGGAAGTTCTACCGGTAGAAGCACTTCAACCGGAAGTTCTACCGGTAGAACATATTCTACCGGAATTTCTACCGGTAGAGAGGCATGAACCACACCAAAAAGTACTGTTTTGAAGGATTTTGCAGGAATGAAAACTAGACTTGGTCTTAGACCCTTTTTATTGACCTTGTGCACTTGAAATTTCTAAAATGTAATATACCTTCGGGGACACCAAGTTTTATTGAATTTCGACATTTGGTTTTCAATTCCACAAGGGTCAAAGATGTGGTCTTAGCCTATGCTTGACAGAGTTATGTTTGAATCTTTGTTTATGATGCTTCGTGCATCCTCGTGTTCTCGTTTGATTTCCAAGTGCAAGTTGTTTCAAGATGGGTTTCAAGAATCAAAAAGGGAATCATTTCTTAAGTTTGTAAGCATTAATAATATGCTATTTTGCTAGTCTTGTCACTTCGTGCCCGTTAAATGATTTCCCTCTTGTTTTGACGTGTTTTCGAACGTGTATTGCCATGTTTTGTGCATTCATGATATAAGTGAATTTCACTGAGCTTGGACCGCCCTTTTAGCTTGATCCACTACCTGGGGGTCCTTAAACTCGTGGACTGTCTGCAGACTAGTCGTGTCTTGAATGACACATCGTGCGTGTTCGTGGTCCGGTTCCGCGGCCGGATACCCCGTCTACCTTGTGTGGCGTGGGATCGTGTTTCTTGTCGTGCTTGTCTTGCGTGCTTGCTCTTGTCATCATGTATGACGGAGAAAGGATGAGCTCATGTGGATTTATCTTTTCATGATATTATATGTATTCGTGCTAGTTTCGTAAGCATTGAAACGTGTATTTAAACTTTGAACTGTTTTAGCATTATTTCAACTATTCATGTCTAAATTGTTTATTTGCCAAACCGTCGTGTTTGATGCTTGTATTTTGGTGTCCAGGTGCCGGTGGTTTCGCGCGTGACGAGGAGTGCCCGGAGGAGGCTATTGAGCCACCCCCAGCACTCGAGTGGCAGCCCAACGACGTCATCTAGACGCCGGTCGGGATCGTGATTCTCGTTCACCTAGCTGTTTATGTTGGGTTATTATTTTGGGGTTCAGATTGTTGTATTGGCCTTTGTTGGCCTCTCAGGGTTTTGTAATTGAAAGTAAAATACTTTGTCTAAACATTGAAACTTTAATCATGCTAGGAATGCTAATTTGACATTCCCTTTTGATACCTTGTCTCGATGTTAATTATTGATCTTGTATTGTGATTGTTTAAGAATGGTGTGATGAGTTTTGCTACACGCTTCCGCATATCTATTCATGTGAGCTCGACCCGTGTCGTGGGATCCTCACCGCGGAAACCTGTGGGAAAAAGCGGCGGTATTTGTTATGTTCGATTAATTATGCCGCCGCGGCGCAGTCGCGGGCCCGGGTCCCGGTCCGGGGTCGCGATAGGACTGGTATCAGAGCGGGACATGTTTCAGGCAGTTAAAAGAAACTAGAAAGTCTTAGGAACGTGGCGAGGATTCGTGAGTTCGATAGAATGTTTGTCTAGACAACATGACCAACCCAAATCTGTCGATATATGTGCTAACAAATTGTCTTGCAGCATCATGCCTCCACGTAAAGCTCCGAATCATAATGCTTCGGGCAGTAATCAGAATGAGACAGAACCGACTGAGAATCCTACTGCTACTCAGTTCCAACAACTCATGCAGGCCATGTTAGAGCAACAGAGGCAAGCAAACGAAACTCAAGCCAAATTCCAAGAGCAAATGGCTAAGAAAGATGAAGAGATGGCTCAAGTACAGCGGCAACTTCTAGAAGTCCTCCAAAATAGACCTCAACATCAAGCCCCACCAAATGTGGTGTACCAGAATAGGGCTGATGATGTCAATGTCCTCTTTGAAAGATTTCGGAAGAGGGGACCCAAGGAGTTCTCGGGTCAAGAGGACCCTTTGACGGCTGATGATTGGCTCGCGAGCACGGCTAAGATTTTTGACGTTTTCGTTTGCACTGGCAGGGAGAGGGTGAACCTCACAGCTTCTCTATTTTATGGGCTTGCAGACGATTGGTGGCAGACGGTCAAAGAGCCATACCAAGTCATGGCGGATGAGGTTGCTTGGACAACCTTCAAGACACATTTCACAGACAAGTACATCCCCTCCCATGTTAAGAGACAGAAGGCAATTGAATTCCAACAGTTGAAGCAAGGAAGTATGTCCGTTTTGGAGTATGTCACGAAGTTTGAGAGGCTTGCCAGATATGCTACCGAGCTTATTGACACTGAACAGAAAAAGATAACTAAGTTTTTGGAAGGACTGAATCCCATTCTCAAGAGGGATGTTTCGGGAATAATCCCACCAGTCACCTTTGATGAAGCAGTTAGTCGGGCATACAAATTTGAAGAGTTTAACAACGAGATTATCCAGGATAGAAAGCAGCACTACCAGCAGCAAAACCAAAGACAGCAAAGTGGCAAGAAGCCAAGGCAAGAACAGACTCAAGTTAGACAGTCTGGTTGTAATCATTGTGGAAAGAATCACCCTACCCACGAATGCCGCAAGGCAACGGGTGCTTGCTTCAGGTGTGGAGGAATGGACCATGCAATCAAGGATTGCCCACACCTCCAGAGTCAAGCCAACCGATATCAGCAGCCTAGGCAGATAACACCACAGAATCAAGCCATACCAGTTCAGATGAGACCACCACAGCAACAACAGCAACAAGGCAGGCAAGTACAAAACCAGAATGCTCGTCCACCGCAGAATAGGAACAATCAGGGCAGACAGATTCAGCAGCAGAACAGGCCACACCAGCAGGGACGTGTATACAATATCAACCGTGCTGACGCTGAAGCAGCAGGTGACGTAATAGAAGGTAAACTTCTTGTTTGTGGAGTAGAAGCACAGATCTTATTTGATCCAGGATCCACACACTCCTTTCTATCACCTTTGTTTGCAAAGAAGATTGATGCACAGCATGCAGAATTGGATTATAATTTGACTGTCACTACACCCGTAGGTAGACATGTTGTTTGCACCACCTTTTACCCTAGTTGTCAGGTTTTGTTAGGAGATATCAAATTACCGGCCAACCTCATAATTTTAGACATGCATGATTTTGATATTATCTTAGGCATGGATTGGTTAGAGACCTACCATGCTACCATGGATTGCTTTGGTAAAACCATTACCTTCAGATTGCAAGGGCCACAGACGGAGTTGATGTTTCAGGGAAATAGGAAAAAGTGTTCCAGTGGGTTCATTTCGGCTTTAAAAGCCAACAGATTGGTGAGCAGTGGTTGTGAGGCATTTATAGCGTTTATCACGGAGGATAAACAGTCCCAAGGGGTGGAGGATATCCCCGTAGTGTGTGAATTTCCGGATGTTTTTCCAGAAGAAATCCCGGGTTTACCACCAGTTAGAGAAGTTGAGTTTACTATTGAACTCCTTCTAGGGACTGCACCGATCTCAATTGCACCTTATAGGATGGCTCCTGCAGAGTTAGGGGAATTGAAACTTCAGTTGCAAGAATTGTTGAGCAAAGGCTTCATTAGGCCAAGTGTTTCACCGTGGGGAGCGCCAGTTCTTTTTGTGAAGAAGAAGGATGGAAGTCTTAGAATGTGCATCGACTATAGAAGATTGAACCATGTGACCGTCAAGAACAAATACCCCTTGCCAAGGATAGATGAATTGTTTGACCAATTACAAGGAGCATCGCACTTTTCCAAGATAGACTTGAGGTCAGGGTATCATCAGTTGCGGGTTAGAGAGTCCGATGTGGCGAAGACAGCTTTCCGAACGAGATATGGGCATTACGAGTTTTTAGTGATGCCCTTTGGCTTGACAAATGCGCCCGCAGTCTTCATGGCTCTCATGAACAAGGTCTTTGCAGAGTACCTAGATCACTCTACCGTGGTGTTCATTGATGATGTCCTCGTGTATTCTAAGAGTAAGGAGGAGCATGAAGAGCACTTGAGGACGTCATTGCAGCTTTTGAGAGACCACCAGCTCTATGCTAAGTTGAACAAATGTGAATTCTGGCTAGAGCAAGTTTCCTTTTTGGGTCACATCATTTCGAGAGAAGGATTAGCAGTAGATCCAGCCAAGATAGAAGCAGTCATTGAATGGAAGAGGCCTAGCAGTGTGACAGAAATTAGAAGCTTTTTGGGGTTAGCAGGATATTATCGGAGATTTGTCCAAGGATTTTCGTCCATTGCAGCTCCATTGACGAAGTTGACCCGGAAAAATGTCCCTTTTGTTTGGACTGATCAGTGTGAAGGCAGCTTTCAAGAGTTGAAGAAGAGGTTAACCACAGCCCCAATCCTCATTTTACCATCGGGCAGCAGTGGATTTGTTGTGTTTACGGATGCTTCCAACGTGGGATTAGGATGTGTTTTGATGCAAGATGGCAAGGTGATTGCCTATGGTTCGAGACAGTTGAAGAATCATGAGGTAAACTATGCAACTCATGACTTGGAGTTAGCGGCAGTAGTTTTTGCTTTGAAAATGTGGCGACACTACCTCTATGGAGCGAAGTTTGAAGTCCATTCAGACCACCGAAGTTTGCAATATCTGTTTTCACAGAAGGAATTGAATATGAGGCAGAGACGGTGGATGGAGTATATTAAGGATTATGACTTCCCAATCAAGTATCATCCAGGCAAAGTGAATGTGGTAGCAGATGCATTGAGTAGAAAGTCAGCAGTGATGGCGAGTTTGAGAGGAGTTAGTGTTCTCCAACAGCTTGAAGAATTTGGAGTGGAGGTACAACACTTGAGGAGAGGAGTTTTGTTGGTGAATCAAAGATAGTCAGTTGCAAGACCCGGAATTGGCCAAGATTGTAGATCAGATTGCAGAACGTCCAGATTTCAGGATTTCGGATGGAGTGTTGTATTTTCGTGACCGGTTGTGTGTACCGAATGTTGATGATTTGAAGAATGAAATTATGATTGAAGCTAACCATACTAGATACTCTATACATCCGGGTAGCACGAAGATGTACCATAACCTGAAGAATAGATTTTGGTGGAATAATATGAAGAGAGAGATAGCAGCTTTTGTGTCTCGCTGCTTAACTTGTCAGATGATCAAGGCAGAACACCAGAAGCCTCCTGGGTTGTTACAGCCTTTGGAGATTCCGGAGTGGAAATGGGAGCATATCACTATGGATTTTGTCTCCGGTTTGCCTAATACCAAGAGAGGGAACAATGCAATTTGGGTTATAGTTGATCGTCTTACGAAGTCTGCGCACTTCCTTCCGATGAAGACTGGGAATATGATGCATATGGCACCACTCGCTAGACTATTCATCGATGAGATCGTTAGTAAGCATGGCCAGCCCGTCTCCATCACTTCCGACAGAGATAGCAGATTTGTTTCGAGGTTTTGGAAATCTCTTCTTGAATCCATGGGTTCCAAACTTCAGTTCAGCACAGCGTATCATCCTCAGACCGATGGTCAGTCAGAGCGGACGATACAGACTCTTGAAGATATGCTACGTGCCTGTGTGTTGGATTTCAAGGTCCAGTGGGACGAGAACCTACCTCTTTGTGAGTTCGCGTACAACAATAGCTACCATTCTAGCATTGGAATGGCACCTTTCGAGGCACTCTATGGTAGGAGATGCAGAACTCCAGTTTGTTGGGAAGAAGTCGGTGTGCGTAGTTTTCATGGACCGACGATAGTTGGAGAGACAAGCGACAAGGTTAAGCAGATTCAGGACAGATTGAAGATCGCTCGAAGCAGACAGAAAAGTTATGCTGACACTCGCCGGAGAGAATTGCAATTTGAAGTGGGTGACAAAGTGTTCTTGAAAGTCTCACCGGTCAGAGGTACTCTAAGATTTGGAAAGAAAGGAAAATTGTCTAGCAGATACATTGGCCCATATGAGATTCTGAGCAAGATCGGAAATGTTGCATACAGACTTGCGTTAACGCCGGAACTCTCCGGGGTACATAATGTTTTTCATGTCTCCATGCTCAAGAAATATGTTCACAGTCCTTCTCACATTATTTCACACGAGCCTTTAGAGATTCGAGAAGATGCCTCATATGTGGAGAAACCGGTTAGAATCATCGACACCCGAGAGCATGAATTGAGAAATCGGACTATCCATTGGGTCAAAGTGCTTTGGGAGAACCACGAGCCAGAAGAAGCCACATGGGAATTGAGAGATCAAGTCCAGAAGAAGTATCCACACCTGTTACCAGAGGTAAGATTATTTATATTTGGTGGACCAAATATCCTAAGGGGTGGAGGATGTTAGACCCCGACCCAGACCAACTCGATTAGTACTAATTAAGTAAACGTTTAGTCTTAAGTGAGTCTTAGTACTAGTTGGGTTAGAATGTGATTAGACTTAGTCTGGATTATAGCTTTGGGGATTTTGAGGACGTTTAGTATGAGTCAGACACGCTCAGGGACGCCCTGAGTGCACGTGTAAGAATGGGTTTTTGTGCTAGATCTTTGATGTGGATGTGATCTTTATTTCTCTTGAGTGATTTTATTATTTGTGACAACTTTTGTTTTTAAGCTGCTTGCATTTGAGGCCCAGAAGCCCAAGTTTTGGCCCAATAGGGTAAATCTGTCTTTGCATGTAAATCTGGGCACACTTTTCGAAGTCGCGAAACTATGTCAAAATAATACTTTTCCGAAACTAGATTTTTCGACGATCGTTTTGTTCTTCTTCGTCGATTCCATCCGGGGTCCACAAGACCATGTTCCAAGCGTTCCAAGTTGCACTGCTAAAGGGACCCACCTCCAGACACTATATAAGCTCTCTTCTCCTTCATTTGCCCTTTTTCCATTTCCTGCAACGATTCTGCCCTAGGGTGAAGTTGAGGAGGAAGCTCTCTTCTTGATCCTTTTCCCTTGAAATCATCTAGCTAGAAGGCTCCATTTTTCGATCCAAGACCACCATCCTCTTCCTCTCGTCTCAAGCTACAGCTGGAGTGTTTTTGGAGTCAAGCCACTGCACTATTCATCATCTTCTACTTTTATTCTTCTTGTTTGGCTAGCTCAAGGTTGGTGTCCTTCTTCATTCTTTCCATTTGATGTTCTTTAGCTCACCTAGAGCTTGTTTTCATGGTTTTCAAACCCATTTTCGAAATGGGGATTTGTGGTGGCCAAAAATGTTGATTTTTGTATGCTCCATTTTGGGGGTTTTGTGTAGATCTCGTGGAGCACCCCTTTCTTGTTGAGTTGTGAAGCTTTGGCTTGGCTTGGGTTAGAGGCAAGTAAACCTTTTAGTTTTCCCTAGTGCATGTTGAGTTTTTGGGCATTTTTACTTTTGGAAATGTTGTTTATCATCAAGCTTATCTTTCTTGCATGTCATTAATCTCTTTTAGCTTGTTTTAATCTTATTAAGCAAGAGTACTAATTTCTCTATCTAATGTAGAGGTTTCATCTTCAATGGAAGCATGTTTTCAATGGAATGGTTTGCAAGTTATTAGATTTATGTTTTGAATGTAAATGGGTTTATGATTTTGATGTTTTGAATGAAATGTGAATGGATTTTGTGTGGAAATCATCCCTTGGAAAGCATGTAGGCTTGGGGAGTGCAGGTGGTAAGAATGTGGAAGTGAAGAAGTGAATGACGTGTGAAAGAAATTGATTTTTCCGAAGTTCTACCGGTAGGGGTATTTCAACCGGAAGTTCTACCGGTAGAAAGGGCTCAAATTTTGACCGAGAGTTGAGGAAATTAAAAACCCCAAGTTCTACCGGAAGTTCTACCGGTAGAAATGGCCCAGATTTCGGCAGAGAGTGAGAAAAAAACTGTGAACCGCAGTTCTACCGGAAGTTCTACCGGTAGAAACGGCCCAGTTTGTGGCAGAGAGTTGAGAAAAACTGTGAACCGCAGTTCTACCGGAAGTTCTACCGGTAGAAGTGCTTCAACCGGAAGTTCTACCGGTAGAAGCACTTCAACCGGAAGTTCTACCGGTAGAACATATTCTACCGGAATTTCTACCGGTAGAGAGGCATGAACCACACCAAAAAGTACTGTTTTGAAGGATTTTGCAGGAATGAAAACTAGACTTGGTCTTAGACCCTTTTTATTGACCTTGTGCACTTGAAATTTCTAAAATGTAATATACCTTCGGGGACACCAAGTTTTATTGAATTTCGACATTTGGTTTTCAATTCCACAAGGGTCAAAGATGTGGTCTTAGCCTATGCTTGACAGAGTTATGTTTGAATCTTTGTTTATGATGCTTCGTGCATCCTCGTGTTCTCGTTTGATTTCCAAGTGCAAGTTGTTTCAAGATGGGTTTCAAGAATCAAAAAGGGAATCATTTCTTAAGTTTGTAAGCATTAATAATATGCTATTTTGCTAGTCTTGTCACTTCGTGCCCGTTAAATGATTTCCCTCTTGTTTTGACGTGTTTTCGAACGTGTATTGCCATGTTTTGTGCATTCATGATATAAGTGAATTTCACTGAGCTTGGACCGCCCTTTTAGCTTGATCCACTACCTGGGGGTCCTTAAACTCGTGGACTGTCTGCAGACTAGTCGTGTCTTGAATGACACATCGTGCGTGTTCGTGGTCCGGTTCCGCGGCCGGATACCCCGTCTACCTTGTGTGGCGTGGGATCGTGTTTCTTGTCGTGCTTGTCTTGCGTGCTTGCTCTTGTCATCATGTATGACGGAGAAAGGATGAGCTCATGTGGATTTATCTTTTCATGATATTATATGTATTCGTGCTAGTTTCGTAAGCATTGAAACGTGTATTTAAACTTTGAACTGTTTTAGCATTATTTCAACTATTCATGTCTAAATTGTTTATTTGCCAAACCGTCGTGTTTGATGCTTGTATTTTGGTGTCCAGGTGCCGGTGGTTTCGCGCGTGACGAGGAGTGCCCGGAGGAGGCTATTGAGCCACCCCCAGCACTCGAGTGGCAGCCCAACGACGTCATCTAGACGCCGGTCGGGATCGTGATTCTCGTTCACCTAGCTGTTTATGTTGGGTTATTATTTTGGGGTTCAGATTGTTGTATTGGCCTTTGTTGGCCTCTCAGGGTTTTGTAATTGAAAGTAAAATACTTTGTCTAAACATTGAAACTTTAATCATGCTAGGAATGCTAATTTGACATTCCCTTTTGATACCTTGTCTCGATGTTAATTATTGATCTTGTATTGTGATTGTTTAAGAATGGTGTGATGAGTTTTGCTACACGCTTCCGCATATCTATTCATGTGAGCTCGACCCGTGTCGTGGGATCCTCACAGCGGAAACCTGTGGGAAAAAGCGACGGTATGTGTTATGTTCGATTAATTATGCCGCCGCGGCGCAGTCGTGGGCCCGGGTCCCGGTCCGGGGTCGCGACAATTTTGTAACTCCTTTTTCCTTGAATCTGATTGGCCGATGGAGATTAAGGGCTTTTAATCACCTTAATTACCATAATGGGAGGAGTTTCATGGTTTAAATGCCATGAATCAATTGACTTGTAACTCCCAAATGCTTGCTTCTGATTGGGCCGTCCAAAGAAATGAATTAATGACTATAATAAAGCTAGTCAATTAACCACATTAATTGGTCGCCGAGCAGTCGAAGAGTCGCGGGCCGTGCCGTGTCTTCTGGAATTCTTCTGGCGATGATCATCGATGGATCTTCATGCTGATCGACATCGGATGAACATGTAACTTCAGACATTGATAGCTAAGAGCGGGCCGGTGACATCTGTCTTGTCGATTTCTCGATCGGTCGGACAGAAAGAGCACTTTTTTTGGTCGACCGGTTGGCGATCTTGGAGCGATCAATGATGATTTTGTGCTTTTGGAGGTTGACCCGTGATTTTGACGGATGTCGGAGGATATGAGTCAATTTCAAGCACTAAAAATCACATTTTCAGGAAACCACATGGGCCAAAGTGCGCGAAACGCGAAAAAAGACGGAAAAAACGGGTCACCGGCGGAAAATCCGGTGACCCGGACTTCCATGGTCGCCGGCGACCATGGGCCGGCGACCATGGGCCATGGTCGCAGGGGCCTGCGACCCTGGGGGAATTTTCCCCTTCGGAGCCCGTTTTGCGGTCGTTTTGAGGTCTTTTTCGTCGCCGTTTTCTTCTGTATTTTTCCTGACATTTCTTCTCATTTATTGGCTTGATTTCCCTGTAGAAAACCTGATGAGAATCCTTGCATTTTTAGAGTGCAAAGTTTCCAATTTTCCGGGAAAGCCGAAGACTTTGTCGCGTAAAGCTGCTGATTTTCCGCCAGAAGCTGAAACTTGGTCAAACGATGTCGGAATGACCTGGAATTTGAGGTGAAGTCTCCTGAGCAATAAATAAGACCAACCATAGGCTTTTGTTTGAGTTTTGAAGCCGTTTGGGGTCCCGTCGATGCTTCACTTGATTTTGCTGCGGGGAAAATGCCGAGCTTTGATATGTGGTCAAACGATGTCCGATTGACCTGAAATTTGACGGGGAGCCTATTGGAGTCATTTTGAGACGTTCCATGGGCTCCGTTTTGGATGTCATGGTCCCGGGTTGCTCCGCCGCCGATAGGCTTGATTTTCTCTCGGAGCATCGAAACATGGTCAAACGTTGTCAGAATGACCTGAAATTTGACGTGCAGCCTTTTGGAAGCATGTTGAAGCCACTCATGCACTTGGTTTGATGAGCGAAGGCTTCGGTGGTTCCCGCCGCCGAGAGGCTTGATTTTGCTGCTCGAGCATTGATGGAGGGTCAAACGTTGTCGGTTTGACTTGAAATTTGGCATGGAGCCCTTTTGGGACATGCTGGAGTCATCTGTAGGCTCTGATCGAAGTTTTGACGTCTCCGATGATGTCGCCGCCGGGAGCGCCATTTTAGCTAACGGAGAAGCGAAGTTAGGCCAAATGATTCTGAAATGGCCCGAAACTTCATGTGTACTCTTCTCTTGGCTATCTTGAAGGATCTTGCAGTTTTTGTTTGATTCTGACAAGATTTGATTTTTTGGAGAAATTGCATTGCCTATTAATGGCAGGTTGCGACTTCATGCAGCTTTCTTGATGTTGAAGAGGCAAAGTGACATTTTTGGTGTCAACAAATGCCCCCTCGAGGTACAGCGACGAGTTGCTTGACTTTTGTAGTCGATGTGCCTCGAAGAGATTTTTGAAGGAGAGCTTGTGTCTTGACCAAGTGTCTTTGAGCAATCTTTCCTTTGGTATAGTAGCCTTTGAGCTTCCAGGGGAATTTTATGGTAGTGAAAGGAATCAAATACCATCTCGAGGAAAAGTTTTGAAGATGACATCAGGGATGTGGATTTGGGTTTTTGTTTTTGACCTTGTGACCTAACAAGCTGTATGTGGCAGGTTAGGGGGTCGGGTTTTGGTTTTGACCTTGCGACCCAACAAGCTGTATGTGGCAAGTTGGGAGATCATGATTTGGTTTTTTGTTTTGGTCTTGTGACCTAACAAGCTGTATGCGGCAAGTTAGGGGACCAGGATTTGGTTTTTGGTCACTCTTTGGGACTGAGTGGGTCCATTGGAGTGGTTTGGATTTTTGTGGAATGTCAATTTCAAGATTTTGGCTCAATTTGGTATATGAGGCTGGATGGTTTGATTTTTGGAAGCTCATGGGGCTTGGAATTTTTTGTATGGTTCAATCAACTCAAAAGAGGCATGGAACCATTTTTGTATGCTCTTGGTAAGAGGGATTTTTTCCTGACTAAAAGCCCAATTTTTTTTTTTTTTTTTTTTTTTTTTTTTTTTTAGTGCCTAGGTGGTCAAACCTGGCTCATATGGGCTAGCCCATGGGACCTTAAGCTTTTTAGGATGGCTTAGATCTCATGTGGGGCCATTTTTGTAAAGAATATCTAAAGATATCTCATTTGGATAGAGAATATCTAAAAATATCTTTAATTGGAGAGAATCTCTCATCTTCCCTTAATTTGGGAGAGAATATCTCAAGGTATCTTTCTTTTTGGAAAAGAATCTCCAATCTCCTATTTTGTTGGAGAGAATCTCTCATTGATTGATTTTGGGAGAAAATCTCTCAAAGACATCTTTCTTTTTGGGAAAGAATCTTTCTAATTCATTCTCTTTTGGTAAGGTTACTAATTAGTAACACTTACCTTTCTTCTTTGTTTCCTTCTTTGATTTGCTCTCTCCTATAAAAGCAAAGGAAGGTAGGATCTCTTGCTCTTATTGCTTTCTTTTGCAACAATCTCAAGAGAGCTCCAAGACCAAGAGTTTTTCTTCTTCAAGGATATTCAAGCTTTTTCCTTCTTCTTCTCCATCAATGGCTTCAAGTAAGTTTTCTTTCTTTTTTCTTTCAAGAAAACTCTATGTAGAGAATAGGATGGAAAAAAAAGTTTCTCTTCTCTTTTTTTTTCTTTCTTCTTGTTTTTTTTTTTTTTCTTTCTATTCTTCTTCTCTTTTTTTTTTCCACGTGATTTCTTCTTTTGTTTTTTTTTCACACGTTTTTTTTTCTTCTTTTCTCTTTTTTTTTTTTTTTTTTTTTGTGGGCCGTACGGACAGATCCGTACGGATCTGGTCCGTACGGCCACGTGGCCTGATTTTTTTTTTTTTTTTGAAAGTTTCTTTTTTTTTTCTTTTCTTTCTCCCTCTTTTTTTGAGAAAGTTTCTTTTTTTTTTTTTTTTTTTTTTTTTTTTTTTTTTAGCTCATCATGATAATGCGTTTTTATGCAAATCTAGATGTTCATGCATGTACTTTTTGTAGTTTGAGCATGATAACATACCTGAAAATCTTTGCAAATTTGGGAATTTGGAGCTCGCAGCGATGTTGAGCCCTTCTTGATTTTGCGGAGATTTTGAGGTTTCGAAAGTTTGGAGTTTCGGAGCCCGCAGCAATGTTGAGCCCATCTTCAAACTTTCTATTTCCGTCGGGGTATTTCCTTTTTCTTTGGAATTGCCCCGGAGTCATGCTAAAATTTCGCCAGATTTTTGGTGGGACAAAGTGACCCCTTTTTTTTTTAGCGAAATCCTGTCATTTTGATGACGATCTTTTTCTTTTCCAACCTTTGCAGGTGGTTCCTCCAGAGCGAACAAGGGTAAAGAGCCTGCTACAAGCGTACCTCATCGATCTGCTAGATCTTCCAATGTGGCCGTTCAGCAAGCCTGGGAGAAGGTCCAGTTTGTTGAGAAGAACTTGGAAGAGTGCGATTCCCTCAATCGCGATGAGATGAGACAGCGATTGATCGCTCTCAAGAATGAGGAATTCTATAAGATCATGGTAAGCAACCGTCCTTGGGTTATGGACGATCTGAGGGTTTTACCCAAGCCTACCTTCTTCTTTGGAGATGCAGTCCCCGACGACTTGGCATACCAAAGGAGATGTTTTCAGTTCTCTTACACAGCAAATGGTGAGGAGAGAACTATTTCTACCCGGTCGTCTTTTGATCGGACCATCTCGATCCTGAGCCTTTCTCCCACGTGCCCTAAGAGGGAAGATCCTCCGAGCTGGGTGAAGAGGACCAGTGTGATCAAGACCGGGGTTTTTGTTGGTGGACCCTCCGGATATGCGGAGAAGCCACCTGTCCGTATGGACATGTTGATGCCAGCCAGCGGCTACCAGGGCTCTGATTATCCGTCGGTCGATTTGAGACCGGTGGGCCTTGGCGTTTTCAGCGGTGACGGCAGTACTTGGGTGAAGCCTTTTCGACTTCGTGGCCGTTTCAATGTTGACTCCGATTGGAAGTCATGGACTGACCACACCTTGCTGATTGGGGGCGCCGTTTTGAAGGAAGCTGGGATTTTTGCCGCGGTCCGCGCTTTTAGGGAGACCGTGACTTTTTCCGATGATGCCTTCATGGCTATGTTGGAGTCTTTCCTCCCTCAGACCAATACTTTCGTTGTCACGAACGGTGAGATTGGTTTTTCTCTGAAGGAGTTGAGTGCTATTACTGGATTGCCCATCCTTGGCAAACTCTACGAGGAGTTCATGCCGATTGACAGCGTCCTTGAGGAGCAGTCAGAGGAATTCAGGCTCCTATACTTTCAGCTCGTCGCCTTCTATGATTTTTTGAAGGAGGGCTCGAAAGTCAGATCCAGCAGTTGGAAGAGTTATGGCTCTTCATTCTTCAACTTCTTTGACAGCAAAGAGTCTTCTGATAGCATGACCCGGGAAGACAGGAAGAAGACTTCGGTCATGCAGGAAGAGTTGAAGGGTTTCTTCGCGAGCACAGATGCCATTTGTTCTGACATTGCATTGCGGAGAGATCTTGCTTTTTACCTCACTTTTTGGCTAGGTGAGGCTATTTTTGCTGCTGGAGATGGGACGCACATCAGGCCGCATTGTATTTTTCCGGCTCGTCAGATGGCGTTTGGAGAGCGGCTTGCTTTGGTGCCCGCTCTTTACTCCTACCTGTGTACCGAACTGCAGGCTGCTGCTTTCTTGGTTCGGCTTGGGCTCCCTATGAATAGGGTATTTTCAGCCCATATCTTTTATTCGTGGTTTGTATACCACTGTCCTGGCTTCCACCAGCTGGGTGCTGCACAGGATGATGATCCTCTGATGATTCGATTGGCTAAGGGAAAAGCCGTATCCGAATCACTTTTGTTTGCCCGCATGAGGATCCGACGATTCAGGGACGTCGAGATGGGGCAGTCTTCAGTTAAGCTTTCTCCGGAGTTGCGGAAGAAGGCTTTTGATTTTGGTGCCTCCCGAGACTCTACCAGAGCAGGGTCGGGAAGGCATTACTCTTTGACCAATGCAGAGAAGGAGTGGCTTTTCAGCATACGAGTCGGCACGATGGTGTACCGTAGACATCTTTTCGTCGATATCCAGCCGTATGTACCTTCTCGCTTTGCGCTTCAGTTGGGCTTCTCTCAAGGCGTTGTTGGAGCGCCTTCGAGTATGGTGAAGCGTTTTGGAGGTTTGCAGGATGGCAGAAATGCATGGGCTTTCTATAGTGCTGAAGACACTACTGCCACGATTTCTTATCCTGAGCTGTCGACTTTCCGAACTGCCGGCTTCACGAAGTGGTTCGCGGAGAGCTTTTTGGCATATCGGGGGCTTTCCAAGAAGGAGCTTGATGTAAAGCTGTCTTCGGGGAAAGGTACTGGAAAGTCGGATGGCGTCCGGCGAGAGGAAGTTTGGGCCTTCCTTTCTGGAGAGAAGCACAAGATAGGCTTTCTCGGTGACCAGGGCGTCATTGGTTCTGAAGCTGTTCGGGAAGTACCTGATGAGGCTTTGGAGCAGCTAGAACAGGAGGAAGCTGAGCTCAACGCTTGGATGCAAGCGGCACAGAGGCGAGCTTCTGCGGAGTCTACTGGCAAGAGCAGACCATCCAGTGAGGAGTCAAGTGAGAAACCTGACTCTGATAGTGGGGCGGGTTCTTCTAGGAAGCGAACCCGTAGAGGTAGGAAGAGGAGGAGGAGTCAGCGTCACACGGGGCGGGACGAAGACTCTCCTAATGTGGAAGTCCCTCTCACTGTCAATGAGGAGGTGCCAGGGGAAGCTGACGAACCTCCAGAGAAGAGGATTCGGGAAGAAGAGACCATCGGTGAAGGTATGATTCCTCCTTTTCCTTTTTCTGCTTCTTTCATGGGGCTTTCCATGTTCTGATTTGTTTTCTCACCCTGCTGCTGCTTTTTTTTTTTTTTAGCAGAGGATGAAGACTTGCCGATGCCTGAGGTTCCGACCGATGAGGCGGTGATGGAGCCGGTTATGGCGTCTGAAGAAGAACCGAGGGACTCTGGAATGACTCCGGAATCTCCAATTGGCATAACTTCTTTCGCTTTCTCTTTTCTTTTTTTTTTGCCTGCGACTTGATTTGCTAACATTTTTTTGTCAGCTGACTCGCCACAAGATTCCGATGACTTTGAACCATCAATGGACGCAAATGTTGATGATGCTTCCGATGAGTTCATGGAGGAAGAGAGTGTTCCGCCAGTCGTCGAAGAAGGTACTTTGTAGTGATGACCCTGATGATTTTTTTTGAACAGGATCATATTCATACCTTTTTGTGTTTCATTTGCAGGTTTTGAAGTGACAGAAGAGAGCCCATCGCTTTCTTCAGAACCAGAGCAAGGGATGCCAGAGGTCGATCCGGAGGTAGAGACCAGTTCTGACATGATTGAGGAGATGCCTCGTGTTGAGATTCCCTCTCCAGTGGCTCCAAGTGAAAAGAGTTCTTTTGTTACTCTTCCAATGGGACATGACATGAGCAGCCGATCAGCGGAGAAGGGTGAATCTTCATCCAGTTCGTCTCTTCAATTTGCGAAGAAGGTGCTGGCTCGGGTTTTGAGTTCTTGGGTCAAGACTCTCCTTTCTGGACACTTGGAGGCAGGATTTGGCATGATCCCACATGTACAGGAGATTCTGACCGACACCGAAGAGGTTGGTCTGGATGTCACAGGTGCCAGGGCGATCGTTGATAGGATCATTGCACTGGGTGACAAGTGGTTTGAGACCATGGGTTTCCCTGACGACCAATTCTTCAAGGAGATGTTCTTGGACCCTGCTGATAAGGTTAAGTCTGACCTGAATGAGGCTACACAAAGCAAGAAGCAGCTAGTTCGGGAGAAGAACAAGGAAGAGCTAGCCATCATCGGATTGAGGCATGACCTTAACGTCCTTGATAGGGAAGTTGAGGAGGCCAGGAAACGTCTTGAGCATTTGAAGGCACTAGTCGATGCGAAGTGGGCTGCTATAACAGAGGCTCGTGACAGGGAGAGTACTCTGATTCGCAGGGTTGCAGATGCCGGTCAAGTTCTCGAGAGGAGGACTCTAGAAAACGAACGATGGCGAACTGCTGGGGAAGAGCTTCCCGGTGTAAAAGAAGGGTTACGGCATTTGCCAGCATCTCATGGCAAGTTCCTGAAGAAGCGTGCCTTGGAAACTCTGACGGCTGAGGCCAAAAGTTTGCTTGAGGAGCTGAAGCTTTGGCTGGAGACCATTTTTGGCTGAGCTCCTGATTTTTTATAGCAGAAACCATTCTTCTTTTTTTTTTGGTACCACATGTATTTTTTGGTACTCTTTTTTTTGTAGTGCTTGTGAACACTTTCTTTTTTTTGGTACCACATGTATTTTTTTTGGTACTTTTCTTTTTTTTTTTTTGTAGTGCTTGTGAACACTTTCTATTTTTTGGTACCACATGTATTTTTTTGGTACCTTTTTTTTTGTTCCCTACGCTCACTCAAATCTTTTTGTGATGAAAGCAATTGCTAAATGGGATTTGATCAAAAGCTTTGTCATTTTGTGAAAATCTTTTGTCAAATGGCTGTTTTGGTAGGGGAAACGAATTTGGCATGAAAGCCGGATTTTTATGGCATTTACAGCCAGTTTGGTGGCATTGATAGCCAATTTGTGGCATTTATAGCCGGTTTTGTGGCATTGATAGCCGGGTTTTTTTTTTTTGAAAGCCAAGTTTTGGTTTGTCGGCGTGAAAGCCAATTTTTTGTGGCATTGATAGTCGGTTTGTGGCATTTATAGCCGGTTTTGACATGAGAGTCAGGTTTTTTTTGTGTGGCATTTGTAGCCGAGTTTTTTGAAAACCAAGTTTTGTTTTATTGGCATGAAAGCCGGTTTTGGCGTTTATAGCCGGAAATTTTGTTTTGGCATTCATAGCCGGATTTTGGCATTTATAGCCGAGTTTTGGTTTTCAAAATGCAGGTATCGACTAAATGTCGCCTCCCCGCTGAATGGTCTTGCAAGTATCGATGGAATGTCGCTTCCTTGCTCATTCGGTTTTGCGAGTATTGATGGAATGTCACTTCCTCGCGGGTTAGGTTTTGCAAGTATCGATGGAATGTCGCTTCCTCGCGAATTGGGGTGCAAATATCGACTAAGCGTCGCTTCCCTGCTTTTCCCAAAACTTTTGGTTTTGCGGGTACTGACTTGATGTCGTTTCTCCGCGATTTTTGAAATTCGAGGTTTTCTCGAACCATTTGTAATTTTGGTTGTGGATAGCAACTGGTATGTTGCATCTCCACGATTTTTGAAATTGGGTTGTGGATATCAACTGGTTTGTTGTTTCTCCATGATTTTAGGTTTTCTCGAACCTTTGAAATTTGGGTTGTGGATATCAACTGGTTTGTTGCTTCTCCACGATTTTTGAAATTGGGTTGTGGATATCAACTGGTTTGTTGCTTCTCCACGATTTTAGGTTTTCTCGAACCTTTGAAATTTGGGTTGTGGATATCAACTGGTTTGTTGCTTCTCCACGATTTTTGGATTTTGAAAGTATCGACGAAATGTCGCTTCCCTGCGATTTTGGGTGCAAGTATCGATGGAATGTCGCATCCTTGCTTTTTTTTTTCAAAATTTTTGTTTTGCGGGTACTGACTTTGATGTCGTTTCCCCACGATTTTTGAAAAACCATTTTTTTTTTTGTTTAAAGACACGAGGGTCGTAAATTTTGACCTAGAACCATTTGGCGGTAAAAGGTAAGGTGGACTAGGGTGGAAATCCCTGAATCCGGATTTTTGTTTCAAACCATGAATTTTGGTTCAAGGATCGAAAGTTTTGGTCAAGTCAGGGAGAGGCTCCTAAACTTGGATTTTTTGTTTTTTTTTTTTTTTTCTTTTGAACAATGAAACGGTAAAAGTAAGCATTGTTTTTGAATCTCTAGAAATTTTGACATTTGATATGAAAATTCTAAAGAGAGTGGGTTTGACGAGCGAGTACCTGAGAACAGGTTTTGGCCATACAGGCATTGCTCTTACCCAGTTGGGTAAGTCTTCAAGGGTAGTACCGCTTCAAGAACTTGCCGTTGATAGGCAGCATACATCTGTCGCCTTCCATGTTTAGGAGGGCATATGCGCCGTTGGAGAAGACTTTGTCGATGACGTAGGGTCCCTCCCATTTTGGTTCAAATTTGCCTTTGGATTTGTGTGCGAAGACCATTGGTTTTTTTACCGCAAGAACCAAGTCACCCTTTTTGTAGGCGCGTTGCCGGACCCTTTTGTCAAAAGATCCTGCCATGCGTGCTTGGTAAAGTTCAATGCTTTGTCGAGCTTCGAGCCGTCTCTCGTCGAGATTGTCCAGCTCATGGAGTCGCAATTTGACATTGCTTTCTTGAGTCATGTCATTTTGTAGAGATACCCTCAGAGAAGGAATTTGCACCTCTAGGGGCACGACAGCTTCGTATCCATAGACCAAGGAGAATGGTGTGCTATGGGTTGGTCCTCGAACGGTGGTTCGATAGGCCCACAAAGCTTCAGACAGTTTATCGCTCCAGTCTCTTTTGTGACTAGAGACCATTTTCTTGAGGATTTTACAGAGTGTCTTGTTGAAGGCTTCTGCTAATCCGTTTGCTGCCGGATTGTATGGAGTCGAAGGACAGCTTTGAATTTTGTATTTGTCGCAAAACCTGTAGAATCGATGATCCCGGAATTGTGGTCCGTTATCATGGACGAATCTCTTGGGTATGCCGAAACGACAAATGATGTTGGTGCGCAGGAACTGAAGAACTGATGAGGTCTTCATTTCGTTGAACGCAAATGCTTCTGACCACTTGGAGAAATAATCCGTAGCGGCGAAGATGAAGCGATGACCTTTGCTTGAAGGGGGAGAGATAGGACCTATGATGTCCATGCCCCATGCTTCAAAAGGCCATGAGATTGCTGTAGGATGCAGCCATTCCGGAGGCATGTGAATGTAATCTCCGTGAACTTGGCATAGCTGGCAGCGTTTGGCAAATTGCATTGCATCAGCAACCATGGTAGGCCAATAGTAACTTAACCTTTTTATCTGATCATAGAGCTTAGGACCTGCCTGATGGGCTCCACAAAGACCAGCATGAACTTCTTTAAGTGTTTCTTCGGCCTCTTGTTGTGACAAGCAGCGTAGAAGTACTCCGTTGAAGGATTTCCTGTAAAGGATCTTTGAAGGGATATCCAAATGAAAGTTTGGGGTTCGCCTTTGAATGCTTACCCGTTCTTTTGGATCTTCAGGTAGGATTCCGAACATAGTGTAATCAATGAACGGATCCCTCCAGTCGCCGATTGAAGGTTGAAGGATAGAGATCCGACTTCCAACCACTCGGTGGCATTCAGCAACTGCTTGGTGTGTGTTAAGAGGAGGGAGGATCCTTCTCTCATTCACTGTAATTTGCATGTTTTTTCCTTCCTGGATCGCCATTGATGCGGCAAGTCCAGCCAGGGCATCTGCACGGATGTTTTCACCTCTACGAATGTGGGTGATGTGACAGATGTCAAACTTTTGCAGAAGCGATTGTGCCTTGTTGTAATAAGGCAGCAGATCAGGCTTCCTGACTTCATATTTCTGATTCATCTGGTTGACGATCAGTTGAGAGTCTCCAAAGACTTCCAGCATGGTGATACCAGATTCGATGGCGAGTTCCAATCCTAGGATCAGAGCTTGGTATTCAGCTGCATTGTTTGTGCATGGTTCCAGTAGCGAGAAAGCGTGTGGAATCATGCATTTGTCGGGGCTAACAAAGAGGATGCCAACTCCCGAGATCAGCTTTCTGTTTTCATTTGTCCTGGTTGCACCGTCAAAGTACATGTCCCAGGAGGCATTTGGTGAGGAAGTCTCCACGTTGTAGACAGGTTCGTCTGGGAGATCATCTCTGAGTGGTGAATCTTTAGGCAATGGATGCTCTGCGAGGAAATCTGCTAGAGCTTGGCCTTTGATTGCTTTTTGTGGCACATACCTAATATCAAATTGTGACAAGAGGATGGACCATTTTGCCAGTCGGGCATTGAGAGAACCGGCCTTCGTGACAAGGACCTTCAAGAGGTTGATCCTCGAGACCAGGTAGACTGTGTTGGAAAGCAAGTAGTGACGTAGCTTTTGTACGGCGAACATCACTGCAAGGCATTCTTTTTCGACTGGAGAGTAGTGATGCTCTGCACCTACTAGCATGCGGCTGAGGTAGTATAGAGCAGCTTCTTTTCCCTCACCATTCTCTTGTGCAAGCAGAGCGCCTACAGAATGATCAAGAGCTCTTGTGTACAAGATGAATGGTTTTCCAGTGGCAGGGGCAGCTAACACTGGAGGTTTGGTCAGGTATGACTTGATATCTTGAAATGCGGCTTCGCAGTCGGCATCCCAGACAAAGTCTACACCTTTTTTCATTAATCGAGAGAATGGACGGCATTTCCCCGAAAGATTGGAGATGAACCGTCTGATGTAGGCCAATCTCCCTTGGAGCCCTTTTAGTTCTCTCAAGGTTCTTGGAGAGGGCATTTCTAGAATAGCCTTGACTTTTATGGGGTCAAGTTCTATTCCAGCTTTCCGAACAAGGAATCCGAGAAACTTACCCGACGAGACGCCGAAGAAGCATTTTAGAGGATTCATCCGCAGTTTGTGTTTGCGGAGTCGGAGGAAGACTTCCCGAAGATCTTTGAGATGGTCTTCTTTTCTTCTGCTTTTGACGGCGAGGTCATCAACGTAACATTCGACCGTCTTGTGCTGCATATCTTGGAATATTTTCATCATAGCCCTCTGATATGTGGCACCAGCATTTTTCAGACCAAATGGCATGACAGTGTAGCAATACACGCCAAACGGAGTCCGAAATGAAGTGTGTTTTTCATCCTCGGGATGCATCTTTATCTGATTGTAACCAGAGAAGCCATCCATGAATGTCATTCGCTCGAATCCGCAGGTATTGTCAATCATCACCTCCGGTATGGGGAGCGGGAATTCATCTTTAGGGCAAGCGCCATTCAAGTCTCTATAGTCAATACAGACTCTGATCTGCCCATTTTTCTTTGTCACGGGGACAATGTTGGCCAACCATTCTGGATGTTGTTCCTCACGGATGAAGCCGACGCTTTTGAGCTTTTGAACTTCTTGTTCAATTTTATCCATCACATCTGGACGGAATCTTCTTTGGCCTTGTTTGACAGGCTTGACTTCTTCTTGAAGATTGAGTTTGTGGACTGCTACTTTGGGGTCTAAACCAGGCATTTCAGCGTAGGACCATGCAAAGCAATCAACGAACTCACGAAGAAAAGCGATATACTCGGGTAACTCATCATCCTTTATATTCTTGCTTATGAATACAGGACGTGGGTTATCAGGTGTTCCCAAGTTTATCTTTTGAACAGGATCTTCTGTCGGAAGGTTCGAAGGTGGTTCCTCCACAATATTTTCGGAGGCTTCCAACTCAACGAAACCTTCTGGAGTTTCAACTGCATTACCAGACCAAGGCTCTGTTCCTTTCCATGGATTTTCTTGATTGGTGATCTCCTCAAGGCTTGCTATGAGATAGTCCCAATCGCCTGTTGAGTCTGGTATTTCTTTTGGAGACGAGGGTTCTTCTGGGTCAGGATGCCACAAGTCTGTATTATCGGACGATTCCTCTTTATCATCAGAGAAATCATACCAATTGGATGAACTTCCTGGATCTCTGTCAGGTAACTCTTTAAAGAGATATCCAGGCAGATCGATGTCTTCATGGACTTGAGACGTTGAGGCTTGGTCGGTAAAACGACTTTTAAGCTTTTGTGTCAACTGTCTCAGAGGAGTGTCGGGATCATACCCTAACCCATATGAAGACTTTTCTACATGACCGTAGAGTCTCCAATCTTCTAGCTGGCTTTTGGTCAAGGCGGGCTCCAATGGCGTGAGAATACCGCGTCTTTCTCCCAAACCGACTGGGTTTTGAGCGTCATAGCCCATTTTCTTCATAATTGCTTGTGCCACAGGACTATATAGAGATAGCTGAGGCATACCTTCATTTTGGAAAGGTTCCAGCATGGAATTTGATGAAGAAGCGTCCGATCTATGGAAGAAGATCGGCCTTTGCTTTGGTGATGTTGCCGGAACAACAAAGGTAGCAGACGTAGGATCTTTTACATCAGCAGGTGTCTCCATCGGAGTGAGAGCAGGCTGAACTTGCTGAGTGTCAGCTTGGCTTGACGATGCATCGTCTTCTGGCTCTGAGTCCGAGTCTGTGTCTTGCATGATAGACACGAGAGAGACAACAAATTTGCCCCCAGGCTTTTGTTTCGCCTTCTTCACTTTAGTCGTGATGACCAAAGGTTTTGAATTCTTGAGGGAGATAACGAAGGGAGATTGACTACTCTCTTCTAATTTGCCGGAGGGTTTGTTTTCTTCCGGTGATTTTTGAGGAGCCTTGCCTTTATCTTTCTGGAGATTTTCAGCAGGGGGTGCTATTTCCTCTTCTTCTTCTTTTTCGCCTTCATACATTTGGGAGTCTGCGAAGTGAACTTCTTTACCTTTGAAGGGTTTCCTGTCCGCAAAGACTCGATGTACCATGCCGTCGTCGCCGACAAACTTGATGCATTGATGTAGAGTTGAAGGAACAACACCATTCTCGTGTATCCAAGGACGTCCGAGAAGGATGTTGTAGCATGAGGGGGTTTTTATTGCATACACAGTGACCTCAGAGATAAGATCACCGATTTGCAATTTGAACCTGATTTTGCCGATAGGCCTTTGAGTGCTCCCATCGTATCCAAAGATAGATACAGATGTGTGGCTTAGCTTGCTGGGTGGGATGCCCAACTCTTCAAGAGCCGAAGTGGAGATGAGGTTGAGTGCAGAACCTGGGTCGACCTGAACTCTGTGTATAGGCATTTCCTTGATGTACCCTGTGAAGTACAGGGGTCGGTTGTGCCTTGCTTCGCCAAGTAGGAGGTCTTCCTTTGTGAAGGCGATGGTTGCACTGGCTGCTTTTTGCACCGAGAGGCATTCAATGCATGATCCCTCAGTTTTCTTTTCTCCCTTTGAGGAAGTTTCAGAGTTTTTGACCCGGTAGTCCATTTCAATTTGGAGGACTTGCGGGGCATGTTTGTCGACATCCTCATTCAGTTTTTGTAATTCTGAGATGAGATTATCACGAGTGCGTGGAGACATTCGTAATAAATCCAGGATGTGAAGACGTGCAGGTATGTGTTTGAAGTGCTCAACCAAGTCATACTTGAAAGCCTCCTTAGGGCCTGCATGTTCATCATTGTTGCCACTGGGGGCGCTTACAACATCTTTTCCCGAAGGATTTACATAAGTAAAGGAAGATTGGTTGTAATTTTTGTGGTAGTCCCGGCCCGAACGGGTGCCTCTACCAACTTCGAGAGCTTCTTGAGAAGGATCTTTGTTTGGAAGATTGTCTTCAGGATCAAGAGGCTGTCGTTTTTCATCTACTGGGGATGTATCTGCAGCAGAGTTGCCATCCTCAGTGATTGTGTTGCACGGAGCATTTTCCGGGAGCAAGTCCTGAACAGCATCCAGCAGCTTTTCTTCTTCGTTGACCCATCCATCACCCCAAGTTGGGTTTTCTTCATGATGATGAGTCGGGAAGAATGTGTATCCTGAAGTCACAGTCTCAGGAGAAGAAACCTGAGAGGGTGCCATCTCTGTGAAAGTCACGTGAGACGAGGTAGCTCCAGAGGATACATTGCTAGGCGTCGTCGGAGTGTAGGTAATCTCATCAGATGATGCTTCAGAAGAGCTATAGTCCTGATATATTACATTACAGGAAGCTCTGATAGAAGATGTTGCCTGCTCAGAGTCAGACTCATCCTCGGATGTAAGAGGATCGTCAATCCAGCAATGTTCTCCATTTTCAGGAGTTGAGGGAGGAGGTACCTGATGGGCTTCAGGGACTTCCGGCTCTGGATTGTGAGGAATCTTGTTGACGCGGTCTTGCTCTTGTTCTAGAGCGAGACGCTGCAAGATCCTTGCATATTCTTCAAGATCAGGCATGGGAGCCAGATCCTCTTCTTCGTCTTCTCCGTGTGGCTCAACATAGTTGATTTCCACTGGAGCAATGACAGGTGCTGGGTTAACAGCATCTTCTTGTGCAGCCTCTTGGTCTTCTTCATCATCAGACCAGGATCCTTGTGGTTGGAAGGGGTTATACCAGATTACTGGCATAAGGTGAGTTTCAGGAACCCATTCTTCATCGGAGAGATATTCTCCTGTTTCAAGAGATTCCTCCCACTCATCGGTGTAGTTGGGCTCGAATCCATCGTCGGTGTCGCTGGACTCGTATCCATTAATGGAGAATCCAACTACCGAGTTGCAAGAGTATGATACCCCCTGCATGGCTTCTTTTTTGAATTGAGGTGGCATGAAATCACTGAGAGTGAAGTTTCTTACCGCCTTTGAAGTCTCTGGAAGGGACGTTTTTGTTGCCCCGAGTGAAGTGGTAGAGGAGGCCTCTGCCTTTTCATGGACTTCTTGTTTTGGCTGGGTCTTCTCTTGCCGTTTGAGCTTGAGGAGATGTTTCTTGGCTTGCCTTCGCTGCTGAGCGGTCGGCTTTGTTTTGACGATCTCCCAATTTTCATCTTCCAAGAGATCGGGATGTACCCATATGGGTTGTCCGTCTGGTGTCGGGCAAGGGACCAACACTTCGGACGTTTGAATTCTTTTTATCACCTTGAAGGAAGTAGTGATCTTCTTCTTCGGTGATTTTGGTGTTTGTCCACGTGACACCATGTTGACGGAGGCGGGGCCATAATTTTTGTCAAAGGTGATGACTCCGTTTTTCCACATCTCGTTTATCTTCTCTCTCACAACAAAGCATTGATTGAGAGGATGCGAGACCATCTGGTGGTATGGACAGTACCGAGGATCATTGGTTTTGCCAACGTCTCCAGGTCTTTTGGGCTCTGGCAAAATGAGTTTGCCATTTGCTAGGAGAGCCTCAAAGATTTCTTCGACGTCTTCATCGAACGGATATTTCTTTTCTACTCGCTCTTTGAAGGCATCAGAGAGTTCAGGTCTCTTAACTGCAGCTCTATTTTCAGCTTTCTTTGGTTGCTGAGGAGCTGACTTGGTTTGCACATTAAGGACCTCTTTCTTCTTTGGTTTAGAGGTTGCAATGGCGGTTGGCTCTTTTCTTGATGACTTCTGACTGTTGAGGTCTTTAATCACCGTTTCAGCTTCCATAGAAGCTTCCAGGAGTTCTCCCAGGTTTTTTGATTTGTTGCCGATGATCATGGAGCGTATTTTTGCTCTCATATTGTTACGGCAGATGTCGACTAGCGACGCTTGTGGCAGTACATATGAGCATTTGTACGCCATTGCTTTCCACTTGTGAATGAAGTCATAAGTTGACTCATTCTCTCCCTGTTTTAGGCTGCAGAGCTAAGCCATAGTAACAGGATGATCCTCACCTTGGAAGTGGGTCAGGAAGCGTGTCTCCAGCATAGCCCAGTTCTGAATGGAGTTCTCCGGAAGAGTGGAGTACCAATCGAAGGCCGTACCTTTTAGGGTACTTGCAAAGAGGCGAATCTTGAGTGCATCTTGATCCGCGATAGCTCCCGTCAAGATCTTGAAGTGGATGTCGTGCTGTCTGGCCGATCCTTTCCCCGTATATGTTTGGAGAGTAGGATGTTTGAATTTTGTGGGGAATGGGACCGAGTCCATCCGTAAAGGATATGGTGGCTTGATCCCATGCTCTTTGAGTATATCCTCTTCTTTTGCTTTGGCGAGGATACTGTCTACGTCCTTTTTGGTAAGGGCGCGTGACTCATTTTCTTCTCCATTTCCCTCGTTATTGCTATGATTCGGAGGAGGCTCATTGTTCACCTGATTTTGGACGACAAGGAGAAGGTTTTCCATTAGAGTTTCAATCCTCTGCTGGCCTTGTTCCAACTGCTGGATGCGTGTGAGCGCATCATCTCGAGGTGGATTCTGAGGTGGCGGCTCAGAACTTGTAGCCAAGACGTTCATCCCTCGGGATTCGAACGAAGAAATCGTCCTGGTGACCGAGCTGGGGCTCATTCTTTTTGATGAAGAGCTTGATGAAGGATTACTCTCCCGTCCTTGGCTGGAAGGGGCAGGAGATTCTTCGGGATGTCTTTGTGTCCTGGTGACGCTACGGGTCACCGGACGTCGGACATGGATTTTTGATGCTGACCTTTGGCGTCTTCTGGTTTTTCCAACCATATGGACGGCAGCAACTTGGTCGGGTCTTTCTTTTTCGACCCATTTGCGGGAGACTTGAAGTGTAGGAGGCTGGGTCCGTTGCTTCTCTAGTCTCTTTTGTAGATATGACGCACGGCGGCGTGCTCGACGAGCGATTTGAGCTTCAGTCAGCTCTGGCTGGGCTCTGACGATGAAGGATGTGCTCCCTCGGGCGCAGCAGCCGAGCTTGTCTTCTTTGTAGCTAGGCAAGGACAGGATCCGGACCCGGTCCTTTGCCTGTTGCAGCGAAGCTTTGAACCTTTCGAGTTCGGCCCCTGTAGAGATGAAGGGTCGAACTGAAGGAGTGTAGGCCTTAGCAGGTGCTTGGAGAGGCCTAGTGATGCATGATCTGATTTTGGGCCTGTAGGAACAAGCCGGCTCATGCTGGGTTGACTTGGGAGTCAGGTTGGAGATGGGTCTCTCCTCTTTCATGTAGGCAAGAGGGTAGAACTGGTTTTCTTTGAGTGGGGCCAGGTATGCTGGCTTGGTGGAAATTTGAGACCTTCTTTGTTTTGGGGAAGGTCTTGGAGACCAAGTCTTGGGATAGACCTGGTTGTTTGTGGGTCGAGGCTTCGCGGGGGTGCCGCGGGCTTCGGGCTTTTGGGCTTTCGCCTTTCGTGTCACGAGAGTGACACGTTGAGAGGCGATCTTCTGCTTTTTGGCAGGAGCAGCTTGTTCTTCGGGAAGTGGGAATGGTCCCAGTGTCCCGAAGACGATGGTCCGGGGAGTCGAGGTCGACCCTGAGTTCAGAGAGTTGCCGAGGGAGTTGACGCTTCGGCAGCTGGCGGGGCGCTTGTAAGTCCTCTCGGTTTGCTTCTGTTGAAGCATGAGTTGGTGCTTGTTCTCATCGAAGATAATGGTTAAGGCTGCCATTGTTAGTTTCGAAAAAGTTCTGAAACAAGACCACATCTATTAGTAATCACAAGAATATAATGACCATAAATGGGAATTTCTATGGTTGTCTTTTCAAATCGCTCAAGGGATATGACCCAAGCGACATGAAGAAGGCAAAAAGCCATAGATGGTACAATTGTTCTGACAGCGAACATGGTAGGCTCGAAATGAGCGTTCCAATGACTGCTAGAAGCAATTGTATACCTAAATTCGACTTATTGAGAAGCGGAGCTTGCTCGAGATAAGAAGAATATAAGGTAGGAGTTACAAATGTGCCGGTCACAGATACAGTAGACCCTGAAAGGGCGTACCAGTAGTGCTATGCACAAATGTTGGAGATCGCATCCATGAGATGGGATTCTTTGTTTTGAAATGTCAGAATGGATTCGTCAAAAAGTGCAGGTGGCATTCCGATTCAAATACGGGCTCAACGATTTCCGCGAGCGCCAGTACTCAGAACGGAAGAGACCACAATTTCTCGAATCTGAATCCAAAAGTGACGAGTTTTTGGAGATTTTTTTTTTGAAATGATTTTTTTTTATTTTATTATTTTTATTTTTTTATTATATTTTTTTTTAAAAAAATATATATTTTTATTTATTTATTTATTTTATTTTTTTTGAAAATTTTTGTTTTTTTAAGATTTTTTTTTTGAAAATCTTTTTTTTTATTTTTTTTTATTTTGATTTTAATTTTTTAAGATTTAAAGGCGAGAGAGTACACATAGGCCTCCTAACCCGGTCTTATGAAACCTCAATTGATAGAATTGCCCCCAGGTAAGGGTAGGATTACTTAATGAACCCGTTTGGAGGACCCTTGCCTAGAACAGTCAAGCTGTCTCCACACTCTGGACAAGGCTTTTCTTGAATCAATCGTGATCAAAGAACGCAATTGGTTTAACCTTAGTGGTCTATGTCCTTCTTTATAAAAAATCCCAAATAGACTCATCGAAGAGAAACGATGGCCCAAAACCTTAGTCGAACGGGCTCAACATTTCTGCAAGCACCAAAGAACGATAGGATAGGATCAAAGTTTCTCAATTTTGAATCCAAACTAAAAAAACTGATTTTTTTTTTATTTTTTTTTAATAATTTTTTTTTGAAATCTCTAATGAACTCATCGAAGAGAAACGATGGTCCAAAACCTTAGTCGAACGGGCTCAACATTTCTGCAAGCACCAAAGAACGATAGGATAGGATCAAAGTTTCTCAATTTTGAATCCAAACTAAGAAAACTGATTTTTTTTTGAAATCTCTAATGAACTCATTGAAGAGAAACGATGGTCCAAAACCTTAGTCGAACGGGCTCAACATTTCTGCAAGCACCAAAGAACGATAGGATAGGATCAAAGTTTCTCAATTTTGAATTCAAACTAAGAAAACTGATTTTTTTTTTGAAAATAGAAAGAATGGAAACAAACTCAAAGAAATAGAAATTTCCAAAAAAATCCCATCTCATGTTTTTTGGGTGCCAAATCCAACATAGGCCACCAGCTAGAAAGTAGCCAAGGAATCTGGAGAAGAAGTATAAGCATAGAGCAAAAATATGGTATGCAAATATTTCATTTCCAAGCACCATGTTCTCAAATGAACGAGTCCCACCGGGTGTGCCAGCTTGATGGAACGCGCTCCGAGGCGCCGTGGGGCGGCTACCGGGGTCGGCGGAACGTGGGAGTCCGTCGGGTCCGGCCCTTTCGCGCCCTGGAGGGCCTGAAGCGTGCATCAACATTTTTTTTGGGTGGGTGTGCCAGATTTTCTATTTTACTTGGAATTGCAAGTGGTAATCCGGAGATCAACCTTCGCAAGTAAAAAGGAAATCAACTTCTTTCAAGTTTTCCATTGCACAAATATTTAAGAAAAGAGACATTTTCTTGGTTTGCCGTGAAAGGCGATTTTGTTTGGCATTTATAGCCGATTTTGGCGTTTATAGCCGATTTACAATTCTCATCAATAATGAAAGACAAGAGTTGTGATTTTTGTCTCTTTTAGAAAAATACAAACTACAATGAAAAGCAAGAAAAGGAAGATCTAACTTTTCAGGAGGTTGTGGGGGACTCGTTCAGATTGACGGTCGCAAGCCATGTATGGGCTTCGCCATCATCCATGCAGATGAGAACAGAAGATGCTCTTGATTCGCTTGGCTTGGCTATAACCTCAGGTTTTTAGAGGACAAAGACCAAGAGAAGGTCCTATGTCCAATAAAAAGCTAAGTAGACGGGCTGAAAAGCCACGTCTAAGCCATTGGAGGTAGCGGGAGAAGGCAAGGACCTTGGGGGGGGGGGGGGGGGGGGGGGGTGCCCCCCAAGGGACTTTTGTCACCTTGTAGTGGTGGCCGGTGCAGAACTTCAGCAGATTTTTTTCTCTCTTTTTCTTTCTCTCAGATCTCTTTCTGATCTTTTTTTTTCCGATCCTGATTTCAGTGGAATGCTCTCCTATTTATAGGCTTTTGGTAGCCATTTAGGAGGGTTTATGAGCCTTAATGGCTTTAATGGGAGGAGTTACAAGATTTATTTCTTGATTTTGTAACTCCTTTTTCCTTGAATCTGATTGGCCGATGGAGATTAAGGGCTTTTAATCACCTTAATTACCATAATGGGAGGAGTTTCATGGTTTAAATGCCATGAATCAATTGACTTGTAACTCCCAAATGCTTGCTTCTGATTGGGCCGTCCAAAGAAATGAATTAATGACTATAATAAAGCTAGTCAATTAACCACATTAATTGGTCGCCGAGCAGTCGAAGAGTCGCGGGCCGTGCCGTGTCTTCTGGAATTCTTCTGGCGATGATCATCGATGGATCTTCATGCTGATCGACATCGGATGAACATGTAACTTCAGACATTGATAGCTAAGAGCGGGCCGGTGACATCTGTCTTGTCGATTTCTCGATCGGTCGGACAGAAAGAGCACTTTTTTTGGTCGACCGGTTGGCGATCTTGGAGCGATCAATGATGATTTTGTGCTTTTGGAGGTTGACCCGTGATTTTGACGGATGTCGGAGGATATGAGTCAATTTCAAGCACTAAAAATCACATTTTCAGGAAACCACAGGGGCCAAAGTGCGCGAAACGCGAAAAAAGACGGAAAAAACGGGTCACCGGCGGAAAATCCGGTGACCCGGACTTCCATGGTCACCGGCGACCATGGGCCGGCGACCATGGGCCATGGTCGCAGGGGCCTGCGACCCTGGGGGAATTTTCCCCTTCGGAGCCCGTTTTGCGGTCGTTTTGAGGTCTTTTTCGTCGCCGTTTTCTTCTGTATTTTTCCTGACATTTCTTCTCATTTATTGGCTTGATTTCCCTGTAGAAAACCTGATGAGAATCCTTGCATTTTTAGAGTGCAAAGTTTCCAATTTTCCGGGAAAGCCGAAGACTTTGTCGCGTAAAGCTGCTGATTTTCCGCCAGAAGCTGAAACTTGGTCAAACGATGTCGGAATGACCTGAAATTTGAGGTGAAGCCTCCTGAGCAATAAGTAAGACCAACCATAGGCTTTTGTTGGAGTTTTGAAGCCGTTTGGGGTCCCGTCGATGCTTCACTTGATTTTGCTGCGGGGAAAATGCCGAGCTTTGATATGTGGTCAAACGATGTCCGATTGACCTGAAATTTGACGGGGAGCCTATTGGAGTCATTTTGAGACGTTCCATGGGCTCCGTTTTGGATGTCATGGTCCCGGCTTGCTCCGCCGCCGGTAGGCTTGATTTTCTCTCGGAGCATCGAAACCTGGTCAAACGTTGTCAGAATGACCTGAAATTTGACGTGCAGCCTTTTGGAAGCATGTTGAAGCCACTCATGCACTTGGTTTGATGAGCGAAGGCTTCGGTGGTTCCCGCCGCCGAGAGGCTTGATTTTGCTGCTCGAGCATTGATGGTGGGTCAAACGTTGTCGGTTTGACTTGAAATTTGGCATGGAGCCCTTTTGGGACATGCTGGAGTCATCTGTAGGCTCTGATCGAAGTTTTGACGTCTCCGATGATGTCGCCGCCGGGAGCGCCATTTTAGCTAACGGAGAAGCGAAGTTAGGCCAAATGATTCTGAAATGGCCCGAAACTTCATGTGTACTCTTCTCTTGGCTATCTTGAAGGATCTTGCAGTTTTTGTTTGATTCTGACAAGATTTGATTTTTTGGAGAAATTGCATTGCCTATTTATGGCAGGTTGCGACTTCATGCAGCTTTCTTGATGTTGAAGAGGCAAAGTGACATTTTTGGTGTCAACAGAGATTCACCTTCACAAGTAGAAAGGAAATCGATCATTATTTCTAACTTTTCAAATTGCATAAATATTTAAGAAAAGAGACAAGATTGTTTTTTGAATGCTGTAGGAGGCGATTTTTGCTTGTTTTTGTTTGCCGTGAAGGCGATTTTGCCGTGAAAGGTGATTTACAAATCTCATCAAAAATGAAAGACAAGAATTGTGATTTTTTGTCTCTTCTAAAAAATACAAATTACAATAGAAAAGGAAGAAAATTAATCTAACTTCTCAGGAGATTGTGGGGACTCGTTCAGATCGACGGTCGCAAGTCATGTATGGACTTCGCCATCATCCTTCAAATGAGAACACTTGATGCTTCGATTCTTTGGCTTGGCTCCAACCTCAGTTTTTTAGAGGACAAAGACCGAGGGGAGGTCCTATATCCAATGAAAAACCGAGTAAACGGGCTGAAAAGCCGCGTTTAGGCCATGTTGGATAGAAGGAGAGGAAGAGCTTTGCCTTGGGGGTGGGGGGGGGGGGGGGGGGGGGGGTGGCCCCTCAAGGGACTTTGATCACCTTATGGCGTTGCAGCAGAGTTTCTTCAGGATTTTCTGACTCTCTGTGTGTGTGAATTTCTTGGATTTTTTCCGGGATTTTCTGGATCGTTTCTTCTTAGAATGACCCCCTTTTTATAGCCTTTTGGTGGCCATAAGGTGGGTTATGAGCATTGATGGCATTGATGCTCCATGATGGGAGGAGTTACAAGTTTTTATTCTTTAATTTTTTAACTCCTTTTTCTTGGCTTGTGATTGATCGATGGAGAATGATGGGCATTTAGTCGCCTTTAATCTCCATGATGAGGGGAGTTTCATGGTTTTAATGCCATGATTACTTGGACTTGTAACTCCCATTTCCTTGAATTTGATTGGGCCGTCCAAAATAATGGGTTAATGACCGTATTAAGTTGTCATAAAACGGGTCAATTAACAGCATTAAGTGGTCGCCGGGGCATTTGAAGAGTCACGGGCCGCGCCGCGTCTTTTGGGATTCTTCTTGTGATGATTGCCGATGGATCCATACGTTGTTTGATGTCGGATTGCGATACAATTTCAGACATTGATTGATGTTAGTGGGCCAGTGACATCTGTCTTGTCGATTTCTCGATCGGTCGGACAGAAAGTGTACTTTCTTGGTCAGCCGGTTGGCGATCTTGGAGCGATCAGTGATGATTTCATGCTCTCGACGGCTGATCCGAGATGTTGGCGAAGATCAGTCGTTTCCAAGCATTAAGAATCGGATTTTCAAAAAATCACAGAGGCAAGAACTCTCGAAACGCGAAAAGGATAGGAAAACAGGCCATCCGGCGAAAAGTCCGGTGACCCGGATTTCCAGGGTCGCCGGCGACCTTGGGCCGATTCTTTTTTCGGCCAATTCTTCGTCTTTTTCATTCCCTTTTTCTTCTGTATCTTTCTTAACATTTTTCCTCAATTATTGACTTGATTTTCCTGAAGAAAACTTGACGAGAAGTCGCACAACACCGGAGCACAAAATTTCCCATTTTTCGGGAAAGCCGAAGACTTTGTAGCCGATTTTCCGTCAAGCGTCGAAACTAGGTCAAACGATGTCGGAATGACCTGAAATTTGAGGTGAAGCCTCTTGAGCAGTGGATGGGACCAACCATGGGCTTTTATTTGAGTTTTGAAGCCGTTTGGGGTCCCGTTGATGCTAGAATTGATTTTGCTGTGAGGAAGATGTCGAGCTTTGATATAAAGTCAACTGATGTCCGATTGACCTGTAATTTGACAGGGAGTCTACTGGAGTCATTTCGAGACAATCCTTTAGCTTCGATTTGGATGTCATGGTCCCGGGAGGCTCCGCAGTCGGTAGGCTTGATGTTCTTTCGGAGCATCGAAGTTTGGTCAAACGTTGTCGGAATGACTTGAAATTCGACGTGCAGCCATTTGGAAGCATATTGAAGCCATTCATATACTTTGTTTGATGAGTGATGGCCTCGGTGGTTCTCGCCACCGAGAGGCTTGATTTTGCTGCTTGAGCGTTGATGGATGGTCAAACGTTGTCGGTTTGACTTGAAATTTGGCAAGGAACCTTTTGGAGGTATTTTGGAACCATCCATAAGCTCTGGTCGAAGTTTTGATGTCTTCGACACTATCGCCGTCGGGAGCGCCTGTTTAACTGTCGGAGGAGTGACGTTAGGCCAAATGATGTCGGAATGGCCCGAAACTTCATGTGTACCCCTCTTTTGGCTGTCTTGAAGGATCTTGCAGTTTTTGTTTGATTCTGACAAGATCTGATGCTTGATGTAGCTTTGCCTGTTTGTAGTAGGATGCAGCTTCATGTGGCTTTTTGATGTTGAGAAGGCAAAGTGACTTTTTTGGTGTCAACAAATGCCCCCTCAAGGTACAGCGACGAGTAGCTTTTGGAGTCGATGTGCCTCGAAGAGAAACTTGAAGGAGAGCTTCCAACTTGACCAAGAGTCTTGAGCATTTTTTTTTTTTTTTTGAATAGCCTTTTGAGTTTCCTGGGGAATTTTATGGTAGTGTGAGAGATCATGTACCATCTCAAGGAAAAGTTTTGAAAATGACATGGGGGTTTTGGATTTTTGGGTTTTGGATTTTGGTTTTTGACCTTGTGACCTAACAAGCTATATGTGGCAGGTTAGGGGTCGGAGTTTGATTTTTGTTTTTGACATTGTGACCCAACAGGCTGTATGTGGCAGGTTGGGGGGGTCAGGGTTTGGTTTTTGGTTTTTTGTTTTTGGCTTTGGTTTTGATTTTGGTCTTGTGACCTAACAAGCTGTATGTAACTAGCTAGGGGACCAAGGTTTGGTTTTTTGTGGCATGTCAAATTCAAGATTTTGGCTTAATTTGGTTCATGAGGTTGGATGGTTTGGTTTTTGGAAACTCATGAGGCTTTCTCTCTCTCTCTCTCTCTCTCTCTCTCTCTCTCTCTCTTTTTTTTTTTTTTTTTGAATGGTCCAATCAACTAAAAAGAGGCATGGCACCATTTTTTTTTGTATGCTCTTGGTAAGAGGGATTTTTTTGACTAAAAGCCACTTTTAGTGCCTAGGTGGTCGAACCTGGCTCATGTGGGCTAACACATGGGACCTAAGGCTTTGGAGATGGCCTAGATCTCATATGGTGTCATTTTTGTAGAGAATATCTAAAAATATCTCTTTTGTGTAGAGACTATTTGAAAATATCTTTACTTGGAGAGAATCTCTCAAGTTTCCTTGTTTTTGGGAGAGATTTTCTCAAAGTATCTTTCTTTTGGGAAAGTTACTAAATTTTAGCACTTACCTCCTTTTTTTTCTCCTTGTTTCCTCTTTTGGTTTGCTCTCTTCTATAAAAGCAAGGGAAGGTTGATTTCTTTTGCTCCATTGCTTCCTTTTTGCAGGAATCTTCAAGAGTGCTCTAAGATCAAGAGCTCTTCTTTGTTTTCAAGGATCTTCAAGCTTTTTGTTCTTCTTCTCCATGGCTTCAAGTAAGTTTTCTTCATTCACAAGAAATCTCCATTGTAGAAGTAGTTTCTTTTCTTTGCTTTTTTCTTTTCTTTCTTTTCTTTTTTTTTTCTTCTCTTTTTTTATTCAAGCACGTGTTTTCTTCTTGTTTTTTTTTGTTCGTGCTTCTTTTTTTTTTCACGGTTTTCCCTCTTTTTTTTTTACCATTTTTTTCTCCTTTTTCTTTTTTTCTTTCTTCTTTTTTTCTCTACGGTTTTTTTTTCTTTTTTTTGTTTTTTTCTCTTCTCACCGTTTTTTTTTTGCTCTCGTTTTTTTCTTTTTGTTTTTTTTTTCACTCTCTATTCTTTTTTTTGGGCCGTACGGACAGATCTGTACGGATCTGGCCGTACGGCCACGTGGCCATGGGGCCACGGCCTTGTGGGCCAGCCGAAAAAATTTTTCCTTTTTTTTTTCTCTTTTTTTTTTTTTTTTGAAGAGGTTTTCTCTCTTTTCTCTTTTCTTTTTTTTTTCTCACGTCATGATAATGAGGTTATGCAATTTCAAGATGTTCATACATTTTTTTTTTGTTTGATGCATCAAGATAGAAGGCTAGAGTCTCTAGGTCAAGCCAACATGATTTTTGACTTGGACACAGATTGATTGGTTTTGACCAAATTGGGTTGGAATTGGTCAAACTTTGGTCAAGGTTTTCCTAGCATCTAATCTATGATGATGTTCTTTGATGCATGATTTTTAGCAAATCGACTTGGAAGCATGATGATGCATACCTGGAAATCTTTTACAAGTATTGGGATTTGGAGCTTGCAGCAATGTTGAGCCCTTTCTTAGTCTTACTGGATTTTGAGGAGCTTTGTAATTTTTGGATTTTGGAGCTCGCAGTAATGTTGAGCCATTTTCCAATTTTGTGGAAATTTGATAAGATTGGCTTGATCTCGCAGCAATGTTTGAGTTCAAACCTTCTTTGAGAATCTTCCACTGACTATGAGCTTGCAGCGATGTTGAGCTCATCTTCAGGCTTCCTATCTTTTTCGGGGTGTTTCCCTCTTCTTCAGAAATTGCCCTGGAACCATGCTAAAATTTCGCTAGAATTTTTTTTGTAGCAAAACTCTGTCATTTTGATGATGATTGATCTTTGTTTTTCTTTCCATCCTCTGCAAGTAGTTCTTCCAGAACGAACAAGGGTAAGGGGCCTGTTACTGATGGACCTCGTCGGTCTGCTAGATCTTCTAATGCGGCAGTTCAACAGGCCTGGGAGAAGGTCCAGTTTGTTGAGAAGAACTTGGAAGAATGTGATTCCCTCAACCGCAATGAGATGAGACGGCGATTGATCGCTTTCAAGGATGAGGAATTCTACAAGATTGCGGTAAGCAGCCGTCCTTGGGTTACGGACGATCAGAGCATTGTGCCCAAGCCTACCTTCTTTTTCGGTGATGCAGTCCCCAACGACTTGACATACCAAAGGAGATGTTTTCAGTTCTCTTACATAGCAGATGGTGAAAAGAGAACTATTTCCACCCGGTCGACCTTCAATCGAACTATCTCGATCATGAGCCTTTCTCCCACGTGCCCTAAGAGGGAGGATCTTCCGAGCTGGGTGAAGAGGACTAGTGTGATCAAGACCGGGGTTTTTGTTGGCGGCCCTTCCAGTTTTGCAGAGAAGTCACCTGTCCGTATGGACATGTTGATGCCGCCAGTGGCTACCAAGGTTCTGCTCATCCGTTGGTCGATTTGAGACCGGTGGGCCTTAGCATTTTTCGGGGTGACGGTAGTAATTGGGTGAAGCCTTTTCGACTTCGTGGCCGTTTCAGTGCTGACTCGAGCTGGGAATCATGGACTGATCACACCCTGAAGATTGGTGGGGCCATTCTGCGGGAGGCCGAGATTTTTGACGCGGTTCGCGCTTTTCGGCAAACCGTGGTTTTCTCTGATGAGGCTTTCATGGCCATGCTGGAGTCATTCCTTCCATAAACTAACACCTTCATTGTTACGCATGGTGAGATTGGTTTTTCTTTGAAGGAATTGAGCGCCATCACCGGGCTGCCTATCCTCGGCAAACTCTATGAGGAGTTATGCCTATCGACAGTGTCCTTGAGGAGCAGTCTAAGGAGTTCAGGCTTTTGTACTTTGAGCTCGTCACCTTCTCTGAATTTTTGAAAGAGAAGGAGGGCTCGAAAGTCAGGTGTAGCAGTTGGAAGAGTTATATCTCCAACTGTTTTGACAGCGGGGAATCTTCTGATAGCATGGCCCATGATGCTAGGGCTAAAAACCCGAGTTTGAAGAAGATCTCCGCCATGCGAGAAGATTTGAGGAAGTTCTTCGCAAGCACAGACGCCATTTATCCTGACATTGCATTGCGGAGAGATCTCGCTGTTTACCTCACTTATTGGCTGGGTGAGGCTATTTTTGCTGGAGGAGATGGATCGCACATCAGGCCGCATTGTATTTTTCTGGCTTGTCAGATAGCATTCAGAGAGCGGCTGGCTTTGGTGCTTGCTCTTTACTTTTACTTGTGTACCGAACTGCAGGCTGCTACTTTTTTGGTTCGGCTTGGGCTCCCTTTGAACAAGTATTTTCAACCCATATCTTTTATTCGTGGTATGTATACCACTGTCCTAGCTTCCATCGGTTGGGAGTTGCGCAGGAAGATGATCCTTTCATAATTCGTTTGGCTAGAGGTACAGCCGTTTCCGAATCTCTTTTGTCTGCCCGTTTGAGGATCCGACGGTTCAGAGACGTCGAGATTGGGCAGTTTTCAGTGAAGCTTTCTCCAAGTCTGCGGAAGAAGGGTTTTGATTTTGGTGTCTCCTGTGATTCGACCACGGTAGGGTCGGGAAGACACTATGCTTTGACAAACGCGGAGAAGAGATGGCTTTTCAACATACGGGTTGGTACGATGGTGTATCGTAGACATCTTTTTGTCGATATCCAGCCGTATGTCCCTTCGCGTTTTGCATTGTAGCTTGCCTTCTCTCAAGGTGTTGTCGGAGTGCCTTCGAGCATGGTGAAGCGTTTTGGAGGTTTGCAGGATGGGAGAAATACATGGGCTTTTTACAGTGCGGAAGACACTACCACCATGATTTCCTATCCTGAGCTCCCCACTTTCTGGACTTCTGACTTCACAAAATGGTTCGCGGAGAGCTTTTCAATGTACCGGGGACTTTCCAAGAAGGAGCTCGAAGTCAAGCAATCTCCTGGTAAGGGTCTTGGCAGATCAGATGGTGTCCATCGAGAGGAAGTTTTAGCTTTCCTTTCTAGAGAGATGCACAAGATAGGCTTTCTCAATGAGCATGACGTCATCAGATCGGGAGCTGCACAAGGGATTCCTGGTGATGTCTTGAGACAGCTGGAAGAGGAGGAGGCCGAGATCGATGCTTGGATGCAAGCGGAGCGCACAAAGGCTTCCATGGAGTCTACTGGGAAAAACAGACCATCCAATGAGGACTCTAGTGAGAGACCTGATGTTGATAATGGGGCATGATCTTCGAGCAGACCATCCCACAGAAGTAAGAGGAAGAGGGGACAACGCCGTAATATGAGACGGGAAGAAAGTCCTCCTGACTTAGAAGTGTTGGAAGTACGTGGGCCTCGTTGATAGACTGTCAAAACTTTTGACCTACTTGACTCAGGGATCAAGTACCCATAAGGCCAAAAACCCAATCCAGAATGCATAAACCCTCAATCTCAAGATCATGTACAGTAAATAAAACTATCTAAAAGATAGAATAGTAGCGAACAAGCATCCATAAAAAATCTACAACATGCAAGGAAGTAGATTATACCTTTGGAGCTCGGTTGTGCTCTAATGGAGAAGTTAATGACTTTCGTTGATGTAGAACTCTTCTACAAAATAAGATCAAAATCTCCAACACCACTTAGCCTTCCACGCTATGAGCCGAATCAGATCTCTCTTCTCAAGAAGATTGGTGGAATCTTCAAGAGAAAACCCAACTCAAAACTCCAAGGAGCTAGAATAGGAAGAGAGGAGAAAGAAGTGCAACAATTGCACAAAAAGAGGCTGGAAGTTTTTGACTCCAATAGATGGACGTCCATGAGGGGTTCTATTCCATTTTATAACCTTTCAATGCTCATCTTTTCATATAATTGAAATAGAAGTCTCACTTCCACAACAATTAGTAAGTATACTATTGCCACTATTAGAAGTCATACTCCAAATAGAAATAGTAACTTTCTAATTCCTTCCTTTTAAAGTTCAAGTAGGATTAGTATCTTTCTAATATCTTGGGCTAGCGTGGGGACCACTAGGGATTCCATAGAAAGCTGGCTCCAACTGGGACACGCGACCCCACATCTCATGTGCAATTCGAGCCTACAGTTAATTGCAAATAACACCACTATATAAATGCAATTGCACTTCAGTCTTAGGAATAAATTACAATGAATACCCTAAACTTCCCAATTACCACAAGTAGGCCCCTCTATCAATATCCATGGATCGATTGGAATAAATCTGTCTCTTCCAATCTTAGTTCCACATCTTATTATCCTTGAGCCCCAATTAGTCACTGTGATCATCAGTACCATCCAATTAACTCTTAATCGAGATGGGTGCGCACTTACTAATGACAAATCCATTAATTGGCACAAGGGGATAATAGAGATAGATTCCATCTTGATCATTCAATGTTCCCACAGTCTTACTACCACATACCCAAGACACCGAGGTGTTGGCCTCACTCATTGGTGACTCAAAGCAAATGAATAGATAGAAACTTGAGTTCATCAATGTCTTAGAATCGAGAGCCTATTACTAGGGAATTATGAGAGCATACCTTATTATTGAGATGGAATTCCATAAGGTGCTTCTCATGGTCCTTCAATACATCCAATGCACCAACAAAATGATCCAAAATCTTACATTCTGATGATCGAGACAAATCACACTATCTCATAGTGATTAAAGTGCTGCAACCTTATCAGATGAGATACCCAGTCTCATCATTGGTTATGAAAATATTTAAGTATAAGATTTGTGATGTATGTCTCCCGTGTGTGGATCTCATCCATACACATATATCACATCTAATATACTAATGGGACCTGGTTCAACTCATGAACCTTTATGTCATATGTATTGGTCATGTGCATGAAATAATAAAACAACATTAATGTCATGAAAGTAAAGCATGATCTTATTGATAAATAAAGAAATTAGTTAATTTATCACATCAACTGATGGATTGAGTCCATACAATCTAACAAGAATTTCCTCTCACCATTGCTAAGGAGGTGTTTGGGGATGCTGACTAGCCTCCAGAAAAGAGGAGCCGAGAAGAGAAGACGACTGCTATGATCATCCTTCTTTCTTTTTCCGCTTCTTTTCTTGTATAAGAGATTTTTGTTTTGATCCGCTGCTTTCTCTCTTTTGGCAGAGGATGATGATTTGGTGATGCCCGAGGTTCCGGCCGATGAGGCAATGACGGATCCGGTCGCTGCATTTGAGGAAGAGCCCAAGGACTCTGGAGTGGTTCCAGAACCTTCACCTGGTATGATTTCTTTTGTTTTTCCTCCCTTTTTTTTTGTCGTCATTTGCCAACATGTTTCTTTGTTTTCTTGTTAGCTGACTTGCCATAGGATGCTGACGACTTCGAGCCATCCATGGATGCAACCTTTGACGATGCTTCGGATGAGCTCATGGAGTCAGAGAGTATTCCGCTGGTCGTTGAAAAATGTATTTTGTAATACTAATCTTGATATTGACTTTTGACAAGATCATATTCATACCTTTTTGTCTTTTCATTGACAGATTGTGGAGCAACAGGAGAAGTTCCTCGTCTTCCTCATGGCTAGAACAGGGGATACCTGCAGCCGATCCAGAAACAGGGGCTTCTTCTACTAATTTCAATGAGTCAGCTTCTTCGATTGGAAAGAGTTTATTGATTACTCCTCCAATGGGGCATGAGATGGGCAATCGGGCGCCGGAGCATTGCGAATCCTCATCTGGGCCGCACATTCAGTATGCAAAGAAGGTGTTGAAGAGTGTTTTGAGCTCATGGGTCAAGACTCTCTCTTCAGGTCACTTGGAAGCTGGTTTTGGCATGATCAAGCATGTGCAGGACATCCTTGCTGATAGCGAAGAAGCTAGTCTGGACATTGCAAGCGCCAAGGCTTTTGTTGATGAAGTCATTGTGTTGGGCAACAAGTGGACTGAAATCAAGAGTTTCCCAGATGATGACTTCTTTAATGAGATGTTTGTGAAGCCTTCCAACGAGGTCAAAGCTGAGCTGACTGAGATCTCGCGGACTCGGAAACAATTTGTTCGGGAGAGGAACGTTACCGAGTTGGCCATCATGGAGCTAAAACAAGACCTGAACCGCCTTGATAAGGAGGTTGTCGAGGCTAGGCAGCGTCTTGAGCTTTTGGAGGAAGAAGCTGCTGCCAAATGGACCGCCATTGTGGAAGCTCGTGCCAAGGAGGGGACTCTCAGTTACCAGGTTGAGGAGGCTGAGAGTAATCTCCGGAGGAAGACTCATGAATATGAGCAATGGCAGACTCTCTAGGAAGAACTTCCTCGTGCTGCACATGGGTCGCGGCGTTTTACCGTATTTTATGGGAATGTTTTGAAGAAGCGTGGCCTGAAAACTTTGGAGGTTAAGGCCAAGAGTCTGCTTGAGGAGTTGAATCTTTGGTTGAAGACCATGCTAGATTGTGCTCCTGAGTTTTAACAAACTCCTTTTCTTCTTTTCTTTTGGTACCTTCATGTATAAACATTTTTGGTACTATATATTTTTTGTATTCCCTCCTTTCACTTAAATCATTTTTTGATGAAAACAAATTTAACCAAGAACTAAATGGGAATGTTTGTTTAAGGATTTGATCAAAAGGTTGTCATTTTATGAAAGTCTTTTGTCAAAGGGTTGTTTTGGGTATGAAAACCAATTTTTGTGGCAAAAGTCTGGTTTTTTAATGGCTTGAAAGCCGAATTTTAGGATGGCATAGAAACCGAATTTTGTTTTGTGGCATGGAAGCCAAAATTTTGTTTGTGGCATGGGAGCCAAAATTTTAAGATGGTGTGAAAGCCGAATTTTGTGATGGCATGAAAGCCGAATTTTGGGATAGCATAGAAGCCGAATTTTGTTTTGTGGCATGGAAGCCGAATTTTTTAGAGTTGGCATGAAAGTCGAAGTTTTTTTTTTTTTTTTTTTTTTTTTTTTTGAGATGGCATGAGAGCCGAATTTTGAAATGGCTTGAAAGCTAGGTTTTGTTTGTTTGTGGCATGGAAGCCAAAATTTCTTTGCGGCAGGAGCAAATCTTCTTTTTTGTTTGTTTTTGTGTGGCATGAAAGCCAAAGCTTTTTCTTGTTTGTTTTTGGCATGAGAATCAGATTTTTTGAAAACCAAGTTTTGTTTTGTTGGCATGAAAGCCGATATTTTTTTTTTGGCATTTATAGCCAGATTTTTGGCATTTATAGCCGATTTTGACGTGAGAGCCAAATTTTGGGCATTTATAGCTGATTTTGGCGTTGATAGCCGGCTTTTTGGCATTTATAGCCGATTTTTGGCATTCATAGCCGGGTTTTGGTTTTCAAAATGCAAGTATTGACCAAATGTTGCCTCCCCGCTGAATGGTCTTACAAGTATCGATGGAATGTCGCTTCCTTGCTCATTCGGTTTGCGAGTATCGATGGAATGTCGCTTCCTCGCGGATTGGGTTTGCGTGTATCAATGGAATGTCGCTTCCTCGTGGATTGGGGTGCAAGTATCAACTAAGTGTTGCTTCCTTGCTTTTTCAAAAATTTTAGTTTTGCGGGTATCGACTGAATGTCGCTTCCCTATGATTTTTGAAATTTGAGGTTTTTTGAAATTTGGGTTGTGGATATCAACTGGAGTGTTGCTTCTCTACGATTTTTTTGAAATTTGAGGTTTTGCAAGTATTGAATGGGGTTCGCTTCCTTGCGATTTTTTGAGGTTTTGGAAGTATCGAATGGGGTTCGCATCCTTCCGATTTTGGGTTTTGCGAGTATCGACTGAGTGCCACTTCCCCGCGGTTTCTAAAAACCATTTTTTGTCTAAAAACACGAGGGTCGTAAATTTTGACTTAAAACCATTTTTGGTTTAAAAGCGGGGGTGGACTAGGATGGAAATTCCTAAGTCCTAATTTTTATTTCAAACCATGAATTTTGGGTTCAAGGATCGAAAATTTTGGTCAAGTTCAGGAAGAGGCTCCTAAGCTTAGTTTTTCGGTTTTGATTTTTTTTTGAACAATGAAACGATGAAAGTAAGCATTGTTTTGAAAGTTTTTTTCTTAGAAATTTCGACATAAGGATGAAAATTTCAAAAGGGGTGGATTTGACGAGCAAGTACCTAGAAATAGGCTTTGGTCGTGTAGGCGTTGCTCTGACCCGTTTGAGGAAGTCTTCAAGGGTAGTACCATTTCAAGAACTTGCCATTGATGGGCAGCATACATCTGTCACCTTTCATATTCAGAAGAGCGTATGCGCCGTTGGAGAAAACTTTGTCGATGACGAAAGGTCCCTCCCATTTTGGTTCAAATTTGCTTTTGGAATTGTGGGCAAAGACTATGGGTCTTTTTACCACAAGAACCAAGTCACCCTTTTTGTAGGCGCATTGCCTGACCTTCTTATCGAAAGATCCTGCCATGCGTGCTTGGTACAACTAAAAGGAAAAGGTGAGCGATATTTTGGACTAAATGTATTTTCTATAGCTTACCAGATAATAGAACCAGATCTGTCACATTGAGTCCTTTGCTTGCAAAACTTGCGTTCAGAGTACTAAAATTGAAAAATGGAGATGGGAGGTTTAGTAACGCCTCTGTGGAATGCGAAATTGTCCCATTTCTGCGCCCTATCGGACCCTCCAAAATGGTCCACCCTATTTGTAAGTGCCTAAATATTACGAACTTGATTAGGCGAGTGTTAAACTCGTGATACTGCTGCTAAACTTCTTTGGAGAGATTGAATGCCTTAAACCTAAAAGGTGAAGAAGAAGCAAAGGTCAGAGACCTTGGCTGCGGTCAGCCAAAGGCACCCTGATGCCTAAGTGAGTGCAGTCACTAAATAGAGGGAGAGTGAGTAGGGAGGAAAAGAGAGTTCGCAGTATGAGTGTAAGTAGGCGTATGTGTGCATAAGGTGCTGTAGACACCTCATTTCGGCACCCTATGAGGGGTGATTCAGTCCACCCTACTCAATGATGCTCTAATTAAACCCCAAGTCAAAAATCACATATCATTTCCGGGCTTCTGATCACTCTGGGAACTTTATCATTGCGATTTGCTCGTCGAGGGCTATCGCGACCCCGAACCGGGCCCTCGACCTAATCCGGGATCGAGACTAAGTAAATGATGGAGAGATAGATAAAGATGAAGATAATGATATGTTTGATGCCAACTCGCACACGAGTTAATAAACAACTCATATTACCCGTGCACGTGATTTCCATAGGTGTCCGCGGTGAGGATAACACAACATCACGAATATTTTTGTTAAATGCGGAAGCGTGTAGTAAATCAACATGTAATTCATGAATTTCATTCCCATCAAGAAGACTGTTAACATATGCATGGATATAAGGAATCAGAGTGAGAAATGATCATTAGCGTAACCCAAAAGTATTGTTATAGTTTAAACAAAAGATCATTTAATTACATTCCCCAAAAATAGAGGCCAACAAAGACCAATATAAACAAAACAATAACCACCAAAAGAATAGTTAGCCACCACCCCAAAATGTAATGTCTCTCGAGGCAACCGGATGTTTAGACAACATCATCGCGCGCCACTTAACTAACTGCTGCGGTTCTCCGACCGTCTCCTCGAGCTCCTCCTCGGGGTAACTAACAACGGGACCTGAGTACCAAAGAAATTGATCAGACACAGCGGTCTGGTAGGCGGGTGAAAAGATATGACAGTATAACATCAAATGAATTTACCTTCGAAAGCATTTAAATCTGTTTAAACAATAATCTTCGTGAAAAGATAAATCATTTATTCCAAAACATGTATGCAATGTAAAATGAGTAAAGGTACTAAGGAATTCGGGAAACAAGCAAGATGGCAACCACACAAAGCTAGATCCTCTATCACCGAAGTGACAAGAGTATATCGGGGCATTGACCTCAGTCACCGAAGTGAGGAAGTGCAACAAAATTTACATATACATATATATAATAATACGGGACGGGACCACGGTAGCAAACCGGGTGTCGGGAATCACGGTAGCGAACTGGATATCGGGAACCACAGGAGTGAGCCCGCGAACCGGATATTGGGAACCACGGGAGCGAGCCGGGTATCGGGACGGGACCAGGGTTAATAAACCGGGTATCGGGATCCAAACTGCAGCTGGCGGGACGGGATAGGGACTTCCAAGTCGGTGGATCAAACCAACAAGGTGGTCCAAGCTTAGTGGTGCCGTCTCATAGGTCATATGCAAGCAGTCGAGACATGTATAAAACACATATGATGAAATTGTATAAATGGGCGAAACGGGGGTGCTCAAGGAACAAATGTCATTTCAATATCGGGTTATGCACATCGAGGCTAGCAAAACGCTACAAGTACAGTTCAGTGTTTTCGGGATTGATAAATCATAACTCATTAATTTCGGGAATAATGGGGTGCAATAAACTTTCGAAATATCGGGACAAGTATCAGGGTTCAAAACTCGCTCAAGGTGAATAGGGACCCCGTATGTCAATTCACATAAAAACTTGGTACTCCTTGAGATTGGGACATTCCGGGCTCCTTACACACCTTAGAGATTTTTGAAACTTTCGATGAGTCTTTGTAATGAGGATTCCTTCTCAAATGGCTTAATACATTGTCTCATAAATTTTCCCGACACAAGGGATTCCCTTAAAAGCAAAGAAACACCTTTCCCGAGCTCCGAAAATAGTTTTGGCCCAAGAGGGGGTGCGCTAGATCGGGCCAAAGCACGCTCGAGCGGACCTAGGCTACGCAAGTGGACGGGCAGACAGCAAGTTGCTTGAGTGGGCAGTCTTGCTGCCGCCCGAGTTTGCAGCCAGATTGACTGCGTGCTCGAGCGGCCAGCATGCGCTCGAGCGGGCAGTCAATCCCTGCTGCCCGAGAATGAATTTCTGGACCTTCTTCCCCCTCTTTTCCTACACCTTTCACCTGCAACAAAAGGGCCTCCATGCCTCCAACAATCACTCATCAAACCTCCAAGAAGATGCAACCAGTCTTGTTATTATGGAAATGAAATTACATGCTTAATTTGCCATATGCTTCCGCAATCATACTAAATGTTTATGTGTGTTGGAAAATCCTCACCGCGGACACCTGTGGGAAATCACGTGCACGGGTAATGTGTGTCCTTTTATTAACCCGTGTACGCTTGATCATAAACATATCTTTAATTACTGTCATCACTCCATATGATCACATCACATGATCATCACATTAGTCCCGATCCCGGATTTGGTCCCTAAGCCCGGTCCGAGGTCGCGACATGAACGCACCGGAGGTAGGGCCCATTGTAGGACTTTTTATAGAGCTTGTCGTCTGGAGACAGCCAAAACCGAGATGCCTTCAGCCTGATTTTGTGGCCTTTGCTCTTATCTTCAGGAAGCTGGTCATCCTTGAGGTAGGAGAAGTATTGGTCCATCCAGCTCGGGCCGAGATCGGCGCATAGGACCTGCCGAGGTGGGTGGAGCTCTGTACTCGGCCTGTCTAGTGTTTCCAATTCGACAGTCCTTTTCCTACCAGCTTCGACTGCAGAGGCCAGGTTGGCAAGAGCATCGGTGTGAGAGTTAGAGTCTCTGGCGATCTGCCTGACTTCAACTTTTTGGAACTGAGAGAGGAGTTTCTTTGCATGAGCCAGGTAGGCTGCCATCCTGTCGTCACGGGCTTGGTAGTCCCCATTCAGCTGGCTCGTCACCAACTGAGAATCGCTGAAGACCACCAGTTGCCGTGCCCCCAGAATTTTTGCGCTGCCCATTCCTGCGATCAGTGCTTCATACTCAGCTTCGTTGTTTGATGCCTTGAAGTCAAGTGTCAGGGCTTGCTCAATGACAAGGCCCTCGGAGATTGGAGGACTATGCCTGCTCCAGCCCTTTTGGAAGTTGAGGAACCGTCGACGAAGACCTTCCAAGATGAGTAAAGGAACTGCTTCCAAGATCGTTCTTTTCCCATCTCGGTCTCGGAGGTCACCTCCACCTCCTTGTCCCCCAGTTCGGTGTCGAGGTGGCTCAGTGCCGAACTAGGAGAGGTGAACTCTACGATGAAGTCTGCTAGCACCTGGGCTTTGATCGCCGTTCTTGGTTGATACTGGATATCATATTGCCCCAGTTCGACGGCCCATTTGGACACTCTTCCAGAGAAGCCTGCTTTTCTAAAAAGATACTTGAGCGGATGTTCTGTAACAACCACTATGGAGTAAGTCTGAAAGTAGCGGGAGAGCTTGCGGGAGACGTTGATGAGCGCAAGTGCGAGCTTCTCCAATGGCAGGTATCTCGTCTCGGCATCCAGCAGGATCTTGCTCGTGTAGTAGATAGGCCTTTGTTCCCTGTCTTCTTCTCTCATGAGCACCGAGCTCACTGCGTGGTCCGAAACTGCCAGATACAGGTATAGGGTCTCTCCCTGTGTCGGAGTGGACAGCAGGGGAGGCAAGGACAAGTAGTCCTTGAGTTCCTAAAGGCCTCTATCGCATTCCGATGTCCATTGGAATTTCAACCTTTTCTTTAAAAGCTGAAAGAAGGGGCGGCACTTGTCTAAAGCTCTGCTGATGAAGCGATTCAGTGCTACTGTCATCCCTGTGAGCCGTTAGACCTGCTTCACTGTGGTCGGACTTTGGATGGCCTTGATCGCTGAGATCTGCTCGGGATTGGCCTCTATCCCTCGTCTAGTGACCAAGCCGCCCAGGAACTTGCCGGAGCCTACTCCAAATGCGCATTTAGAGGCTTTTAGGTTGAGCTTGATCTCTTTGAGGACGGTGAAGGTTTGACTCAGATCGGTCAAGTGGTCCTGTGACCTTTTAGACTTGACGACCATGTCGTCGATGTACACTTCAACCGTCTTGCCGAGCTGGGCCTGAAACATCTTCGTTACTAGCCTCTGGTAAGTGGCACCAGCGTTTTTTAACCCAAAGGGCATCACTTTGTAACAGTAGATGCCTCTGGGTGTTATGAATGCGGTCTTCTCTTCGTCAGGCCCATGTATCGGGATTTGATGGTAACCTCGGTAAGCATCGAGGAAACTCATCCTGTCGTGCCCGGCAGTGGCGTTGATCAACTGGTTGATCTTTGGAAGCGGGAAGCTATCTTTGGGGCACGCCTTGTTGAGGTCGGTGAAGTCCATGCAGACCCTCCAGCTCCCGTTCTTTTTCTTGACCGCCACTGTGTTGGCTAGCCATTCAGGGTAGCCAACCTCCCTGATTGCTTCAGCCTCCAACAACTTTTTGACCTCCTCATCCACGGCTTCTGCCTGCTGGACCCCAGTCCTGCGAGCCTTTTGGACTACAGGTTTGTGTTTAAGATCTACATTCAGCTTATGGCACATGACCTCGGGGTCGATGCCGGGCATCTCGTATGGGGTCCAAGCGAAGACGTCTCTGTTCTGCAACAGGAAGTCAAGCAGTTCGGACCTTTCAGCTTCTGCAAGCTGACTGCCGAGCAAAAAGTACCCCTTCGGGTTGCTGGGGTCGATCCTGACCTCGGTAAGGTCTTCTACATTTTTCTGCTAGGGGGCTCGGCCGACAGCTTCGAGTTCTGCCTCCAGCTCGGCCATATGTACTTGCTGCGGCTCTGGTTCGCCGAGGACCACAGCCATCAAGCACTGTTTGGCCATCTGCTAGTCGCCGCGGACTGTGACCACTTTGATGATGCCGTCCCCGTTTTCTAACGGGAACTTAAGCTTCTGGTGATGGGTGGAGGGCATAGCTTCCATGTTGTGCAGCCAGGTCCTTCCCATTATTGCATTATATGGGGATGGAGCATCCACCACTAGGAAGTCTGCTGTCATGGTGGCACCCCCTACTTGGACTTGGAGGGAGATCTTCCCTTTGGGGGGCTTGGAGCTAAAGCCCACCAATGGGGTGAGGGCTTCCTGCAGGTCCTCCTCTTTTTGACCCATTCTCTTGAAGCAGTCGTAGTAGAGGATTTCCGAGGAGCTTCCGGGGTCGACTAGGATCCTTTTAACCTTGAAGTTTTTCAACCTCAGAGTCAGAAGCAGAGGGTCGTTGTGGGGCAGTTGGACCCCGTCCAAGTCTTCATTAGAGAACCAAATCTTTGGTCTTTCTTTGCGTGCCTTCTTCGGGGAGGGCCCGAGCTCAGCTGTCATCACCTGTTTATCGTGCAGGGCCCTCCTGGCCTCGGCACGGGCTTGGTTGCTTCCCCGGGTAGCTGGAGCTAGGTGGATGACGTTGATGGTCCTCTCCTCACCGCTGTCCTGATCTGCATCGGGCTGGCCTTGGTGAGCTCGGTTGACTCTGCCTTCCTCTTTGATGAGGTCCTTGAGGTGCCCGTCTTTCACGAGCTTTTCGAGGTGGGCCTTAAAGGCATGGCAGTCCTCGATTCTGTGCCCGTTCTGTTTGTGGTAGGCACATAACTTGCTCTGATCTCGGGTGGAGGCATCACCTTTCATAGGCTCGGGCCACTTGAAGAAAGGCTCCATCTTGATTCTGCTGAGGAGCTTGTAGATGGGCTCTTTGAAGATAGTGTTGACGGCTTTGTAAGAGGCACCAGTCGAATTCGGCTTCGCGCCACCTCCCGAGGTGGGAGCAGAGCGCATTGCCGAGCTGGCTGGTTCTCTGTTCCGGGCCGCCTCTCTCCTGGATAACCTTTTATCCTTCTTGGAGGGCCTATCCTCTTGCTAGATGTTGTGGCTTTCCGGAGCTCAGACCTCATCTTCTTCTTGTTCGACGAACTGGTTCACCCGGGCCATCAGTGCTTTCACTGTGACTACGGGGAATCGCACCAGTTCCTTTCGAAGCTCGTTGGCTGGCAACAGAGCCTATTTGAAGGACTTGATGGCCACCTCTTCGTTCGCGTCTTCGACCTGGATGTAGGTGGTCCAGAACCTCTTGGCGAACCGAGTGATATTTTCGATCGGCCTCATTCTGATGGACATTAGGTCTTTGTCCGTCTTCGGGATCACCTGATGCGCTTGGAACTTCTCGACGAAGGAGTTTCGGAGCTACCTCCAGCTCGAAATCGATCCCTCGGAGAGCGCGCAGAACACCGAAGTGGGAGGTCCCCCAGACTGGAAAAGAAAACTTTGCAGTTCAGGCCCCCCTCGTCACCCCACACCGATATTCTCTGGGTGAAGTGTCGGAGGTCCGCTTCTGGGTCCGAGGTCTCGTCATAAAGGTTGAACCTTGGGACGCTGAACTTCTCGGGGAGGGCGTGATCCCTGATCTTTCGGGAGAAGGGAGACGCGCCGCGGCCATCAGCATCATTGGCAGTAAGCCGACCTTGGGTGAAGCCCGCCAACTCCATGTTTTGCTGCACAGCCTGCCTTATCTCCTAGTTGAGCCATACCCTCAAGTCGGGGTTGGTCCCCAGTCTCCTTGGCCTCTGGCGCTGACGCTCAGGGGTGAGTGCTGCTCGAGCCTTCGTCATAGGCTCGGCGCACCTCTTATTATTCAGGACTTGCCTCAAGTCCTGCCAAGCTTCGGGGACCCCCCGGGCTCGCTAGTGTGCAGGAGGCACGAGCGAGGTTCCGGTCGGGACCTTCTCCTTCCCTTCGAGCTGCTGCTGGAGGTAGAGGATCTGGGCTTTTTGCTCTTGAATAAGGAGGTTTTGAGCCCTGATTTCCTTGCGGTGTGCCTCGACGGCCTCCTCCAGAATCACGTCGTCGACGCCCTCGTTAGGAGACAGGTCACCATCGTCGTCAAGGAGCACGTGGTCATCTTCCATGTGGTCTCGGTGACGAGAGTGGCGCGACTTGGACATCACTGGAGTTTTGTCTCGTCGGGAGCGTCCTTGAGGGGGGACATCCCTGCGGGGCTACTCCTGTAGGATAATGTCCTGACGAGGACGCTCTGCCTGAGAGGGACCTGGCTGGATACGCTCCAGTACGGGGCCACGACGAGGAGGTGCTGTCACCCCTCTCGACGACGAACCCGACTGGGTGACAGGCGATCCCACGCTCCTCATACCGGGCCCTCCCCCAGTCCTCTTTTGGCGAGGGACCGACGACATCCGCCCAGACGCCTCTGGCTGGTGCGTCACCGGTGGAGGCGGCATGATGGGCAAAAATGGCTTTGGCGGTTTGGACCTGGGTGGTCGAACTCCCTTGCCCTTCTTAGACTTTGGAGGCATGGTTTTTCAAAATGAAAGTTTGGCGTTTTCAAATCGATTTCCCACGGACGGTGCCAATTGTAAGAGCCTAAAAATAATGGACTTGGTTTAGATGGTAATGGAGCTTGTAATGATGTTGTTTAGCTGATTTAGAGTGTCATTGGATATCCTGAACCTGAAAGGAAGACAAAAGTCAGGGCCCCGGGATGCTATCAGCCGAAGGCACTCGACGCCTGAGTTAGTGTAGTCACTGAACTAGGGTGAAGTGAGGAAGATGAGGATCAGGAAAGTAGTATAATGTATTGCACTGTGTATGCGTTAAGCGTACCTCTGATGGACTTACCATGCAAGAATATATAGGCAAGTGGAAGCTTCCTGAGTGGGGGTAGGTGAGGGAGCTTGTCCTATCAGCCCATACCTAGGATCGTCAGTAGGGGTAGGTGAGAGTACTATCCCATCGGATATCCCCTCAATCCCACACATAAATGCGGACGTGATCGCCTGATAGGGATGACCCCTTATCAGTATTCGGCGGCCACCCTATCTGCCAGTACGTTCTGCAACGGAGTTGTCCCGTCACATAATGGGGATACGACGTTCAGTGTTCACCTTGATCAACAGAGCCAAACTGGAGAAGTCACCGAAGTCGTGGGCGTAAGCTCAGATACTACTGCCGAGATGCGAGATGCCGAACTCGAGGGAACGAGCTGGTACTGCTACCGAAGTGGGCTCGGACTCAAAGCCAACTGGTGCTATTGCCGAGCTGACAGAGGCCTGGCCCAAAGCAAGCCCAGCTGGTATTCTTACCTAAGACTGGGAGTAATTTCAGGATCACGGAAATATCCCGCACAACACTCATTTTATTTTAATTCATTTATTATTTTATCACATTCCATCTGTCTAGTTTGATCCACCTTGCTGTCTACTTCATGCATTTAATATGCTCATCCATTTAAATTAGCATTCTCCATTTTTTTTAGTTTGATTTAATTTGCTGTTAGCCCATGCATCCAACTTGCCCATGCATTTAAGTTAGTACCTTTTTCCTTTTTTTTAGGTATTTATTTATTTTGGATCATCCCTAATTTATGTCTCAATACGCTCATGCATCTAACATGCCCATGCATCATATAATTTAGTTGCATCTTATTTTCTAGATAAAATTTTAGTTGGGTTTCTGTATTAGATAAAACTTAGAATTGCATAATTCACTAAAAAAAAGATTAAAAAAAATATAAATACAAAAAAAAGAGTTGAGCTTAATTTTGAAAAAAAATAACAAGAAAATAGAATTCTAAGTATTAGATTAATTACAACAATTAGGTTAGGTTTAATTATTAATTTCTTCGCCTCCTCCCCTTTTATTATGATCGGGGAATTTATTGAGAAAATTCTAAATTAATCAGGCTGATTATAATTAATAAAACTTAGTAATTTGTTCCCTTCTTTCCTCCTCCCTTCCATTAGGATTAGTAAAATTAGTTTAGTAGATTTTAGACTTCATAAATAAAACCCAAAACAAAATAAACACCAAAAAAAATAATAAAAAAATAAAATAAATCAAAAAATAAAATAAAAAATATAATAAAAACCCAAAAGACCAAAAAACAAAGTAAAAGATATTTAAAAAATCAAAATATTAATAAACTGGAATTAGAAATAAAAAATATTAAAACCATGAAACTCCCCTCATCATGGAGATTAAAGGCGATTAAATGCCCATCATTCACCATCGGCCAATCACAAGCCAAGAAAAAAGAGTTGCAAAATCAAGAAATAAAAACTTGTAACTCCTCCCATCATGAAGCATCAATGCCATCAATTCTCTCATAATGGCCATCAATGCCCATAAACCACCTCATGGCTACCAAAAGCGTATAAAAGGAGATCCATTCCAAGAGAGAGGCATCTATTTGGAACTTTGAATCCTTGCATTTTGTACATCCACACCAACACCCATCCGGAGTCTGGAAAAATCCCAGAGAAAATCCGACGAAGTCCTGCTGCTATGCTGCAAGAGACACTATAAGGTGATCAAAGTCCCTTGGGGGGCCACCCCCCCAAGGTCCCCTTTTTCTACAACATGGCCTAAACGCAGCTTTTCAGCCTGTTTACTCGATTTTTCACTGGATATAGGACCTCCCCTTGGTCTTTATCCTCTAAAAAACTGAGGTTGGAGCCAAGCCGAAGAATCAAAGCATCAAGCATTCTCATTTGAAGGACGATGGCGAAGTCCATACATGACTTGTGACCATTGATCTGAACGTGTCCCCACAATCTCCTGAGAAGTTAGATTCATTTTCTTTCTTTTCTATTGTAATTTGTATTTTTTAAAGGGACAAAAAAAGTCACAATTCTTGTCTTTCATTTTGATGAGATTTGTAAATCGCCTTTCACGGCAAAATCGCCTTTCATGGCACCAAATCGCCTTTCACGGCAAACAAACAAAAAAAAAATCGCCTCCTACGACATTCAAAATAAAAATTGTCTTTTTTCTTAAATATTTATGTAATTTGAAAAGTTAGAAAGAATGATTGATTTCCTTTCTATTTGTGAACGTGAATCTCTGGATCATCACCATTCCAAATTCCAAGTAGAATAGAAAATCTGGCATACCCGTACAAAAATGTTGATACCCGCATTTCCTCCTCCGCCGAAACCCGGCAGCCCCCGGGGCGGAAGGAGAGGACGGAAATCGAGGGTCCATCAAGTTGGCATACCCAGTGGGACCCATTCACTTGAGAACGTGGTGCTTCGATCCCTTGACTCCTTTCTAATTGGCAGCCTATGTTGCATCTTGCATCTAAAAAGAAAACATGAGATGGGATTTCAGTCATTCTTTCTCATTTCATACTCTCTCAAAAAAAAAATCTGATTTCATTTCTTGGATTCAATTTTGAGAAACTTTGATCCTCTCTTCTTCGAATTTGATAACTCACAGAAATGTTAGCAGCTATTGATCGTATCGGAGATTGAGCTATCTTTTCTCTTTGATGAGTCTGATAGGGGTTTAAAAAAAAAAAAACTTCATTTCAAACTCTTTAAAAAAAAAAAAAAACAAATCTGATTTCTTTTTCTCGGATTCAATTTTGAGAAACTTTGATCCTCTCCTCTTTGAACTTGATAGCTCACAGAAATGTTTGCAGCTATTGTTTGTATCGGGGATTGGGCCATCTTTTCTCTTCGATGAGTCCGATAGAGGTTTAAAAAAAAAAAAAGAAAAAAAAAATCTTATTTCAAAAAAAAGTTATTAGCTTTCTCTCTTTTGGATTCAAATTTGAGAAACTTTGGTTTTTCCCTTTTGGATTTAGCGTTCGCAGAAATGTTGAGCCTTCGTTCAGATTGGAGCACCATTCGCTCTCTTTGATGAGTTCATTAGAAATCTTTCAAAAAGAGTTAAAAAAAAACACTAAGGTGGCACCAATTGCGTTCTTTGACCAAAGTGGATTTAAGAAAGGCCTTGTCTAGAGTGTGGAGACAGCTAGATTGTTCGAGGCAAGGGTCCTCCAAATGGGTTCATTAAGTAAGCCTACCCTTATCTGGGGGTTGATCTATCTACTAAAGTTTCATAAAATCGAATTGGAAATCTATGTGCGCCTTTCAAAAAAAAGGAAACCTTTAAAAAAATCTTCAAAAAAATAAATCTTTAAAAAAAAATCTTCAAAAAAAAAACAATTCGATCACTTTTGAGTTCAGAAATGAGAAATCTTGGTTCTTTCCCTTTCGGATTTAGCGCTTGTAGAAATGTTGAGCCTTTGTTCGGACTGGGACGCCATTTGCTCTCTTTGATGAATTCAATCTTGACCTTTCAAAATAAAAAAAAACTTCCGTCATTATTGGATTTGCATCCGAGAAATTCTGGTTCCTTCCATTCTGGATTTAGCGCTCGCAAAAATGTTGAGCCTTTGTTCGGATTGGAACACCATTTGCTCTCCTTTATGAACCCAAGTTTGACCTTTCAAAAAGAAATCCCATCTCGTGTCCTTTCCAAGGATGCGATTTGCAACATTTGTGCCTAGCGGTGCTAGTACGCCTTTTTGGGTCTACTGTATTCGCGACCGACACATTTGTATCTCCAACCTTATATCATTTTACCTCGAGTGAGCTTTGCTTCTCGGTAATTTGAATTAAGGTCTACAATTGCTTCTAGCAGCAGTCACTGGTACGCTCACCCTGAGCCTACCATACTTGCATTTTAGAACAATTGTACCCTCTATGGCTTTTTGCATTCTTCATCTTGCTTGGGCTGGACCATGTCCCCTTGAGCGAGTTGAAAAGACAAAACCATAGTTGTTCTCCATTTATGGTCACCATATTCTTGTGATTACTAATGGATGTGGTCTTGTTTCAGAAGTTTTCCAAAAACTAACAATGACAGCTTCATTGACCATCACTTTTGATGAGAACAAGTACCAACTTATGCTTCAAGACAAGCAAAACAAACGCACTCATAAGTGCCTCGCTAGTTGCCAAAGCGTCATCTCCCTCGACAACTCTCAAAACACCGGGTCAACCTCAACTCCCCGGACCATTGTCTTCGGGTCGATGGGACCATCCCCACTCCCCGTAGAAGAAACTGTACCTGCCAAGAAGCAGAAAACCGCCCCGCAACGTGTCATTAACATGGCACCAAGGGCGAACAGAAAAAAGCTTGAAGCCCGTGGCGCTCCCACGAGGCCTCAACCTACAAGAAACCAGGTCTGTCCCAAAACCTAGTCCCCGAGATCTTCACCAAAGAAACGGAGATCTCGAACATCTACAACGACAGCATACCTGGCTCCTCTCAAGGAGAACCGGTTCTACCATCTCTCTTACATGAAAGAGGAAAAGCTTACCCTCCACCCAAAGAACAAACAAATCCAGCATGAGCCAGCTTGCTCCTACAAGCCCAAAATCAAATCCTACATCGTTAGGCCTCCGCAAAAACTTGCTGAAGCCTGCACTCCTGCGAGTCGACCCTTCATCTCAACAAGGGCCGAACTCGCAAAATTCAAATCTTCACTGCGATAAGCTAAGGACAGCGTCCAGATCCTGTCCATGCCCAGCTTTAAAGAAGACAAGCTCGGCTGCTGGGCACGGGGGACTACATCCTTCATAGCCAGAGCCCAGCCAAAGCTGACCGAAGCTCAAATTGCTCGTCGTATGCGTCGCCGAGCAGCATATCGACAGAAGAGACTTGAGAAGTAAAGAACCCAGCATTCTACTCTCCATGTCACTAACAAATGGGTTGAAAAAGAAAGACCCGACCAAATCGTTGCTGTCCACATGGTTGGCAAAACTAGAAGACGCCAGAAGTCAGCAACCAAAATTCGTGTCAAACGTCCGGTGACTCGCAGTGTCTCCCGGACACGAACACATCTGGAAGAGTCCTTCACTCCTTCAAGTCAAGGACACCGGAGTAATCACTCCTCGGACTCTTCATCTATAAGAATGAGCCCCAACTCAGTCACCAGGACGATTTATTCGTTCGAATCCTGAGGGATGAATGTCCTGGCTACAAGTTCTGAGCAGCCTCCACTGTATGATGACGTAACCGCACGCATCCAGCAGTTGGATCAAGGACAATAGAGAATTGAGGCTCTGATGGAAAACCTCCTTCTCACTTTACAACTCCACCTAACAATGAAACCCCTCCAAATCATCAAGATGACGAGGCCAATGCAGAAAACAATGATTGGCGCGCCCTTACCAAAAAGGACGTTGACGATATCCTCGCAAAAGCAAAAGAAGAGGATACACTAAAGGAACATGGAATCAAGCCACCCTATCCCCTATGGATGGACTCGGTTCCGTTCCCTACAAAATTCAAACAACCTACTCTCCAAACATATACGGGGAAAGGTTCAGCAAGGCAGCATGTCATCCACTTCAAGATCCTGACGGGAGCTATCGCGGATCAAGATGCCCTCAAGATTCGCCTCTTTGCAAGTACCCTAAAAGGTACGGCCTTTGATTGGTACACCACTTTGACGGAGAACTCCATCCAAAACTGGGTTATGCTAGAGACACGCTTCCTGACTCACTTCCAAGGTGAGGACCATCCTGTGACTACGGCTCAGCTTTGCAGCTTGAAACATGGAGAGAATGAGTCAACATATGACTCCATTCACAAGTGGAAGGCAATGGCGTACAAATGCTCAGATGTACTGCCACAAGCGTCGCTAGTCAACATCTGCCGTAACAACATGAGAGGCAGAATCCGCTCCATGATCATCGGCAACAAATCAAAGAACTTGGGAGAACTCCTAGAAGCTTCCATGGAAGCTGAAATGGTGATCAAAGACCTCAACAATTAGAAATCATCAAAGAAAGAGCCAACCGCCATTACAACCTCCAAACAAAAGAAAACGGAGGTTCTTAATGTGCAGACCAAGTCCGCTCCTCAGCAGCCAAAGAAAGCTGAAAACAAAACTACAGGTAAAAGACCTGAACTCTCTGATGCCTTCAAAGAACGTGTATAGAGGAAATACCCGTTCGATGAAGATGTCAAAGAAATCTTTGAGGCTCTCTTAGCAAATGGCAAACTCACCTTGCCCGAGCCCAAAAGACCGGGAGATGTTGGCAAACCAACGATCCACGGTATTGTCCATACCACTAGATGATCTCGCATCCTCTCAATCAATGCTTCATTGTGAGAGAAAAGATCAACGAGATGTGGAAAAACGGAGTCATTACCTTTAACAAAAACTACGGCTCCGCCTCTGTCAACATGGTGTCGTGTGAGCAAACTTCAAATTCACTGAGGGAGAAGATCACTACTTTATTTAAGGTGATAAAAATGGCTCAAGCGTCCCAAGTGTTGGTTCCCTATCCAACACCTGATGGACAACCCATATGGGTGCATCCCGATCTCCTAGAAGATGAAAATTGGGAGATCCTCAAAACAAAGCCGATCGCTCAGCAGCAAACGCAAGCCAAGAGACAACTCCGCAAGCTCAAACAGCAGCAGAAATCTCAACCGAAATAAGAAGTCCCTGAAAAGCCAGAAACCTCTTCCACTGCTTCACTAGGGGCAACGGAAGATTCCCTTCCCAAAGCTTCAAAGGTGGTAAGAAAATTCACCCTTGATGATTTCATGCCACCTCAATACAAAAATGAAACTGCGCAGGGGGCATCATACTCTTGCAACTCGGTAGTTGGATTCTCCATGGATGGATATGAGTCCAGTGCCGCTGCTAATGATATCGATGAATGGGAAGAATCTGTTGAAACAGGAGAATACCTCTTCGATCAGGAATGGATTCCCGAGTCTCATCTTATCCCAGTAATCTGGTATAACCCATTACAGCCACAAGGATCCTGGTCTGATGATGAAGAAGGCCAAGATGCTATTCAAGAAAATGTTGTCGATCCAGCACCAGGCAATACTCCAGTGGAACCCAATATTGATGAACCACAAGGAGCGGATGACGAAGAAGATTTGGCTCCTATGCCTGATCTTGAAGAATATGCAAGAATCTTGCAACATCTTGCCATAGAGTAGGAGCAGGATTGCGTCAACAATCTTCGTCATGATCCAGAACCAGAAATCCCTGAAAATCAACAGGAATTTTCTCCCTCAACTCCTGAAAATGGGGAAAACTGCTGGATCCATGATCCTCTTACATCCGAGGATGAGTCCGATCCCTAACAGTCTACACTCGGGGCATCTTGCAATGCGATAACTCAGGATGATAGTGTTAGACCCCGACCCAGACCAACTCGATTAGTACTAATTAAGTGAGTGTTTAGTCTTAAGTGAGTCTTAGTACTAGTTGAGTTAGAATGTGATTAGACTTAGTCTGGATTATAGCTTTGGGAATTTTGAGGACGTTTGTATGAGTTAGACACGCTCAGGGACGCCCTGAGTATACGTGTAAGAATGGGTTTTTGTTCTAGATCTTTGGTTTGATTGTGATTTTTATTTCTCTTGAATGGTTTTATTATTTGCGACAACTTTCATTTAGCCTGCATGTATTTGAGGCCCAGAAACCCAAGTTATGGCCCAAAAAGGGTAAATCTGACTATTCATACTAAATCTGGGCACAATTTTCGAAGTCGTGAAACTATGTCAAAAGTATACTTTTCCAAAACTAGATTTTTCGATGATCGTTTTGTTCTTCTTCGTCGTTTCCATCCGAGGTCCACAAGACCATGTTTTAATCGTTTCAAGTTCAACTGCTTTGGGACCCACCTTCCAGACACTATATAAACTCTCTTACTCTCTCTCCTCCATTCTTCTTCCCCAAAATCCTTGCAACCGGTCTTGACCTAGAGTGAAGAAGAGAAGAAGGCTTTCTATTTGGTCTTTTGCCCTTGAATCATCCATCAAGAAGGCTCCAATTGTTAGAGATTTTGTGTATTACAATTTGATGGATGCACTATTCATTTTATTCATCATTTGAATTCACACACATGCATTGTTTTAGAAAAGCTTGAAATCTTGATTTATACATGCATTGTTTTAAATCTTGTACACCTCATGATTTATGCATGTTTTGGTTTTAAACATTGGATGCATTTTTAGTTATAAAAAGGATTTTATAAATCAAGCTAGCCATTTGTTTTAAGACTTTCAAATCTATTTAGGCTTTTTATGTTTCATGATTTTAAAGCACTTGGATTGGTTTAAATCATGTTTCCTTGCTTGGTTTAATGGCCCAAAGATCCCACAAGAAATTTACTTTGAAAAATGCAAAAGTTGGGATTTTTGTCTTAGGCTGTCGGTCAACCGACAGGCTGAGTGTCGGCTAACCGACAAGTGGACCAAGGTCAACCGACAAGTGTTCTTGGTTAGAATACCAGAGAGCTGCATTTTCATATAATTTACTCGTCGGTCAGCTTGTCGGTTAGGTCTCGGTTAACCGACAATAGAAAGTAGCTAACCGAAAGATGCTGTCTAGAAAAACAGAAAGTTAGAATTTTACAATCATTTTTCTGTCGGTCAGCATGTCGGTCAGGGACCGGTTAACTGACCTTGCTTCTGAACCTGACCGAAGCTCTCTCGGTTAGAAAACTAGAGAGGAGTTTTCTGACCAAGTTTACATTGTCGGTTAGGGTGTCGGTCAGGCCTCGGTTAACCGAACATTTCGGCTAACCGAACCATGTTTTATGGTCAGCAAATTTTTGAAAATATGACCGTTGGCCTGTGACCGGTGGGGATGTCGGCTAACCGACCCCTGGATGTCGACTAACCGACATGTAGCCGTTGGCCTAAAATTTCTATAAAAACAAAGTCTTTCCATGGCCAAATGTGATGATTCGGGATGATCTTTGAAGCCTTTCTTGAGGTATTTTGAGGGAAAAGAAAGGGGATCAAGCTAAAAAAGGCTAAGGGTCATTAAGGAAAGCTAAGGCTTGGATTAATGAAGTTAAACCACCAAGTAAGCTTTGCCTTTTTATAATCATTGTTTTATGTTTTGTTTAATCTTTGGTAAATGATTTTAGCATATAAACTATGATGTGTTGAATCCTCTACTCCTTTAATCTTTGATTTAAGTCATTGGATTCTTCACCTTGATTTCTAAACAAGTTTTTTTTAATATTTTATAAAACATGTTTTGTCAAAACCTTTGATTTGTTTTATAAACATGTTTCATTAACTTGTTTGAATCATCTTTGTTGTTTTCATTCATTTGAACTTTAGTTAAATTAGTTTGTTTTTTAAAACAACATTGAATATGCATCACATATTTAGACATAATTAATTTCCTACAATTTGTGAGCTTTTGATTTCATATCTTCAACAAGTTTGTATTTGGTACATGTGATTTGCATATTACTTCAATCAAATCTATTTATGTGTATTAAACTTTTAATTGATTAAGCTTTATTTTAAAACTTGATTGAAGTATTCAAACACTCACTTCATAAGCATACATCTTTGCATTCATAGTGTTTGTGTGAGTTTGATTTTTACCTTCATATTTGCCTATTCTAGAGGCATTTCAATTGAGCCTAATTGTATTCTCTTGAAGTGTTTTGAAGACACTAATCTTGAGAAGAAAACCCTTGTTTGTAAAGGTTATTGCTTAACCTAGAAAAGCATTGTGTATAGGTTATTGTTAAGCCTTAAAAAACAATATTGTAAGGTTATTGCTTATCCTTGGAAAGCATATTGTAGTGGTTATTGCTTAGCCATTTGAAACGCATAAATAGTGGAAATCTGGTGGGGTGTGAGATCACAAGCCGGTAGTGGATGTAAGCATTGAGGCCGAACCACTATAAAACATTGTGCAATGGTGAATGACTTGTGGGATTGATTTGTTTATTTTCCGTACCTTTTCATGTAATCATCACTAGTTGAAGTTTAATTTGAAGAAAATTAAAATTGGCAATTAATTTGTAGATCACCCTATTCACCCCCCCCCCCCCCCCCCCCCCCCCTCCCTCCCTCTAGGGTTAGGATCCCGAACTTTCACCAATCTCTGATCCGACTCCACCATTTTCTTCCTTTCTTCTCAAGCTTCCTTTGGGACGTTTTTCGAGCCAATCCCTTTTACTATTCATCATCTTCAAGCTCTCTTCTTCTTGTTCAGCTAGCTCAAGGTTGGAACTCTTCTCCATTCTTTCATTTGATGTTCATTTAGCTCATTTAGAGCTTGTTTTCCATGTTTTCAAACCCATTTTTGAAATGGGGGTTTGTAATGACCAAAATGGTGATTTTTGTGTGCTCTATTTTGGGGGTTTTGTGTAGATTTTGTGGATCTCCCCTTCTTGTTGAGTTTTGTGGAGTTTTTGCTTGACATTGGGCTAAGGCAAGTAAACATTTTAGCCTTTCTTAGTGCATTGTGAGTTTTGGGTATTTTACCTTGTGAAATATAGTTTTATTATCAAGCTTATCATTTCCTTCATATTTATTAAACTCTTTTAGTTTGTTTAATCTTTACAAGCATGGCTGCTAATCACTTTATCTAATCTAGAAGTCTTGTCTTGAATGGAAGCACGTCTTTCAATTGAATGATTTACAAGTTATTAAATACATGACTTGAATGTGAATGGTTTAGTGATTTTGAAGTTTTGATTGAATGAGAATGGATATTTGTGTGAAAAATCATCCTTTGGAAAGCATGTAGGCTTGGGGAGTGCAGGTGGTTCAAGTGTGGAAGTGAAGAAGGGAGAGAAGTATGAAAAATTTGAACTGAAACGCACTACCCGCGTTTTGTCGGTCAGGTGTCGGTCAGATGTCGGCTGACCGAACTCCCAAGTTCGATCGACCGACAGCCAACCGAGACCTGTCGGTCCGAATTCTAGAGAGCTGCATTTCTGGGCTAAGACCTGTTGGTCAGCCGTCGGTCGACCGACATATCAACGTCGTTTAACCGACGGGTAACCGAGGGCTAACCAAAATTTATCAAAAGTGCTGTTTTTGAGGGATTTTAGTGAGAATGAAAACTAGACTAGGATTTAGACCTTTAATTGACTTTGTGCACTTGGGATTCCAAAATGTACTATAACTTTTAGGGCACCAAATCTTGTCAAAACTCCGACATTTGGGTTTCAACTCCACAAGGGTCAATGAATGGTCTTAGTCTAAACTTGATAGATTTCGTGTTTGGACTCTTGTTTTGATGCTTCATGCATCATCGTGCATTTGTTCGAATTACAAGTATAAGCTCGTTTTAACACGTGTTTCAAGAATAAGAAAAAGGGAATCATTTCTTAAGTTTGTTAAGCACTAATACTATGCTGTTTTACTAGTCTTGTCGTGCCGTGTTTGATAAATGATTTCCCTCTTGTTTGTCGTGTTCTCGAACGTGTATCGCCGTGTTTTGTGCATTCATGATATAAGTGAGTACCGCTGAGCTTGGACTGCCCTTTTAGCTTGATCCACTATCCGGGGGTCCTTAAACATGTGGACTGTCTGCAGACTAGTCGTGTATTATATTACACATTGTGTGTGTCTTTCCGGTTCCGCGGCCGGCCTCCCAGTTTACCTTGTGTAACGTGGGATCGTGTCTTGCATGTCGTGTTTCGTGCATGCTTACTCTTGTCATTTTACGTGATAGAGAAAGGATGAGCTCAATGTGGATTCATCTTTTCATGATATTATAAGTATTCATGCTAGTTTCATAAACTTGAAACGTGTACTTTAATCTTGAATTGTTTTAGCACTATTTTTTCATATTCATGCCTAAATTTTTTATTTTGCCAAACCGTCGTGTTTGATGCTTTCTATTTTGGTGTCCAGGTGTAGGAGGTATCGCGTTTGACGAAGAGTGCCCGGAGGAGGCTATTGAGCCACCCCCAGCACATGAGTGGCAACCTGACGACGTCATCTAGACGCCGGGCGGGATCTTGACTTCTCGTTCATCTAGTTTTGGGTTATCTTTTGGGATTTTATTTTGTTGTATTGGCCTTTGTTGGCCTCTCTTGGATATGTAACTTGAATTAATATACTTTTGTTAATGGTGAAACTTTAATCATGGTAGGAATGCTTTGTTGACAATTCTCTTTCAATACCAAGTCTCGGTATTATTATAAATTCCCTTGCATCATATTGTTTAAGATTAGTGTGATATGTTTTGCTACACGCTTCCGCATACCTATTCATGTGAGCTCGACCCGTGTTCTGGGATCCTCACCGCAGAAACCTGTGGGAAGACAGGCGGTATGTTTTATTATAATTAATCACATCACTGCGTCGCGGGCCAGGGTCTTGGTCCGGGGTCGCGACAGGACTGGTATCAAAGCGGGACTTGTTTCAGGCACTTAAAAGAAACTAGGAATCTTAGGAACATTGTCACGCCCCAAAACCGGGATCCGATCTCAGGGACGCGAATATGGGGTGTTAATTAAAAATTTGTATTTCTCCCCAGGATCCGCTTGTGTGAGGATGGCAAAATTCCCAACACATCAAAATATTTCGCGGAAGCCCTATAAGACGTTACGACCCAGAATCCGTATCCATCGGGTTCCGTGTCGTACTCAATGTGTCAGCATAAGATTGTCATAGTAATATTCAAACTCAAACTGGAACTAATCATAATATCAAGATATACAGAGCTGACAGTAACAGGCTAGTCATTACCCAAACATATTCAAGTTACAAATTAACGAGTGCATTAATTACAATTCCCAAGAAAAAGGCTAACAAAAGCCGTACAAAATAGCAAGCTAGAACAAATACTACCCAAGGGTGTAACGTGACTCTGGAGTCAAGCATGACGTCTACATGACATCGCTGACACAACAAGCCTGCAAAACTCGTGGCTCAATAGCCCTCTGCACACGAACTAGCTCAAAGTAAGGACCTGCTATCTAGAGCACCAAAGTAGAATATCAGACACGACGGTCTGGCAGGTGATCAATTTAGGCAAGAGCATAAACAAAATTAAAGTTTTAAGGAAATAATAACTAAAAACAATTTATTGAACTTGAAACAGATTTATAAGGTTTAAAAACAATGCATGAACAAGATACTTATCAAGAAATTACGAGTGCATGAACGATATACGGAACAAGACATGAATACATATAATATTATGATTAGTAAATCCACACGAGCCCATCCTTTCTCCATCATACATGATGACAAGAGCAAGTGTGCACGAGACGCAAGACACGATCCCACGCCACACAAGGTAGACGGGGAGGCCGGCCGCGGAACCGGAACACGAACACGCACGATGTGTAATATAATACACGACTAATCTGCAGACAGTCCACATGTTTAAGGACCCCCAGGTAGTGGATCAAGCTAAAAGGGCAGTCCAAGCTCAGTGGCATTCACTTATATCATGAATGCACAAAACATGGCGATACACGTTCGAGAACACGACAAAACAAGAGGGAAATCATTTGTCAAACACGTCACGACAAGGCTAGCAAAATAGCAAAATATAAATGCTTAACAAACTTAGGAAATGATTCCCTTTTGATTCTTGAAACACGATTCTTGAAACACGTCTTAAATACAAGCTTATACTTGAAATTCAAACGAAAACACGATGATGCACGAAGCATCAAAACAAGCGCTTTGATTCATGAAACAAATCTTCCACAAACTTATACTTGAAAATCAAATGAGAACATGATGATGCATGAAGCATCAAAAGAAGAGTGCGAACATAAGTCCATCAAGCATAGGCTAAGACTGTGCATTGACCTTTGTGAAGTTGAAACCCAAATGTCAGAATTTACATAGCTTGGTGTCTCCGAAGGTAAGGTACATTTTGGAAATTCCAATTTGCACAACGTCAATTAAAAGTCTAAAGCATAGTCTAGTTTTTAAATTCCAAGAAATTCAGAAAAGAATTAAAAATCCAAAACTGGGACAGTCAGGTTCGCTCGAGCGATCATACATTCGTTCGAGCGGGCCCCAGACAGAAGCTTGTTCGCTCGAGCAGACCCAAGGATTCGCTCGAGCGGACAGGTTTCTGTCCGAAACCCTTCAAACAGAGGCATGTTTGCTCGAGCGGATCCAGGTGATTTGGATCATCTCATTACAAATCTTGAAAAGAGTACCGATCAAGAAGGTCCATGGACAAAAACAGAGCCTCGGTCTGTAAATGCCTCTGGCACTCCAGAAGGTCTTGTTGAGTTGGAAGCCTTCGAAAATATTGTGGAGGAACCACCTTCAAACCTTCCGTTAGAAGATCCTGTTCAAAAGATAGACTTGGCAACACCTGATAACCCACGTCTTGTATTCATAAGCAAGAATATAAAGGATGATAAGTTACCCGAGTATATCTCTTTTCTTCGTGAGTTCGTTGATTGCTTTGCATGGTCTTATGCTGAAATGCCTGGCTTAGATCTCAAAGTAGCAGTCCACAAACTCAACTTGCAAAAAGAAATCAAGCCTGTCAAACAAGGCCAAAGAAGATTCCGTCCTAACGTGATGGACCAAATTGAACAAGAAGTTCAGAAATTCAAAAACGTTGGCTTCATCCGCGAGGAACAACATCCTGAATGGTTGGCCAACATCGTCCCAGTGACAAAGAAAAATGGGCAGATAAGGGTCTGTATCGACTACAGGTACCTAAATAATGCATGCCCTAAAGATGAATTCCTGCTCCCCATGCCGGAGGTGATGATTAACAACACCTGTGGGTTTGAGCGAATGACATTCATGGATGGATTCTCTGGCTACAATCAGATAAAGATGCATCCTGAAGATGAAAGACATACATCGTTTCGGACTCCATTTGGCGTGTGTTGCTACACTGTCATGCCATTTGGTCTAAAAATTGCAGGTGCAACATATCAGAGGGCTATGATGAAAATATTCCAAGATATGCAGCACAAAATGGTCGAATGCTATGTCGACGACTTCGCCATCAAAAGCAGAAGAAAAGAAGACCATCTCGACGATCTTTGAGAAGTTTTCCTCCGACTTCGCAAACACAAATTGCGGATGAATCCACTAAAATACTTCTTCAGTGTCTCATCGGGTAAGTTTCTCGGATTCATAGTACGGAAAGCTGGAATAGAACTTGACCCCACCAAAGCCAAGGCTATCCTGGAAATGCCATCTCCAAGGACCCTAAGAGAATTAAAAGGGCTTCAAGGAAGATTGGCATACATTCGACTGTTTATCTACAATCTGTCAGGAAAGTGTCGTCCATTCTCTCGCTTGATGAAGAAAGGCATGGACATTGTCTGGGATGTTGAATGTGAAACTGCATTTCAAGACATCAAAACATACCTCACCAAACCTCCAGTGTTAGCTGCCCCCACAACTGGAAAATCATTTATCTCGTACACAAGAGCTCTCGACCACTCTTTGGGTGCTCTAATTGCACAAGAAAACGACGACGGAAAAGAAGCTGTTGTATATTACCTTAGCCGCATGTTGGTAGGTGCAGAGCATCGCTACTCCCAAGTCGAAAAAGAATGCCTAGCAGTGATGTTTGTCGTACAAATGCTGCGTCACTACCTGCTGTCCAACACAGTCTACCTGGTTTCGAGGATCAACCTCTTAAAGGTCCTTGTCACAAGAGCAGGTTCTCTCAATGCCCGACTGGTGAAATGGTCCATCCTTCTATGACAATTTGAAATTTGGTATGTGCCATAAAAAGCAATCAAAGGCCAAGCTCTAGCAGACTTTCTCGCAGAGCACCCATTGCCTAAAGATTCTCCACTCAGGGATGATCTCCCAGACGAATTTGTCTACAACGTGGAAACTTCCTTATCAAATGCCTCCTGGGACATGTACCTTGACGGCGTAACCAGGACAAATGAAAATGGAAAGCAAATATCGGGAATTGGCATCCTCTTTGTCAGCCCCGACAAATATATGATTCCACACGCTTTCTCGCTACTAGAACCATGTTCAAACAATGCAGCTGAGTACCAAGCCCTAATTCTATGATTGGAACTCGCCCTCGAATCCGGCATCACCATGTCGGAAGCTTTTGGGGACTCTCAACTGATCATCAACCAGATGAATCAGAAGTTTGAAGTCAAGAAGCCTGATTTGCTACCATACTATAACAAGGCGCAGTCGCTTCAACAAAAAATTCAACATCTGTCACATCACCCACATCCTCAGGGGTGAAAACATCCACGCAAATGCCCTGGCCGAACTCGCCGCATCTATAGCAATCCAAGAAGGGGAAAATATGCAAATCACGGTGTGTCAAAGAAGGATTCTCCCTCCTCTTAACACACACCATGCAGTTACTGAATGCCATCAAATGGTTGGAAGTCGGATGTCTATCCTCAAACCTCCGATCGGTGACTGGAGGGATCCTTTCATTGATTACATCATGTTTGGAATCCAACCTAAAGATCCAAAAGAGCGGGTAAGCATCCACAGATGTGCCCCAAACTTTCATTTGGATATTCCTTCAAAAGCACTTTACAGAAAATCTTTCAAAGGAGTACATGCTGGTTGAGGAAACAAGAGGTTGAGGAAACTCTCAAAGAAGTGCATGCTGGTCTTTGTGGAGCCCATCAGGCTGGTCCTAAGCTCTACGATCAGATAAAAAGGCTACGTTATTATTGGCCTACCATGGTAGCAGATGCAATGCGATTAGCTAAGCGCTGCCAACAATGCCAAATTCATGGAGAATATGTCCACATGCCTCCAGAATGGCTATATCCTACAGCAATCTCATGGCCTTTTGAAGCCTGGGGTATGGACATCATAGGTCCTATCTCTCCCCCATCAAGCAAAGGTCATCGCTTCATCCTTGCCGCTACGGATTATTTCTCCAAGTGGTCAGAAGCATTTGCACTCAGTGAAATGAAGACCTCATCAGTCCTTCAATTCTTACACACCAACATTATTTGTCGCTTCGGCATACCTAAAAGATTCGTTCATGATAACGGACCGTAATTTCGGGATCACGGATTCTGCAGGTTCTGCGACAAGTACAAAATCCAAAGTTGTCCTTTGACTCCATATAATCGAGCAACGAATGGACTAGTAGAAGCCTTCAACAAGACACTCTGCAAAATTCTCATGAAAATGGTCTCTAGTCATAAAAGAGATTGGGGCGACAAACTACCAGAAGCTTTGTGGGCCTATCGAACCACCATTCGAGGACCAACCCATAGTACACCATTCTCATTGGTCTATGGATGCGAAGTTGTTGTCCTTTTGGAAGTACAAATTCCTTCCTTAAGGGTATCTCTGCAAAATGACATAACGCAAGAAAGCAATGTCAAATTGAGACTCAAAGAGCTGGATAATCTCAATGAAAGACAGCTCGAAGCTCTACAAAGCATTGAGTTGTACCAAGCACGCATGGGAGGATCTTTCGACTAGAAAGTCAGGCAACGCGCCTATAAAAAGAGCGACTTGGTTCTTGCAGTAAAAAGACCCATAGTCTTTACCCACAATTCCAAAGGCAAATTGGAACCAAAATGGGAGGGACCCTTCATCATCGACAAAGTCTTCTCCAACGGTGCATACGCTCTTCTAAACATGGAAGGAGACAGATGTATGCTTCCCATCAACGGCAAGTTCTTAAAACGGTACTACCCTTGAAGACTTCCAAAGGGTCAGAGCGGCGCCTACACGGCCAAAAGCCTATTCCTAGGTACTTGCTCATCAAACCCACCCCTTTTGAAATTTTCATATTTGTGTTGAAGTTTCTAAAAAAAAAAAAACTTTGAAAACAATGCTTACTTTCATCAATTCATTGTTCAAAAAAAAAAAAAAATCCAATCCAAGAATCCAAGTTTAGGAGCCTCTTCCAGACTTGACAAAAAATTTCGATCCTTGAACCTAAAATTCATGGTTTGAAACAAAAATCAGGACTCGGGTATTTCCACCCTAGTCCGCCTCGGCTTTTACAACTAAAAATGGTTTTAAGTCAAAACTTACGACCCTTGCGTCTTTAAACAAAAAAATGGTTTTTAGAAACCGCGGGGAAGCGACATTCAGTCGGTACCCGCAAAACCCAAAAAATCGGAAGGATGCGAACCCCATTTAATACTTCCATAACCCAAAAAATCGGAAGGATGCGAACCCCATTCGATACTTCCATAACCCAAAAAATCGGAAGGATGCGAACTCCATTCGATACTTTCAAAATCCAAAAATCGCAAGAAAGTGAAACCCATTCGATACTTGCAAAACTTCAAATTTCAAAAATCGTGGAGACACAACATTCCAGTTGATATCCACAACCCAAATTTTAAATGGTTCAAGAAAACCTCAAATTTCAAAAATCGTGGAGACGCAAATTCCAGTTGATATCCACAACCGAAATTTCAAATGGTTCGAGAAAACCTCAAATTTCAAAAATCGTGGAGACACAACATTCCAGTTGATATCCACAACCTAAATTTCAAATGGATCGAAAAAACCTCAAATTTCAAAAATCATGGGGAAGCGACATTCAGTCAATACCCATAAAACCAAAATTTTTGAAAAAAGCAAGGAAGCGAAGCTTAGTCGATACTTGCACCCCAATCCCGCTAGGAAGCAACATTCCATTGATACTCGCAAACCCAGTCCACGAGGAAGCGACATTCCATCGATACTCGCAAACCGAATGAGCAAGGAAGCGACATTCCATCGATACTTACAAGACCATTCGGCGGGGAGGCGACATTTAGTCGATACCTGCATTTTGAAAACCAAAACCGCCTATAAACACCAAATTCGGCTATAAATGCCAAAAAAAAAAAAAATCGGCTATCAACGTAAAAAATCGGCTATAAATGCCAAAAATTAGCTTTGATGCCAACAAAACAAAACTTGGTTTTAAAAAAATCTGGCTCTCATGCCAAAAACAAACAAACAAAACCTGGCTTACATGCCATCTCAAAATTTCGGCACTCATACCAATTCTAAAAGAAAACCTGGTTTTCATGCCATCTCAAAATTTCGGCTCTCATGCCATTTCAAAAACTTTGGCTTCCATGCCACAAAAAAAAAAAAGACTTTGGCTCTCATGCCATCTCAAAAATTTGGCTCTCATGCCATTTCAAAAACTTTGGCTTCCATGCGACAAAAAAAAAAAATTAAATAAATAAACTTTGGCTCTCATGCCATTTCAAAAACTTTGGCTTCCATGCCACAAAAAAAAAAAAAAAAAGTTTGGCTTCCATGCCACAAACAAAAAAAGAACTTTGGCTCCCATGCCACAAACAAACAAATTTTGGCTCCCATGCCGCAAATAATTTTGGCTCTTACGCCACAAAATTCAGCTTCCATGCCATCCCAAAATTTTGGCTCTCAAACCATAAAAAAACCAGGCTTCTGCCACAAAAATTGGCTTTCATGCCCAAAACAAACCTTTGACAAAAGATGTTCACAAAATGACAACCTTTTGATCAAATTCTCAAACAAACATTCCCGTACAGTTCTTGCTTAAATTTGTTTTCATCAAAAATGATTTAAGTGAAAGGAAGGGATACAAAAAATATTTATTACCAAAAATGCTTATACATGGAGGTACCAAAGAAGAAAAAGAAGAAAATGAGTTCGTTACAACTCAGGAGCTCAATCTAACATGGTTTTCAACCAAAGATTTAACTCCTCAAGCAGACCCTTGGCCTTAGCCTCTAAAGTTTTCAGGCCACGCTTCTTCAAAACATTCCCATAAAATGTGGCCGAACGTCGCGACCCATCTGCAGCTCGAGGAAGTTCTTCCCAGAGAACCTGCCACTGCTCATATTCCTGGGTCTTCCTCCGGAACTTACTCTCAGCCTCCTCAACCTGGCGAATGAGAGTCCCCTCCTTGTCACGAGCCTTCACAATGGCGGTCCATTTGGCAGCAGCTTCTTCTTCCAAAAGCTCAAGACGCTGCCTAGCCTTGACAACCTCCTTATCAAGGCAGTCCAGGTCTTGCATTAGCCCCATGATGGCCAACTCGGTAACGTTCCTCTCCCGAACGAACTGCCTCCGAGTCTACAAGATCTCAGTCGACCCAGCTTTGACTTTGCTGGATGGCTTCATAAACATCTCATTAAAGAAGTCACCATTTGGAAAACTCTTGGTCTCAATCCACTTGTTCTCCAAAGCGATGACTTCATCAACGAAATCCTTGGCGCTTGTAATGTCCAGACCAACTTCTTCGCTATCAGCAAGAATGTCCTGTACATGCTTGATCATACCAAAGCCGGCTTCCAAGTGACCCGAAGAGAGAGTCTCGACCCATGAGCTCAAAACACTCTTCAACACCTTCTTTGTATATTGAAGGTGCGGCCCAGATGAGGATTCGCCATGCTCCGGCACCCGACTGTCCATCTCATGCCCCATTGGAGGAGTAATCAATAAACTCTTTCCAATCGAAGAAGCTGACTCGTTAAAAATAGAAGAAGCGCCTACTTCGGGACCGGCTGTAGGTATCCCCTGTTCTGGCCCTAAGGAAGAAGGAGGAACCTCTCCTGTTGCTTCGCAATCTGTCAATGAAAAGACAAAAGGGTATGAATATGATCTTGTCAAAAAAAATATCAAGATTATTATTACAAAATACCTTATTTGACGACCGGCGGAGTACTCTCTGCCTCTCTAAGCTCATCCGAAGCATCGTCAAAGGTTGCATCCATGGATGGCTCGAAGTTGTCAGAATCTTCTGGCAAGTCAGCTAACAAGAAAACAAAAGCTCTATATTGGCAAATGACAGCACAAACAAAAAGAAAAAAAAAAGAAGCAAAAGAAACCATACCAGGTGAAGGTTCTGGAACCACTCCAGAATCCCTGGGCTCTTCCTCAGATGCCGCGACTGGATCCGTCATCGCCTCATCAACCGGAACCTCGGGCATCATCAAATCATCATCCTCTGCCGAAAGAAAGAAAGCAGCGGATCAAAACAAAAAAAAAAATCTCTCATAGAGAAAAGAATCATAAATAGAAAGAAGGAGAATCATACTAGCTGTCTCCTCTTCTCGGCTCCTCTTCTCTGGAGGCTCGTAAACATCCCCAGGAGCCTCCTCGGCAATGGTGAGAGGAAGTTCCAGATCAGAAGGACTTTCATGCGGTCTCATATTACGGCGCTGTCCTTTCTTCCTCTTGCTTCTGCGGGACAATCTGCTCGACGATCCTGCCCCACTATCAACATCAGGTCTCTCACTAGAGTCCTCACTAGATGGTCTGCTTTTTCCGGTAAACTCCATGGAAGCCTTTGTGCACTCCAATTGCATCCAAGCTTCGATCTCGGCCTCCTCCTCTTCTAGCTATCTCAAGACCTCACTAGGAATCCCTTGTGTAGCTGCTGATCTGATGACGTCCTGCTCATTGAGAAACCCTATCTTGTGCCTCTCTCCAGAAAGGAAAGCCAAAACTTCCTCTCGACGGACACCATCTGATTTGCCAAGACCCTTCCCAGGAGATTACTTGACATCAAGCTCCTTCTTGGAAAGCCCCTGGTACACTGAAAAGCTCTCCACGAATTACTTCGTGAAGCCAGCAATCCGGAAAGTGGGCAGCTCAGGATAGGAAATTATGGCGGTAGTGTCCTCTGCACTGTAAAAAGCCCATGCATTCCTCCCATCCTGCAGACCTCCAAAATGCTTCACCATGCTCGAAGGCACTCCAACAACGCCTTGAGAGAAGCCAAGCTGCAATGCAAAACGCGAAGGGACATACGGCTGGATATCGATGAAAAGATGTCTACGGTACACTATCGTACCAACCCGTATGTTGAAAAGCCATTTCTTCCCCGCGTTTGTCAAAGCATAGTGTCTTCCCGACCCTGCCCTGGTCGAATCACGGGAGACACCAAAGTAAAAAGCCTTCTTCCGCAAACCCGGAGAAAGCTTCACTGAAAACCGCCCAATCTCAACGTCCCTAAACCGTCGGATCCTCAAACGGGCAGACAAAAGAGATTCGGAAACGGCTGTCCCTCTAGTCAAACGAATCATAAAAGGATCTTTGTCCTGCCCAACTCCTAACTGATGAAAGCTAGGATAGTGGTATACATACCATGAATAGAAGATATGGGCTAAAAATACCTTGTTCATAAGGAGCCGAAGCCGAACCAGAAAAGCAGCAGCCTGTAGTTCGGTACACAAATAGGAGTGGAGAGCAGGTACGAAAGCTAGCCGCTCTCCAAATGCTATCTAACAAGCCGGAAAAATACAATGCAGCCTGATGTGCGTTTTATCTCCTTCAGCAAAAACAGCCTCACCCAGCCAATAAGTGAGGTAAACAGCGGATCTCTCCGCAATGTAATGTCAGAACAAATGGCGTATGTGCTTGCGAAGAACTTCCTCAACTCTTCTCGCATAGCGGAGATCTTCTTCAAACTTGGATTTTTAGCCCTAGCATCCTGAGCTATGCTATCAGAAGACTCCCCGCTATCAAAAAAGTTAGAGCTACAACTCTTCCAACTGCTGCACCTGACTTTCGAGCCCTCCTTCTCCTTCAAAAAGTCATAGAAGGCGACGAGCTGAAAGTACACAAGCCTGAACTCCTCAGACTGCTCCTCAAGGACATTGTCGAAAGGCATGAACTCCTCATAGAGTTTGCCGAGGATAGACAGCCGGGTGATGGCGCTCAATTCCTTTAAAGAAAAACCAATCTCACCATTCGTAACAATGAAGGTGTTGGTTTGTGGAAGGAATGACTCCAGCATGGCCATGAAAGCCTCATTGGAGAAAAATACTGTTTGCCGAAAAGCGCGAACCTCGTCGAAAATCTCGACCTCCCGCAGAATGGCCTCACCAATCTTCAGGGTGTGATCAGTCCATAATTCCTAGCTTAATTCAGCACTGAAACGGCCACGACGTCAAAAAGGCTTCACCCAATTGCTGCCGTCTCCCCGAAAAATGCCAAGGCCCACCGGTCTCAAATCAATCGACGGATGATCAGAACCTTGGTAGCCACTGGCTGGCATCAACATGTCCATACGAACAGGCGACTTCTCTGCAAAACCAGAAGGGCCGCCAATAAAAACCCCGGTCTTGATCACACTGGTCCTCTTCACCCGGCTCGGAGGATCCTCCCTCTTAGGGCACGTGGGAGAAAGGCTCATGATCGAGATGGTTCGATCGAAGGTCGACCGGGTAGAAATAGTTCTCTCCTTACCATCTGTTGTATAAGAGAACTGAAAACATCTCCTTTGGTATGTCAAGTCGTCAGGGACTGCATCACCGAAGAAGAAGGTAGGCTTGGGCACAATGCTCTGATCGTTCGTAACCCAAGGACGGCTGCTTACCACGATCTTGTAGAATTCCTCATCTTTGAGAGCGATCAATCGCTGTCTCATCTCATCACGATTGAGGGAGTCACATTCTTCCAAGTTCTTCTCAACAAACTGGACATTCTCCCAGGCTTGCTGAACGGCCGCATTAGAAGATCTAGCAAACCAACAAGGTGCATCAATAACGGGCCCCTTACCCTTGTTCGTTCTGGAAGAACTACCTGCAAAGGATGAAAAAAAAAAGATCAATCATCACCAAAATGATAGAATTTTGCTACAAAAAAATTCTAGCGAATTTTTAACGTGGTTCTGGGGCAATTCCGAAGAAAAGGGAAATACCCCGAGAGAGACAAGAAGCCTGAAGATGAGCCCAACATCGTTGTAAGCTCATAGTCAGTCGAAGATTCTCAAAGAAGGTTCAAACAAAAACATTGCTGCGAGCTCCAAAATCCCAAAATTGTAAAGTTCCTCAAAATCCAGCAAGACCAAGAAAGGGCTCAACATCGCTGCGAGCTCCAAATCCCAATACTTGAAAAAGATTTTCAGGTATGCATCATCATGCTTCCAAGTCCATTTACCAAAAATCATGCATCAAAGAACATCATCATGCATTAGATGCTAGGAAAACCATGACCAAAGTTTGACCAATTCCAACCCAATTTGGTCAAAACCAATCAAACTTTGTCCAAGTCAAAAATCAAGTTGGCTTGACCTAGAGACTCTAGCCTTCTACCTTGATGCATAAAAAAAATGCATGAACATATTGAAATTGCATAACCTCATTATCATGGTGAGTAAAAAAAAAAGAGAAAGAAACCTTAAAAAAAAAAATTTCGGGCCCACATGCCGTGGCCCACTGCCACGTGGCAGTACGGCCGAGTCCGTACAGCCAAGAAGAAAAAAACGCTGAAAAAAAAAAGAAATAAAAAATGGTGAAAAAAAAAGAAAAAATCACCGTGAAAAAGAAAAAGAAAAAGCGAAAAAACGGTGAAAAAAAAAAGAAGAGAAAGCACCGTGAAAAAAAAAAACCGTGAGCAAAGAAAGAAAAAAAACAGAGAAAAAAAAAAGAAATTGTACGAAAAAAAAAGAAAAAAAAAACGTGCTTAAAAGAAAGAAAAGAAAGCAAAGAAAAGAAAAGAAAAGAAGCTACTTCTACTATGGAGTGGAGGACGAAAACTTACTTGAAGCCATTGATGAAGAAGAAGAAGAAAAAGCTTGGAGATCCTTAAAGAAGAAAAGTACTTCTTGATCTTGGAGTACCCATGGAGATTCTTGCAAACAAAGAAAGCAATAGGAGCAAAAGTATCAACTCCCCCTTGCTTTTATAGAAGAGAGCAAATCAAAAGAGGAAACAATGAGAAAAGAAAAGAAGTAAGTGCTAAAATTTAGCTACTTTTCCAAAAGAAAGATACTTTGAGAAAATCTCTCCCAAAAACAAGGAAACTTGAGAGATTCTCTCCAAGTAAGGATATTTTTAGATATCCTCTCCACAAAAGAGATATTTTTAGATATTCTCTACAAAAATGACACCATATGAGATCTAGGCCATCTCCAAAGCCTTAGGTCCCATGGGTTAGCCCATATGAGCCAGGTTTGACCACCTAGGCACTAAAAGTGGCTTTTAGTCAAAACATCCCTCTTACCAAGAGAAAAAAAAAATGTCCCATGCCTCTCTTGAGTTGATTGGACCATTCAAAAAAAAAGAGAAAAAAAAAATAGAAGAAAGCCTCATGAGTTTCCAAAAACCAAACCATCCAACCTCATGAACCGAATTAAGCCAAAATCTTGAAATTGACAATCCACAGAAAACCAAACCCTGGTCCCCTAGCTCGCCACATACAGCTTATTAGGTCACAAGACCAAAACCAAAATCAAAATCCAAACCAAACCAAAACCAAAACCAAAAAACAAATCTGGCCCCCCAACTTGCCACATACAGCTTGTTGGGTTACAAGATAAAAATCAAAAACCAAACTCCAACCCCCTAACTTGCCACATACAGCTTGTTAGGTCACAAGGTCAAAAACCAAAATCCAAAACAAAAAATACAGATCCCCCATGTCTTTTTCAAAACTTTGCCTTGAGATAGTACGTGATCCTTCTCACTACTATAAAATTCCCCCGGAAACTCAGAGGGCTATTCAAAAAAAAAAAAAATTTGCTCAAGACTCTGGGTCAAGTGAGACGCTCTCATTCAAGTTTCTCTTTGAGGCACAACGACTCCAAAAAGCTACTCGTCGTTGTATCTCGAGGGGCCATTTGTTGACACCAAAAAAGTCACTATGTCTCCTCAACATCAAGAAGCCACATGAAGCTGAATCCTGCTACAAACAGGCAAAGCTACTTCAAGCATCAGATCTTGTCAGAATCAGAAAAAAACTGCAAGATCCTTCAAGACAGCCAAAAGAGGGGTACACAAGAAGTTTCGGGCCATTCCGACATAGTTTGGCCTAACTTCACTCCTCCGACAGCTAAACAGACGCTCCCGGCGGTGACATCATCGAAGACACCAAAACTTCGATCAGCGCCTACGGATGACTCTAAAATACCTCCAAAGGGCTCCATGCCAAATTTCAAGTCAAACCAACAACGTTTGACCCTCCATCAACGCTGGAGCAGCAAAATCAAGCCTCTTGGCGATGAGAACCACCGAGGCCATCACTCATCAAACAAAGCACATGAGTGGCTTCAACATGCTTCCAAAGGGCTGCAGGTCGAATTTCAAGTCATTCCGACAACGTTTGACCAGATTTCGATACTCCGAACGAAAATCAAGCCTACCGGCGGCGGAGCACCCCGGGACCATGACATCCAAATCGGAGCTAATGGATCATCTCTACATGACTCCAATAGGCTCCCTGCCAAATTTCAGGACAATCAGACATCGATTGACCGTATATCAAAGCTCGGCATCTTCCCCGCAGTAAAATCAAGTCAAGAATCGACGGGACCCCAAACGGCTTCAAAACTCAAATAAAAGCCCACAGTTGGTCCTATCCACTGCTCAGGAAGCTTCACCTCAATTTTCAGGTCATTCTGACATCGTTTGACCTAGTTTCAACTCTTGATGGAAAATCGGCTACAAAGTCTTCGACTTTCCCGAAAAATGGGAAACTTTGTGCTCCGGTTTTGTGCTACTTCTCGTCAAGTTTTCTCCAAGAAAATCAAGTCAATAATTGAGGAAAAGTTTCATGAAAAATACAGAAGAAAAAAGGAACAAAACAGAAGAAAAAACGGCCGAAAAAACTACTCGGTGACCAAAGGGGCCAAAGCCCCATGGTCGCCGGCGACCCTGGGTGCACGGTCACCGGCGACCCTGGAAATCCGGGTCACCGGATTTTTCGCCGGATGGTCCGATTTTTTATCCTTTTCGCGTTTCGAGAGTTCTTGCCTCTGTGATTTTCTGAAAATCCAATTTTTGATGCTTGAAAACGACTGATCTCCGCCGACATCTCGGATCCTCCGTCAATAGCATGAAGTCATCACCCATTGCTCCAAGATCGACAACTGGAAGACCAAGAAAGTACACTTTCTGTCCGACTGATCGAGAAATCGACAAGACAGATGTCACCGGCCCACCAACATCAATCAATGTCTGAATTTGCATCGCAATCTGACATCAAACAATGTGGATCCACCTGCGATGATCACAAGAAGAATTCGAGAAGACGCGGCGCGGCCCGCGACTCTTCACATGCTCCAACGACCACTTAATGTCGTTAATTGACCCGTTTTATGACAACTTAATGCGGTCATTAACTCGTTATTTTGGACGGCCCAATCAGATTCAAGCATATGGGAGTTATAAGTCCAAGCAATCATGGCATTAAAACCATGAAACTCCCCTCATCATGGAGATTAAAGGCGATTAAATGCCCATCATTCTCCATCGGCCAATCACAAGCCAAGAAAAAGGAGTTACAAAATCAAGAAATAAAAACTTGTAACTCCTCCCATCATGAAGCATCAATGCCATCAATTCTCTCATCATGGCCATCAATGCCCATAAACCACCTCATGGCTACCAAAAGCCTATAAAAGAAGGTCCATTCCAAGAGAGAGGCATCTATTTGGAACTTTGAATCCTTGCATTTTTCACATCCACACCAATACCCATCCGGAGTCTGGAAAAATCCCAGGGAAAATCCGACGAAGTCCTGCTGCTCTGCTACAAGAGAACACTACAAGGTGATCAAAGTCCCTTAGGGGGCCACCCCCCCCAAGGTCCCCTTTTTCTACAACATGGCCTAAACGGGGCTTCTCAGCCCATTTACTCGGTTTTTCATTGGATATAGGACCTTCCCTTGGTCTTTATCCTCTAAAAAACTAAGGTTGGAGCCAATCCAAAGAATCGAAGCATCAAGCAATCTCATTAGATTTGTCGATCTGAACGTGTCCCCACAATCTCCTGAGAAGTTAGATTCATTTTCTTTCTTTTCTATTGTAATTTGTATTTTTTAAATAGACAAAAAAAGTCACAATTCTTGTCTTTCATTTTGATGAGATTTGTAAATCACCTTTCACGGCACCAAATCGCCTTTCACAGCAAACAAATTAAAAAAATCGCATCCTACGGCATTCAAAACAAAAATTGTCTCTTTTCTTAAATATTTATGCAATTTGAAAAGTTAGAAAGAAGGATTGATTTCCTTTCTACTTGTGAAAGTGAATCTCCGGATCATCACCATTCCAAATTCCAAGTAGAATAGAAAATCTGGCATACCACACAAAAATGTTGATACCCGCATTTCCTCCTTCGCCGAAACCCGGCAGCCCCCGGGGCGGAAGGAGAGGACGGAAATCGAGGGTCCATCAGCGATGAAGAGATATATACTCGGGTAACTCATCATCCTCTATATTCTTGCTTATGAATATAGGACGTGGGTTATCAGGTGTTCCCAAGTCTATCTTTTGAGCAGGACCTTCTGTTGGAAGGTTTGAAGGTGGGTCCTCCACAATATTTTCGGAGGATTCCAACTCAACAAGACCAAGGTTCTACTTTTGTCCATGGGTCTTCTTGATCGGTACTCTTTTGAAGACTTACAATGAGATGACCCCAATCACCTGTGGAAACTAGGTCGAAGTATGGTACTTCTTTTGGAGACGATGGTTCTTCTGGGTCAGAGAACCACGTGTCTGTGTCATCGGACAATTCCTCTTTATTGTCGGAGAAATCATACCAATTGGAGGAGCTTCTTGGATCCTTGATAGGTGACTCATTAAAGAGATATCCAGGGAAATCAATGTCGTCATAGACACGAGATGTTGAGGTTTGGTCGGCAAAATGACTTTGCTGCCTTTCTGTCAACTGTCTCATGGGAGTGGTAGGATCATACCCCAACCCGTATGAAGACTTATCCTTATGACGGTGGAGTTTCCAATTTTCTGGTTGACTTTTGGTAAGGGTGGGTTCCAATGGTGTGAGAATACCACGGCCACCTCCCAAACTGGTCGGATTCTGAGTGTCGAAGCCCATTTTCTTCATGATAGCTTGTGTCATTTGACTATATAGGAATAGTTGAGGCATACTTTTGTTTTGAAAAGGTTCAAGCGGAGAATTTGATGAAAAGACTCCCGATCTGTGGAAGAAGATTGTTTTTTTCTTCTGCCGAAGTTGCCGGACCGATGAAGGAAGCAAACGTAGGATCTTCTACGTCAGCAGGTGTCTCCAATGGAGTGAGAGCGGGCTGAACTTGCTGAGTATCAGCTTGGCTTGATGCTGTGTCATCTTCTGGCTCTGAGTCCGAATATGTGTCATGCATAATAGACACAAAGGCGACAGTGAATTTACCCACAGCCTTTTGTTTTGTTTTCTTTACTTTGGTGGTGATTACCAAAGGCTTTGAAGAAGATTTGAGGGAGACAATGAAGGGAGAATGACTGTTCTCTTCGGATTTGCTGGAAGGTTTGTTTTCTTCCGATGATTGCTGAGGAGCCTTACCCTTATCTTTCTGGAGATTTTCGGCAAAGGGTGTTGTTTCTTCCTCCTTTTCTTCTTTTCCATCTTTATACATCTAAGCATCTGTAAAATGGACATCTTTGCCTTTGAAGGGCTTTTTGTCTGCAAACACTCGATGTATCAAGCCGTCGTTGCCAATGAACTTGATGCACTGATGTAAAGTTGAAGGGACGACACCATCCTCATGTATCTAGGGGCGTCCAAGAAGGATATTGTAACATGAAGGAGTCCTTATTGCATATACAGTGACTTCAGAAATAAGATCACCGATTTGCAACTTGAAGTTGATTTTGCCGATAGGCCTTTGAGCGCTCCCGTCATATCCAAAGATGAATACAGACGTGTGACTCAGCTTGCTCGGTGAGATGCCCAGCTCTTCGAGTGCTGAAGTAGAGCTGAGGTTGAGTGCAGAACCGGGATCGATCTGGACTCTGTGTACTGGCATCTCTTTGACGTACCCCGTGAAGTACGAGGGTCGGTTGTGCTTTGTCTCACCTAGCAGGAAATCATCCTTATCGAAGGCAATTGTTGCACTTGCTGCTTTCTGAACCGAGAGGCATTCAATGCTTGATCCCTCAGCTTTCTTCTTTTCTCCTTTTGAGGAAGTACTTGATTTTTTGACCCTATAGTCCATTTCAATTTGTAGGACTTGTGGGGCATGTTTGTCGACATCCGCATTTAGCCTTTGTAGTTCTGAAATGAGACTATCACGAGTTTGTGGAAACATTCATAATAAGTCAAGGATGTGCAGTCGTGCAGGTATGTGTTTGAAAAGTTCAATCAAGTTGTACTTGAAAGCCTCCTTCGGGCCTGCATTTTCATTATTGTTGCCACTTGGGGCATTTACAACTTGCTTTCTAGAAGGATTTACATAAGAAGAAGAATGTTGGTTGTAATTTTTGTGGTAATCCAGGCCAGAATGGGTACCTCTACCAACTTCAAGAGCTTCTAGAGAAGGGTCTTCTTTTGGAAGATTACTCTCGGGATCAAGGGGTTGATCCTTGTCATTTGCTTAAGGCGTCTCTGTAGCAGTATTGCCATCTTTAGTGATTGTGTTACACGAAGCATTTTCCGGAAACAAGTCCTGAACAGCATCCAGCAACTTCTCTTTATCGGTCCAAACATCACCTATGTGGCCGGGTATCTGGGACCAGTTGACCGAATTTTCATTGAAGAAGACTTCATTAGCAAGAGCTTCTTCGAGATGATCAGTCAAAAGAGGTGTGAGCTCCGATGTCATAGTTTCAGGAGACGAAGGCTGAGAATATGATATCTCAGTGGAAGTCACTTGAGAAGATGTAGCTCTGGAAGATATACTACCAGTTGGGGAGTACGTATCTTCGGCAGATGAAGGTTCAGAGGCACTATCATCCTAAGCTATCGCATTGCAGGTTATCCCGATAGGAGATGCCCCCAGTATAGACTGTTGGGAGTCGGACTCATCCTCGGATGTAAGAGGATTATTGATCCAGCAGTTTTCTCCATTTTTAAGAGTTGGAGGGGGAAGTTCCTGTTGATTTAAGGGACTTCTGGTTCTGGATTTTGATTATGACGAAGATTGTTGATGCGATCCTACTCCCGCTCTATGGTAAGACATTGCAAGATTCTTGCATATTCTTCGAGATCGGGCATATGAGCCAAATCTTCTTCGTCATCTGCTCCTTGTGGTTCATCAATGTTGGATTCCACTTGGGCGGTTGCCGGTGCTAGGTTGACAGCATTTTCTTGAACAGCCTCTTGGTCTTATTCATCATCAGACCAGGATCCTTGTGGCTGTAATGGGTTATACCCGATTACTGGCATAAGATGAGATTTGGGAATCCATTCTTCATCGGAGAGATATTATCCTGTTTCAAGGGATTCCTCCCATTCATCGGTATCACTGGTAGTATCACTGGACTCGTATCCATCCGTGGAGAATCCAATTACCAAGTTGCAAGAGTATGATGCCCCATGCGTAGTTTCATTTCTGTAATGAGGTGGCATGAAATCACCAAGGGTGAACTTTCTTACCGCCTTTGAAGTCTTGGGAAGGAATTCTTCCGTTGCCCTAGTGAAGCAGTGGAAGAGGTCTCTTACTTTTCAGGGATTTCTTATTTTGGTTGAGTCTTCTCCTGCTGTTTGAGCTTGCGGAGTTGTCTCTTGGCTTGCCTTCGCTGTTGAGCGGTCGGCTTTGTTTTAACGATCTCCCAATTTTCATCTTCTAGGAGATCAGGATGCACCCATATGGGTTGTCCTTCTAGTGTTGGATAGGGAACCAACTCTTGGGACGTTTGAGCCATTTTTATCACATTGAATGAAGTAGTGATCTTCTCCTTTGGTGACTTTGAAGTTTGCCCACATGACACCATGTTAACGGAGGCAGACCCGTAGTTTTTATCAAAGGTGATGACTTCGTTCTTCCACATCTCATTGATCTTCTCTCTCACAACAAAGCATTGATTGAAAGGATGCGAGACGATCTGGTGGTATGGACAATATCGAGGATCGTTGGTTTTGCCAACATCTCCCGGTCTTTTGGGCTCAGGCAAGGTGAGTTTGTCGTTTGTTGAGAGAGCCTCAAAGATTTCTTCAACATCTTCATCGAATGGGTATTTCTTCTGTACTCGTTCTTTAAAGGCATCAGAGAGTTCAGGTCTTTTACCTATAACTTTGTTTTCAGCTTTCTTTGGCTGCTGAGGAGCTGACTTGGTTTACACATTAAGAACCTCCTTTTTCTTTGGTTTTGAGGTCGTAATAGCAGTCGGCTCTTTCTTTGATGATTTCTGACTGTTAAGGTCTTTGATCACCGTTTCAGCCTCCATGGATGCTTCTAGGGGTTCTCCCAGGTTCTTTGATTTGTTGCCGATGATCATGGAGCGGATCCTTGCTCTCATGTTGTTACGGCAGATGTCGACTAGCGATGCTTGTGGCAGTACATCTGAGCACTTGTACGCCATCACCTTCCACTCGTGAATGAAGTCGTCTGTTGACTCGTTCTCTCCATGTTTTAGGCTGCAGAGCTATGCCATAGTAACAGGATGATCCTCACCTTTGAAGTGGGTTAGGAAGCGTGTCTCCAGCATGGCCCAGTTTTGGATGGAGTCCTCCGGCAGAGTGGAGTACCAATCAAAGGTCGTACCTTTTAGGGTACTTGCAAAGAGATGGATCTTGAGGGCATCTTGATCTGCGATAGCTCCCGTTAGGATCTTGAAGTGGATGACATGATGTCTGGCTGAGCCTTTCCCCGTATATGTCTGGAGAGTAGGTTGTTTGAATTTTACGGGGAACGGAACCGAGTCCATCCATAGGGAATAGGGTGGTTTGATCCCCTGTTCCTTTAGTGTATCCTCTTCTTTTGCTTTGGCGAGGATATCGTCAACGTCCTTTTTAGTAAAAGTACGTGACTCATTATTTTCTGCATTGGCCTCGTCATCTTGATGACTCGGAGGAGCTTGATTATTTTCTTGACATTGAAAAGCGAGAAGAAGATTTTCCATGAGAGTTTCGATCCTCTACTAACCTTGCTCCAATTGTTGGATGTGTGTGATCGTCTCATCAGGAGGTGGATTGTGAGGTGGCTAAGAATTTGTAGCCAGGATGTTCATCCCTTGGGATTTGAACGAAGAAATCGTCTTGGTGACTGAGCTGGGGCTCATTCTTTTGGAGAGGAGCTTGAGGAAGGGTTACTCCGATGTCCTTGGTTTAAAGGAGTAGAGAATTCTTCAAGATGTCTTTGTGTCTGGGAGATGCTCCAAGTCACCGAACGTCTGACATGAATTTTGGTTGCTGACTTCTGGCGTCTTCTGGTTTTGGCAACCATATGGACAACAACAACTTGGTCGGTTCTTTCTTTTTCGACCCATTTTTTAGAGACCTGAAAGGTAGAATGCTGGGTTCTTTGCTTCTCTAGTCTTTTTTGTCGATATGTCATGCGGCGACATATACGACGAACAATTTGAGCTTCGGTGAGTTTCGGCTGGGCTTTGGTGATGAAGGATGTAGTTCCCCGTGCGCAGCAGCTGAGCTTGTCTTCTTTGAAGCTAGGCATGGACAGGATCCGGACGCAGTCCTTTGTCGTCGCAATGAAGCTTTGAATTTTGAGAGTTCGGCCCCTATTGAGTGAAGGGTCGACTCACAAAAACGTAGGCTTTAGTAGGTTCTTGTAGGGGCCTGGTGATGCATGACTTGATTTTGGGCTTGTAGGAGCAAACCGACTCATGCTGGGTTGATTTGTTTGTTTGGCGAAGGGTAGGTTTCTCCTTTTTCATGTAAGAGAGAGGGTAGAACCGGTTCTCCTTGAGAGGGGCCAGGTACGATGGCTTTGTAGATGTTCGGGACCTCCTTTGTTTTGGTGAAGGTCTCGGGGACCAGGTTTTGGGGTAGAGGGAGAGCCACGGGCTTCAGGCTTCTTTGTGTTTGCCCTTGGTGCCATAGTAGTGACACGTTGCGGGGCGATTTTCTGCTTTTTGGCAGGTACAGTTTCTTCTGCAGGGAGTGGGAATGGTCCCAACGACCCGATGACGATGGTACGGGGAGTAGAGGTCAACCCGGTGTTTTGAGAGTTGTCGAGGGAGATGATGCTTCGGCAACTGGCAGGGCGCTTATGAGTGCGCTTGTTTTGCTTATCTTGAAGCATGAGCTGGTGCTTGTTCTTATCAAAAGTGATGGTCAATGAAGCTGCCATTGTTAGTTTGGAAAACTTCTAAAACAAGACCATATCTTAGTAATCACAAAAATATAGTGATCATAAATAGAGAATAACTATGGTTTTGTCTTTTCAAATCGCTCGAAGGGACATGGCCCAGCCCAAGCAAGATGAAGAAGGCAAAAAGCCATAGAGGGTACAATTGTTCTAAATGCAATTATGGTAGGCTCAAGGTGAGCGTTCCAGTGACTGCTAGAAGCAATTGTAGACCTTAATTCAAATTACCAAGAAGCAAGGCTCACTCGAGGTAAGATGATATAAGGTTGGAAATACAAATGTGTCGGTCACGAATATAGTAGACCCGAAAGGGCGTACTAGTAGTGCTAGGCACAAATATTGTAAATCGCATCCCTGGAAAGGACACAAGATGTGATTTTCTTTTTGAAAGGTCAAGATTGGATTCATAAAGGAGAGCAAATGGCATTCCAATCCGAACACAGGCTCAAACATTTCTACGAACATTGAGTCCGAAAGGAAAGGAACCAGAATTTCTCGAATTTGAACCCAAAAGTGACGGAAGTTTTTTATTTTGTTTTGAAATTTTATTTTTTTTTAGATTCTTCTTTTTTTTTGAAAGGGTGTACATAGGTTTCCAATTCGGTCTTATAAAACCTTAGTAGATAGATCAACCCCTAGGTAATGGTAGGATTGCTTAATGAACCCGTTTGGAGGACCTTTGCCTCGAGCAGTCTGGTTGCCTCCACACTCTGGACAAGGCTTTTCTTAGATCCACTTTGGTCAAAGAACGCAATTGGTGCAACCTTAGTGTTTTTTTTTTTAAACCTTTTCTTTTTGAAAGATTTCTAATGGACTCATCAAAGAGAGCGAATGGTCCCTCCAAATCCAAACGCTGGCTACAAATGATTTCCGCGAGCCATTATCCGAAAAGGAAGAAACCAAAGTTTCTCAAATTTGAATCCAAAAGAGAGAAAACTGATTTTTTTTAAAGAGTTCGAAATGAGATTTTTTTTTTTAACATCCCTATCGGACTCATCAAAGAGAAAAGATGGCCCATTCCCCGATATGATGTGAGCTATCAAGTTCGAAGAGGAGATGATCAAAGTTTCTCAAAATTGAATCCAAGAAAGAGAAATCAAATTTTTTTTTTTTTTGCGAAATGAGAAAGAGTGAACGAAATCCCATCTCATGTTAATTTTTTTAGATGCAAGATCCAACATAGGCCACCAACTAGAAAGGAGCCAAGGAATTGAAGCATCACGTTCTCAAATGAACGAGTCCCACTGGGTATGCCAACTTGATGGACCCGGCTTTCGTCCTCTCCTTCCGCCCCGGGGCTGCCGGGGTCCGGTGGAGGATAAAAGCGGGTATCAATATTTTTTTGTACGGGTATGCCATATTTTCTATTATACTTGGAATTTGAAGTGGTCATCCAGAGATTCAACTTCACAAGTAGAAAGGAAATCAAGCTTTTTTCTAACTTTTCAAATTGCATAAATATTTAAGAAAGAGACAAGTTTTTCTTTTAATGTCGTAGGAGGCGATTTTCTGTTTGTCGTGAAAGGCGGTTTTGCCGTAAAAGGCGTTTTTGCCGTAAAAGGCGATTTTTGCCGTAAAAAGCAATTTTGCCGTGAAAGGCGATTTACAAGTCTCATCAATAACGAAGCAAAGAATTGTGATTTTTTTGTCTCTTTAAAATATATAAGATACAATAGAAAAGTAAGAAAAAGAATTTAACTTCTCAGGAGATTGTAGGGATTCGTTCAGATCGACGGTCGCAAGTCATGTATGGACTTCGCCATCATCCTTCATATGAGAACGCATGATGCTTTGATTCTTTTGGCTTGGCTCTAACGTCAGATTTTTAGAGGACAAAGGCCAAGGGAATGTCTTATATCTAATAAAAAAATCAAGTAAACTGGCTGAAAAGCTGCGTTTAGGCCATATTGGATAGAAGAAGAGGAAGAGCTTTGCCTTGGGGGGGTGGCCCCCCAAGGGACTTTGATCACCTTGTGGTGTTTCTTACAGCAAAGTAGCAGGACTTCTTCAGAATTTCCCTCGGATTTTCCAAACTCCTGCCTTCTTGTTGTGGATGTCTATATGGATCTCTCTTTCTTTTTGGCTCTCTTTGGAATGAACCCCCTTTTATAGGCTTCTGGTAGCCATGGGGTGGTTTATGAGCATTGATGGCCATGATGAGAGGATTGATGGCATTGATGCTTCATGATGGGAGGAGTTACAAGTTTTTATTTCTTGATTTTCTAACTCCTTTTTCTTGGCTTGTGATTGGCCGATGGAGAATGATGGGCATTTAATTGCCTTTAATCTCCATGATGAGGGGAGTTTCATGGCTTTAATGCCATGATTGCTTGAACTTGTAATTCCTTTTTCTTTGAATTTGATTGGGCTGTCCAAAATAATGGGTTAATGACCGCATTAAGTTGTCATAAAATGGGTCAATTAACATCATTAAGTGGTAGCCTGGGCATTTGAAGAGTCGCGGGCCGTGCCGCGTCTTTTGGAATTCTTCTTGTGACGATCACAGATGGATCCACATGTTGTTTGATGTCGGATGACGATGCAACTTCAGACACTGATTGATGCCGTGGGCCGGTGACATCTGTCTTGTCAATTTCTCAATTGGTCGGACAGAAAGTGTACTTTCTTGGTTAGCCAGTTGGCAATCTTGGAGCGATCAATGATGATTTCATGCTCTTGACGGCGGATCCGAGATGTTGGTGAAGATCAGTCGATTCCAAGCATCAAGAATTGGATATTCGAAAAATCACAGTGGTTGAAACTCCCGAAACGCGAAAAAGATCGGAAAACGGGCCACCCGAAGGAAATCCGGCTACCCGGATTTCCAGGGTCGCCGGCTGTTAGATTGTATGGACTCAGTCCATCAGTTGATGTCATAAATTGATTAATTTCTTTATTTATCAATAAAATCATGCTTTACTTTCATGAGATGAATGTTTTTTTATTACTTTATGCACATGACCAATACATATGACATAATGGTTCATGAGTTGAACCGGGTCCCATTAGTATATTAGATGTGATATATGTGTATGGATGAGATCCACACACCGAGAGATATATGTCACAAATCTTACACTTAAAATATCTTCACAACCAGTGATGAGACTGGGCATCTCATCTGATAAGGTTACAACACTTTGATCACTATGAGATAGTGTGATTTGTCTCGATCATCAGAATGGAAGATTCTGGATCAATGTGCTGGTACACTGGATGTATTGAAGGACCATGAGAAGCACCTTATGGAATTCCACCTCAATAATAAGGTATGCTCTCATAATTCCCTAGCAATAGGCTCTCAATCCTGAGACATTGATGAACTCAAGTTTCTATCTATTCATTTGCTTTGAGTCACCAATGAGTGAGGCCAACTATAGGTCAACACCTCGGTGTCTTGGGTATGTGGTAGTAGGACTGTGGGAACATTGAATGAACAAGATGGAATCTATCTCTATTATCCCCTTGTGCCAATTAATGGATTTGTCATTAGTAAGTGCGTACCCATCTCGATTAAGAGTTAATTGGATGGTACTGATGATCATAGTGATTAATTGGGGCTCAAGGATAATAAGATATGGAACTAGAATTAGAAGAGACAGATTTATTCTAATTGATCTATGGATATTGATAGAGGGGCCTACTTGTGGTAATCGGGAAGTTTAGGGTCTTCATTGTAATTTATTCCTAAGACTGGAGTGCAATTGCATTTATATAGTGGTGTTATTTGCAATTAACTGTGGGCCCGGATTGCACATGAGATGTGGGGTCGCGTGTCCAAGTTAGAGCCAGCTTTCTGTGGAATTCCTAGTGGTCCCCACGCTAGCCTAAGTTATTAGAAAGATACTAATCCTACTTGAACTCTAATATGAAGGAATTAGAAAGTTACTATTTCTATTTGAAGTATGACTTCTAATAGTGGTAATAGTATACTTACTAATTGTTGTGAAAGTAAGACTTCTATTTCAATTAAGAAAAGACGAGACTTGAGAGGTTATAAAAGGGGATTTATCCCTCATGGACGTCCATCAATAAAGGAGTAAAAAACGTCCAACTTTTTGTGCAATAGTTGCACTGCTTTCTTCTCTCTTCCTCTTCTAGTTCCTTAGGGTTTCGAGTTGGGTTTTCTCTTGAAGATTCCACTGATCTTCTTGAGAAGAGAGATCTAATTCGGGTCATAGCGTGGAAGGCTAAGAGGTAGTGGAGATTCTGATCTTAGTTTGTAGAAAAGTTTTACATCAACGAAAGTCATCAACTTTTCCATTAGAGCGCAACCGAGCTCCAAAGGTATAATCTGCTTCCTTGTATGTGGTAGATTTTAATGGATGCTTGTTCGCTTCTGTTATATCTTTTAGATAGTTTTACTTGTTCGCTTCTGTTATATCTTTTAGATAGTTTTACTTACTGTACATGATCATGAGATTGAGGGTTATGCATCCTGGATTGGGGAACTGTACATGATCATGAGATTAAGGGTTATGCATCCTGGATTGGGTTTTTTGGCCTTATGGATACTTGATCCCTGAGTCAAGTGGGTCAAAAGTTTTGAAAATCTATCCACGAGGCCCACCTACTTCCAACACCGGCAACCATGCACCCAAGGTCGATGGTGAGCATGAGAGGTTTTTCCCTTTTGGTTGCCGTTTTTTGGCTGTTTCTTGGTCTTTTTCGTTCCTTTTTTCTCCTGTATTTTCTTGACATTTTTTTCTCATTTATTAACCTGATTTGCCTAAAGAAAACTTGACGAGAAGCTGCGCAAACCGGAGCACAAAGTTTCCTATTTTTTTGGAAAAGCCGAAGACTTTGTAGCAGATTTTTCGTCAAGAGTTGAAACTAGGTCAAATGATGTCGGAATGACCCAAAATTTGAGGTGAAGCCTCCTGAGTAGTAGATAGGACCAACCATGGGCTTTTGTTTGAGTTTTGAAGCTGTTTGTTGTCCTTTCGCTGCTAAACTTGATTTTGTTGCGAGGAAGATGTCACGCTTTGATGTGCTGTCAACCGATGTCCGATTGTCCTGAAATTTGACGGGGAGCCTATTGGAGTCATTTTGAGATGATCCATTAGCTCCGATTTGGATGTCATGGTCTCGGGGTGCTCCGCCGCCAGGAGGCTTGATTTTGTTTCGGAGCATCGAAGTCTAATCAAACGTTGTCGGAATGACCAGAAATTCGACGTGTAGCCCTTTGGGAGCATGTTGAAGCCACCCATGTGCTCTGTTTGATGAGTGATGGCCTCGGTAGTTCTCGCCGCTGAGAGACTTGATTTTGCTGCTCGAGGGTTGATGGAGGATCAAACGTTGTCGGTTTATTTGAAATTTGACAAGGAGCCTTTTAAAGGTATTTAGAACCATCCGTAGGCTCTGATCGATGTTTTGATATCTTCAACACTGTCGCCGCCGGGAGCGCCTGTTTAACTGTTGGAGGAGTGAAGTTAGGCCAAATGATGTCGGAATAACCTGAAACTTCATGTGTACTCCTCTTTTGGCTATTTTGAAGGATTTTGCATTTTTTTTTATTCTGACAAGATCTGACGCTTGAAGTAGCATTGCCTGTTTATAGTAGGATGCAGCTTCATGTGGCTTCTTGACGTTGAGGAGGCAAATTGACTTTTTTGGTGTCAACAAAACACAACTCAAGAACAGAGAATGACAAAGATATTTAAGTGGATCGGTCAAACTCGACCTGCTCCACTGAGAAGAAAGAACCATTTAGATCTTAACTTATTGAAGGTTTCTAAATAGGATTACCTTCAAAACCTTACAATCTTTTTAGAAAATAAAAATAAAAAAAGAATGAAAAACTTATAAATTTAAAAATTACAATGAAGGAAAAAGTAAAAAATCAGATGCGTAGTCCACTAATGTATTATGCTTGATCATAATCTTCCATTGATGTCAACTCTTGCTTACTCTTATCTGCCAAATACCAGTCTCGTAGGCAAACACAACACTCCACCGTTTATTTAGTTAGATTTGTTCTTATGTCATCCACCACACGTCCACCTACACTAAAAGCATGTTTTGATGCTACAGAAGACATTAAAATAGTCAATAGATCACGAGCCATGACGGCCAACATCTGATAAACGCTTTCTTATTGCTTCCACTAGGCTAAAAGGTCAAAACTAGATGCATCTTGCACCTATATTACACTGACGTCAAGATACGATGATCACTCCGTCACAGTGTTACTTGAGCTTGAGCTAGATTTCATGTCCGTAGACAAGGAAGAATACCATGCATCCCACTCATCAACACCTATTTGCTGGACTTCTGAATGGCCCATACTAAGCCCAGTTGTACCCATTTGCTCACAATAAAATTGAAAAAGTGCTTGTAAATTTGCCCTAATATTTGAAAAAAATATATAAATCTATATAATTCATATTTTTATTTATTCCATCAATAAAAAACTGTACACCACTTAATTTTAATGTAGGATCAAATACTACAGCTAAAGAAAATGTCATTGGAGCCTCTTTCCAATATTTATTAAAATTTTCTTCCATGTTTCTAATAGTGTTACTCAGTAAAATATGATCTCTAAATCTACTGAATTGTAAAGTAATTTTAAAAAGCTTCATTAAAGCTTCATTAGATGTGGGATAATATATCCCGGAAAAAAATAATGTTGAAGTATAAAAAGCCTCTAATAAATCTCTTATATGGGCACATAACTCCCAATGTTTATCACTAATCATCAAATTTTGTGCATGAAAAGCAAAAAATTCATTCAACATAGTTTTCCGGTCAAGTGCCTTGTTTAACAAATCATACATAGAATTCCATCTATGTTCTACCTCCTTAGGCATTTTAATAGCTGATGTGCCTTGCCTCGCACATATTTGAACATACAATTGTCCTCTCTGTGCGGTGGAGAAAATAAATCTAACAATATCTTTAAAAGCATCTGTGCAACTTACAATATGCTTTAAACCAACCTTTGCAATGAGACTGAAGATGTGACATACACATCTATTTTGAAAGATAGAGCTATCTATCAAAGTTGCAAGTGACATCTGCATTCTCATTAATTCAATAGTCACTGTATTATTACTAACATTATCTAAAGTTATAGATAAAACTTTTTCTTTAATATCATATTCATCTAGTTTTTCCAAAATAAATGTACTTATTCTAGTGCCATTGCGTGGCCATTTAAGACAGCTAAAACTAATTATACGTTTATTAATAATCCATTTTACATCTATGTTATGTGCAGTAATACAAAGAAAACTATCACCCCCTTTAGATGTCCACATATCTGTTGTTATGGCTATTATACCCGAAATTTCTGCAAGGTAATTTTTTATATTTGTTTTCTCTTCCTGCCAGAGTCTAATAACATCATTCCTGACTGTATTTTTTGAAATACTGTGAAATTGTGGTTGACAATATTTCTAGACCCATTCTTCAAAAAACTCATTTTCAACAAAACAAAATAGTAATTCGGATAACACAATCATTTTAACAAGATTTTGTCCAGCACTTTGTGCATTAAAAGAAAAAAGACCCAAACTGCTGCTACTACTACCACTACCAGTACTAGAAATTTAGGTCTGTGAACCAGGCCTCCTTGTCCCTGCATCCACCGGCTTATGTAAGGCTAAACATTTTTGCCTATGTCTTGTCAAATGGCCGGTACCCATTTTGGACTCGGCACCATAAATCTTACTACAAAATTTGCATTTTGCATTTTCAATTGTTTTTCCATTTTCAATAACCTTAAACCTTGTAAATACATCCCAAACTACTGAAGTTCTATTCCTCTTGGTTAGTTTACGGCCACGGGAACTCTGAGGAAAGGGGGTGGTAAATCACCTACTTCATCCTGTAATTCAATAAAATTTTCTTCTTCCCCTAAATTAACTAAAGAAGATTCTGTGGGAAATCTTCTAGCCATATTTAAAAAAATAAAATTTATAAATAATAATAGTAATAGGCTCTAATATAAGAAAGGGGAGAAAATGAGAGTTAATATAATATAATATAAACTTATATATATGGAATCTCAAATTTAAATAATATAAATCCTCTAAATCTTTGAAAGCCCCTTTAATCTTGTCTCTTGAAAACTTGATCTTTAGCCCTCCAAAAACTTCTTAGAGAGAGTGAAAGAGTTGAATGCTTTGAGAGAGAGCTAGAGAATGTATAAAGAATGAGAGAGTTGTGTAAATTGATGAGGAATGAGAATGGGAGAGTTAGGGTATTTATAGACTTTGTAAAATGAAAAATGACACAAAATACCCCTTATATGACCGTTTTATAGCTATTTGGGGGGGTTTGTAAAATGGACTTTTTTTTTCAAAAAATGGGGATATGGACGTTGGACGGGCCTGGCGGGTGGGGCGGGCCTATCCCAGCGGCTGGCGGCACCAGCCCACGTGCCAGGCGGGCCCGTGCCAACGGGCCCAGCCTCCTCGGCCCAGCACGGCCCGTGCCGATGACCGGGCTGTGCCAGGCCACAACCCGTTCGGCCCGGCCCATTTGACATCATTAAATTTACCCATCGTTGGAAAGATTTTTTTCGAGTAGATACTTGTAAAGCCCACGATTGCATCAATCGGAGTTCAAATGAGGGAGATATGACCTTTGGAATTTAGTGCTGGAATTTCCACTCGGGATGACAATTGTGCAAATGGAGAAGAACACACACATACAAAAATACAACAAGGGGCTAAAATTGGCAAGAGATCAATTCAAATTCAAATAATTGATAAGATAGGAGGATTGCTTAGAGTGTAAGCGAAGCCAAGTGGAGTCCAAGAAGGAAACTATTTGTGGGGGGGGGGGGGGGGGGGGGTGGGGGGTGGGGGTGGGGGTGGTTAGAGATTGTAAAAAAGACTATGTTAATGACAAATCAGTTGTTTTTCTTTGCAATAGCCGGCTAGACTCCTGATTGAGGCTTGGGATGAAGCTAAGTATTTCTTCCCTGTTTATTTAAGTTGATCTTTTTTTGTTCCTCATACGTTTATGTTTGAATGTTAGTAGATGTGTCTTCATACCAATAGGTAACTTCTGTATTTTATTTTTAAAAAAATAAAATATTATTTTTAATTATATATACTAATGTTTGATGGGCCACGCTTAGAACACAGTTTCCTTTGATGGGTTATGCTTATGTTTGATAGGTAATGCTTAAATAATTTTAGTTCTTTTTATGAAGTGAAGAAGATCTTGGCCTTTGGAATTTGTATTTGAGAAAACGATTTTCGTAAAAAGAGAGAAAGGACTTGACATGGGGCCCATTTTTAGAGAGACCAATGTTACAAACGTATTTTTTCCCTTATTTTTTCATTAAAATTAAAATAAGTCAGTACCAATATTTCTTTTGCTCAAAGGGCAAAATTGGAAAAAAAGTGCATTTATTATCATCAAAGAAGTTTTACCGGATGTTAATGCAAGCCGTTGGTTACTCCAACAAAGACGTGGTAAACATTTATTGGATATACATCCACGATGTCAGCGTATTACCCAAGTCCATCCCATCTTTTATACCCAGTACCGTCTTTCAAGGAGCTGCAGACATATACTTAAACAAAGATAACTCTTTAACGTTCATGTAGTCATAGTCATCCACTTCTTCCGTTCTCAACGCTCATTGACTTTTTGATTAATGCATTTTACGTTGGCATCCCTCCATCTGAGGATGATTTTATTGAGGTAGATGATTCAACGAGAGCTAGCTGTACTCTGTTAACCTTTTCTGTTGCCCACGTGAGATTAATTAATCCAACATTCTCTTACTCACCTCTAATCTTTTGGTATTTGGAATGTGTTCAAGTTTGTTTGATATTTACTTTATTGAACCCAGTGAAATGGATTTACTGTGTCCATGCCTGAGTCCATCAACAATTGAAGAGTCGAAGCTAGAAATCCGGTTTCACATGGAACCTAGTGCTCAAATGCAAGTCCTTCAGTTTTGAAAATGGGCAGGTATATAAGTAAATTAGGACCCGTCCATTTAAAACACGGTGGTATATTAGGACCCGGATATGGAATTGAGACTCAGCTAAAATTCATAAAATATTTGAACAAAATAATTATAAATTACATTTTTTTACATGACATGTATGTTGTTTGTGCTATTACAAATATCATTCTCTGAAAATTATTATGTTGAAAACTTAATGATCCATTTATTTCAATGGAAGTGAATTCCTAGGAATTAATGTTAAAATGGTTTTCCAGCTAAAGAGTTACGGGTCAAAGGATTTAATCCCGAGGTTTATGCGGGACCCGGACTTTCCTAGGATTTTATTTACTAAGGGAATGGAGGGTTGTTCATCCTCCATTAAAGTAGAGATTATCTAATACCTGTTTAGTCACCTTTTATTTATGCAATTTTAGCCAAATACATTTATTAGAATCCCAAAGGATTCATGTGAATAAAAAATGGGCATACAATGATATTTTCAAGTTTAGGGTTTTTGCTAGGATACTATTAGAACAATGTCTCTCAAAGAAATTATTTTAAACAACGTCTGTTCAAAGTAAAAAATGAACACGAATACAAAAGACATTGTTAAAAATCACACCAATTACTAGCCGTTAGACAAAATGTGGTATTGTCTTACATGAAATTAGCCAAACGTGTTGCCCATATAATAATCAGACCGTGCCTTAAGCTCGAGGAATCTACACGACCACCTAGTAACGGGTCGCAGCCAGTGAGTTTGCCAGTAATTTTAGAAGAAAGCAATGTAGAAGAATGGACCTAATTAACAAAGATTTAGGTACCATCTAGTACACATATTTCAAGTAAATGATTTTGCTAAGCAAATGAGTACTATCACTCGAGGGTGGAAAACTTGTAACTCGGGCTCAACTCATCCAATGTGAAAAGATTGACTCAGTTTGAGTCAATGCGGAGACTGAGGATTCATATTTTTATAAAATATAAAAATATATTTATTTACACGCGTGCATTCATGATAATCAATTAAAATATATAAATTCATATGTACAAGAAATACAACAATAAAGAAAATAAAAAAATATTGCATATTACATATTTGCTAAAATATCAAATGTAAAAGATCAAATATAAGTTTTAAATTGCATTCAAGTCGTCATTTTTAAATTACTGACTCCAAACCTAATCCATAACCACTTATAAATAAAATTTAATTATCTAAAATTAAATATGCCAATTAAATAATGCATGGTTTTGAATACAAATAACTTATTAAAATGAGATGACTCGGCCGAGTCTCACATATTTCTGACTCAATCATTTGTTTAAATGAGATGACTCGGGAAAGTCAAGAGTCAACTAAGAGAGTTCTTCAACCATTCTATCACTGAGATTCTATCCGTGCTATTTCTTACTAGACTTCCTTGGGGTCCTTTCAAGTAAAAGAAAAGGCGGTCAATTCTTATTTTCTCAACCATTTCTATCCAAACAACCTCTCAAAGATAAAATCAAGAAATAGAAAATCTCAGATGTCTCACAAAACTGCCCCCATCTTGTGGTTCACAGGGACAAGAAAAAAAAAATGAATATGAGATGCTCATTTAGTGGGACCCAATATGGATGACTACATCTTCAGAGTTCGGGTCAATTGATCCCATGGGAGAAAATACAGCCTGAGATTAGGCAACTATGAACAATTCAAATTTTAAAGAGCTTTTTGTATAAACCCCCCCTAAGGTTTGTAGGATTTATAAATAGCCCCCCTGCATTTTCATTTAAATACCTTCCGTGCCCCCAAAATAAATAAACTTCCAACCACCATAGGTTTTTAGAGTGAAATGACACTTTTGTCCATATCTTTTATCTTTATTTGCATAATTTTAAAAGCTTGGACTCATTACAATTGTACTTACACTACAAGAAACTGCACCTTTAGCGACGTTTTCATAAATTTGTCGGTAAAGAATACATTTTACCGACGTATATTATTTAGTCGGTAAAAATTGCACTTTTACCGACGTTTTATAGAAAACGTCGGTAAAATCCAGGGTTTTACCGACGATTTTATTAAAAGCGTCGGTAAAAGGTTATTAGAGGATTGACTTACATGCTGTGGGAGGGAAAAAATCAGATTTTTTACTGACGTTTCCAAAAAACGTCGGTAAAATTGCATTTTAGCGATGTTTTTTTATTTTAAACGTCGGTAAAAGATTATTTTAGAATTAATTTAAAAAATCATAATGTTTTACCGACGTTTTTCAAAACGTCGGTAAATCCCTCTTAACTTTTCCCAAATCCCACTCCTTTTCCCTCTCCCGCCTCCAAAACACCTCTTTTCTAAAACCCCCTTTTCCAAAACGTCTCTCTGCTCTCTCACTCTGCTCTTTCACTCTCGCTCTCTGTGCGATCTCTCTGCCCTCTCTCGCTCACTCGGTCTCTCTCTCTCTCGCTCTCAGTCTCGGTCCTCCTGCTCTCTCTATCTCTCTCTCTGCAATCTCTCTGCTCTCGGTCTCGGTCTCTCCTGCTCTCTCTCTCTCTGCAATCTCTCTGTTCTCTCTCCCTCACTCGGTCTCTCTCTCTCTCTCTCTCTCTCTCTCTCTCTCTCTCTCAGTCTCCCTCTGCTCTCTGTCTCTCGGTCTCTCTCTTCTCTCTCTTACGCTGTCAGTCTCTCTGTTCTCTCTCTCTCTCTCTCTCTCTCTCCCGCTCTTTGTCTCTCGGTCTCTCTCTGTTATCAGGAGCTCAGGTGCCCCCTTTTCCGGTCGTCTTCTCCAAAGCCAGCACGAGTTGTTCCCCTTTTCCGGTCGTTTCTCCAGACGCAGCACAGGGTTGACTCCTTTTGGGGTTGTCTTCTCCAGAAGCATTTGCCCTTTTCTGTAACAAAGAATCGAAAAAGGTATTTCAGTTTGCTTTGTTCTTGACTTGTATTTTATTTTTATTTTTTTGTTCTTTAGTATGTGGTAATGTCACAGAAGCTATTTATTTTTATGCAATCTTATTCTTCCATATCCTTTTCTGGATCTTTTGTTTCCATTTCAATGTCTTAGCTGATTCCATTTCAGAAATTAGAAATTATGCATGTAAATTACACAAAAAATCCAGTTCCTATTGACTCTCCTAATTTGCCTTGAAGAGATACAACACACCATTCTCTCAACTGTGCTAACATCCTGAGTTTGTACCCCTTTTTTCTGCACTGCTATTGCTACGCTTGAATGATCCAATTCCTTCACTAGTATTGGATTCATGGACCCAGTGATCTTGTTCTTCATCACTTCCCCTCAAGCTAGTGAGTGGTGACAGCACAATCCCTAGCTTGTTTCTTAAGTTGTGAACTACTTGCATTGGGAGAGATTTTGTAAAATTAACTGCCACTTGTTCTGAGGAACTTATGAAATGAGTGACTAGAGCTCCTAGTGCCACTTTTTCACAAACCAAGTGGTAATTAATTTTTATATGTTTTGGCATGAATGGGTAGGTTGGCTTTGGGATTAAAGAGAACTGATGACGTCACAGAAGTGTATGGGAGTTTTTTTTTTTTTTTTTTTTTTTTAAGGAAAAATCCTATATCAATCAAATGGCATGTAAGAGATCTAGGTGAGTTCAACAGCTGTGGATGCTAGTGATCTGTATTCGCCCTCATTGTTATATCTAGCCACAATAGGTTGTTTCTTAGAGACCCAGGAAATGTAATTCACACCATGATATATGCAATACCTGGTGGTAGAGCGCCTTGTTAGTGGGCAACCTGCCCAGTTTACATCTGAGAAGCCGCACAGGTTTGAAATGGACCACGTGATTCGAAGACCATAATGTAGTACCCTTGATATACAATAGAATCCTTTTAACAGCTTGACAATGTCCTTCAATTCGTTGCAACCATGAAATGCCAAATCCAAGTTGACTTCGTGTGATAACCTTGAATGAGTAAGAGTAAGGTATTGAAGTGGAGCAACCAAACTTCTATTTGTGGTGCCATCCATTTCCATTGCTGAAGTTTCAGTACTATGGAGATTGTGATTTCAAGCTAGTGGAGTGTCAATTGGCTTGGAATTGTGCATTTTTGTTTTGATCAGAATCTATCATGCATATTTGGACTGTGATGAGAAGATTCTACTATGTTCATTGCAATTTCTGACCCATGCCTTGTAATAAATTGTGATTGAAGTGAGGAATTATCACTTCTCATTGTTATTTCATGGAGGTAGAAGTAGAAGAAGAATGGTGTCTTTGTCACTTTTATGAACAATGATGGATGGCCTTGCTACAGAAAACTCCAATTTGGAGCCTACATGCTTATTAAATGGGGCGTGCTGATTTGGCTATTCAATGCTCGTTAGGACATTTGGTCTCGGATCTTAAATTTAGAGGACTCAAAAATAATCAAAATCCTTTATCACATGGTGTGTTGTGTATTATGTTAACATTGTTTTATTGGTTTACATAACATAAATGTATTAACAAAATAAAATAAAAAAGGGCCTAACTAAAACCCCACAGGCTTGTGACCCTTACAACTATACAGGCTTATACATGGATGTAACAGTTCCATGCTGTAAAAAGGATCCAAGCTTTTGACCCTGTTGGGACTCGAATGCTTGCTTGTGAAAGAATGAAGTGAAGTAAAGCCTCAGAAGGTGAAAGAATGAAATATAAGTAAGTTGTGATGATATTTTCAGGGTTTTTTTATCCTTTAATTAAGAAAGGAGGTTGCCTTTTGACTTTTTTATTTTAAAAGGATGGAATTTTGAAAATATTTGCTTTTGATATCAACATTTGTCTTAAAATTAGAGGCTTTACTTCACTCCACTTTACTAGTGAAGTTCCGAAGTTAGCCTTGTTTGGATAAACGAGAGGTGGAGTAAAATGAAGTGGATTCACATGAGGAGAACTAGGTTGAAGTTAAAGTAGACTACTTCACTACATTTGGATGCTTATTGTGAAGTAAATGTTTGGAGTAGAGTCCACTTTTACTCAATGAAGATGAGTTATTTGTCAATTTTAAAGATTTTAATAGACGTTGAAATCAGAACTTTACCACATCCTAAAATCAAATAGATATTTATAGAGAAAGAAAACATGTGAATTAAGCTGAAAACAGATAATAACAGATTCATATTTCAAGATAGATGCCTATCATGGGTGACTGCAATTCTCCACTTACAATACATGATGTGACTTGGTGAGCAGATTCTATTTCTAATTTCTAATTACTTGTGATTAGGTCAGATATGGACAGGAGTTGGATATTAGGTTATCAGAACCGATTTAGTGCGGAGTACATAGCTAGGGTGATCTCATTTATTGATTTTGCAAAGGCGAATTCGGGCGGGGCGGGGCAGATTAACTGTCCGTGTAACGATTGCCGTAACTATCGAAAGTAGGACTATGAAACCGTGAGAAGTCATTTGCACATTCATGGAATGATGGTCTCATACCTACTGTGGATATTTCACGGGGAACCTATAGTTCAACCCGATGATTCAGATGAGAGTGATGATGAATCGGAAGAGAATCAAGATGAATATGATGAGTTGTTAGAGGATCATTGTAGGGGAACTTACTTGGAGGAAGATACTCAAGAGAGGGATGACGTGCATAATTTTGAAAATTTGTTGAAGGCTTCACAGCGTGGCCTGTACCCAGGATACAAAAGCTCAGATACTCTGTTATCGTTTGTCATCAAGATATTGCATGTGAAGGTAGAAAGTGGGTGTAGCAACAAGTCGTTTGACAAGGCTCTGCAGATTGTTAAGGACTTCTTACTTGAAGGTCATGTGGTGCCGGCCTCAGTTTACGAGGCGAAGAAATTATTACGTGACTTGGGAATGGGATACAAAAACATGGATGCCTGCAACACAATTGTGTGTTGTACTGGAAGGAAAATGCTCAATTGGATAAATGTGCAGAATGTGAAGAGCCTAGGTACAAGGTCAATGATGGCAAGCGAAAGAAGATCCCTCATAAGGTGCTCCGTTACTTCCCATTGACACCGAGGTTACGCAGATTCTATATGTCAAGGAAGACAGCCATAGAGATGAGATGGCACAGTGATAAGCGCGTTGACGATGGGATAGCGCGGCATCGGGCTGATTCAGTGGAATGGAAAGAATTTGATAAGAAATATCCAGAATTTGCCCAAGAGACACGTAATGTGAGGCTTGGGTTAGCCACCGATGGATTCAATCCTTTCGGTAACATGAGCACCTCTTATAGCAAGTGGCCTGTCATACTTATGCCCTATAATTTGCCACCATGGATGTGCATGAAGGAGCCATTTTTTATGATGTCATTACTTATTCCAGGACCAAGCTCACCGGGAAACGATATCGATGTATATCTTAGGCCCTTGGTTGATGAGTTGAAGGAGCTGTGGGATCATGGTGTATCGACTTATGATGCCTCCACTAAACAGACCTTTCAAATGCATGCGGCTGTAATGTGGACGATAAATGACTTTCCTGCGTATGGTAACTTATCTGGGTGGAGCACAAAAGGTTATAATGCTTGCCCCTCGTGTAACGATAGCTCGTTAGGGGTGAAGTTGAAAGATAAGATTGGGTACATTGGCCATCGAAAATACTTGGAACTGAACCACCAATGGCGTAGAAGCAAGGCCTTCAACGGTCAGCTTGAGCGTGAAAAGAATTCTTTGGATTTACCGGGGCAAAAGGTACTAGACCAGCTAGAAGAACTAGCGCCGGTCAAGTTTGGCAAGAATAACAAAAGACCGCGTGACTCTGGAGAACTGAATTGGACAAAGAAAAACATCCTATTTGAATGGCCCTACTGGAAGTGCAAAAAACTCCGACACAACCTTGATCCTATGCATATTGAGAAGAACATCTGTGTAGCTTTGGTTGGAACAATTTTGGGCATAAAGGGCAAAAACAAAGACACCGAGAAAGCACGTAATGATTTGAAAAATATGGGCATCAGGCCAGAGTTGCATCTAGCGGAGAGGGGCAATGGATCCAGCGCAAAGCCGCATGCCTCTTACACTTTGGAAACAAAACATAGAGATGGATTTTATGAATTCTTGAAGTCGATCAAATACCCAGACGGCTATGCGGCGAACCTTTCGAGGTGTGTAACCTCGAAAAATGATAAATTAGCTGGTTTAAAGAGCCATGATTGCCACATCCTTATACAACGCATCCTTCCTATTGGCATGCGTGGCTTTTTGAATAAGGATATCTGTACAACATTATTTGAGTTAGGCAGCTTTTTCCAAGACCTTTGCTCGAAAACACAGAGACACGATGATTTGAAAAAATTGGAGGAGCAGATAGTTTTGATATTGTGCAAGTTGGAGAGGATTTTTCCTCCTGCTTTGTTTGATGTGATGGTTCATCTATCGGTTCATTTGCCACGCGAGGTCATGCTTGGTGGACTGGTGCAATATCGGTGGATGTACCCGATAGAAAGGTAATAGTTGATGACCATTGATTAATTATTTATGTATTAGTGCAACTAACTACCTTGCATTGAAAATCGTAATTGTTATCATTGGCTATCTAAAGGTTTCTGAAGACCCTAAAAGGGTACGTTCGCAACTGAGCTCGGCCTGAAGGTTCGATCGCTGAGGCTTACATTGCTAAAGAGTGCCTCACTTTTTGCTCAATGTATTTAAGGCAGACTGATCGAGTAGAGCGCTATGATGATGGTGGCGAACGTGGCTTGGGGATGTCGGTATTCACACAAACCGTCCGTCCCATCGGACCGATGCCAAGAGCACATGATCCTTCTCAAAAAATGTGTGACATGGCTCAATGGTTTGTGTTGAATAATTGCCCCGAGGTGGAGCCCTATCTAAAGTATGTGCTTCAATCTAGTAGATTATTCTTGCATTGCTTGTTAACTCCTTTATTCATTCTCTACTCTTACTTATTTATTAAAAGCTATCTTGAGTAGGGAACACAAGCATTTAGTGCAAGATCAAAGAACTGGAGATGTCGGTCAAATACAACGAAAAGAATTTGCAGGATGGTTCAAACAGCGTGTAAGACATATGAAATATCATCATTTTAATTGCTACATATTATTGGATTGCACTTCAAATAACATTAGTCTAATACATTTGTCTTAATCTGCTTATGTAGATTAATCAATTGCGAACTCTAGGGTCACCGGAAGCATTTGATGAGATGTGGTCATTAGCAAATGGCCCTAGATCCCTAGTGAGTCTTTATCAAGGATGTGATTGCAATTGCGTCCGATACCACACTAAAGACCGTGAGAAATGTCGTAGGAGCCAGAGTAGTGGATTGTTCGTGGAAGGGGAATACCAAGGGGTGAAGCATGACTACTATGGCTACATCTGCAAAGTCTGGGAATTGTCCTATCGGCACGGGGGGAAGGTGGTCTTATTTGAATGTGAATGGTACAACACTAGTACCAAGCACAAGATAAACATCGAAGACCATGTTACAAGCATTGATATCACGGGTCGTTGGTGTACGGATGATCCATTTGTCCTACCAAGTCAGGTGACACAAGTCTTCTACGTCAATGACACCGGCAAAGAAAAAAATTGGAGAGTCGTAGAGCGGGTCAAGCATCGGGGAGTATGGGATGTACCCGCTAAGCGGGATGACAACGATGACGATGACGATGTGCCTAATGATGCATTTCAGCAACACGAAACGACATTTGTTATCCCAGTTCTTGTCGATGGTACTAGTGTCCAATACTCTAGGGATGATCTAGATCCTGAGATCGTTCTTAGTGATGAGTCAGCAGATGTGGATGGCCAAGACGAGGATGAAACACTGGCATAGTACGAAGATGAAGAAGAAAATGATGTTCATAGTCAGGAAGATGATGACATGGAATATGACATGTAGTGTTTGTTTCAGGTTTTGCATATGTAACGATTAAGTAAATTAATAAAAATATTGTCTTACATAATGACATTGTCTTCACTTTCATTTTCTCTTTTGTTTTGTTCATATATGGATAAGACATTTCTACATTTCACATTTTATTCTTACTTCTATATATCATAGTTGCAAAAGATTCCAAACGGAGGGAAAAAATGGGTCAAACTAGGAGAGTTGTCCCGTCAAGTGCAAGCATCCAATTATTTATTAAAGAGAAAAAAGACAATTAAGAAGAATGCAGAAAAACTTGCATCTCTAGGACTCCCGCCGACTACATGTACTATATTTGGTTTGGCTAAAGGGACAAACGAGAAGGGAAAGAGGAATGTTAGTGTGAATGATGAGGATGAGAACTACATTCCCCGCGAAGATGATGTAGATGACGAGACATCTTGGTCTCAATCAGATGAGGTAATCTTTCTATGAATGTCTATGACATGTACTTGAAAATATTAGTTTTGACGGTGAAACTCATGCTAAAATGATTTCCATTTCCATTTAATGTAAATTGTTGACATTCACTTTACTAATATTATTGATTTTTACTAATAATTATTTATTTTCCTTGTCACTTTGCTTTATGTCAGATTGCAGATATGCCTCGGGAAAATAGGGTGAAACGTGCTCAAATGATCGCAGCTGCAATTCTAGTCACACCTGAGGCCTCGACACAGCCTCCGCCCCCCACTCTTCTAGTTACACGGTTTGGAGGATCAGGGAGCACCCCTGATTTGGCAGCCCCCCAGCCTCTGCCGATTCAGCCTCTAACCACACGGCCCTCGCCGACCCAGCCTCGGACGTCCCAGCTTCCGACGAGTCCTCATACAGTCGGGAGCAGCGTAGGTGAGAAAATTATGACCTTTTAAGATTCAGAATGGTTCACCTCAATTTAATGATTTGTGTTCACTAACTCATTTAGTACTTTCATTTTAACAGCATCAGCCCCAGTCTTGGAGGTTTCGAGCCGTGCAAGGGGTGTTACACGAGGAAAGAATATGACAAAGCTGAGGAAACAACTGGGTCATAACATCCTAGTCCCGATCCCCATCTCCAGTCATAGGCCAGTCGGAGAACATGCCCCATCACTGGTTAACCATCTTGGGTTAGCCATTAGAGAGGTTGCCCCAGTCAGGCCCCATGGATGGAAGAAGCTTGACAGTGGGATCAAGCTTGCTGTCATTGTTGCAGTTCAGGTAAACTTCAACGAGAAATATCAACCAAATTGATTATAGTTGTGCTCCGCATTACAATTTGATTATATATTTTGAGGGCATGGAATCCATGAAAATAGATGAGCCATTGTCAATTTTGAGGGCAACCATCTGACTTGTCTTTGCAACAATTTGAATTCAATCAATAATGCAGTTAGAACTTCTATTTTGGCTAGAAGTGTAAAACATGCTTTTGGGTTGAAACATAGACATGCTATCATATATGATATCATCTATAACCTTATTCCGACAATGTAGTGTAGGTCGAGAGCTACTTTCAAAAAAATGTAGACTCAAATTTTGATTCGATGAAGTTTTATGACTGGATGCTTGTCTGACACCAATTGTAACTTAATATATTATAGTTTGTTATTACTAATCTTTATATGGCTCTCCCCTAAATGCAGCAAATTTTCGATATTGGGGACTACGAGGGCAATATGCAGCTCAGGGCGGACATTGACCGCCAATGCGGGGTTTTGTATAGGAATTGGAAGTATGAGCTGCATAGTCACTATCTCGAGTTTTTGGAGCAAGGGGTTCCCCGACCCCAGGACCACCCGGCGGAGGGTTGTGATCCGGCTGATTGGCAGTTGATGGTCTCGCAGTGCTGGGAATCACCAGCCTGGAAGGTAACTTTGGGATGTTATCTACAACAATTATTTATATTCCAACGTAATTCTATTGGTAATGATTTTATAAATGATTGCTACTGTATAATTGTTTTTCTATATAGTTGAAGTCGAAAAAAGCTCAAGAGAGTCGAACCAAGCTGCCATATAATCATACTAGTGGCTCTAGGTCATTTGCATCGAAGTTATCTCTGATGGTATTAATTATATTCATATGAAGAAACTTGATTAAGTTTATTAATTTATCATTATGTAGTTGGGTTCATATCTAACACAAAGCCATTTCAAATGACAGATCGCACAGAATGCCGGTCAACCGCCGCCTATTACTCAGTTCTTCTGCGACACCCACTATAGAGAAAAAAGTAATGAGTGGGTAAATGAGGTGGCTCGGCAGAGACATGTACGTATGTTGATAAATCAATTATGATCAATAATGCCATAAAAGCATTCTAAATCCCTTATTGATTTAAATGGCAGGAGGCCTTGGTGCAGCGGATTGAGGAGCAGTCGCAACCCTCTGTCACAGCTCCGATGACTGAGGAACAGATTGCTGTTGATGTGCTTGGAAAGAGGTCGGGATATTTAAAAGGGTATGGGATATACACTAGGACCTCTTCATCTTCTACACAGTCTCGGGCACCGGATCCTGAGGTGATCGCCCTGCGGGAGCAGTTAGCTGAGCAGGCTAGGAAGCAGGCTGCACTTGAGGCCCTTGTTCATCAGTTGGCAGCTGTGGCAGGGATAGATCCGACCACCTATGTCGACATCACGAGAGGGACCACTTCTGCTGGTGATGGCACATCTACTAGAGATCATGATGGATGCTCTTAAAGGCAGGTAGACAACCCTTTTTTTTTTTGGGTTTTGAATATATAACAATAATCATCATCAACACCATCATTTATTGCAATTCAAGGAACATGAACAGTTATGTGTTGGTTTCCATCCACATAGAACTTGGAATACTAGCAGGACTTTTTTACCAATATCATAAAAATCAGGAACTGGCACGAGCACCTCACTCAAGGGTAGAGTGACTTGTAGGAACTGACGGTTCGCTGATAGGATTCCCGGTTAGAGAATTAGAAGCGAAAATCGACGATTTTCCAACACTTAGGCACGAAAACGGCCCGCCTGGGGTCCGGAACGGGAATCGGCCCCCCGAAAAAATGGAAACCGGCATGAACACCTTGGTCGAGGGTAGAGTGACTTGTAGGAACTGACTGTTCGCTGATATGACTCCCGGTTAGAGAATTAGAGGCGTAAACATCGGATTTTCCAACACTTAGGCTCGAAAACAGCCCGCCGGGGTTCCGGAAAGCGAACCAGCCCCTAGAAAAATCGGGAACAGGCACAAGCACCTCGCTGGGGGGTCGAGTGACTTGTAGGAACTTACGGTTCGCTCATAGGACACCCGGCTAGAGAATTAGAAGCGAAAATCGATGATTTTCCAAAACTTAGGCTCGAAAGCGGCCCGTCGGGGGTCCGGAACGGGAACCGGCCCCCGGAAAAATCGGGAACCGGCACGAGCACCTCGCTCGAGGGTAGAGTGACTTGTAGGAACTGACGGTTCCCTGAAACGACTCCCGGTTAGAGAATTAGGGGCGTAAACATCGGATTTTCCAACACTTAGGCTCGAAAACGGCCCGCCTGGGGTCCGGAACGGGAACCGGCCCTCGGAAAAATCTGAAACCGGGACGACCACCTCACTGGGGGGTACAGTGACTTGTAGGAATGGACGGTTCGCTGATATGACTCGCGGTTAGAGAATTAGAGGCGTAAACATCGGATTTTCCAACACTTAGGCTCGAAAACGGCCCGTCTGGGGTCCGAAACGCGAACCAGCCCCCAGAAAAATCGGGAACCGGCACGAGTACCTCGTTCGAGGGTAGAGTGACTTGTAGGAAATGACGGTTCGCTGATACGACTCCCGGTTAGAGAATTAGAGGCGTAAACAACGGATTTTCTAACACTTAGGCTCGAAAATGGCCCGCCGGGGGTCCGGAACACGAACCAACCCCTAGAAAAATCGGGAACCGGCACAAGCACCTCGCTGGGGGGTAGAGTGACTTGTAGGAACTGACGGTTCGCTCATAGGACACCCGGCTAGAGAATTAGAAGCAAAAATCGATGATTTTCCAAAACTTAGGCTCGAAAACAGCCCGCCGGTGGTCCGAAACGGGAATCCGGCCCCCGGAAAAATCGGGAACCGGCACGAGCACCTCGCTCGAGGGTAGAGTGACTTGTAGGAACTGACGGTTCGCTGATATGACTCTCGGTTAGAGAATTAGAGGCGTAAACATCGGATTTTCCTACACTTAAGCTCGAAAACGGCCTGCCGAGGGTACGGAACACGAATCGGCCCCTGGAAATTTCGGGAACCGGCACGAGCACCTCGCTCGAGGGAAGAGTAACTTGTAGGAACTGACGGTTCACTGATATGACTCTCGGTTAGAGAATTAGAGGGGTAAACATCGGATTTTCCAACAGTTAGGCTCGAAAACGGATCGCCGGGGGTCCGGAACGCGAACCAGCCCCTGGAAAAATTGGGAACCGGCACGAGCACCTCGCTGGGGGGTAGAATGACTTGTAGATGGTTCGCTGATATGACTCTCGGATAGAGAATTAGAGGCGTAAACATCGGATTTTCCAACACTTTGGCTCGAAAACGGCACGCCGAGGGTCCGGAACACGAACCGACCCCCGGAAAAATCGAGAATCGGCACGAGCACCACGCTCGAGGGTAGAGTGACTTGTAGGAACTGACGGTTCTCTGATATGACTCTCGGTTAGAGAATTAGAGGCTTAAACATCGGATTTTCCAACACTTAGGCTCGAAAACGGCCCGCCGGGGGTCCGGAATGCGAATCAGCCCCTGGAAAAATCGGGAATCGGCACGAGCACCTCGCTTGAGGGTAGAGTGACTTGTAGGAACTAACGGTTCGCTGATATGACTCTCGGTTAGAGAATTAGAGGCGTAAACATCGGATTTTCCAACACTTAGGCTCGAAAACGGCCAGCCGGGGGTCCGGAACGCTAACTAGCCCCTGGAAAAATCGGGAACCAGCATGAGCACCTCGATGGGGGGTAGAGTGACTTGTAGAAACCGACGGTTCGCTGATATGACTCTTGGTTAGAGAATTAGAGGCGTAAACATCGGATTTTCCAACACTTAGGCTCGAAAACAGCACGCCGGGGGTCCGGAACGCGAACCAGCCGCTGGAAAAATCGGGAACCGGCACGAACACCTTGCTGGGGGGTAGAGTGACTTGTAGGAACTAACGGTTCACTGATATGACTCTCGGTTAGAGAATTAGAGGCGTAAACATCGGATTTTCCAACACTTAGGCTCGAAAAACGGCTCGCCGAGGGTCCGGAACGGGAACCGGCCCCTTGAAAAATCTGGAACCAGTACGAGCACCTCGCTCGAGGGTAGAGTGACTTGTAGGAACTGACGGTTCGCTGATATGACTCTCGGTTAGAGAATTAGGGGCGTAAACATCGGATTTTCCAACACTTAGGCTCGAAAATGGCCCGCCGAGGGTCCGGGACGGGAACCAGTCCCCGGAAAAATCTGAAACCGGGACGACAACCTCGCTGGGGGGTAGAGTGACTTGTAGGAACTGACGATTCGCTGATATGACTCTCGGTTAGAGAATTAGAGGCGTAAACATCGGATTTTCCAACACTTAGGCAAGAAAACGGCCCGCTGAGGGTCCGGAACGGGAATCGGCCCCCGGAAAAATCGGGAACCGGCACGAGCACCTCGCTCGAGGGTAGAGTGACTTGTAGGAACTGACGGTTCGCTGAAATGACTCCCGGTTAGAGAATTAGGGGCGTAAAAATCGGATTTTCAAACACTTAGGCTCGAAAACGGCCCGCCGGGGGTCCGGAACGGGAACCGGCCCCTGGAAAAATCTGAAACAGGGACGAGCACCACACTGGGGGGTACAATGACTTGTAGGAATGGATGATTCGCTGATATGACTTGCGGTTAGAGGATTAGAGGCGTAAACATCTGATTTTCCAATACTTAGGCTCAAAAACGGCCCGTCGGGGGTACGGAACGCGAACCGGCCCCCGGAAAATCGGGAACCGGCACGAGCACCTTGTTCGAGGATAGAGTGACTTATAGGAACTGACGGTTCGCTGATATGACTCTCGGTTAGAGAATTAGAGGCATAAACAACGGATTTTCCAACACGTAGGCTCGAAAACGGCCCGCCGAGGGTCCGGAACACGAACTACCCCCTGGAAAATCGGGAACCGGCGCGAGCACCTTGTTGAGGGGTAGCGGGACTTGTAGGAACCGACGGTTCCCTGATATGACTCTCGTTAAGAGAATTAGAGGCGTAAACATCGGATTTTCTAACACTTAGGCTCGAAAACGGCCCGCCGAGGGTCCGGAACGCGAACCGGCCCCCGGAAAAATCGGGAATCGGCACAAGCATCTCGCTCGAGGGTAGGGTGACTTGTAGGATCTGACGGTTCGCTGATATGACTCTCGGTTAGAGAATTAGAGGCGTAAATATCGGATTTTCCAACACTTAGGCTCGAAAACAGCCCGCCGGGGGTCCGGAACTCGAACCAGCCCCTGGAAATATCGGGACCCGCACGAGCACCTAGCTCGAGGGTAGAGTGACTTATAGGAACTGACGGTTCGCTGATATGACTCTCAGTTAGAGAATTAGATGCGTAAAAATCGTATTTTCCAACACTTAGGCTTGAAAAAGGCCCGCCAGGGGTTCGGAACGCGAACCAGCCTCTGGAAAGATCGGGAACCGGCACGAGCACCTCGCTTGGGGGTAGAGTGACTTGTAGGAACCGACGGTTCGCTGATATGACTCTCGGTTGGAGAATTAGAGGCGTAAACATCGGATTTTCCAACACTTAGGCTCGAAAACGGCCCGCCGGGGGTCCAGAACGCGAACCAGCCCCCGGAAAAATCGGGAACCGGCACGAACACCTTGCTGGGGGGTAGAACGACTTGTAGGAACTGACGGTTCGTTGATATGACTCTCGGTTAGAGAATTAGAGGCGTAAACATCGGATTTTCCAACACTTAGGCTCAAAAACGGCCTGCCGAGGGTCAGGAACTGGAACCGGCCCCTGGAAAAATCGGGAACCGGCATGAGTACCTCGTTTGAGGGTAAAGTGACTTGTAGGAACTAACGGTTCGCTGATATGACTCCCGGTTAGAGAATTAGGGGCGTAAACATCGGATTTTCCAACACTTAGGCTCGAAAATGGCCCGCCGGGGGTCCGGAACGGGAACCGGCCCCCGAAAAAATCTGAAACCTTAACGACCACCTCACTAGGGGGTAGAGTGACTTGTAGGAACTGACGGTTCACTGATATGACTCTCAGTTAGAGAATTTAGAGGCGTAAACATCGGATTTTCCAACACTTAGGCTCGAAAACGGCCCGCCGGGGGTCCGGAACACGAACCAGCCCCTGGAAAAATCGGGAACCGGCACGAGCACCTCGCTGGGGGGTAGAATGACTTGTAGGAACCGACGGTTCGCTGATATGACTCTCGGTTAGAGAATTAGGGGCGTAAACATCGGATTTTCCAACACTTAGGCTCGAAAACGGCCCGCCGGGGGTCCGGAACTGGAACCGGCCCCCGAAAAAATCGGGAACCGGCATGAGCACCTCGCTCGAGGGTAGAGTGACTTGTAGGAACTGACGGTTCACTGATATGACTCTCGGTTAGAGAATTAGAGGCGTAAACATCGGATTTTCCAACACTTAGGCTTGAAAATGGCCCGTCGGGGGTCTGGAACGCGAACCGGCCCCCGGAAAAATCGGGAACCGGCACGAGCACCTCATTCGAGGGTAGAGTGACTTGTACGAACTGACGGTTCGCTGATATGACTCCCGGTTAGAGAATTAGAGGCGTAAACATCGGATTTTCCAACACTTAAGCTCGAAAATGGCCCGCCGGGGGTCCGGAACGTAAACCGGCCCCTGAAAAAATCGGGAACCGGCACGAGCACCTCGCTGAGGGGTAGAGTGACTTGTAGGAACTGACGGTTCGCTAAAAGGACACCCGGCTAGAGAATTAGAATTGAAAATCGATGATTTTCCAAAACTTAGGCTGGAAAACGGCCTGCCGGGGGTCCGGAACGGGAACCGGCCCCCGGAAAAATCGGGAACAGGCACGAGCACCTTGCTCGAGGGTAGAGTGACTTGGAGGAACTGACGGTTCGCTGATATGACTCTCGGTTAGAGAATCGAGGCGTAAACATCGGATTTTCGAAACACTTAGGCTCGAAAACAGCCCGCCGGGGGTCCGGAACGCGAACCAGCCCCCGGAAAAATCGGGAACCGGCACAAGCACCTCGCTGGGGCGTATATTGACTTGTAGGAACTCACGGGTTGCTAATAAGACTCCCGGTTAGAGAATTAGAAGCGAAATCGACGATTTTCCAACACTTAGGCTCGAAAACGGCCTGCCGGGGGTCCAGAACAGGAATCGGCCCCCAGAAAAATAGGAAACTGGTACGAACACTTGACTCGAGGGTAGAATGACTTGTAGGAACTGACGGTTCGCTGATATGACTCCCGGTTAGAGAATTAGAGGCATAAATATCGGATTTTCCAACACTTAGGCTCGAAACCGGCATGGGTACCTTGTTCAAGGCCATAGTAACTTGTTGGAATTTATGGTTAGTGAATCGGACTTCTGTTTATCAAATTAGACAAAAAAACTGCCTAATTCTCAATACTTAGGCTGGAAAATAGGCCGCCAAAAAACTTAGGAAAAGATATTTATATATATACATGTTTAGCTTTTATTTATAATTTCATTCGTTGAAAAGTTTCTAATGTTATTGTTTTTTTTTCTTTGCAGATTGATTAATGCTTTGCGGTCGGTTGTAGACTTTTGGGGGTGTTTTATTCTTGTTTGTTTATTTGATATATATATTGAATATGTATTTTGGACTGTATCATCGTTGATTATAATATTTGGTTAATGAAATAAATGATTAGATGAAAAATGGCGATGATTGTTTGTTAATTTAGTACCTTTTGTTTTAATTCATTTTTTATATTGAATATAGGTAGATGACTAGTTTTACTTCTGATACAGGTGTATAAACAGCTTTGCAGGAAAATTATATTACAAAAACGAATATGGTATTTAGCACCTTTTGTTTTAATGAATTTTTTATATTGAATATAGGTAGATGAACAGGTTTACTTCTAATACAGTTGTAGAAACAGCTTTACAGGAAAATAATATTAAAAAAATGAATATGGTATTTTAAATAAAAAATAAAATACTTTTACCGTCGTTTTATTTTAGTCGGTAAAAGTGGCTTTTTTTAATTTCTATTTTACCGACGAAAATAAAACGTCGGTAAAGGTTTTTTAATTTTTCCTTTTTAATTTACCGACGACAATAAAACGTAGGTAAAAGTGGTTTTTATTTTACCCACGAAAATAAAACGTCGTTAAAAGGTTTTTTTTAATTCTTTTTATTTTCCTTTTTATTTTACCGACGAATATAAACGTCGGTAAAAGTCATTTTGTTTTTTTTTTTTTTTTCCTTTTTATTACCGACGTTTTATTTTCGTCGGTAAAAGTTCCACAATTTTTGATTTTTTAATTTCCCGACGAAAATAAACGTCGGTAAAAGTATTTATTAAATTTTTAGAAAATTAAAATAATATTACAAACGTTTTTAAAACGTCGGTAACATTCCGGTAAAGAGCAAATTTTTGCCGACGAAAACATATTTCGTCGGTAAATACTTTTGTTGACACCTTCTTACCGACGTTTGGGCGACGAAATGATTTTCGTTGGTAAAGATCTTTACCAACGTTTTACTGACTTTTGGCGACAAAAAATTTCGTCGCTAAAGGTGCAGTTTGTTGTAGTGTTAGTAGGAGATAATAACCCTAAATAAATTTATTTATTTTTATAAATATAGGGCTCATTTCATTCAATCCACATTGATCATGATGACAATAACATATGTACTTAGAACTAGTTATGATTTTTCAATCCATACATGGCCCACCTTTGGATTGATGAAAGTTTCATAATACATGATCATGCTTCATGTGTAGGAGTAAAATTAATATTGGGGGACTGAGAAAATGTAGAAAAAAATATTAAATTTTAGAATTTGTCCTTATACCTGGTTCCTCCCTCGGTCATGTGTATGAGAGTGTTATTATTGAGAAAAACCATTGGGACTTGAGATATATAAAATAATGGTATTTCTACAAATAAAAGTATACTCATTTTTGTTTAATGGATATAAAGGGCAAAGCTGTCATTTATATAAAAACCCAACACAAATATCATGTGGGATTAGGAATATTGATTTTGAGGACAGGAAGGTATTAAAAAGAAAGGACGGGCCTATTTACAAATACTAAAACCTCAGGAGCCTATTTACAAATCCTACAATTCGTAGGGGGATCTATACATAAAGCTCTTAAAACCATTGATCCATAAGATCCAACAATTAAGAACCACCGTGAACAGCTAGACGCCAAAATTGTAACATTTTAATTAACCATTCCATCTATAGTCCGCTGAATCGTTCACTTCTCTATTTCCCTCGCCGAAAATGAGTGATCAGGATCATCTGATTGAAGTTACTCTTTTTATTGGTAAAAATTGAAGTTGCTCTTTGAACACACAATAATGCACAAAGATCATCATAATCCTCATCATCTGCATCAAATTGATGATTGCCACTTTTTTACCATATAAAAAATTAATGCCAAACGCTCCCATTTAATATCGCATTAATTGAATAGTTAAGATTGTGAAAATTTCAAAATTTTTTTTTTCTAGTTGACTTACTTAAATATAACCGGATGAAATGGACAGACCTGATTGATGATAACAATTGCCCAACAGCTAAAGTGAAACTGTCTCTACTTTTCATCTTTAAGATGTATAAAATCCAATCATCAACACTCCAAAGTATAGTTATTTAATTGATTTAGCTCAAGCCACCCTTTCAACGATTCCCTACTCCTGAAAATTAAAATGAATGATCTCAAATTAAAAATACAAAGAGAATATACAACTAGGATTAGGGTGGAGAATTTAGTCTGAAGAGGTCTGAGACAGCTCATTGGGCCATAGATCTGATAACAGGGTATACAAATCTCATGTAACTTTTATGTAGTGAGATTAGGGATGAATTTATTCCATACGTGTGGGCCGGAAATGATGGATGGTTTACTTTGAATAGTGGTATAGAGTTTGGATCTTAAAAAATTAATGGCATGATCATGCAAAGAGATTAGGGTATAAGTAATTAAATATAATAATCAATGAGGGGGTTCTACATTGTGGATCATCTGGCAAGGAAATCATAGTTTTTTTGGGTGAACGGCAAGGAAATCATAGTTGGACTCGACTGATGGAAGTTGTATCGCCCAAGACGCAAAAGGGTTGAGAGATGATTGATACTCATTTTCTTTATGTCTAGTGGGGAACTTATAATTTACTAAAACTTCATTCTCCCCACTCGAAATTTTATTTGGTTCATTTACTTAAATTGACGAGGCCGTAAAAACCATAGAAAATGAAGATATGCAACTTTTCTTTTCTTTTTTTTTTTTTAATATTTTTTTAGAGATTTTGTTTTTTTGAGAAATGACCAACAATTTGATATATTATTTAGATAAGGTGGCAGATAGGTGAAGTTGGGGTTAGAGACTTCGGATCAACTCAAACTTGATATATGCCTCATCTCATATGACTCTTTCCATTCCTCTCCCCCCCCCCCCCCCCAAACCAAAAGTCCCATGATTAGTGGGACCCAAGGTGGGCAGGGAGGGGTGGCACCTCAGCAACCCAATCATTCTCCAGTGAGGGGTTCCAAAAAATCTCTTTATCCATATCCTCTATCTCATAAAGTCTCTCAATCAAGATCCCCTAAAATCTCCCTATTTTGCTACATTTATTCTCTCTCTCAACATCATCTGTCTGTTGGAAGTAGGTGGGCCACGTGGATAGAGTTTTAAAACTTTTGACCCACTTAACTCAGGGATCAAGTATCCATCAGTCCAAAAAATCCAATTCAGGATGCATAAACCTCAATCTTAAGCATCATGATCAGTAAATAAATCTATTTAAAAGATAGAAACAAACAGCCAACAAGCATCCATAAAATCTACAACATGCAACAAAGCAGATTATACCTTTGGAGCTCGGTTGTGCTCTAATGGAGAAGTTGCGTCTTTCTTTGATGATGAAACTCTTTCACTTATCAAATAGGAATCTCCAACACCTCTTAGCCTTCCACGCTATGACCCGAATCAGATCTCTCTTCTCAAGAAGATTGGTGGAATCTCCAAAAGAAAACCCAATTCGAAACTCCAAGGAACTAGAAGAGGAATAGAGGAGAAAGATGAGCAACTATTGCACACTTTAGGGCTGGATGTTTTTCTCCAATAATAGATAGACGTCCATGAGGGGTTGATTCCCTTTTATAATCTCTCAAGCCTCCTTCCTTCCCAATTGAAATAGAAGTTTCACTTCCACAACAATTAGTAAGTATACTATTACCACTTTTAGAAGTCCTACTCCAAATAGAAATAGTAACTTTCTAATTCTTTCCTTTTAGAGTTCAAGTAGGATTAGCATCTTTCTAATAACTTGGGCTAGCGTGGGGACCACTAGGGATTCCATAGAAAGTTGGCTCCAACTGGGACACGCGACCCCACATCTCATGTGCAATCCGGGCTCATAGTTAATTGCAAATAACACTACTATATAAATGCAATTGCACTCCAGTCTTAGGAATAAATTACAATGAAGACCCTAAACTTTCCAATTACCACAAGTAGGCCCCTCTATCAATATCCATGGTTCAATTGGAATAAATCTGTCTCTTCCAATCTTAGTTCCACATGTTATTATCCATAAGCCCCAATTAATCACTATGATCATCAGTACCATCCAATTAACTCTTAATCGAGATGGGTGCACACTTACTAATGACAAATCCATTAATTGGCACAAGGGGATAATGGAGATAGATTCCATCTTGATCATTCAATGTTCCCACAGTCTTACCACCACATACCCAAGACACCGAGGTGTTGACCTACAGTTGGCCTCACTCATTGGTGACTCAAAGCAAATGAATAGATAGAAACTTGAGTTCATCAATGTCTCAGGATTGAGAGCCTATTGCTAGGGAATTATGAGAGCATACCTTATTATTGAGACGGAATTATATAAGGTGCTTCTCATGGTCCTTCAATACATCCAATTGATGGACCCGAAAGGAATCTTCCGTCCTCTTCTTCCGCACCTCGGGGGCTGACCTGGGTCTCGGCGGAGGAGGGAAAATCTCGGGCATCAACATTTTTGTACGGGTATGCCAGATTTACTTTCTACTTGGAATTTGGAATGGTGATAATCCGGAGATTCACCTTCACAAGTGGAAAGGAAATCAATCCTTTTTTCTAACTTTTCAAATTGCATTAATATTAAGAAAATAGACAACTTTGTTTTTTTAGAATGCCGTAGGAGGCGTTTTTGTTTGTTTGCCGTAAAAGGCGATTTTGCCGTGAAAGGCGATTTTACAAAACTCATCAAATGTGAAAGACAAGAATTGTGATTTCTTTTTGTCTCTTTAAGAAATACAAACTACAATAGAAAAGTGAGAAAATGGATCTAACTTCTCAAGAGATTGTGGGGACACGTTGAGATCGACGGTTGCAAGTCATGTGTGGGCTTCGCCATCGTCCTTCAAATGAGAATATGTGATGCTTTGATTCTTTGGCTTGGCTCCTAACCTCAGTTTTTTAAAGGACAAGGACCAAGAGGAGGTCCTATATCCAATGAAAAACCAAGTAAACGGGCTGAAAAGCCGCGTTTAGGCCATGTTGGAGAAGGAGGTGACCTTGGGGGGGTGCCCGCCAAGGGACGTTGATCACCTTGTGGTGCTTCCGGGAGCAAAGTAGCAGGACTTCGTCTCTCTCTTGGATTTTCTGGATTTTCAGAGCTTGCACTTAGGATTTAGTTTCATCATGCTTTCTTCTTGGAATGGACCTCCTTTTATAGGCTTTTGGTAGCCATGAGGTGTTTATTGGCATTGATGGCCATGATGAAAGAATTGATGAGGAGTTACAAGTTGATTTTGTAACTCCTTTTTCAAGGCTTGTGATTGGCCGATTGTAAGATCCCGACCCGAGTGACTCGATTAGTACTAATTATGTTGCGTGTTAGTGCTAAGCTCGATGAGTGATTTTTGACTAAGCTTGGATTAGTATAGTTCTTGATAGCTTTGGGAAATTATTTTAGTGCCTTTTCGCTTAGTGGGACCCTTTGGGGGTTTCCTTTTTATTAGTCTTGCTAGCTTTTGGAGGTTGCTTGTTTTCCCCTAATTCTTGTCTTGATCCCGTTTTACTCGTCTTGTTAATCCCCACAACTTTCATGTGGATCCCGAACCCGTCTGGAACCCCGAAACCCGATCTTCTTGCTGCGAGGGTAAAACAGTCTTTTTACACGAAATCTGTGCCCAACACTCGATATCCTCGAAACCCGCGAAACATGCACTTTTCCGAAACTAGATATTTCGGTGATCACTTTTCTCTTCTTCGTCGATTTCATTCGAGATCCCGAAATTAGCGATTTCAGCCCAAAGAGCTTTCCTAGTAGTGGAGCCCACACCCATTGCTTTATATAGAGAACTCCTTCTTCCATTTCCTTTTTCCAGCACAAGCTTATGAGAACAGCCTAGGGTTTCTTTCTCTCTTTCTTCTTCTTCTTGCTTCCTCACCACCAAAACCCTACCAAATCTCACACCAATCAAGAGATGAACTTCACCCTCTTCTTCCCCATTGCTAGAGCCATGCATTGATACCATTTGTGGAAGGATCTACTCAACTCAAGACCCCCTTTGAGCTCACCTTGTCCATTTGAAGAACTTACAAGTAAGCTCCTTCCCTAATATTTTAGATCCTTGTTCTTCTAGTCTTGGGAGAGCCCTATCTTCATTATTGTAAGTTTCTTCTTCTTGTTCCTTGGTTTGACCCATTTTAGGGTTTGTTTTTGGGGGTTTTTGGTGTAGCTTGATACTTGGCTTGGAAGTGTGGATTAGAGCTTGGATTTCTTGTTTAGAGACCTTGAGGCAAGTGGATGTTTACTTTTAAAAGTGATTTCCATGATCAAATGTTTGTATTTATTGTACCATTTATGATGAGCTTTTATTTGCATTCAATGTGGTTTTAATGTTCTAAAAAGAGGTTGTTGAATCCATTCATTGTCTTGAAACATGATTTCTAGCTTTTGGTTTCGTCTATTGTCTTTAAATCTTGAATTGTAGTTTTGGTTCTTCTTTTGCACAATGCCTAAGTGAATCCTTGTGATGTTGTTGTCTTCTTCTCTTGGTGAGTGTATGGATGTCAAATGGGGAATGAAAGGAATGGGTTTGGGGAAAGGAAAAGCTTGAATCTGAACCCAAGGAAGAAATTCCCGTGACTGGCGGTCAGCTCCGCGGTCAGCTAGCGGCTAACCGCCATGTCCATCGACGGCTAACCGCCACCTAACCGCACAGTTACGGTCACTTTTCCCGAGAAGTGAAGTCTCACGGTCAGCTCCGCGGTCAGCCAGCGGCTAACCGCCTAACCCATCAGCGGCTAACCGCCAGCCAACCGGATCATAGCGGTCGCATTTCCAGAGAGCTGCAATTCCACGGTCAGCCTCACGGTCAGCCAGCGGTTAACCGCCGCATTCGCTGGCGGCTAACCGCCACCTGACCGCAAGGTAACCGAAATTCCCTGAATTCAGTGAATAAAAGAAGGATTGAAGGGAGTTTTCACCCCATTGCTTGTGAACCTTTCTGAGAGCAATGGGCACCACTCACCTGGGATTGTGTTCGAAGCATAGGTGAAGTGTTTGTTGGTAGTACGTTAGAGAGAGGAACTACATCATTGAGATTCATTTAAGCGTTGAGGCTACTATAGTGTATAAGGAACCCGGAATGTCCCCCAAATTCAAAGAGTACCAAGTTTCCTTTATTATACGGACATACGGGATCCCTATTCACTTGGATTAGTTTTAACCCGACATTGTCTTGGCTTTTCAAAGTATACTCGTACCGTTTTGGTAGCTTTGATATACATGACAGACTTGATACGATAGCTGTGCCTTGAGCACCCACGTCTTGCCCGAATATAGTCTTGTACTTGATTTATTTTACACCTGTCTTGATTTCCATGTTTTGACCTGATTTCTAGTGCATGACTCATAAGCCAAAAACCTTGAGGCAATATTGGGCCAGAGCTTTGTAGTGCGAGCCCATGAGCCAAGAAAGAGAACATGCATACATGTACCTGTTTTATTTACTTGCATATAACCTATGAGTCGGCACCACTAAGCTTGGATGCCTTGTTAGTTTGATCCACTGACTAGGTGATCCCCCTCTTGTCTTGCCAACTGCAGTTTGGGTCCCGATACCGCAGATTGCTACTGTGGTTCCTGATGCCCGGCTCGCTACCGTGGTCATGTCTAGTATATAGTGTATATGTATATGTATTTCGTTGTACCTCCTCACTTCGGTGACTGAGGTCAACGCCTTGACTTGCTTGCTCTATCACTTCGGTGATAGAGGATTTAGCTTTGCGTGGTTGCCATCTTGCTAGTTTCCTGATTTCCTTGGTTACCTTAACTTGTTCTACCTTGCATATATGTTTTTAACTAATGACGCATTTACTCATGAAAATATTATTTAGACAGGTTTAACTGTTCCCAAGGTAAATGTTTTAGCATTAAATGTTTTTACTTTATCTACCTGCCAGACCGTCGTGTCTGACCCTTTGCTTTGGTACTCAGGTCCCGTTGTTGGTTTCCCCGAGGAGGAGCCAGAGGAGGCGGTCGGAGAACCGCAGCCGCTAGTTGAGTGGCGTGCTGACGATGTTATGTAAACATCGGGCTGTGGAGTTGCGAAACATTTTGGGGAAATTGTTTGGATAGTTTTCTGGTGGTTATTGTTTTGTATATTGGCCTTTGTTGGCCTCTATTTTTGGGAATTGTAATTAACTGATCTTCTGATTAAACTTGAATATGTGCTCTTGGGTTATGCTTTAGGACATTGCTCATTCTGATACTCGTATTCAAATGTAATCAGCCTTGATATTTTGTGGAATGAAATACATGCATGATTTACCATACGCTTCCGCAGTTACACTAAATGGTTATGTGTGTTGGAATATCCTCACCGCGGACACCTGTGGGAAATCACGTGCACGGGTAATGAGTGTTCTTTTGTTAACCCGTGTACGCTTGATTATAAACATACCTTTAATTATTATTATCATTGGCTTCATCACAATTAGTCCCGATCCCGGATTTGGTTCCCCGAACCCGGTCCGGGGTCGCGACACCGATAAAGGTAGTGGGCATTTAATCACCTTTATGCTTCATGATGATGGAAGTTTCATGGGTTTAATGCCATGATTGCTTGGATTTGTAACTCCCAAATGCTTGAATCTGATTGGGCCGTCAAAAATAATGAGTTAATGACCGCATTAAGTTGTCATAAACGGGTCAATTAACGTCATTAAGTGGACGCCAAGGCATGTGAAGAGTCCCGGGCCGCGCTGCGCCTTTTGAGATTCTTCTTGCGATCATCACAGGTGGATCCACGCATTGTTTGATGTCGGATTGCGATGCAATTTCAGACATTAGTTGATGTTGGTGGGCTGGTGACATCTGACTTGTCGATTTCACGATTGGTCGGACAGAAAGTAGACTTTCTTGGTCAGCCGGTTAGCGATCTTGAGGCAATCGGTGATGATTTCATGCTTTTGACGGCGGATCCGAGATGTCGACGAAGATCAGTCGTTTTCAAGCATCAAACATTGGATTTTCAGAAAATCACAGAGGCAGGAATAGCCGTAACGCGAAAAGGATCGGAAAACGGACGTTTTGGTACAAAATCCGGCGACCCGGATTTGCAGGGTCGCCGGCGACCTTAGGGTTTTTTGCCCTTTGGTCGCCGAGCTTCGTTTTCGACCGATTTTGCGTCTTTTTCGTTCCTTTTTTCTTCTGTATTTTTCTTGATATTTTTCCTCAATTACTGACTTCATTTTATTGGAGAAAACTTGACGAGAACCCACGCGAAATCGGAGCACAAAGTTTCTCATTTTTCGGGAAAACCGAAGACTTTGTAGCCAATTTTCCGTCTAGAGTCGAAACTAGGTCAAACGATGTCGGAATGACCTAAAAATTGAGGTGAAGCTTCTTGAGCAGTGGATAGGACCAACCATGGGCTTTTATTTGAGTTTTGAAGCCCTTTGGGGTCCCATCGATGCTTCACTTGATTTTGCTGCGGGGAAAATGCCGAGCTTTGATATGTGGTCAAACGATGTCCGATGGACCTGAAATTTGACAGAGAGCCTATTGGAGTCATTTTGAGACGTTCCATGGGCTCCGTTTTCGATGTCATGGTCCCGTGTTGCTCCGCCGCCGGTAGGCTTGATTTTCTCTCGGAGCATCGAAACCTGGTCAAACGTTGTCGGAATGACCTGAAATTTGACGTGCAGCCCTTTGGAGGCATGTTGATGCCACTCATGTACTTGGTTTGATGAGTGATGGCTTCGGTGGTTCCCGCCGCCGGGAGGCTTGATTTTGCTGCTCGAGCATTGATGGAGGGTTAAACGCTGTCGATTTGACTTGAAATTTGGCATGGAGCCCTTTGGAGACATTCTGGAGTCATCCGCAGGCTCTGATCAAAGTTTTGACGTCTTTGATGATGTCGCCGCCGGGAGCGCTTGTTTAGCTATTAGAGCAGTGAAGTTAGGCCAAACGATGTCGGAATGGCCCGAAACCTCAGGTGTACCCCTCTTTTGGCTGTCTTGAAGGATCTCTCAGTTTCTGTTTGATTCTGACAAAATCTGATTCTTGAAATAGCTTTGCCTTTTTTGTAGCAGGATGCAGCTTCACGAGGCTTCTTGATGTGGAGGAGACATAATGACTTTTTCGGTGTCAACAAATACCCCCTCAAGGTACAACGACGAGTAGCTTTTTGCAGTCGATGTGCCTCGAAGAGAAACTTGGAGGAGAGATTCCAACTTGACCAAGAGTCTTGAGCTTTTTTTTTTTTTTTTTTTTGAATAGCCTTCTGAGTTTCCGGGGGAATTTTATGGTAGTGAGAGGGATCACACACCATCTCTAGGTAAAGTTTTGAAAATGACATGGGGTATTTGGATTTTGGGTTTTGGAATTTGGTTTTTGACCTTGTGACCTAACAAGCTGTATGTGGCAAGTTAGGGGGTCAGGGTTTGATTTTTGATTTTGACCTTGTGACCCAACAAGCTGTATGTGGCAAGTTGGGGGGTCAGATTTGGCTTTTTGGTTTTGGTTTGGTTTGGATTTTGATTTCGGTTTTGGTCTTGTGACCTAACAAGCTGTATGTAGCGTGCTAGGGGACCGTAATTGGGTTTTGTGAAATGTCAATTTCAAGATTTTGGCTCAATTTGGTTCAGGAGATTGGATGGTTTGGTTTTTGGAAACTCATGAGACTTTCTTTCCTCTTTTTTTTGAATGGTCCCATCAACTCAAAAGAGGCATGGGACTGTTTTTTTTTTTTTTTTTTTTTTTTTTTGTTTTGCTCTTTTCTTTTTTTGCTTTTGGTAAGAGGAATATTTTGACTAAAAGCCACTTTTAGTGCCTAGGTGGTCAAACCTGGCTCATATGGGCTAACCCATGGGACCTTAGGCTTTGGAGATGGCCTAGATCTCAAATGGTGTCATATTTGTAAAGAATATCTAAAAATATCTCTTTTGTGTAGAGAATATCTAAAAATATCCTTATTTGGAGAGAATTTATCAAGTTTCCTCCTTTTGTGGAAAGATTCTCTCAAAATATCTTTCTTTTTGGAAAGTAGCTAAATTTTAGCACTTACCTCCTTTCTTTCTCCTTGTTTCCTCTTTTGGCTTGCTCCCTTCTATAAAAGCAAGAGGGTTGGTGCTTTTGCTCCATTGCTTTCTTTTTGCAAGAAATCTTCAAGAGTGCTCTCCAAGATTAGAAGTGCTTTTTCTTCTTCAAGGATCTCCAAGCTTTTCTTCTTCTTCTCCATCAATGGTTTCAAGTAAGTTTTCTTTTTCCACAAGAATCTCCATTGTAGAAGTAGCTTCTTCATTTTATTTTTTATCTTCCTTTTTTTTTCTTTTCTTTCTTTTTTTTTCTTCAAGCACGTTTTCTTTTTTTTTTTTTTTCGTGCTTCCTCTTTTTTTTTTCTTCTTTTCACGGTTTTCTTTTTTTTTTTCACCATGTATTTTTTTTTTCTGTTTTTTTTTTTACACGTTGATTTCTGTTTTTTTTTTCAGCATTTTTGTTTCTCTTTTTTTTTTTGTTTCTTTTTTTTTTCTGTTTTTCTTGGCTGTACGGACAGCCTGCCACGTTGCAATGGGCCACGACTTGCGGGCCAGAATTTTTTTTTTTTTTTTTGCTGAGATTTGCTTTTCTCTCTTTTTTTTTTCTTTGTTTGCTCACCATGATAATGAGGCTATGCAATTTCAATATGTATGCATTTTTTTTTATGTATCAAGATAGAAGGCTAGAGTCTCTAGGTCAAACCAACATGATTTTTGACTTGGACAAAGTTTGATTGGTTTTGACCAAATTGGGTTGGAGTTGGTCAAACTTTGGTCAAGGTTTTCTTAGCATCTAATGCATGATGATATTTTTTGATGCATGATTTTGTAAATGGATTTGGAAGTATGATGATGCATACCTGAAAATCTTTTGCAAGTATTGGGATTTTGAGCTCGCAGCGATGTTGAGCTCTTTCTCGGTCTTGCTGGATTTTGAGGAAGTTTGCAATTTTTGGATTTTGAAGCTCGCAGCAATGTTGAGCTCGTTTCCAGATTTTGCGGAAGTTTGATGAGATTGGCTCATTCTCGCAGCGATGTTGAGTTCGAACCTTCTTTGGGAATTCTCCACTGACTATGAGCTCGCAGCGATGTTCAGCTCATCTTCAGGCTTCCTGTCTTTTTCGGAGTATTTTCCTTTTCTTCGGAATTGCCCCGGAACCATGTCAAAATTTTGCTAGAATTTTTTGTAGCAGAATTCTGTCATTTTGATGTTGATTGATCTTTTCTCTTCATCTTTTGCAGGTAGTTCTTCCAGATCGAACAAGGGTAAATGTCCTATTACTGACGTACCTCGTCGATCTGCCAGATCTTCCAATGCAGCTATTCAGTAGGCTTGGGAGAAAGAGGGGACTCTCATTCGCCAGGTTGAGGAAGCTGAAGGTAATGTCCGGAGGAAGACTCAGGAGCATGAGCAGTGACAGGTCCTTTGGGAAGAACTTCCTCGTGTTGCAGATGGGTCACGGCATTCGACCGCGTTTTATGAGGACATTCTGAAGAAGCGTGGCCTAAAAACTTTGGAAGTTAAGGTCAAGGGTCTGCTTGAGGAGTTGAACCTTTGGTTGAAGACCATGTCGGACTGAGCTCCTGAGTTGTAACAAACTCTTTTTCCTTCTTCTTCTTTTTTTTTTTTTTGGTACCTCCATGTATAAAGAGTTTTGGCACTATATTTTTGTATCCCATTCTTTTCACTTAAATCATTTTTTGATGAAAATAAATTTGAGCAAAAGTTGGCGGGAATGTTTGTTTAAGAATTTGATCAAAAGGTTGTCATTTTGTGAAAATCTTTTGTCAAAGGGTTGTTTTGGGCATGAAAGCCAATTTTGTGGCGCAAAGCCTGTTTTTTGATGGTTTGAAAACCGAAATTTTGGATGGCATGAAAGCCTAATTTTGTCTGTGGCGTGGGAGCCAAAAATTTTGTTTGTGGCATGAAAGCCAAAGTTTTTTGGATGGCGTGAAAGCCGAATTTTGGGATGGCATAGGAGCCGAATTTTGTTTTGTTTGTTTTGGCATTTATAGCTGAATTTTGGCATTTATAGCCGATTTTTGGCGTTAATAGCCGAAATTATTTTTTTTTGTTTTGGCATTTATAGCCGACTTTTGGCGTTTATAGCCGGATTTGGCGTTTATAGCCGAGTTTTGGCGTTTATAGCCGAGTTTTTTTGAAAACTAAGTTTTGTTTTGTTGGCATGAAAGCCGATTTTGGCGTTTATAGCCGAAATTTTTTTTTGTTTGTTTTGGCATTTATAGCCGAATTTTGGGGTTTATAACCGGATTTTGGCGTTTATAGCCGATTTTTGGTTTTCAAAATGCAGGTATTGACTAAATGTCGCCTCCCCACTGAATGGTCTTGCAAGTATCGATGGAATGTCACTTCCTTGCTCATTCGGTTTTGCGAGTATTAATGGAATGTCACTTCCTTGCGGGCTGGGTTTTGCGAGTATCGATGGAATGTCGCTTCCTCGCGAATTGGGGTGCAAATATCAACTAAGCTTCGCTTCCCTGCTTTTCCCAAAAACTTTTGGTTTTGCGGGTACTGACTTGATGTCGTTTCCCCGCAATTTTTGAAATTTGAGGTTTTCTCGAACCATTTGAAATTTGGGTTGTGGATAGCAACTGGAATATTGCGTCTCCACGATTTTTGAAATTTGGGTTGTGGATATCAACTGGTATGTTGCTTCTCCACGTTTTTTTGAAATTTGGGTTATGGATATCAACTGGTATGTTGCTTCTCCACGATTTTTGAAATTTGGGTTGTGGATATCAACTGGTACGTTGCTTCTCCACGATTTTTGAAATTTTGCAAGTATCGAATAGGGTTCGCTTCCCTGCGATTTTTGGGTTTTGGAAGTATCGAATGGGGTTCGCATCCTTCCGGTTTTTGGGTTTTCCGAGTATCGACTAAGTGTCGCTTCCCCGCGGTTTCTAGAAACCATTTTTTTTGTTCAGAGACACGAAGGTCATAAATTTTGACTTAAAACCATTTTGGTTGTAAAAGCCAAGGCGGTCTAGGGTGAAAATTCCTAAGTCCCTATTTTTGTTTCAAACCACGAATTTTGGGTTCAAGGATCGAAATTTTGGTCAAGTCTGGGAAGAGGCTTCTAAACTTAGATTTTTGGATTTTGATTTTTTTTTTGAACAATAAAACGATGAAAGTAAGCATTGTTTTGAGAGATTTTTTTTGGAAACTTCAACATAAAGATGAAAATTTCAAAAGGGGTGGGTTTGACGAGCAAGTACCTTGGAAATAGGCTTCAGCCGTGTAGATATTACTCTGACCCGTTTGAGGAAGTCTTCAAGGGTAGTACTGCTTCAAGAACTTGCCGTTGATGGGCAGCGTACATCTGTCCCCTTCCATGTTTAGAAGAGTGTATGCGCCATTGGAGAAGACTTTGTCGATGACGAAGGGTCCCTCCCATTTTGGTTCAAATTTGCCTTTGGATTTGTGGGCAAAGACTATGGGTCTTTTTACTGCAAGAACCAAGTCACCCTTTTTGTAGGCGCGTTGCCTGACCTTCTTGTCGAAAGATCCTGCCATGCGTGCTTGGTACAACTCAATGCTTTGTAGAGCTTCAAGTCGTCTTTCATCGAGATTATCCAGCTCTTGGAGTCTCAATTTGACATTGCTTTCTTGCGTCATGTCATTTTGCAAAGATACCCTTAAGGAAGGAATTTGTACTTCCAAAGGGACAACAGCTTCGCATCCATAGACCAAGGAGAATGGTGTACTATGGGTTGGTCCTCGAACGGTGGTTCGATAGGCCCACAAAGCTTTTAGTAGTTTGTCGCCCCAGTCTCTTTTATGACTAGAGACCATTTTCTTAAGAATTTTGCAGAGTGTCTTGTTGAAGGCTTCTGCTACTCCGTTCGCTGCTGGATTATATTGAGTCGAAGGACAACTTTGGATTTTGTACTTGTCGCAGAACCTGTAGAATCTGTGATCCCGGAATTGTGGTCCGTTATCATGGACAAATCTTTTAGGTATGCCGAAGTGACAAATAATGTTGGTGCGCAAGAACTGAAGAACTGATGAAGTCTTCATTTCGCCGAGCGCAAATGCTTCTGACCACTTGGAGAAATAATCCGTAGCGGCGAAGATGAAGCGATGATCTTTGCTTAATGGGGGAGAAATAGGACCTACGATGTCCATACCCCAGGCTTCGAAAGGCCATGAGATTGCTGTTGGATGTAGCCATTCTGGAGGCATGTGGACATAATCTCCGTGAATCTGGCATTTTTGGCAGCGCTTGGCAAATTGCATTGCATCAGCTACCATGGTAGGCCAATAGTAACTTAGTATTTTTATGTGGTTGTAGAGCTTAGGGCCAGCCTGATGGGCTCCACAAAGTCCAGCATGCACTTCTTTGAGAGTTTCCTCAGCCTCTTGTTGTGACAAGCAGCGTAGGAGTACTCCGTTGAAGGATTTTCTGTAAAGTGCTTTTGAAGGTATATCCAAATGAAAGTTCGGGGCTCGTCTTTGGATGCTTACCCGCTCTTTTGGATCTTCAGGTAGGATTCCGAACACGATGTAATCAATGAACGGATCTCTCCAGTCGCCAATCGAAGGTTTGAGGATGTACATCCGACTTCCAACCACTTGGTGGCATTCAGCAACTGCTTGGTGTGTGTTGAGAGGAGGGAGAATCCTTCTTTGACACACTGTGACTTGCATGTTTTCCCCTTCTTGGATTGCCATGGATGTGGCGAGTCCGGTCAGGGCATCTGCACGGATGTTTTCACCTCTGAGGATGTGGGTGATGTGATAGATGTTGAATTTTTGTCGAAGCGACTGCGCCTTATTGTAGTAAGGTAGCAAATCAGGTTTCCTGACTTCATATTTCTGATTCATCTGTTTGACGATCAGTTGAGAGTCCCCAAAAGCTTCCAGTATGGTGATGCCAGATTTGAGGGTGAGTTCCAATCCTACAATCAGGACTTGGTACTCAGCTGCATTGTTTGAACATGGTTCCAGTAGCGAGAAGGTGTGTGGGATCATGTATTTGTCGGGGCTGACAAAGAGGATGTCGATTCCCGATATTTGCTTTCCTTTTTCATTTGTCCTGGTTGCATCGTCAAAGTACATATCCCAAGAAGCATTTGATAAGGAAGTTTCCACATTGTAGACAAATTCGTCTGGGAGATCATCCCTGAGTGGAGAATCTTTAGGCAATGGATGCTCTGCAAGGAAGTCTGCTAGAGCTTGTCCTTTGATTGCTTTTTGTGGCACATACCTAATATCAAACTGTGATAGAAGAATAGACCATTTTGCCAGTCGGGCATTGAGAGAACCTGCTTTTGTGACAAGGACCTTTAGGAGGTTGATCCTCGAAATCAGGTAGACTGTGTTCGACAACAGATAGTGATGCATCTTTTGTACAGCGAACATTACTGCAAGGCATTCTTTTTCGACCGGGGAGTAGCGATGCTCTGCACCTACCATCATGCGGCTAAGGTAATATAGAGCAGCTTCTTTTCCGTCGTCGTTTTCTTGTGCGAGCAGAGCACCCAAAGAGTGGTCGAGAGCTCTTGTGTACAAGATAAATGGTTTTCCAGTTGTGGGGGCAGCCAGCACTGGAGGTTTGGTGAGGTATGCTTTGATGTCTTGAAATGCATTTTGACATTCAGCATCCCAGACAAAGTCGACGCCTTTCTTCATCAGGCGAGAGAATGGACGGCATTTCCCTGATAGATTGGAGATGAACCGTCGAATGTAGGCCAACCTTCCTTGAAGCCTTTTTAATTCTCTTAGGGTTCTGGGAGATGGCATTTCCAGGATAGCCTTGACTTTGGTAGGGTCAAGTTCTATTCCAGCTTTCTGTACTATGAATCCGAGAAACTTACCCGATGAGACGCCAAAGAAGCACTTTAGTGGACTCATCCGCAATTTGTGTTTGCGAAGTCGGAGGAAGACTTCTCGAAGATCATCGAGATGGTCTTCTTTGCTTCTGCTTTTGATGGCGAGGTCGTCAACATAGCATTCGACCGTCTTGTGTTGCATATCTTGGAATATTTTCATCATAGCCCTCTGATATGTTGCACTTGCATTTTTCAGACCAAATGGCATGACAGTGTAGCAATACACGCCAAATGGTGTCCGAAATGATGTATGCCTTTCATCTTCAGGACGCATCTTTATCTGATTGTAGCCAGAGAATCCATCCATGAATGTCATTCGCTCGAACCCATAAGTGTCGTCAATCATCACCTCTGGTATGGGGAGCGGGAATTCATTTTTAGGACATGCATTATTCAGGTCTCTGTAGTCAATACAGACCCTTATCTGCCCATTTTTCTTTGTCACGGGGACGATGTTGGCCAACCATTCAGGATGTTGTTCCTCGCGGATGAAGCCAACGTTTTTGAGTTTCTGAACTTCTTGTTCGATTTTGTCCATCACGTCGGGATGGAATCTTCTTTGGCCTTGTTTGATAGGCTTGATTTCTTTTTGCAAGTTGAGCTTGTGGACTGCTACTTTGGGATCCAGGCCAGGCATTTCGGCATAAGACCATGCAAAGCAATCAACGAACTCACGAAGAAAAGAGATATACTCGGGTAACTCATCATCCTTTATATTCTTGCTTATGAATACAGGGCGTGGGTTATCAGGTGTTCCCAAGTCTATCTTTTGAACATGGTCTTCTGTCAGAAGGTTTGAAGGTGGTTCCTCCACAATGTTTTCGGAGGCTTCCAACTCAACAAGACCTTCTGGAGTGCCAGAGGCATTTTCAGACTGGGGCTCTGCTTCTGTCCATGAATCTTCTTGATCAGTATCCTTCTCAAGGCTTGCAATGATATGGTCCCAATCATTTGCTGGAACTGGGTTGAAGTAGGGTACTTCTTTTGGAGACGATGGTTCTTCTGGGTCAGAGAACTGCTCGTCTGTGTCATCGAGCAATTCCTCTTTATTATCAGAGAAATTATACCGATTGGAGGAGCTTTTTGGATTTTTGACGAGTAACTCCTCAAAGAGATATCCAGGGATATCAATGTCTTCATGAGATGTTGAGGCTTGGTCGGTAAAGCGACTTTGCAGCCATGGTGTCAACTGTCTCATAGGAGCGGTAGGATCATACCCCAACCCAAATGAAGACTTGCCTTTGTGAAGGTAGATTTTCCAATCTTCTGGTTGACTTTTGGTCAGGGTGGGTTCCAATGGTGTGAGAATACCACGGCCACCTCCCAAACCAGTCGGATTTTGAGCATCGTAGCCCATTTTCTTCATGATAGCTTGTGCCATTGGACTATACAAGGATAGCTGAGGCATACCTTTGTTTTGGAAAGGTTCAAGCAGAGAGTTCAGTGGAGATGCTCCCGATCTATGGAAGAAGATTGCTTTTTCTTCTGGCGAAGTTGTCGGGATAACAAAGGAAGGAGACATAGGATCTTCTATGTCAGCAGGTGTCTCCAATGGAGTGAGAGCGGGCTGATCTTGCTGAGTATCAGCTTGGCTTGATGCTGTGTCATCTTCTGGCTCTGACTCCGAGTCTGTGTCATGCATAATAGACACAAAGGAGACAGTGAACTTGCCCTCAGCCTTTTGTTTTGTCTTTTTTACTTTGGTAGTGATTACCAAAGGCTTTGGAGATTTGAAGGAGACGACGAAGGGAGCTTGACCACTTACTTCAATTTTGGTGGAGGGTTTGTTTACCTCTGGTGTTTGCTGAAGAGCCTTGCCTTTTTCTTTCTGGAGACTGTCGGCAAAGTATATTGTTTTTTCCTCCTGTTCTTCTTTTCCATCTTTATACATTTGAGCATCTGCAAAATGGACATCTCTGCCTTTGAAGGGCTTTTTGTCTGCAAACACCCGATGTATCAAGCCATCGTTGCCAACGAACTTGATGCACTGATGTAGAGTTGAAGGGACGACACCATTCTCATGTATCCAGGGGCGTCCAAGGAGTATATTGTAGCATGAAGGGGTCCTTATTGCATACACAGTGACTTCAGAAATAAGATCACCGATTTGTAATTTGAACCTGATTTTGCCGATAGGCCTTTGAGCGTTGTCGTCATATCCGAAGATGGATACGGATGTGTGACTCAGTTTGCTAGGTGGGATGCCCAGCTCTTCGAGTGCCGAAGTAGAAATGAGATTGAGTGCAGAACCTGGATCGATCTGAACTATGTGTACTGGCATTTCTTTGACGTACCTTGTAAAGTATAAGGGACGGTTGTGCTTTGTTTCGCCTAGGAGGAGGTCATCCTTGTCGAAGGCAATTGTTGCACTTGCTGGTTTTTGTACCAAGAGGCATTCATTGCTTGATCTCTCAGTTTTCTTCTTTTCTTCCTTTGAGGGAGTATTTGATTTTTTGACCCTATAGTCCATTTCAATTTGTAGGACTTATGGGGCATGTTTGTCGACATCCGCATTCAGCCTTTGTATTTCTGAAATGAGACTATCACGAGTTTGTGGAGACATTCATAATAAGTCGATGATGTGGAGACGTGCAGGTATGTGTTTGAAGTGCTCAATCAAGTCGTACTTGAAAGCCTATTTCGGGCCTGCATTTATTGCCACTTGAGGCGTTTACAACTTGCTTTCCCGAAGGATTTACATAAGAATAAGAAGGTTGGTTGTAATTTTTGTGGTAATCCCGGCCAGAACGGGTACTTCTACCAACTTCAAGAGTTTCTAGAGACTGGTCTTCTTTTGGAAGATCACCTTCGGGATTAAGGGGTTGATCCTTTGCTGAAGACGTCTATGTAACAGCATTGGTGTCTTCAGTAATTGTGTTGCACGGAGCAATTTCCGGGAACAAGTCCTGAACAGCAGCCGACAACTTTTCTTTATTAGCCCAGACATCGCCCGTGAGATTGGGTATCTGGGACCAATTGACTGAGTTTTTATTGAAGAAGATTTCATTGGCAGAAGTTTCTTCAAGATGATCAATCGGGAGAGGTTTGAGTTCTGATGTCACAGCTTCAAGAGACGAGGGTTGAGAGGATGTTATCTCAGTGGAAGTCACCTGAGAGGATGTAGCTCCGGAAGATACGCTACCGGTTGGGGAGTACGTGTCTTAGGAAGCTTCAGAGGCACTGTCGTCCTGAGCTATTGCATTGCAGATTATCCTGACAGGAGATGCCCCCAGTGTAGACTGTTGGGAATCGGACTCATCCTCGGATGTAAGAGGGTCATCGATCCAACTGTTTTCTCCATTTTCAGGAGTTGAGGGAGAAAGTTCCCTTTGGTTTTCAGGGACTTCCAGTTCTGGATCATGACGAAGATTGATGGGATCCTGCTCCTGCTCTATGGCAAGATGTTGCAAGATTCTTGCATATTCTTCAAGATCAGGCATGGGAGCCAAATCTTCTTCGTCATTTGCTCCTCGTGGTTCGCCCATGTTGGGTTCCACTGAAGCATTTGCTGGTGCTGGATCAACAACGTTTTCTTGAACAAGGTCCTGGTTTTCTTCATCATCAGACCAAGATCCTTGTGGCTGCAATGGGTTATACCAGATTACTGGCATAAGATGAGACTCGGGAATCCATTCCTCGTCGGAAAGGTATTCTCCTGTTTCAAGGGATTCTTCCCACTCATCGATATCACTGGCGGTATCACTGGACTCGTATCCATCCATAGGGAATCCAACTACCGAATTGCAGGAGTATGATGCCCCCTGTTCAGTTTTGATGGAACGCGCTCCGAGGCGCCCGCTGGGGCGGCTACCGGGGTCGGCGGAACGTGGGAGTCCGTCGGGTCCGGCCCTTTCGCGCCCTGGCGGGCCCTGAAGCGTGCATCAACATTTCTTTTGTGTGGGTGGGTGTGCCAGATTTTCTATTTTACTTGGAATTGCAAGTGGTAATCCGGAGATCAACCTTCGCAAGTAAAAAGGAAATCAACTTCTTTCAAGTTTTCCATTGCACAAATATTTAAGAAAAGAGACATTTTCTTGGTTTGCCGTGAAAGGCGATTTTGTTTGGCATTTATAGCCGATTTTGGCGTTTATAGCCGATTTACAATCCTCATCAATAATGAAAGACAAGAGTTGTGATTTTTGTCTCTTTTAGAAAAATACAAACTACAATGAAAAGCAAGAAAAGGAAGATCTAACTTTTCAGGAGATTGTGGGGGACTCGTTCAGATTGACGGTCGCAAGCCATGTATGGGCTTCGCCATCATCCATGCAGATGAGAACAGAAGATGCTCTTGATTCGCTTGGCTTGGCTATAACCTCAGGTTTTTAGGGGACAAAGACCAAGAGAAGGTCCTATGTCCAATAAAAAGCTAAGTAGACGGGCTGAAAAGCCATGTCTAAGCCATTGGAGGTAGCGGGAGAAGGCAAGGACCTTGGGGGGGGGGGGGGTGCCCCCCAAGGGACTCTCGTCACCTTGTAGTGGTGGCCGGTGCAGAACTTCAGCAGAGTTTTCTCTCTTTTTTCTTTCTCTGGATTCTTTCTGATCCCTTTTTTTCTGATCTTCTGATTTTCTCCTCTTTTTTCCGATTCCAATTTCAATGGAATGCTCTCCTATTTATAGGCTTTTGGTAGCCATTTAGGAGGGTTTATGAGCCTTAATGGCTTTAATGGGAGGAGTTACAAGATTTATTTCTTGATTTTGTAACTCCTTTTTCCTTGAATCTGATTGGCCGATGAAGATTAAGGGCTTTTAATCATCTTAATTACCATAATGGGAGGAGTTTCATGGTTTAAATGCCATGAATCAATTGACTTGTAACTCCCAAATGCTTGCTTCTGATTGGGCCGTCCAAAGAAATGAATTAATGACTGCAATAAAGCTAGTCAATTAACCACATTAATTGGTCGCCGAGCAGTCGAAGAGTCGCGGGCCATGCCGTGTCTTCTGGAATTCTTCTGGCGATGATCATCGATGGATCTATATGCTGATCGACATCGGATGAACATGTAACTTCAGACATTGATAGCTAAGAGTGGGCCGGTGACATCTGTCTTGTCGATTTCACGATCGGTCGGACAGAAAGTGCACTTTCTTGGTCGACCGGTTGGCGATCTTGGAGCGATCAATGATGATTTTATGCTTTTGGTGGTTGACCCGTGATTTTGACGGATGTCGGAGGATATGAGTCAATTTCAAGCACTAAAAATCACATTTTCAGGAAACCACAGGGGCCAAAGTGCGCGAAACGCGAAAAAAGACGGAAAAAACGGGTCACCGGCGGAAAATCCGGTGACCCGGACCTCCATGGTCGCCGGCGACCATGGACCGGCGACCATGGGCCATGGTCGCAGGGGCCTGCGACCATGGGCCATGGTCGCAGGGGTCCGCGACCCTGGGGGATTTTTCCCCTTCGGAGCCCGTTTTGCGGTCGTTTTGAGGTCTTTTTCGTCGCCGTTTTCTTCTGTATTTTTCTTGACATTTCTTCTCATTTATTGGCTTGATTTCCCTGTAGAAAACCTGATGAGAATCCTTGCATTTTTAGAGTGCAAAGTTTCCAATTTTCCGGGAAAGCCGAAGACTTTGTCGCGTAGAGCTGCTGATTTTCCGCCAGAAGCTGAAACTTGGTCAAACGATGTCGGAATGACCTGAAATTTGAGGTGAAGCCTCCTGAGCAATAAATAAGACCAACCATAGGCTTTTGTTTGAGTTTTGAAGCCGTTTGGGGTCCCGTCGATGCTTCACTTGATTTTGCTGCGGGGAAAATGCCGAGCGTTGATATGTGGCCAAACGATGTCCGATTGACCTGAAATTTGACGGGGAGCCTATTGGAGTCATTTTGAGACGTTCCATGGGCTCCGTTTTGGATGTCATGGTCCCGGGTTGCTCCGCCGCCGGTAGGCTTGATTTTCTCTCGGAGCATCGAAACCTGGTCAAACGTTTTCGGAATGACCTGAAATTTGACGTGCAGCCTTTTGGAAGCATGTTGAAGCCACTCATGCACTTGGTTTGATGAGCGAAGGCTTCGGTGGTTCCCGCCGCCGGGAGGCTTGATTTTGCTGCTCGAGCATTGATGGAGGGTCAAACGTTGTCGGTTTGACTTGAAATTTGGCATGGAGCCCTTTTGAGACATGCTGGAGTCATCTGTAGGCTCTGATCGAAGTTTTGACGTCTCCGATGATGTCGCCGCCGGGAGCGCCTGTTTAGCTGTCGGAGAAGTGAAGTTAGGCCAAATGTTGTCGAAATGGCCCGAAACTTCATGTGTACTCTTCTCTTGGCTATCTTGAAGGATCTTGCAGTTTTTGTTTGATTCTGACAAGATTTGATTTTTTGGAGAAATTGCATTGCCTATTTATGGCAGGTTGCGACTTCATGCAGCTTTCTTGATGTTGAAGAGGCAAAGTGACATTTTTGGTGTCAACAAATGCCCCCTCGAGGTACAGCGACGAGTTGCTTGACTTTTGTAGTCGATGTGCCTCGAAGAGATTTTTGAAGGAGAGCTTGTGTCTTGACCAAGAGTCTTTGAGCAATCCTTCCTTTGGTAGAGTAGCCTTTGAGCTTCCAGGGGAATTTTATGGTAGTGAAAGGAATCACACACCATCTCGAGGCAAAGTTTTGAAGATGACATCAGGGATGTGGATTTGGGCTTTTGTTTTTTACCTTGTGACCTAACAAGCTATATATGGCAGGTTAGGGGATCGGGTTTTGGTTTTGACCTTGTGACCCAACAAGCTGTATGTGGCAAGTTGGGGGATCAGGATTTGGTTTTTGGTTTTGGTCTTGTGACCTAACAAGCTGTATGTGGCAAGTTAGGGGACCAGGATTTGGTTTTTGGTCACTCTTTGGGACTGTGTGGGTCCATTGGAGTGGTTTGGATTTTTGTGAAATGTCAATTTCAAGATTTTGGCTCAATTTGGTATATGAGGCTGGATGGTTTGATTTTTGGAAGCTCATGGGGCTTGGAATTTTTTTTGTATGGTTCAATCAACTCAAAAGAGGCATGGAACCATTATTGTATGCTCTTGGTAAGAGGGATTTTTTTTCCTGACTAAAAGCCCATTTTATTTTTTTTTAGTGCCTAGGTGGTCAAACCTGGCTCATATGGGCTAACCCATGGGACCTTAAGCTTTTTAGGATGGCTTAGATCTCATGTGGGGCCATTTTTATAAAGAATATCTAAAGATATCTCATTTGGATAGAGAATATCTAAAAATATCTTTATGGGAGAGAATCTCTCATCTTCCCTTAATTTGGGAGAGAATATCTCAAGGTATCTTTCTTTTTGGGAAAGAATCTTCAATATCCTTTTTTGTTGGAGAGAATCTCTCATTTGATTGATTTTGGGAGGAAATCTCTCAAAGACATCTTTCTTTTTGGGAAAGAATCTTTCTAATTCCTTCTCTTTTGGTAAGGTTACTAATTAGTAACACTTACCTTTCTTCTTTGTTTCCTTCTTTGATTTGCTCTCTCCTATAAAAGCAAAGGAAGGTAGGATCTCTTGCTCTTATTGCTTTCTTTTGCAACAATCTCAAGGGAGCTCCAAGACCAAGAGTTCTTCTTCTTCAAGGATCTTCAAGCTTTTTCCTTCTTCTTCTCCATCAATGGCTTCAAGTAAGTTTTCTCTCTTTTTCTTTCAAGAAAACTCCATGTAGAGAATAGGATGGTAAAAAGAAGAAAGTTTTTCTCTTTTTTTTTTTCCTTCTTTTTTTTCTTTTCTTTTTCTTTTCTTTCTATTCTTCTTCTCTTTTTTTTTTCTTTTCCACGTGATTTCTTTTTTTTTTTCACGTTTTTTTTTTTCTTTTTTTTTTGTGGGCCGTACGGACAGATCCGTACGGATCTGGTCCGTACGGCCACGTGGCCCTTTTTTTTTTTTTTTTTTTTTTTTTTTTTGCTGTTTTCTTTCTTCTCTTTTTTTTTTGTTTGAGAAAGTTTCTTTTTTTTCTTTTCTTTCTCCCCCTTTTTTTTTGAGAAAGTTTCTTCTTTTTTTTTTTTTTTTTTTTTTTTTTGCTCATCATGATAATGCGTTTTTTGTGCAAATCTAGATGTTCATGCATGTACTATTTGTAGATTGAGCATGATAGCATACCTGAAAATCTTTGCAAATTTGGGAATTTGGAGCTCGCAGCGATGTTGAGCCCTTCTTGATTTTGCGGAGATTTTGAGGTTTAGAAAGTTTGGAGTTTCGGAGCTCGCAGCGATGTTGAGCCCATCTTCAAACTTTCTATTTCCGTCGGGGTATTTCCTTTTTCTTTGGAATTGCCCCGGAGTCATGCCAAAATTTCGCCAAATTTTTAGTGGGACAAAGTGACCCTTTTTTCTTTTTAGCGAAATCCTGTCATTTTGATGACGATCTTTTTCTTTTCCAACCTTTGCAGGTGGTTCCTCCAGAGCGAACAAGGGTAAAGAGCCTGCTACAAGCGTACCTCGTCGATCCGCCAGATCTTCTAATGTGGCCATTCAGCAGGTCTGGGAGAAGGTCCAGTTTGTTGAGAAGAACTTGGAAGAATGCGATTCCCTCAATCGTGATGAGATGAGACAGCGATTGATTGCTCTCAAGGATGAGGAGTTCTATAAGATCATGGTAAGCAACCGTCCTTAGGTTATGGACGATCTGAGGGTTTTGCCCAAGCCTACCTTCTTCTTTGGAGATGCAGTCCCTGACGACTTGACATACCAAAGGAGATGTTTTCAGTTCTCTTACACAGCTGATGGTGAAGAGAGAACTATTTCTACCCGGTCGTCTTTTGACCGGACCATCTCGATCCTGAGCCTTTCTCCCACGTGCCCTAAAAGGGAAGATCCTCCGAGCTGGGTGAAGAGGACCAGTGTGATCAAGACCGGGGTTTTTGTTGGTGGACCTTCCGGTTTTGCGGAGAAGCCACCTGTCCGTATGGACGTGTTGATGCCAGCCAGCGGCTACCAGGGCTCTGATTATCCGTCGGTTGATTTGAGACCGGTGGGCCTTGGCGTTTTCAGCGGTGACGGCAGTACTTGGGTGAAGCCTTTTCGACTTCGTGGCCGTTTCAATGCTGACTCCGATTGGAAGTCATGGACTGACCACACCTTGCTGATTGGGGGCGCCGTTTTGAAGGAAGCCGGGATTTTTGACGCGGTCCGCGCTTTTAGGGAGACCGTGACTTTTTCCGATGATGCCTTCATGGCTATGTTGGAGTCTTTCCTCCCTCAGACCAATACCTTCGTTGTCACGAACGGTGAGATTGGTTTTTCTCTGAAGGAGTTGAGTGCTATTACTGGATTGCCCATCCTTGGCAAACTCTATGAGGAGTTCATGCCGATTGACAGCGTCCTTGAGGAGCAGTCAGAGGAGTTCAGGCTCCTATACTTTCAGCTTGTCGCCTTCTATGATTTTTTGAAGGAGGGCTCGAAAGTGAGATCCAGCAGTTGGAAGAGTTATGGCTCTTCATTCTTCAACTTCTTTGACGGTGGAGAACCTTCTGATAGCATGACCCGGGAAGACAGGAAGAAGACTTCGGCCATGCAGGAAGAGTTGAAGGGTTTCTTCGCGAGCACAGATGCCATTTGTTCTGACATTACACTGCGGAGAGATCTTGCTGTTTACCTCACTTTTTGGCTAGGTGAGGCTATTTTTGCTGGTGGAGATGGGACGCACATCAGGCCGCATTGTATTTTTCCGGCTTGTCAGATGGCGTTTGGAGAGCGGCTTGCTTTGGTGCCCGCTCTTTACTCCTACCTGTGTACCGAACTGCAGGCTGCTGCTTTTTTGGTTCGGCTTGGGCTCCCTATGAATAGGGTATTTTCAGCCCATATCTTTTATTCGTGGTTTGTATACCACTGTCCTGGCTTCCACCAGCTGGGTGCTGCACAGGATGATGATCCTCTGATGATTCGATTGGCTAAGGGAAAAGCCGTATCCGAATCACTTTTGTTTGCCCGCATGAGGATCCGACGGTTCAGGGACGTCGAGATGGGGCAGTCTTCAGTTAAGCTTTCTCCGGAGTTGCGGAAGAAGGCTTTTGATTTTGGTGCCTCCCGAGACTCTACCAGAGCAGGGTCGGGAAGGCATTACTCTTTGACCAATGCAGAGAAAGAGTGGCTTTTCAGCATACGAGTCGGCACGATGGTGTACCGTAGACATCTTTTCGTCGACATCCAGCCGTATGTACCTTCTCGCTTTGCGCTTCAGTTGGGCTTCTCTCAAGGCGTTGTTGGAGCGCCTTCGAGTATGGTGAAGCGTTTTGGGGGTTTGCAGGATAGCAGAAATGCATGGGCTTTCTATAGTGCTGAAGACACTACTGCCACGATTTCTTATCCTGAGCTGTCGACTTTCCGAACTGCCGGCTTCACGAAGTGGTTCGCGGAGAGCTTTTTGGCATATCGGGGGCTTTCCAAGAAGGAGCTTGATGTAAAGCTGTCTTCTGGAAAAGGCATTGGGAAGTCGGATGGCGTCCGGCGAGAGGAAGTTTGGGCCTTCCTTTCTGGAGAGAAGCACAAGATAGGCTTTCTCGGTGACCAGGGCGTCATTGGTTCTGAAGCTGTTCGGGAAGTACCTGATGAGGCTTTGGAGCAGCTAGAACAGGAGGAAGCCGAGCTCGACGCTTGGATGCAAGCGGCACAGAGGCGAGCTTCCGCGGAGTCTACTGGCGAGAGCAGACCATCCAGTGAGGAGTCAAGTGAGAAACCTGACTCTGATAGTGGGGCGGGTTCTTCTAGGAAGCGAACCCGTAGAGGTAGGAAGAGGAGGAGGAGTCAGCGTCACACGGGGCGGGACGAAGACTCTCCTAATGTGGAAGTCCCTCTCACTGTCAATGAGGAGGTGCCAGGGGAAGCTGACGAACCTCCGGAGAAGAGGATTCGGGAAGAAGAGACCATCGGTGAAGGTATGATTCTTCCTTTTTCTTTTTCTGCTTCTTTCATGGGGCTTTCCATGTTCTGATTTGTTTTCTCACCCTGCTGCTGCGTTTTTTTTTTTTAGCAGAGGATGAAGACTTGGCGATGCCTGAGGTTCCGACCGATGAGGCGGTGATGGAGCCGGTTATGGCATCTGAAGAAGAACCTAGGGACTCTGGAATGACTCCGGAATCTCCGACTGGTATGACTTCCTTCGCTTTCTCTTTTTTGTGCCTGCGACTTGATTTGCTAACATTTTTCTTGTCAGCTGACTCGCCACAAGATTCCGATGACTTTGAACCATCAATGGACGCAAATGTTGATGATGCTTCCGATGAGTTCATGGAGGAAGAGAGTGTTCCGCCAGTCGTCGAAGAAGGTACTTTGTAGTGATGACCCTGATGGTTTTTTTTTTTTTTTGTGAACAGGATCATATTCATACCTTTTTGTGTTTCATTTGCAGGTTTTGAAGTGACAGAAGAGAGTCCATCGCTTTCTTCAGAACCAGAGCAAGGGATGCCAGAGGTCGATCCGGAGGTAGAGACCAGTTCTGACATGATTGAGGAGATGCCTCGTGTTGAGATTCCCTCTCCAGTGGCTCCAAGTGGAAAGAGTTTTTTTGTTACTCTTCCAATGGGACATGACATGAGCAGCCGATCAGCGGAGAAGGGTGAATCTTCATCCAGTTCGTCTCTTCAATTTGCGAAGAAGGTGCTGGCTCGGGTTTTGAGTTCTTGGGTCAAGACTCTCCTTTCTGGACACTTGGAGGCAGGATTCGGCATGATCCCACATGTACAGGAGATTCTGACTGACACCGAAGAGGTTGGTCTGGATGTCACAGGTGCCAGGGCGATCGTTGATAGGATCATTGCACTGGGTGACAAGTGGTTTGAGACCATGGGCTTCCCTGACGACCAATTCTTCAAGGAGATGTTCTTGGACCCTGCTGATAAGGCTAAGTCTGACCTGAGTGAGGCTACACAAAGCAAGAAGCAGCTAGTTCGGGAGAAGAACAAGGAAGAGCTAGCCATCATCGGATTGAGGCATGACCTTAACGTCCTTGATAGGGAAGTTGAGGAGGCCAGGAAACGTCTTGAGCATTTGAAGGCACAAGTCGATGCTAAGTGGGCTGCTATAACAGAGGCTCGTGACAGGGAGAGTACTCTGATTCGCAGGGTTGCAGATGCCGGTCAAGTTCTCGAGAGGAGGACTCTAGAAAACGAACGATGGCAAACTGCTGGGGAAGAGCTTCCCGGTGTAAAAGAAGGGTTACGGCATTCGCCAGCATCTCATGGCAAGTTCCTGAAGAGGCGTGCCTTGGAAACTCTGACGGCTGATGCCAAAAGTTTGCTTGAGGAGCTGAAGCTTTGGCTGGAGACCATTTTTGGCTAAGCTCCTGATTTTTGTAGCAGAAACTATTCTTCTTTTTTTTTGGTACCACATGTATTTTTTGGTACTTCTTTTTTTTTTACAGTGCTTGCGAACACTTTTTTTTTTGGTACCACATGTATCTTTTTGGTACTTTTTTTTTTTTTTGTAGTGCTTGTGAACACTTTCTTTTTTTTGGTACCACATGTATTTTTTTTGGTACTTTTCTTTTTTTTTTTTGTAGTGCTTGTGAACACTTTCTTTTTTTTTGCTTTGGTACCACATGTATTTTTTTGGTACCTTTTTTTTTTTTGTTTTGTTTTCCCTACGCTCACTCAAATCTTTTTGTGATGAAAGCAATTGCTAAATGGGATTTGATCAAAAGCTTTGTCATTTTGTGAAAATCTTTTGTTAAATGGTTGTTTTGGTAGGGGAAACGAATTTGGCATGAAAACCGGATTTTTGTGGCATTTACAGCCAGTTTTGACATGAGAGTCAGGTTGTTTTTTTTTTATGTGGCATTTATAGCCGATTTTTGAGATGGCATAAGAGCCAAAAATTTTGTTTGTGGCATGGGAGACAATTTTGAGATGGCATGGAAGCCGAAATTTTATGGCGTAAAAGCCAAAATTTGGGTTGGCATGGAAGCCGGTGTTTGTTTTGTGGCATCTATAGCCAATTTGGTGGCATTGATAGCCAATTTGTGGCATTTATAGCCGGTTTGGTGGCATTGATAGCCATTTTGTGGCATTTATAGCCGGTTTGGTGGCATTGATAGCCATTTTTTGAAAGCCAAGTTTTGGTTTGTCGGCGTAAAAGCCAATTTTTGTGGCATTGATAGCCGGTTTGTGGCATTTATAGCCGGTTTTGACATGAGAGTCAGGTTTTTTTTGTGTGGCATTTATAGCCGATTTGGTGGCATTGATAGCCGGTTTTTTGGCAAAAGAGCCAGGTTTTGGCATTTATAGCCAGATTTTTTTTTGCTTTCAAAATGCAGGTATCGACTAAATGTCGCCTCCCCGCTGAATGGTCTTGCAAGTATCGATGGAATGTCGCTTCCTTGCTCATTCGGTTTTGCGAGTATTGATGGAATGTCACTTCCTCGCGGGTTAGGTTTTGCAAGTATCGATGGAATGTCGCTTCCTCGCGAATTGGGGTGCAAATATCTACTAAGCGTCGCTTCCCTGCTTTTCCCAAAACTTTTGATTTTGCGGGTACTGACTTGATGTCGTTTCCCCGTGATTTTTGAAATTTGAGGTTTTCTCGAACCTTTGAAATTTGGGTTGTGGATAGCAACTGGTATGTTGCATCTCCACGATTTTTGAAATTGGGTTGTGGATATCAACTGGTTTGTTGCTTCTCCACGGTTTTTGGATTTTGCAAGTATCGACGAAATGTCGCTTCCCTGCGATTTTGGGTGCAAGTATCGATGGAATGTCGCATCCTTGCTTTTTTTCAAAATTTTTGTTTTGCGGGTACTGACTTTGATGTCATATCCCCACGATTTTTGAAAAACCATTTTTTTTTGTTTAAAGACACGAGGGTCGTAAATTTTGACCTAGAACCATTTGGCGGTAAAAGGTAAGGTGGACTAGGGTGGAAATCCCTGAATCCGGATTTTTGTTTCAAACCATGAATTTTGGTTCAAGGATCGAAAGCTTTGGTCAAGTCAGGGAGAGGCTCCTAAACTTGGATTTTTTTGTTTTTGAACAATGAAACGATGAAAGTAAGCATTGTTTTTGAATCTCTAGAAATTTTGACATTTGATATGAAAATTCTAAAGAGAGTGGGTTTGACGAGCGAGTACCTGAGAACAGGTTTTGGCCATACAGGCATTGCTCTTACCCAGTTGGGTAAGTCTTCAAGGGTAGTACCGCTTCAAGAACTTGCCGTTGATAGGCAGCATACATCTGTCGCCTTCCATGTTTAGGAGGGCATATGCGCCGTTGGAGAAGACCTTGTCGATGACGTAGGGTCCCTCCCATTTTGGTTCAAACTTGCCTTTGGACTTGTGAGCGAAGACCATTGGTCTTTTTACCGCAAGAACCAAGTCACCCTTTTTGTAGGCGCGTTGCCTGACCTTTTTGTCAAAAGATCCTGCCATGCGTGCTTGGTAAAGTTCAATGCTTTGTCGAGCTTCGAGCCGTCTCTCGTCGAGATTGTCCAGCTCATGGAGTCGCAATTTGACATTGCTTTCTTGAGTCATGTCATTTTGTAGAGATACCCTCAGAGAAGGAATTTGTACCTCTAGGGGCACGACAGCTTCGCATCCATAGACCAAGGAGAATGGTGTACTATGGGTTGGTCCTCGAACGGTGGTTCGATAGGCCCACAAAGCTTCAGACAGTTTGTCGCTCCAGTCTCTTTTGTGACTAGAGACCATTTTCTTGAGGATTTTGCAGAGTGTCTTGTTGAAGGCTTCTGCTAATCCGTTTGCTGCCGGATTGTATGGAGTCGAAGGGCAGCTTTGGATTTTGTATTTGTCGCAGAACCTGTAGAATCGATGATCCCGGAATTATGGTCCGTTATCATGGACGAATCTTTTGGGTATGCCGAAACGACAAATGATGTTGGTGCACAGGAACTGAAGAACTGATGAGGTCTTCATTTCGTTGAACGCAAATGCTTCTGACCACTTGGAGAAATAATCCGTAGCAGCGAAGATGAAGCGATGACCTTTGCTTGAAGGGGGAGAGATAGGACCTATGATGTCCATGCCCCATGCTTCGAAAGGCCATGAGATTGCTGTAGGATGTAGCCATTCCGGAGGCATGTGAATGTAGTCTCCATGAACTTGGCATTGTTGGCAGCGCTTAGCAAATTGCATTGCGTCGGGTACCATGGTAGGCCAGTAGTAACCTAACCTTTTGATTTGGTCGTAGAGCTTGGGACCAGCCTGATGAGCTCCACAAAGACCAGCGTGAACTTCTTTGAGTGTTTCTTCAGCTTCTTGTTGTGACAAGCAGCGTAGGAGTACTCCATTGAAGGATTTCCTGTAAAGGATTTTTGAAGGGATATCCAAATGAAAGTTTGGGGCTCGCCTTTGGATGCTTACCCGTTCTTTTGGATTTTCAGGTAGGATTCCGAACATAGTGTAATCAATGAACGGATCCCTCCAGTCGCCGATTGAAGTTTGAAGGATAGAGATCCGACCTCCAACCACTCGGTGGCATTCAGCAACTGCTTGGTGTGTGTTAAGAGGAGGGAGGATCCTTCTCTCACTCACTGTAATTTGCATGTTTTCCCCTTCCTGGATCGCCATTGATGCGGCAAGTCCGGCCAGGGCATCTGCACGGATGTTTTCACCTCTACGAATGTGGGTGATGTTGCAGATGTCAAACTTTTGCAGAAGCGATTGTGCCTTGTTGTAGTAAGGCAGCAGATCAGGCTTCCTGACTTCATATTTCTGATTCATCTGGTTGGCGATCAGTTGAGAGTCTCCAAAGACTTCCAGCATGGTGATGCCAGATTCGATGGAGAGTTCCAATCCTAGGATCAGAGCTTGGTATTCAGCTGCATTGTTTGTGCATGGTTCCAGTAGCGAGAAAGCGTGTGGAATCATGCATTTGTCGGGGCTAACAAAGAGGATGCCAACTCCCGAGATCAGCTTTCTGTTTTCATTTGTCCTGGTTGCACCGTCAAAGTACATGTCCCAGGAGGCATTTGGCGAGGAAGTCTCTACGTTGTAGACAGGTTCGTCTGGGAGATCATCTCTGAGTGGTGAATCTTTAGGCAATGGATGCTCTGCGAGGAAATCTGCTAGAGCTTGGCCTTTGATTGCTTTTTGTGGCACATACCTAATATCAAATTGTGATAGAAGGATGGACCATTTTGCCAGTCGGGCATTGAGAGAACCTGCCTTTGTGACAAGGACCTTCAAGAGGTTGATCCTCGAGACCAGGTAGACTGTGTTGGAAAGCAAGTAGTGACGTAGCTTTTGTACGGCGAACATCACTGCAAGGCATTCCTTTTCGACTGGAGAGTAGCGATGCTCTGCACCTACTAGCATGCGGCTGAGGTAGTATAGAGCAGCTTCTTTTCCCTCACCATTCTCTTGTGCAAGCAAAGCGCCTACAGAATGATCAAGAGCTCTTGTGTACAAGATGAATGGTTTTCCAGTGGCAGGGGCAGCTAACACTGGAGGTTTGGTCAGGTATGACTTGATATCTTGAAATGCGGCTTCACAGTCGGCATCCCAGACAAAGTCTACACCCTTTTTCATCAATCGAGAGAATGGACGGCATTTCCCCGAAAGATTGGAGATGAACCGTCTGATGTAGGCCAATCTCCCTTGGAGCCCTTTTAGTTCCCTTAGGGTTCTTGGAGAGGGCATTTCTAGAATAGCCTTGACTTTTATGGGGTCAAGTTCTATTCCAGCTTTCCGAACAAGGAATCCGAGAAACTTACCCGACGAGACGCCGAAGAAGCATTTTAGAGGATTCATCCGCAGTTTGTGTTTGCGGAGTCGGAGGAAGACTACCCGAAGATCTTTGAGATGGTCTTCTTTCCTTCTGCTTTTGACGGCGAGGTCATCAACGTAACATTCGACCGTCTTGTGCTGCATATCTTGGAATATTTTCATCATAGCCCTCTGATATGTGGCACCAGCATTTTTCAGACCAAATGGCATGACAGTGTAGCAATACACGCCAAATGGAGTCCGAAATGAAGTGTGTTTTTCATCCTCGGGATGCATCTTTATCTGATTGTAACCAGAGAAGCCATCCATGAATGTCATTCGCTCGAATCCGCAGGTATTGTCAATCATCACCTCCGGTATGGGGAGCGGGAATTCATCTTTAGGGCAAGCGCCATTCAAGTCTCTATAGTCAATACAGACTCTGATCTGCCCAGTTTTCTTTGTCACGGGGACAATGTTGGCCAACCATTCTGGATGTTGTTCCTCACGGATGAAGCCGACGCTTTTGAGCTTTTGAACTTCTTGTTCAATTTTATCCATCACATCTGGACGGAATCTTCTTTGGCCTTGTTTGACAGGCTTGATGTCTTCTTGAAGATTGAGTTTGTGGACTGCTACTTTGGGGTCTAAACCAGGCATTTCAGCATAGGACCATGCAAAGCAATCAACGAACTCACGAAGAAAAGCGATATACTCGGGTAACTCATCATCCTTTATATTCTTGCTTATGAATACAGGACGTGGGTTATCAGGTGTTCCCAAGTTTATCTTTTCAACAGGATCTTCTGTCGGAAGGTTCGAAGGTGGTTCCTCCACAATATTTTCGGAGGCTTCCAACTCAACGAAACCTTCTGGAGTTTCAACTGCATTACCAGACCAAGGCTCTGTTCCTTTCCATGGATTTTCTTGATTGGTGATCTCCTCAAGGCTTGCTATGAGATAGTCCCAATCGCCTGTTGAATCTGGTATTTCTTTTGGAGACGAGGGTTCTTCTGGGTCAGAATAGCACAAGTCTGTATTATCGGACGATTCCTCTTCATCATCAGAGAAATCGTACAAATTGGATGAGCTTCCTGGATCTTTGTCAGGTAACTCTTTAAAGAGATATCCAGGGAGATCGATGTCTTCATGGACTTGAGATGTTGAGGCTTGGTCGGTAAAACGACTTTTAAGCTTTTGTGTCAACTGTCTCAGAGGAGTGTCGGGATCATATCCTAACCCATATGAAGACTTTTCTACATGACCGTAGAGTCTCCAATCTTCCAGCTGGCTTTTGGTCAAGGCGGGCTCCAATGGCGTGAGAATACCGCGTCTTTCTCCCAAACCGACTGGGTTTTGAGCGTCAAAGCCCATTTTCTTCATAATTGCTTGTGCCACAGGACTATATAGAGATAGCTGAGGCATACCTTCATTTTGAAAAGGTTCAAGCAGAGAACTTGATGAAGAAGCATCCGATCTATGAAAGAAGATCGGTCTTTGCTTTGGTGATGTTGCCGGAACAACAAAGGTAGCAGACGTAGGATCTTCTACATCAGCAGGTGTCTCCATCGGAGTGAGAGCAGGCTGAACTTGCTGAGTGTCAGCTTGGCTTGACGATGCATCGTCTTCTGGCTCTGAGTCCGAGTCTGTGTCTTGCATGATAGACACGAGAGAAACAACAAATTTGCCCCCAGGCTTTTGTTTCGCCTTCTTCACTTTAGTCGTGATGACCAAAGGTTTTGAAGATTTGAGGGAGATGAGGAAGGGAGATTGACCACTCTCTTCTAATTTGCCGGAGGGGTTGTTTTCTTCCGGTGATTTTTGAGGAGCCTTGCCTTTATCTTTCTGGAGATTTTCAGCAGGGGGTGCTGTTTCCTCTTCTTCTTTTTCTCCTTCATACATCTGGGAGTCTGCGAAGTGGACTTCTTTACCTTTGAAGGGTTTTCTGTCCGCAAAGACACGATGTACCATGCCGTCGTCGCCGACGAACTTGATGCATTGATGTAGAGTTGAAGGAACAACACCATTCTCGTGTATCCAAGGACGTCCGAGAAGGATGTTGTAGCATGAGGGGGTTTTTATTGCATACACAGTGACCTCAGAGATAAGATCACCGATTTGCAATTTGAACCTGATTTTGCCGATAGGCCTTTGAGTGCTCCCATCGTATCCAAAGATAGATACAGATGTGTGGCTTAGCTTGCTGGGTGGGATGCCCAACTCTTCAAGAGCCGAAGTGGAGATAAGGTTGAGTGCAGAACCTGGGTCGATCTGAACTCTATGTATCGGCATTTCTTTGATGTACCCTGTGAAGTACAGGGGTCGGTTGTGCCTTGCTTCGCCAAGTAGGAGGTCTTCCTTAGTGAAGGCGATGGTTGCACTGGCTGCCTTTTGAACCGAGAGGCATTGGATGCATGATCCCTCGCTTTTCTCTTTTTCTCCTTTTAAGGAGGTTTCTGAGTTTTTGACCCGGTAGTCCATTTCAATTTGGAGGACTTGTGGGGCATGTTTGTCGACATCCTCATTCAGTTTTTGTAATTCTGAGATGAGATTATCACGAGTGCGTGGAGACATTCGTAATAAATCCAGGATGTGAAGACGTGCAGGTATGTGTTTGAAGTGCTCAACCAAGTCATACTTGAAAGCCTCCTTAGGGCCTGCATGTTCATCATTGTTGCCACTGGGGGCGCTTACAACATCTTTTCCCGAAGGATTTACATAAGTAAAGGAAGATTGGTTGTAACTCTTGTGGTAGTCCCGGCCCGAACGGGTGCCTCTACCAACTTCGAGAGCTTCTTGAGAAGGATCTTCGTTTGGAAGATTGTCTTCAGGATCAAGAGGCTGTCGTTTTTCATCTACTGGGGATGTATCTGCAGCAGAGTTGCCATCCTCAGTGATTGTGTTGCACGGAGCATTTTCCGGGAGCAAGTCCTGAACAGCATCCAGCAGCTTTTCTTCTTCGTTGACCCATCCATCACCCCAAGTTGGGTTTTCTTCATGATGATGAGTCGGGAAGAATGTGTATCCTGAAGTCACAGTCTCAGGAGAAGAAACCTGAGAGGGTGTCATCTCTGTGAAAGTCACGTGAGACAAGGTAGCTCCAGAGGATACATTGCTAGGCGTCGTCGGAGTGTAGGTAATCTCATCAGACGACGCTTCAGAAGAGCTATAGTCCTGATATATTACATTACAGGAAGCTCTGATAGGAGATGTTGCCTGCTCGGAGTCAGACTCATCCTCGGATGTAAGAGGATCATCTATCCAGCAATGTTCTCCATTTTCAGGAGTTAAGGGTGGATGTACCTGATTATCTTCAGGGACTTCAGGCTCTGGGTTGCGAGGAGGCTCGTTAACACGATCTTGCTCTTGTTCTAGAGCGAGACGCTGCAAGATCCTTGCATATTCTTCAAGATCCGGCATGGAAGCCAGATCATCTTCTTCGTCTTCTCTGTGTGGCTCAACATAGTTGATTTCCACTGGAGCAATGACAGGTGCTGGGTTAACAGCATCTTCTTGTGCAGCCTCTTGGTCTTCTTCATCATCAGACCAGGATCCTTGTGGTTGCAAGGGGTTATACCAGATTACTGGCATAAGGTGAGTTTCAGGAACCCATTCTTCGTCGGAGAGATACTCTCCTGTTTCAAGAGATTCCTCCCACTCGCCGGTGTAGTTGGGCTCGAATCCATCGTCGGTGTCGCTGGACTCGTATCCATCAATGGAGAATCCAACTACCGAGTTGCAAGAGTATGATGCCCCCTGCATAGCTTCTTCTCTGAATTGAGGTGGCATGAAATCACTGAGAGTGAGTTTTCTTACCCCCTTTGAAGTCTCTGGAAGGGACGTTTCTGTTGCCCCGAGTGAAGTGGTAGAGGAGACCTCTGCCTTTTCAGGGACTTCTTGTTTTGGCTGGGTCTTCTCTTGCCGTTTGAGCCTGAGGAGATGTTTCCTAGCCTGCCTTCGCTGTTGAGCTGTTGGCTTTGTTTTGACGATCTCCCAATTTTCATCTTCCAGGAGATCGGGATGTACCCATATGGGTTGTCCGTCTGGTGTCGGGTAAGGAACCAACACTTCGGACGTTTGAATTCTTTTTATCATCTTGAAGGAAGTAGTGATCTTCTTCTTCGGTGATTTTGGTGTTTGTCCGCGTGACACCATGTTGACGGAGGCGGGGCCATAATTTTCGTCAAAGGTGATGACTCCGTTTTTCCACATCTCGTTTATCTTCTCTCTCACAACAAAGCATTGATTGAGAGGATGCGAGACCATCTGGTGGTATGGACAGTACCGAGGATCATTGGTTTTGCCAACGTCTCCAGGTCTTTTGGGCTCTGGCAAAATGAGTTTGCCATTTGCTAGGAGAGCCTCAAAGATTTCTTCAACGTCTTCATCGAACGGATATTTCTTTTCTACACGTTCTTTGAAGGCATCAGAGAGTTCAGGCCTTTTACCTGCAGTTTTGTTTTCAGCTTTCTTTGGCTGCTGAGGAGCTGACTTAGTCTGGACATTGAGAACCTCCTTCTTCTTTGGTTTAGAGGTTGCAACAGCAGTCGGCTCTTTCTTTGATGATTTCTGACTGTTGAGGTCTTTGATCACCGTTTCAGCTTCCATGGAAGCTTCCAGGAGTTCTCCCAGGTTTTTTGATTTGTTGCCGATGATCATGGAGCGGATTTTAGCTCTCATGTTGTTTCGGCAGATGTCGACTAGCGACGCTTGTGGCAGTACATCTGAGCATTTGTACGCCATTGCTTTCCACTTGTGAATGAAGTCATAAGTTGACTCATTCTCTCCCTGTTTTAGGCTGCAGAGCTGAGCCATAGTAACAGGATGATCCTCACCTTGGAAGTGGGTCAGGAAGCGTGTCTCCAGCATAGCCCAGTTCTGAATGGAGTTCTCCGGCAGAGTGGAGTACCAATCGAAGGCCGTACCTTTTAGGGTACTTGCAAAGAGGCGAATCTTGAGTGCATCTTGATCCGCGATAGCTCCCGTCAAGATCTTGAAGTGGATGACGTGCTGTCTGGCCGATCCTTTCCCCGTATATGTTTGGAGAGTAGGATGTTTGAATTTTGTGGGGAACGGGACCGAGTCCATCCATAAAGGATATGGTGGCTTGATCCCATGCTCTTTGAGTATATCCTCTTCTTTAGCTTTGGCGAGGATACTGTCTACGTCCTTTTTGGTAAGGGCGCGTGACTCATTTTCTTCACAATTCTCCTCGTTATTGTTATGATTCGGAGGAGGCTCATTGTTCACCTGATTTTGGACGACAAGGAGAATGTTTTCCATCAGAGTTTCAATCCTCTGCTGGCCTTGTTCCAACTGCTGGATGCGTGTGAGAGCATCATCTCGAGGTGGATTCTGAGGTGGTGGCTCAGAACTTGTAGCCAAGACGTTCATCCCTCGGGATTCGAACGAAGAAATCGTCCTGGTGACCGAGCTGGGGCTCATTCTTTTTGATGAAGAGCTTGATGAAGGATTACTCTCCCGTCCTTGGCTTGAAGGGGCAGGAGATTCTTCGGGATGTCTTCGTGTCCCGGTGACGCTACGGGTCACCGGACGTCGGACATGGATTTTTGATGCTGACTTTTGGCGTCTTCTGGTTTTTCCAACCATATGGACGGCAGCAACTTGGTCGGGTCTTTCTTTTTCGACCCATTTGTGGGAGACTTGAAGTGTAGGAGGCTGGGTCCGTTGCTTCTCTAGTCTCTTTTGTCGATATGACGCACGGCGGCGTGCTCGACGAGCGATTTGAGCTTCAGTCAGCTCTGGCTGGGCTCTGACGATGAAGGATGTGCTCCCTCGGGCGCAGCAGCCGAGCCTGTCTTCTTTGTAGCTAGGCAAGGACAGGATCCGGACCCGGTCCTTTGCCTGTTGCAGCGAAGCTTTGAACCTTTCGAGTTCGGCCCCTGTAGAGATGAAGGGTCGAACTGAAGGAGTGTAGGCCTTAGCAGGTGCTTGTAGAGGCCTGGTGATGCATGATCTAATTTTGGGCCTGTAGGAACAAGCCGGCTCATGCTGGGTTGACTTGGGAGTCAAGTTGGAGATGGGTCTCTCCTCTTTCATGTAGGCAAGAGGGTAGAACTGGTTTTCTTTGAGTGGGGCCAGGTATGCTGGCTTGGTGGAAATTTGAGACCTTCTTTGTTTTGGGGAAGGTCTTGGAGACCAAGTCTTGGGATAGACCTGGTTGTTTGTGGGTCGAGGCTTCGCGGGGGTGCCGCGGGCTTCGGGCTTTTGGGCGCTCGCCTTTGGTGTCACGGGAGTGACACGTTGAGAGGCGATCTTCTGCTTTTTAGCAGGCGCAGCTTGTTCTTCGGGAAGTGGGAATGGTCCCAGTGTCCCGAAGACGATGGTCCGGGGAGTCGAGGTCGACCCGGAGTTCAGAGAGTTGCCGAGGGAGTTGATGCTTCGGCAGCTGACAGGGCGCTTATGTGTGCGCGTGCTTTGCTTCTGTTGAAGCATGAGTTGGTGCTTGTTCTCATCGAAGATAATGGTTAAGGCTGCCATTGTTAGTTTCGAAAAAGTTCTGAAACAAGACCACATCCATTAGTAATCACAAGAATAATGATCATAAATGGGAATTTCTATGCTTTTGTCTTTTCAAATCGCTCAAGGGACATAACCCAAGCAATATGAGGAAGGCAAAAAGCCATAGAGGGTACAATTGTTCTGACAGCAAGTATGGTGAGCCCAGAATGAGCGTTCCAGTGACTGCTAGAAGCAATTGTAAACCTAAATTCGACTCATCGAGAAGCAGGGCTTGCTCGAGATAAGAAGAATATAAGGTAGGAGTTACAAATGTGCCGGTCACAGATACAGTAGACCCTGAAAGGGCGTACCAGTATTGCTATGCACAAATGTTGGAGATCGCATCCACGAGATGGGATTCTCTTTTTTTTTTTGAAATGTCAAGATTGGATTCATCAAAGAGAGCAGATGGTATTCCGATCCGAATACGGGCTCAACGATTTCCGCGAGCACCAGTACCCAGAAGGGAAGGAACCACAATTTCTCGGATCTGAATCTAAAATGACGAGAGTTTTTTTTTTTTGAAGATTTTTTTTTTTAAGATTTTCATTTTTTTTTTTTTAAAAAAAAAAAAAATCTTTTTTTTTTGTTTAAGATTTTTTTTTGAAAATCCTTTTTTTTATTTTTTATTTTTTTATATTTTTTTTTTATTTTGATTTTTTTATTTTTTTTTTTTTAAGATTTTTTTTTTGAAAATCTTTTTTTTTTATTTTTGATTTTTTTTTATTTTTAAGATTTAAAGACGAGAGAGTACACATAGGCCTCCTAACCCGGTCTTATGAAACCTCAATTGATAGAATTGCCCCCAGGTAAGGGTAGGATTACTTAATGAACCCGTTTGGAGGACCCTTGCCTAGAACAGTCAAGCTGTCTCCACACTCTGGACAAGGCTTTTCTTGAATCAATCGTGATCAAAGAACGCAATTGGTTTAACCTTAGTGGTCTATGTCCCTTTTTTTTTTTATAAAAATCCCAAATAGACTCATCGAAGAGAAACGATGGCCCAAAACCTTAGTCGAACGGGCTCAACATTTCTGCAAGCACCAAAGAACGATAGGATAGGAACAAAGTTTCTCAATTTTGAATCCAAACTAAGAAAACTAATTTTTTTTTATTTTTATTTTTTTTGAAATCTCTAATGAACTCATCGAAGAGAAACGATGGCCCAAAACCTTAGTCGAACGGGCTCAACATTTCTGCAAGCGCCAAAGAACGATAGGATAGGATCAAAGTTTCTCAATTTTGAATTGAAACTAAGAAAACTGATTTTTTGATTTTTTTTTTTCTTTGAAATCTCTAATGAACTCATCGAAGAGAAACGATGGCCCAAAACCTTAGTCGAACGGGCTCAACATTTCTGCAAGCGCCAAAGAACGATAGGATAGGATCAAAGTTTCTCAATTTTGAATTCAAACTAAGAAAACTGATTTTTTTTTTGAAAAGAGAAAGAATGGAAACAAACTCAAAGAAATAGAAATTTCCAAAAAAATCCCATCTCATTTTTTTTTAGGATGCAAAATCCAACATAGGCTACCAACTAGAAAGTAGCCAAGGAATCCGGAAAAGAAGTATAAGCATAGAGCAAAAAGTATGATATGCAAATATTTCATTTCCGAGCACCGTGTTCTCAAATGAACGAGTCCCACCGGGTGTGCCAGCTTGATGGAACGCGCTCCGAGGCGCCCGCTGGGGCGGCTACCGGGGTCGGCGGAACGTGGGAGTCCGTCGGGTCCGGCCCTTTCGCGCCCTGGCGGGCCCTGAAGCGTGCATCAACATTTCTTTTGTGTGGGTGGGTGTGCCAGATTTTCTATTTTACTTGGAATTGCAAGTGGTAATCCGGAGATCAACCTTCGCAAGTAAAAAGGAAATCAACTTCTTTCAAGTTTTCCATTGCACAAATATTTAAGAAAAGAGACATTTTCTTGGTTTGCCGTGAAAGGCGATTTTGTTTGGCATTTATAGCCGATTTTGGCGTTTATAGCCGATTTACAATTCTCATCAATAATGAAAGACAAGAGTTGTGATTTTTGTCTCTTTTAGAAAAATACAAACTACAATGAAAAGCAAGAAAAGGAAGATCTAACTTTTCAGGAGATTGTGGGGGACTCGTTCAGATTGACGGTCGCAAGCCATGTATGGGCTTCACCATCATCCATGCAGATGAGAACAGAAGATGCTCTTGATTCGCTTGGCTTGGCTATAACCTCAGGTTTTTAGGGGACAAAGACCAAGAGAAGGTCCTATGTCCAATAAAAAGCTAAGTAGACGGGCTGAAAAGCCATGTCTAAGCCATTGGAGGTAGCGGGAGAAGGCAAGGACCTTGGGGGGGGTGCCCCCCAAGGGACTCTCGTCACCTTGTAGTGGTGGCCGGTGCAGAACTTCAGCAGAGTTTTCTCTCTTTTTTCTTTCTCTGGATTCTTTCTGATCCCTTTTTTTCTGATCTTCTGATTTTCTCCTCTTTTTTCCGATTCCAATTTCAATGGAATGCTCTCCTATTTATAGGCTTTTGGTAGCCATTTAGGAGGGTTTATGAGCCTTAATGGCTTTAATGGGAGGAGTTACAAGATTTATTTCTTGATTTTGTAACTCCTTTTTCCTTGAATCTGATTGGCCGATGAAGATTAAGGGCTTTTAATCATCTTAATTACCATAATGGGAGGAGTTTCATGGTTTAAATGCCATGAATCAATTGACTTGTAACTCCCAAATGCTTGCTTCTGATTGGGCCGTCCAAAGAAATGAATTAATGGCTGCAATAAAGCTAGTCAATTAACCACATTAATTGGTCGCCGAGCAGTCGAAGAGTCGCGGGCCATGCCGTGTCTTCTGGAATTCTTCTGGCGATGATCATCGATGGATCTATATGCTGATCGACATCGGATGAACATGTAACTTCAGACATTGATAGCTAAGAGTGGGCCGGTGACATCTGTCTTGTCGATTTCACGATCGGTCGGACAGAAAGTGCACTTTCTTGGTCGACCGGTTGGCGATCTTGGAGCGATCAATGATGATTTTATGCTTTTGGAGGTTGACCCGTGATTTTGACGGATGTCGGAGGATATGAGTCAATTTCAAGCACTAAAAATCACATTTTCAGGAAACCACAGGGGCCAAAGTGCGCGAAACGCGAAAAAAGACGGAAAAACGGGTCACCGGCGGAAAATCCGGTGACCCGGACCTCCATGGTCGCCGGCGACCATGGGCCATGGTCGCCGGCGACCATGGACCGGCGACCATGGGCCATGGTCGCAGGGGCCTGCGACCATGGGCCATGGTCGCAGGGGTCCGCGACCCTGGGGGATTTTTCCCCTTCGGAGCCCGTTTTGCGGTCGTTTTGAGGTCTTTTTCGTCGCCGTTTTCTTCTGTATTTTTCTTGACATTTCTTCTCATTTATTGGCTTGATTTCCCTGTAGAAAACCTGATGAGAATCCTTGCATTTTTAGAGTGTAAAGTTTCCAATTTTCCGGGAAAGCCGAAGACTTTGTCGCGTAGAGCTGCTGATTTTCCGCCAGAAGCTGAAACTTGGTCAAACGATGTCGGAATGACCTGAAATTTGAGGTGAAGCCTCCTGAGCAATAAATAAGACCAACCATAGGCTTTTGTTTGAGTTTTGAAGCCGTTTGGGGTCCCGTCGATGCTTCACTTGATTTTGCTGCGGGGAAAATGCCGAGCGTTGATATGTGGCCAAACGATGTCCGATTGACCTGAAATTTGACGGGGAGCCTATTGGAGTCATTTTGAGACGTTCCATGGGCTCCGTTTTGGATGTCATGGTCCCGGGTTGCTCCGCCGCCGGTAGGCTTGATTTTCTCTCGGAGCATCGAAACCTGGTCAAACGTTTTCGGAATGACCTGAAATTTGACGTGCAGCCTTTTGGAAGCATGTTGAAGCCACTCATGCACTTGGTTTGATGAGCGAAGGCTTCGGTGGTTCCCGCCGCCGGGAGGCTTGATTTTGCTGCTCGAGCATTGATGGAGGGTCAAACGTTGTCGGTTTGACTTGAAATTTGGCATGGAGCCCTTTTGAGACATGCTGGAGTCATCTGTAGGCTCTGATCGAAGTTTTGACGTCTCCGATGATGTCGCCGCCGGGAGCGCCTGTTTAGCTGTCGGAGAAGTGAAGTTAGGCCAAATGTTGTCGAAATGGCCCGAAACTTCATGTGTACTCTTCTCTTGGCTATCTTGAAGGATCTTGCAGTTTTTGTTTGATTCTGACAAGATTTGATTTTTTGGAGAAATTGCATTGCCTATTTATGGCAGGTTGCGACTTCATGCAGCTTTCTTGATGTTGAAGAGGCAAAGTGACATTTTTGGTGTCAACAAGTTTCATTTTTGTATTGAGGTGGCATGAAATCATCAAGAGTGAATTTTCTTACCGCCTTCGAGGTTTTGGGAAGAGACTCTTCCATTGTCCCAAGTGAAGCAGTGGAAGAAGTTTCTGCTTTTTTCAAGGACTTCTTGTTTTGGTTGAGACTTCTTCTGCTGTTTGAGCTTACGGAGTTGTCTCTTGGCTTGCCTTCGCTGCCTAGCGGTCGGTTTTGTTTTGACGATCTCCCAATTTTCATCATCTAGGAGATCGGGATGCACCCATATAGGCTATCCATCTGATGTTGGATAGGGAACCAATTCTTGGGACGTTTGAGCCATTTTTATCACCTTGAATGAAGTAGTGGTCGTCCTCTTCGGTGATTTTGAAATTTGTCGACATGACACCATGTTGACAGAAATGGAGCCGTAGTTTTTGTCGAAAGTTATGACTCCGTTTTTCCACATCTCATTGATCTTCTCTCTCATAACGAAGCATTGATTGAGAGGATGTGAGATCATCTGATGGTATGGACAGTATCGGGGATCGTTGGTTTTACTAACATCTCCCGGTCTTTTGGGCTTTGGCAAAATGAGTTTGCCATTTGCCAGGAGAGCCTCAAAGGTTTCTTCAACATCTTCATCGAACGGATATTTCTTTTCTACACGTTCTTTGAAGGCATCAGAGAGTTCAGGTCTTTTACCTGCAGTTTTGTTTTCAGGTTTCTTTGGTTGCTGAGGAGCTGATTTAGTCTGCACATTGAGAACCTCTTTTTTCTTTGGTTTTGAGGTTGTAACAGCAGTCGGCTCTTTCTTTGATGATTTCTGATTGTTGAGGTCTTTGATCACCATTTCAGCTTCAATGGAAGCTTCGAGGAGTTCTCCCTGATTCTTTGATTTGTTGCCAATGATAATGGAGCGAATTTTTGCTCTCATATTGTTGTTGACTAGCGACGCTTGTGGCAGTACATCTGAGCATTTGTACGCCATTGCCTTCCAGTTGTGAATGAAGTTGTATGTTGACTCATTCTCTCCCTATTTTAGGCTGCAGAGTTGAGCCATAGTAACAGGATGATCCTCACCTTGGAAGTGGGTTAGGAAGCGTGTTTCCAGCATAGCCCAGTTTTGGATGGAGTTCTCCGGCAGAGTGGAGTACCAATCAAAGGCTGTACCTTTTAGGGTACTTGCAAAGAGGCGAATCTTGAGGGCATCTTGATCCGCAATGGCTCCCGTCAGGATCTTGAAATGGATGATATGCTGTTTGGCTGAACCTTACCCAGTATATGTTTGGAGAGTAGGTTACTTGAATTTTGAAGGGAACGGAACCGAGTCCATCCATAGAGGGTAGGGTGGCTTGATCCCATGTTCCTTCAATGTATCCTCTTCTTTTGCTTTTGTGAGGATATCGTCCACGTCCTTTTTGGTAAGGGCGCGAGACTCATTGTTTTCTGCATTGCCCTCGTCATCTTCATGATTCAGAGGAGTTTCATTGTTAGGTGGTGGACGCTGTAGAGTGAGAATAAGGTTTTCCATTAGAGCCTCAATTCTCTGTTGTCCTTGCTCCAACTGCTGGATGCGTGCAATTACGTCATCATGCGGTGGAGGCTGCTCAGAACTTGTAGCCAAGACGTTCATCCCTCGGGATTCGAATGAAGAAATCGTTTTGGTGACTGAGCTGGGGCTCATTCTTCTGGATGAAGAATTTGAGGAGTGGTTACTCTGGTGTTCTTGGGTTGGAGGAGGGGAAGATTCTTCCAAATGTGTTCTTGTCCGAGAGACGCTGCGAGTCACTGGACTTCTAATACTGATTTTGGTTGCCGACTTCTGACGTTTTCTTGTTTTGCCAACCATATGAACAGCAACGAATTGGTCGGGTCTTTCTTTTTCGACCCATTTGTTTGAGACGTGGAGAGTAGAACGCTGTGTTCTTTGTTTCTCGAGTCTCTTTTGTCGATATGCAGTGCGGCGACGCATACGACGAGCAATTTGAGTATCAGTCAGCTCTGGCTGGGTTCTAGCAATGAAGGATGTAGTCCCTCGTGCACAGTAGCCGAGTTTGTTTTCTTTGAAGCTTGGCAAGGACAGAATCTGGACGCGGTCCTTTGCCTGTCGCAGTGAAGATTTGAATTTTGCGAGCTTGGCCCCTGTTGAGATGAAGGGTCGACTCACGGGAGTGCAGGCTTCAGCATATTTTTGCGGAGGCCTAACGATGTAGGATTTAATTTTTGGCTTGTAGGAGCAAGGTGGCTCATGATGATTTTGTTTTTTTTTTTGGGCGGAGGGTAGGTTTCTCCTCTTTCATGTAAGAGAGAGGGTAGAACTGATTCTCCTTGAGAGGGGCCAGGTATGCTGGCTTTGCAGATGTTTGGGACCTCCTTTGCTTTGGTGAAGATCTCGGGGACCAAGTTTTAGGGTAAACCTGGTTTCTTGTGGATTGAGGCTTCGTGGGAACGCCACGGGCTTCAGGCTTCTTGGTGTTCGCCCTTGGTGCTATTTTAGTGACACGTTGCGGGGCGGTTTTCTACTTCTTGGCAGGTACAGTGTCTTCTGCGGGAAGTGGGAATGGTCCCAGCGATCCGAAGACGATGGTCCGGAGAGTTGAAGTTGACCCGGTTTTGGAGAGTTGTTGAGGGAGATGTCACTTCGGCAACTGGCAGGGCGCTTATGCTTGTTTTGCTTATCTTGAAGCATAAGCAGGTACTTGTTCTCATCGAAAGTGATGGTTAATGAAGCTGCCATTGTTAGTTTTGGAAAACTTCTGAAACAAGACCAAATCCATTAGTAATCACAAGAATATGGTGATCATAAATGGAGAACCACTATGTTTTTTGGCTTTTCAAATCACTTGAGGGGACATGGCCCAGCCCAAGGACGATGAAGAAGGCAAAAAGCCATAGAGGATACAATTGTTCTAAAATGCAAGTATAGTAGGCTCAGAGTGAGCGTTCCAATGACTGCTAGAAGCAATTGTAGACCTTAATTCAAATTACCGAGAAGCAAGGCTCACTCGAGCTAAAATGATATAAGGTTGGAAATACAAATGTGTCGGTCGCGAATACAGTAGACCCGAAAGGGCGTACTAGCACCGCTAGGCACAAATGTTGCAAATAGCATCCTTGGGAAGGACACGAGATGGGATTTTTTTGAAAGGTCAAATTTGGATTCATAAAGGAGAGCAAATGGTGTTCCAATTCGAACAAAGGCTCAATATTTCTGCGAGCGCTAAATTCAGAAGGGAAGGAACCAGAATTTCTCGGATGTGAATCCAGACATGACGGAAGTTTTTTTTGAAAGGTCAAGATTGAATTCATCAAAGAGAGCAAATGGTGTTCCGTTCCGAACAAGGCTCAACATTTCTGCGAGCGCTAAATCCGAAAGGGAAAGAACGAAGATTTCTCAACTCTGAACTCAAAAGTGACGGAAGTTTTTTTTTTTTTTTTGAAAGGTCAAGATTGAATTCATCGAAGAGAGCAAATGGTGTTCCATTCCGAACAAGGCTCAACATTTCTGCGAGCGCTAAATCCGAAAGGGAAAGAACCAAGATTTCTCAACTTTGAATTCAAAGTGACAGAAGTTTTTTTTTTTTTTTTTAAAGATTTTTTTTAGAGGATTTTTTTTTTGAAAGGTGCACTTAGGTTTCCAATTCGATCTTATGAAACCTTATAGATAGATCAGCCCCCAGGTAAGGGTAGGATTACTTAATGAACCCGTTTGGAGGACCCTTGCCTCGAACAGTCTAGCTGTCTCCACACTCTGGACAAGGCTTTTCTTAAATCCACTTTGGTCAAAGAACGCAATTGGTGGAACCTTAGTGTTTTTTTTAAACTCTTTTTTTTTTGAAAGGTTTTTTAATGAACTCATCAATGAGAGCGAATGCTGTTCCAATCCGAACAAAGGCTCAACATTTCTGCGAGCGCTAAATCCGAAAGGGAAGGAACCAAGGTTTCTCAAATTTGAATGCAAAAGAGAGAAAACTAATTGTTTTTTTTTTCTGAAATTATAAATTTTTTTTTTGAAATCCCAATTGGACTCATCAAAGAGAAAAGATGGCCCAATCCCCGATATGAACGATAGCTGCGAACATTTCTGTGAGCTATCAAGTTCGAAGAGGGGAAAGATCAAAATTTCTCAAAGTTGAGTTTTTAAGAAAAGGAGATCATTTTTTTTTTGAAAGAATTTGAAATGAAGTTTTTGTTTTTGAAATCCCAATTGGACTCATCAAAGAGAAAAGATGGCCCAATCCCCGATATGAACGATAGCTGCGAACATTTCTGCGAGCTATCAAGTTCGAAGAGGAGAGGATCAGAATTTCTCAAAGTTGAATCTAAGAAAAGAAATCAGATTTGTTTTTTTTTTTTTGAAGTGAGAAAAAACAATTGAAATCCCATCTCATATTATTTTAGATGCAAAATGCAACATAGGCCACCAACTAGAAAGGAGCCAAGTGATCAAAGCATCACGTTCTCAAGTCAACGGGTCCCACCGGGTATGCCAACTTGATGGACCCGAAAGGAATCTTCCGTCCTCTCCTTCCACACCCCGGGGGCTGACCTGGGTCTCGGCGGAGGAGGGAAAATCTCAGGCATCAACATTTTTGTACGGGTATGCTAGATTTACTTTCTACTTGGAATTTGGAATGGTGATAATCCGGAGATTGACCTTCACAAGTGGAAAGGAAATCAATCCTTTTTTCTAACTTTTCAAATTGCATTAATATTAAGAAAAGAGACAAGTTTGTTTTTTTAGATGCCGTAGGAGGCGTTTTTGTTTGTTTGCCGTGAAAGGCGATTTTACAAAACTCATCAAATGTAAAAGACAAGAATTGTGATTTCTTTTTGTCTCTTTAAGAAATACAAACTACAATAGAAAAGTAAGAAAATGGATCTAACTTCTCAGGAGATTGCTGGGACACGTTGATGAAGGAAACCGCGATTCAGATCTGAAACTTCTCATATAGAGACAACTATGGCTGATACAAAGCATGACAGATTTTAAAAATCTGATTTCTGCACTATGCAGCGGAAATCAGCCATAAAGAATCGCATAGAAACTCCATGAAATCATAATCAACATGTGTCTAATTAAAAGGAGATTATAGAAGACTATTACCTCAAAGATTTGCAAGCTTTAAACCTCTGAAAATCTGATGCAAAAGGGACAAGATCAGGTCTGCAATCAGCTAATATGCTGCAGGAATTTCTGCAGGAATTATTCTTCTTCTAATCTTCTCCTCTATCTCACTTCCAAATCTGATTGGCTAAGGTGGTGGAACCTTAATCTAGGTTTTGAGATGAGTTTCTAGAATCATATGAGATGGAAATCTCCTCAAGAAAGAAGAGAAACAAGGGCTGGACGTTTTGGGCTTTGTTCTTGTGTTTTAAGGTGATTCACGCCCAAGGGAAGCTTCCTCCTTATATGAAGATTACAAGGAATCCTTTCCCATTAAGTTTCTCCTACTAATTCTCTTAGAAGTCCTAAAAAGAAAGCTCAATCCTAAGATTAATTTCCTCTTAGAAACATTCCAAATTAGAAAAGGAAACTATGATGAATATCCCTTAAACTTAGCAATTAGTAATCCTAGTTGTGCAACACTTACTAATTTAAGTTTGTAAGGGAAACTCTATTATAGGAATACTTGTCCAAGGAGGAGTCCAACCTTCCAAGTAGAGAGACCTACTCAAAGTTGGAGACCCCATACTAAGAAAACCCTATGTTGGACGTCCCACATGCTATGGCCCACACTATGGCCCACATGTCCATAATTTGTCTAGAATTAAATTCATGTATGCCATCAAGGCCTATTTGAATTTAAATTCAAAATTATTTTTCCATAAAATAATTCAACCTCATCTCCTAATCAAATTAGGAAACCATGCCAATATAGGAAAGTGACTAGAGAAGGGACCAAAAGACATATTTGCCCTTGGCTCCCAAAATGACCAAAACGTCCATGCTAAACCCATAGCAACATTAAGACCATTTTAACCTTAACTCATTCCACTAGAGAGTTATAGTTGCACTCCAGGGACAAATATTAAGTATGAAATAAGCTTGTCATAAAATGACTGTTGTCTCCGACCTACCAAGTGCAATGACCTAAATGCCCCTCTATGTAACATCCTCAATCGAGTCAGGTTATCCGATGTACTATCAACCTTCTCGATTAAATCTTAAACCTTAGAACTTCATATCCTTGACTTAATCATCATCCTGATATTATTCTCTTGATCCCGGGAGCGACCCACAAGTTCAATATCAATAAGGAACATCCATATACTAAGATCTTAGATTTTGATGATCAATCGGATAATTCTAAGGGGACGATCAATCCATCAGTAGATGGCATAGATTCTATATTGCATTTGCATGTCCCAACTGATCGAGCCCGAGTACCTAACTCACAGAGCTGTTGACCCATGAAAAGAATCTCACCCATAGTGAATTAAAGTACAAGAACTTGACTTCGTCAGTTCATCCACAGATGCTCAAGATTAAGAGCACCGGTCACTTAGTAGCATGAGGTGATTTGATCTCTCTCTGTGATAGTACTGTTATAGAGATCACACCTACAATGGTCCTGTTCAATGCATGACACATGCACTAATGAGATAGATCCGGGAAAGCCCTCCCGTGACTTAGGTATGTCACCCTATATAGGAGAGTATCTCATTATAACTTAAACCAAGATGAAGTGCCTAACTCCATCTTTCAGTTATGAACAAATCTGTTGTTTCCAATATCCATGAATCAGACCTATCTGTGTGAAGCCACTTCACACCTGATTCAATTATTAGAAAACAATGAGCCTTACACACAACCATACATATACACATGTTTATAGAGAAAGAATCATTCCAATATATATAACCAATAAATATCCAGTAACAGAGAGAAAAAAACAGCTAGTGGGCTTTAGGGCATACACCAATCCCAACAAACTCCCACTTGCACTAAAGATCACTACTTCCTAACCTAACTCCCATAGACTCAACATGAGAAGTAAAGACTTTCTCAGTAAGAGTCTTAGTAAATGGGTCTGCTAAGTTATTAGCTGAGGCAATCTGTTCCACAACTATTTCTCCATTCTGAACGAATTCCCGGATCAAGTGGTACTTTCTCTGAATGTGCTTGCCTTTCTTGTGATTCCGGGGCTCTTTACACTGTGCTATCGCACCTGTGTTGTCGCAGTGCATGACAATCGGTTTTTCTGCTGCAGAAACAACTCCTAATTCCAAAAGGAATTTCCTGAGCCATACTGCTTCCTTTGCAGCTTCCGCTGCCGCCACATACTCTGCTTCCATGGTAGAGTCAGCAATACAATCTTGCTTAACACTTCTCCATGAAATAGCCCCTCCCGATAGAGTAAAAACATATCCTGAGGTTGACTTTCTGGCATCCATATCTGATTGGAAATCTGAGTCTGTATACGCCAAAGGCGTTAAATCATCTGCTCGATAAGTCAACATATAATCTTTCGTTCTCCGAAGATACTTGAATATATGTTTCACAGCTGTCCAATGCATAGGTCCAGGGTTTGACTGATATCTGCTAACCATGCCGACGGCAAAGCAAATATCTGGTCTAGTACATAACATTGCATACATGAGACTTCCAACAGCTGATGCATATGGAACTCTCTTCATGTTCTCTATCTCATCAGGTGTCTTAGGACATTGATCTCGAGATAGTGGTAGTCCATGTCTAGAAGGTAGCAAGCCCTTCTTGGAGTCATGCATGTTAAACTTGACCAATATCTTCTCAATATATGAAGATTGGGATAAGGCTAACATCTTATTCTTGCGATCTCGCAGGAGCTTGATCCCTAAGATGTAGCATGCCTCACCCAAATCCTTCATCTGAAATTGAGATGATAACCAAACCTTTGTGGATGATAGTGCACCTACATCGTTTCCAATGAGCAATATGTCATCTACATATAGGACCAAAAATATGACTGCATTACCACTTCCTTTCTTATACACACATGGTTCATCAATATTTTGATTAAAGCCAAAAGATTTGACTGCCTGATCAAACTTGATGTTCCATGCTCTAGATGCTTGCTTAAGTCCATAAATGGACTTCTTAAGTTTACAGACCATGTTCTCTTGGCTACTAGCAATGAAACCTTCTGGTTGCATCATATAGATGCATTCGTCAAGACTTCCATTAAGAAAAGCTGTCTTGACATCCATTTGCCATATCTCGTAGTCATAATGACATGCGATGGCTAAGAGAATCCTTATGGACTTGAGCATAGCCACTGGTGAAAAGGTTTCCTCATAATCGATACCCTCTTTCTGAGTATATCCTTTCGCCACCAGTCTTGCTTTGAAGGTTTCCACCTTCCCGTCCACTCCTCTCTTCCTCTTGTAAATCCACTTGCACCCTATGGGTTTGATCCCTTCAGGTGCATTTACAAGTTCCCAGACTTGATTGGAATACATCGAATCCAATTCAGATTTCATCGCTTGCTGCCACATGTCAGCATCTATATCCGTTACTGCTTCATCGTAACTAGTAGGATCCTCAACCATATCCTCAGAGTCTGTCTTTAAAGACACTCCTAGATATCTATCTGGTTGTCTAGGAATTCTCCCACTACGACGAGGCTCCGGAGTGTTTAAAGGAATATCCGGTCCATCTACTGTTTCAGGATCTGGTACAGATGTTATAGGGGATTCTGGAAGAATCTCCTCAAGAGTTTCTGTACTACTAAGCTCTTGATGCATCATACAATCATCCTCTAAGTATCTAGCATGAGTGCTGATGAGCACTTTTTGCTCCTTTGGATGATAAAAGATGCCACCTCTAGTTCCCTTAGGATACCCAATGAAGTAGCACATTTCCGATCTGGGTTCTAGCTTGGTAGCTTTATCATTCAGTACATAAGCTGGACAACCCCAAATGTGGATATGTCTTAAACTAGGTTTTCGACCTGTCCACATTTCTTGCGGTGTCCTAGGTACTGACTTAGATGGTACCAGATTTAAAATGTATGCTGCTGCTTCTAAGGCATATCCCCAAAAAGATATAGGTAGGGTTGCATGACTCATCATGGACCTTACCATATCAAGAAGAGTACGGTTTCTTCTCTCTGCTACACCATTTTGCTGGGGTGTACCCGGTGCAGACAACTGAGATACAATCCCTTGTTGTGTGAGGTACTCCTTGAACTCACATAGGAGGTATTCGCCACCTCGATCAGATCGAAGGGCTTTGATATGTTTCCCTAGTTGTAACTCTGCCTCAGCCTTGAATTGTTTGAACTTATCAAACGCCTCAGACTTGCGTCGCATCAAATAGACATATCCATACCTAGAGTAATCATCGGTGAAGGTGATGTAATACTCATATCCTCCTCTTGCTAGTTTGTTCATAGGACCACACACATCAGTGTGAACCAATTCTAACAACTCATTTGATCTTAGTCCCTTTCCAGAGAATGACCTTTTGGTCATCTTTCCCTTGAGACAAGATTCGCACTGAGGAAAAGGTTCGAAATCTAATGAGCTCAAGGGCCCATCTTCTACCAACCTCTGAATCCGTTTTAGGTTAATGTGACCCAAACGTAAGTGCCAAAGATAGGTGTCATTGGTTGAAGATACCTTCCTCGTAAGGGAAGTAGAACTTTCTAGTTGTACATTATGCAGTGTGGGAGCAATAGGATTTATATAAAATAAGTTATCATGTATTCTACCGAAACATATAATATTTCCATCTCTACTGATATCAACACTAGAATGGAAAGAAACTGAATAATTAAATTCAATAAGTCTGGAAACAGAAATTAAATTCTTCCTCATGTCCGGAACATAGAAAACATTATTTAAAATCAAAATCCTATCATTAAAAAAATGTAGAGAAACATTTCCCACTGCAACCGCCCAAACTTTAGCTCCAGTTCCAACTCTAAAGGCAAACTCCCCTTTCTCAATTTTCTGTATTATCTGAAACCCCTGCAACGAATTGCAGATATGATTAGTGGCTCCAGAGTCTACTATCCACGAGTCAGTAGAATCAACCACTAAACAAGTTTCAATGAAATAAGAAAAAGATGTACCTTTATTAACCGAGCCTTTGAGCTTGGGACAATCTTTCTTCCAATGACCTTTGAGGCCACACTTGAAGCATTTCCCTTTGGGCTTATCATCTGTACCCTTGTCCTTTCTATTACCAGCATTGCCCTTTTTCTATCCCTTTCCCTTGATCTTCTTTTTCTTCATCTTCTTCCCTTTCGGGTTCAGATGAGAGGAAGACTGGAAAAAATGGGCTTGGGCCTTGGGCTTCATGATGGCCTCTGCTGCCTGGAGTTCCTTAATTAACTCCGCATGGGTCATGTCCATCTTGCTCATATTGAAATTGAGCTTGAACTGATTGAAGGAATCCGGCAGAGTTTCTAGAATCATATCAGTTTGACTCTCTCCATCAATCTCAGCCCTAGAATCTCAGCTACATTGAAACAATCCATCATCTTGAGCATATGATCTCTGACAGGTGTTCCTTCAGCCATTCTAGTATTCATGATGGTTCTTATAGCAGCTTGCCTAGCTGGCCTGCTCTTGTCTGCGAACATTTCTGACAAGGACATCATGATTTCGTAGGCTGTGTCCATATTCTCGTGCTGTGTTTGCAACACGTTGGACATGGAAGCGAGCATGTAGCATTTAGCCATGTTGTTCGCTTTCTTCCACTTCCTTTCAGCCTCTAACTGGTCTTCAGTAGAATTGGGATCAATATCAGGACAATTATCTACCAAGACATACTTGTACTCTTCAGCAGTGAGTACTATGTCAAGATTTCTCTTCCAATCTATGTAATTAGGGCCGGTCAACTTGTTCTCACGAAGAATACTCATCAACGGGCTAAAAGAATCTTTACCCATCTCTCTCTGGATATAAAATGGTTTATAATTAGACAGGCAGTATATATGTAACATGCATATGGTGCTTGTTATAAAAGGAAAAACATGCACAAAACTTTTTACATTATTTCAACCCTAAACATAATGTATCAGTGTTTCAACCTCCTCATAAACCCTCCATCGAAAGGATGGCCGAGCCTATAGTAACGTTGAATTAAGCTCTTCTTATTTGGATTATCACTATCTGGATACATATCCAGTGACAGTCCAATCACTGATTGGTTTGACCTCATAAGACAAATAACTCTAACTCCTTGAAGAGATTATTACCGCCTTATGTCAAGTGTATTACCATCTCTTATGAAAAATTCCCAGAATGTCCAAATCTAGAAGTGAGCTTTGGTAAAGAACTCCACCGAAGGGATGGCTGCTCCCACCAACACTTCATTGACATTCTATAGAAGTGATCTTTAGTAAAGAACTCCACCGAAGGGATGGCCGCTCCTACTAACACCTCATTACGAATATTCACTTTAGTTCACCCACTAACCCATCGAAGTGGTCTTTAGTAAAGAACTCCACCGAAGGGATGGCCGCTCCCACTAACACTTCTAATGAGATTAATATGAACCGAGAATGGAAAGTCGTGGGGTTTTTCCTAAACCCCTCTCCCACTTGATAATTTATCACTAGGGTTTATAAACTTTCCTTTGATCTTCTTCGTTTTCTCAAAAGCTCTTTTTAAAACTAGCAGACTTGGTTAATTAAATTCATGACTCAATGACTCAAGTCATCTTGAAAGTAAATAACCTTTGCATTAAAACATTTGGGAAAAACCCTTAATAGAATCAAAAACCTAATTAGGGTTTTGGGGAACCCTTAGGTAGCATCTAATTAGATTTTGAGTTTAGTCTATTTTGGAAACAAAGGGTGCCAACCCTATCCAATTTTAAACCTTAGACAATTAGAAGGTGCTGGTCTAAGTCCCGTTTAAAACCAATTGACCAAACAAAAACATACTAATTTAAGAAAGATGCCATTTTTTAGATCCTAATGGTGGCCATGTTTCTAGGTGACAATTATAGCAATTATATAAAGCATTCAACCATGCATTCCATATATAAAAGCAAATAAAAGTATGCAATCCTTGATGGCTCCCTGTCCTTAGGATTTCAAATCCTAATCGAATTAGGACTCCTCATGCATCTAGAAGTCTTGACTCCTTCATCTCCAAGGATTCCAATTTCTTGCAACCTTCTTGTCTTGAAACTTTCCTTTTCATGCTTGTGTCCATAAAAAATATATACAAGCAAACCCATGAAAAACAAAACAAAAATTACATTGGAGATTCCTATGCTTTTCAAAAAAAGCTTACATCAAGACTAGTTGGAATAAAATTAAGAAAACTTTACAACTTCCTATGATCGCTAACCGTGCAATCGTACACTTTCCAACTAATAAAACAAACATCCAAATCCACATAACATACATGCGAACCATCAAGGATGCTAATTATGGCTGCAACCAAATAGGTTAGTGCATAATGTACAACATGATTCAGATCTGGAAAAATTAATTCCAGCCATCCAAACATAACCAGCATACAAAAATACAGCACTAATACAAATCTGAAATAAATTTCAGCAGGGTGCCACCATGCCCCTTCTAATCTAGGATTAATTAATCACATCATGGGATCATGATTTCGCATGGAGTAGCTCTGATACCACTGAAGGAAACCACGATTCAGATCTGAAACTTCTCATATAGAGACAACTATGGCTGATACAAAGCATGACAGATTTTAAAAATCTGATTTCTGCACTATGCAGCGGAAATCAGCCATAAAGAATCGCATAGAAACTCCATGAAATCATAATCAACATGTGTCTAATTAAAAGGAGATTATAGAAGACTATTACCTCAAAGATTTGCAAGCTTTAAACCTCTGAAAATCTGATGCAAAAGGGACAAGATCAGGTCTGCAATCAGCTACTATGCTGCAGGAATTTCTGCAGGAATTATTCTTCTTCTAATCTTCTCCTCTATCTCACTTCCAAATCTGATTGGCTAAGGTGGTGGAACCTTAATCTAGGTTTTGAGATGAGTTTCTAGAATCATATGAGATGGAAATCTCCTCAAGAAAGAAGAGAAACAAGGGCTGGACGTTTTGGGCTTTGTTCTTGTGTTTTAAGGTGATTCACGCCCAAGGGAAGCTTCCTCCTTATATGAAGATTACAAGGAATCCTTTCCCATTAAGTTTCTCCTACTAATTCTCTTAGAAGTCCTAAAAAGAAAGCTCAATCCTAAGATTAATTTCCTCTTAGAAACATTCCAAATTAGAAAAGGAAACTATGATGAATATCCCTTAAACTTAGCAATTAGTAATCCTAGTTGTGCAACACTTACTAATTTAAGTTTGTAAGGGAAACTCTATTATAGGAATACTTGTCCAAGGAGGAGTCCAACCTTCCAAGTAGAGAGACCTACTCAAAGTTGGAGACCCCACACTAAGAAAACCCTATGTTGGACGTCCCACATGCTATGGCCTACACTATGGCCCACATGTCCATAATTTGTCTAGAATTAAATTCATGCATGCCATCAAGGCCTATTTGAATTTAAATTCAAAATTATTTTTCCATAAAATAATTCAACCTCATCTCCTAATCAAATTAGGAAACCATGCCAATATAGGAAAGTGACTAGAGAAGGGACCAAAAGACATATTTGCCCTTGGCTCCCAAAATGACCAAAACGTCCATGCTAAACCCATAGCAACATTAAGACCATTTTAACCTTAACTCATTCCACTAGAGAGTTATAGTTGCACTCCAGGGACAAATATTAAGTATGAAATAAGCTTGTCATAAAATGACCGTTGTCTCCGACCTACCAAGTGCAATGACCTAAATGCCCCTCTATGTAACATCCTCAATCGAGTCAGGTTATCCGATGTACTATCAACCTTCTCGATTAAATCTTAAACCTTAGAACTTCATATCCTTGACTTAATCATCATCCCGATATTATTCTCTTGATCCCGGGAGCGACCCACAAGTTCAATATCAATAAGGAACATCCATATACTAAGATCTTAGATTTTGATGATCAATCGGATAATTCTAAGGGGACGATCAATCCATCAGTAGATGGCATAGATTCTATATTGCATTTGCATGTCCCAACTGATCGAGCCCGAGTACCTAACTCACAGAGCTGTTGACCCATGAAAAGAATCTCACCCATAGTGAATTAAAGTACAAGAACTTGACTTCGTCAGTTCATCCACAGATGCTCAAGATTAAGAGCACCGGTCACTTAGTAGCATGAGGTGATTTGATCTCTCTCTGTGATAGTACTGTTATAGAGATCACACCTACAATGATCCTGTTCAATGCATGACACATGCACTAATGAGATAGATCCGGGAAAGCCCTCCCGTGACTTAGGTATGTCACCCTATATAGGAGAGTATCTCATTATAACTTAAACCAAGATGAAGTGCCCAACTCCATCTTTCAGTTATGAACAAATCTGTTGTTTCCAATATCCATGAATCAGACCTATCTGTGTGAAGCCACTTCACACCTGATTCAATTATTAGAAAACAATGGGCCTTACACACAACCATACATATACACATGTTTATAGAGAAAGAATCATTCCAATATATATAACCAATAAATATCCAGTAACAGAGAGAAAAAAACAGCTAGTGGGCTTTAGGGCATACACCAATCCCAACAGTTGAGATCGACGGTCGCATGTCATGTGTGGGCTTCGCCATCGTCCTTCAAATGAGAACATGTGATGCTTTGATTCTTTGGCTTGGCTCCTAACCTCAGTTTTTTAAAGGACAAGGACCAAGAGGAGGTCCTATATCCAATGAAAAACCAAGTAAACGGGCTGAAAAGCCGCGTTTAGGCCATGTCGGAGAAGGAGGTGACCTTGGGGGGGTGGCCCGCCAAGGGACGTTGATCACCTTGTGGTGCTTCCGGGAGCAAAGTAGCAGGACTTCATCTCTCTCTTGGATTTTCTGGATTTTCAGAGCTTGCACTTGGGAGTTATTTTCATCATGCTTTCTTCTTGGAATGGACCTCCTTTTATAGGCTTTTGGTAGCCATGAGGTGTTTATTGGCATTGATGGCCATGATGAAAGAATTGATGAGGAGTTACAAGTTGATTTTGTAACTCCTTTTTCAAGGCTTGTGATTGGCCGATGAAGGTAGTGGGCATTTAATCACCTTTATGCTTCATGATGATGGAAGTTTCATCGGTTTAATGCCATGATTGCTTGGATTTGTAACTCCTAAATGCTTGAATCTGATTGGGCCGTCAAAAATAATGAGTTAATGACCGCATTAAGTTGTCATAAATGGGTCAATTAACGTCATTAAGTGGTCGCCAAGGCATGTGAAGAGTCGCTGGCCGCGCTGCGCCTTTTGAGATTCTTCTTGCGATCATCACAGGTGGATCCACGCATTGTTTGATGTCGGATTGCGATGCAATTTTAGACATTAGTTGATGTTGGTGGGCTGGTGACATCTGACTTGTCGATTTCACGATCGGTCAGACAGAAAGTAGACTTTCTTGGTCAGCCGGTTAGCGATCTTGAGGCGATCGATGATGATTTCATGCTTTTGACGGCGGATCCGAGATGTCGACGAAGATCAGTCGTTTTCAAGCATCAAACATTGGATTTTCAGAAAATCACAGAGGCAGGAACACCCAAAACGCGAAAAGGATCGGAAAACGGATGTTTTGGTGCAAAATCCGGCGACCCGGATTTAAAGGGTCGCCGGGCGACCATGCACCCAGGGTTGCCGGCGACCTTAGGGTTTTTTGCCCTTTCGTCGCCAAGCTTCGTTTTCGGCCGATTTTGCGTCTTTTTTGTTCCTTTTTTCTTCTGTATTTTTCTTGATATTTTTCCTCAATTATTGACTTCATTTTCTTGGAGAAAACTTGACGAGAACCCGCGCGAAATCGGAGCACAAAGTTTCTCATTTTTCGGGAAAGCCGAAGACTTTGTAGCCGATTTTCCGTCAAGAGTCGAAACTAGGTCAAACGATGTCAGAATGACCTGAAAATTGAGGTGAAGCTTCTTGAGCAGTGGATAGGACCAACCATGGGCTTTTATTTGAGTTTTGAAGCCGTTTGGGGTCCCATCGATGCTTCACTTGATTTTACTGCGGGGAAAATGCCGAGCTTTGATATGTGGTCAAACGATGTCCGATTGACCTGAAATTTGACAGGGAGCCTATTGGAGTCATTTTGAGACATTCCATGGGCTCCGTTTTCAATGTCATGGTCCCGGGTTGCTCCGCCGCCGGTAGGCTTGATTTTCTCTCGGAGCATCGAAACCTGGTCAAACGTTGTCGGAATGACTTGAAATTTGACGTGCAGCCCTTTGGAGGCATGTTGAAGCCACTCATGTACTTTGTTTGATGAGTGATGGCTACGGTGGTTCCCGCCGCCGGGAGGCTTGATTTTGCTGCTCTAGCATTGATAGAGGGTCAAAGCTGTCGATTTGACTTGAAATTTGGCATGGAGCCCTTTGGAGACATTTTGGAGTCATCCGTAGGCTCTGATCAAAGTTTTGACGTCTTTGATGATGTCGCCGCCGGGAGCGCTTGTTTAGCTGTTGGAGCAGTGAAGTTAGGCCAAACGATGTCGGAATGGCCCGAAACCTCAGGTGTACCCCTCTTTTGGCTGTCTTGAAGGATCTTTCAGTTTCTGTCTGATTCTGACAAAATCTGATTCTTGAAGTAGCCTTGCCTGTTTTGTAGCAGGATGCAGCTTCACGAGGCTTCTTGATGTGGAGGAGACATAGTGACTTTTTTGGTGTCAACACCAATGTACCAGCACCATGATCCAAAATCTTACATTTTGATGATCAAGACAAATCACACTATCTCATAGTAATCAAAGTGCTGCAAACTTATCAGATGAGATGCCCAGTCTCATCACTGGTTGTGAAGATATTTTAAGTATAAGATTTGTGATATATATCTCCCGTGTATGGATCTCATCCATACACATATATCACATCTAATATACTAATGGGATCCGGTTCAACTCATGAACCATTATGTCATATGTATCGGTCATGTGCATAAAGTAATAAAATAACATTCATCTCATGAAAGTAAAGCATGATTTTATTGATAAATAAAGAAATTAATCAATTTATCACATCAACCGATGGATTGAGTCCATACAATCTAACAGTCTCCCACTTGGGCTCAATGCCAGTCAGGGTTGCATCTCATGCCCATCCCGTCTACATGCTGCTCAAAGACTTTGGTAGTCAAAGGCTTAGTAAAGGGATCTGCCAGATTGTCCGCAGAGGCTATCTTGGTAATAGCAATAGCACCTCTCTGCACAATCTCTCTGACTAAGTGATACTTCCTCTGTACACGCTTTTGGCTTTTATGGCTTATGGGCTCCTTTGATTGAGCGACTGCCTCGCTGCTGTCTCAGTAAAGTGTGAGCGGCTGTCGTGCCAAAGGTACCACCCCAAGTTCCAAAAAGAATATTTTAAGCCATACTGCTTTCTTAGCTGCTTCACAAGCCGCTACATATTCAGCCTCCGAGGTTGAATCAGCGGAACATTCCTGTTTTATACTCCTCCAGCTGATAGCACTGCCTCCAAGCATAAACACATAACCAGATGTGGATTTCCTGGAATCTTTATTTGACATGAAGTCAGAATCTGTGTATCCAACTGGAATCAACTCATCACTGCTATAAATCAACATGTAATCTCTAGTCCTTCTCAAGTATTTGAGAATACATTTTACAGCAATCCAATGTTCAGGTCCTGGATTAGACTGATATATGCTGACTAGGCCCACGCATGACATATATCTGGTCTAGTACATAACATAGCATACATGAGGCTACCAACAGCCGAAGCATATGGTATCGACCTCATCTGCTCCTTTTCCTCAGGTGTCTTGGGACACTGATCCTTGGAAAGGTGCACTCCATGCCTGAAAGGTGTAATACCCTTCTTGGAGTCTTTCATAGCAAACTATACTAGCACCTTATCTATGTATGCAGCTTGGGATAAGCCAATCATCCTATTTTTCCGGTCTCGATGGAGTTTGATCCCTAGGATGTAACTAGCTTCTCCCAAGTCCTTCATATCAAAAGTCTTGGCCAACCAAACTTTCACTGTTGACAACATTCCTATGTCTTTCTCGAGGAAAAAGGATGTCATCGACATATAAAACCAGAAAAACTACCCTATTACCTTCACTTTTCATGTACACACATGACTCATCCGGATTTTGATAAAAACCAAATGACTTGATTGCCTGGTCAAAACGGATGTTCCAGCTTCGGGATGCCTGCTTCAGTCCATAAATGGACTTCTGCAGTTTGTAAACTTTTTGCTCTTGGTTTTTAACTACAAAATCGTCTGGCTGCACCATATAGATGTCTTCCTCAAGATGGCCGTTGAGAAACGCCGTCTTGACATCCATTTGCCAAATCTCGTAATCAAGATGAGCCACAATGGATAAGAGTATCCGGATGGACTTGAGCATGGTTGCCGGCGAGAAGGTTTCCTCATAATCGATTCCCTCTTTCTGAGTATATCCTTTCGCAACAAGCCTGGCCTTATAGGTCTCCACTCTTCCATCTGGTCCTATTTTTCTCTTGTAGACCCACTTTAACCTAATAGGTTTAATATTGGTAGGCAAGTCCACAAGTGTCCAGACCCGATTGGAGTACATAGACTCCATCTCAGCTTTTATAGCATCTTACCAGTGTCCCGAATCTAAGTCATTGATTGCTTCATCATAGTTACAGGGATCTTGTTCCGGTTCTTCCGGGACAGCCTCGTAAGACTCTCCTAAGAACGAGAACCTGTCAGGGGGTCTGACAATCCTCCCACTACGACGAGGCACCGGTGTAACTACTGGGTCTGGTAAGGGCGGTTCTTCCTCAAGTTCGGTCATACTTGGATTTGGAATTGATTGGTCTTGAATCTCTTTCAAGATCACCTTTTCTAAAGATTTCCGGTCCATCATATAATCTTCCTCCAGAAAAACCGCATTGGTGCTGACCAGTACTTTCTGCTCTCTGGGATTATAGAACAACCAACCTTTAGTTCCTTTAGGATATCCTACAAACATGCATACTTCCAACTTCGCTTCCAACTTATCCGTCTTAACCTTCAACACGTGTGCTGGACAACCCCAAATGTGTAAATATTGTAGACTAGGCTTTCGCCCGAACCACAACTCCCGGGGAGTCTTAAGTACATACTTAGATGATACGAGGTTTAGTATGTACATTGCAGTATCCAAAGTGTATCCCCAAAAGGATATGGGTAATCCTGAGAAACTCAGCATAGACCTAATCATATCTAAAAGAGTCCGGTTCCTTCTTTCTGCTACTCTATTCTGTTGAGGCATACTAGAAGCAGACAACTGTGATAGAATCCCATTTTCTGATAAGTATCCCATAAAATCAGCAGAGAGATATTCCCCTCCTCGATCTGATTGAAGAGTCTTGATACTCTTACCTAATTGCTTTTCCGCTTCCGCTCAAAACTCTTTGAACTTTTCAAAAGCTTCGGACTTGCGGTGCATAAGGTATATGTATCCATATCTTGAGTAATCATCTGTGAAAGTGATGAAGTATTCATATCCTCCTTTGGCCTTGACATTAATGGGTCAACACACATCAGTATGCACTAATTCCAATAAATCTTTGGCCCTATTACGCTTAGATGAAAATGGTCTTTTGGTCATTGTACCTTCCAGACAGGACTTACAGACAGGCATTGGTTCTACCACCAATGAAGGTAAGATACCATCTTTCACTAGCCTCTCAATCCTGTTTAAGTTTATATGACCTGGCCTCAAGTGCCAAAGTTTTGTTGGATTAGATGAAGGTGACTTTCTCTTTAATGATGGTCTATTAATTGTTTCAGTATCGTGTATCTCATACATCGTGGGAGTTAACAAATAAAGCCCATTGGTTACCTTACCAGAACATATAAAAGTACCATTCCTTTTTATGACAACTTCAGTACCAAAAGTAATAGAATAACTTTTATTCACCAAACTAGAAACTGAAATTAAATTCTCTCTTAAAGACGGTACATATAATGTATCTGACAAAACCAATTTATTATTTGAGAAACATAAAGTAATAACTCCCACTGAAACAGCCTCCGCCTTAGCGTCAGATACTAGGTTGACAATGATTTCTCCATCACTTAGCCTCCTGGTTTCCTTGAACCCCTGCAACGTATTACATACGTGATTAGTTGCCCCGGAGTCCATACACCAAGATTCTGAAGTACCAGTTGCAAAACTAATTTCAGAAATAAGTGACTCAATCATACCTGAGGTCTTCTTCTTAGAAAGATATTCTGGACAATTCCTTTTCCAATGTCCCGTCTTACCACAGTGGAAACACTTTCCTTTTGTCCCTGAACCCTTAGCCTTGGCCACCCCACCAGTAGGACCATTCTCCACCTTAGGACCCTTCGGAACTGATTTCTTTTTGCCTTTCCGCCCTTTGCCTTTCGGTTTGGACTTGGCATCTGACTTTTCTGTCATCAGGGTAGTTGGCTTCTTTTTCAAAATCCCTTCAGTCACTACCAGCTGACTAGACAGCTCAGCCAGAGTCAGATTCATTTTATTCATATTATAATTAACCTTGAAATTGCTGAATGACTTTGGTAGTGACTCAAGGATTATATCGATCTGCTATTCTGCATCAATCACAGCTTCCAGTACATCTAACTCATTCAATGAGTCCATCATTTTCAACATGTGTTCTTGTTCTGATGTACCTTCAGCCATCTTGGTACCAATGAGCACCCTCATGGCTGCCTGCCTAGCAGGCCTGCCCTGTTCCGCAAACATCTCCTTTAAGTTCGATATAATATCGTATGCAGTCTTATAAGATTGATGTTGGTATTGCAAAACACTAGACATGGATGCCTAAATGTAACATCGGGCCATCTCATCGTCTTTGGCCCATTTGGTGTAAAGTTCCTTTTCTGCTTCTGATGTATCCGGGCCAGGCTCATCAAGGGGGGTTTTGGTAAGGACATATTTATATCCGAAGCTGTCAGGATAATATCCAGCTTCCGTTTCCAGTCTACATAGTTGGATCCCACCAACTTATTCTGGTTGAGGATGGTCGCAAGTGGATTGAAAGTAGTCGAATTCATGCTTGAAATACTGTAGCATATAACCATACATTCAATTAATGAATTTAAATGACATTGGGTTTAGTATTCTACCAAATTTATGTGAGAATCCTCATAACCACAAATTTCAGAATACATCGAAAACTCAATCTGCCAGGGTATGCCTCCTTTGGGAGTGCAAATACCACCTAGACTGGTGCAGATCAAAGTTTGTCAAAATTAGGATTAAGACTAACTATCCATGATCCCCATCATTCATTATTATCTAGGTATCTCATACCAAATAATGTATGACTCCCGATTGGTTTCGGTTTCTAAAATACATGAGGCAAATCCTTGGGGATACTACATCATTATTTTAGTTAAGTGTGACCCACCAACTAGCATTGCATGAAAACTGTTGCAGGCAGCTCCTCCTTGGGGAGTGGGCCCCTGCCCCGTCTCATCAACACTATCCATAGGAGATCCATATCTAGTATCCAGAGAAATACAAGCCCTCTGTGGGGAACGACTATTCTCAAGATGGCGCGAGGCTAATACTTTCCTTACAATGGACCTATGGTGGAAAACCATAGGGATTTCTAAATATAAATAAACTGCTCCCACTTAATATTTTAGAATTGAGGATTTCCTTATAGGTATATGGGCCCATCAAATATAGATATCAAATCATCTCATGATATGACCAATGATTGGTACCAAGTCAAGTTATTTTAAGGAAAGTCCAGTTTTTAAAATTTGTGTTACCAATGGATCCATCTCATGGGCCCACCAACTCTAATTAGAATTCTTTCCAAAAATTAATTTGATTTGACCAATTTTGGAATTTGCTATGTTTGGATCAGATTTGAAAACTTTCTAAAACAAGCATACATCCATAAAAAGAAAGTGCTATAATTATTAACCAGTCCTCTCCTCCACATGGCCCATGCGGAATAGACTTCTTAGACTTCTAGACTTTCCAAAGCTTTGGGATTCCTCAAACTCTTTGGGCATCTCCAAAATACCTTTTGGTAATCTTCAAACTCTTTTGATTAGGAGTCCATCTTCACTTTCCTTATTTGTTTCGGACATCTCCAGAATTTACAAATTAAAAAAATTATATAAATTCCTATGTCTCTACAATGAGACTTACATGGTAATCTAAACAAGGAAATAAAATGGTTATTAGGGAAATTCACCATGCCTTGCCCTTTCACATGAAACCAAGGAAACCATGATGCCCTTTACACTTAGCCATAAATAAACCATTCAACCATAAAAGAAAGTAAATGTCATGTGGGCCATATGGAGAGGACATGATAACCTGCATGTTAGTATCTCATACAACAAAGTATCTCACAAAACTAGGTTACCAAACGATAATGGAAAAAAAAGATGCCAAAAGTTGCCACTTCTATACAAGATGCCCTTTGCTGAGGGGGTCCGGGGGTGTCCCCCGGCGGGATCCAAGGGGCAGCGCCCCTGGAGGGGATCGAGCTCGGCTAGTCGAACTGGTCCCTATGGCTAGCCGACCAGACCTCTATGGGTAGTGATCCGTGCGGCTAGCTGACCTGACGAACCCAAAAATTTAGATTTTTTCAGATTCGACTTCTGCTGTTCCCTAATCACTTCTAATGATCTCAGCAGGCTTCTAATGGTTTCTTACCATTCGTCCATCATGATTAAAACCTTTTGTGACATTCCAAACATGGATCTACTACAAAAGTAAGCAAACCCAATAAAAACTGAACCTTACATAGCCCTCGTTCTATCCTCTTCGCATCTCATGCAAAGATTAGAACAAGATTACTAATATATCATGATTAAAGATGAGGTATGGCTCTGATACCAATTGTTGGAAGTAGGTGGGCCACGTGGATAGAGTTTCAAAACTTTTGACCCACTTGACTCAGGGATCAACTATCCATTAGGCAAAAAACCCAAACAAGGATGCATAAACCTCAATCTCAGCCATCATGATCAGTAAATAAATCTATCTAAAAGATAGAAACAAACAACCAACAAGCATCCATAAAGTCTACAACATGCAACGAAGCAGATTATACCTTTGGAGCTCGGTTGTGCTCTAATGGAGAAGTTGCGTCTTTCTTTGATGATGAAACTATTTCACTTATCAAATAGGAATCTCAAAGACCTCTTAGCCTTCCACGCTATGACCCGAATCAGATCTCTCTTCTCAAGAAGATTGGTGGAATCTCCAAGAGAAAACCCAACTCAAAATTCCAAGGAACTAGAAGAGGAATAGAGGAGAAAGATGAGCAACTATTGCACACTTTAGGGCTGGACGTTTTTCACCAATAATAGATAGACGTCCGTGAGGGGTTGATTCCCTTTTATAATCTCTCAAGCCTCCTTCCTTCCCAATTGAAATAGAAGTTTCACTTCCACAACAATTAGTAAGTATACTATTATCACTATTAGAAGTCCTACTCCAAAATAGAAATAGCAACTTTCTAATTCCTTCCTCTTAGAGTTCAAGTAGGATTAGTATCTTTTTAATAACTTGGGCTAGCGTGGAGACCACTAGGGATTCCATAGAAAGTCGGCTCCAACTGGGACACGCGACCCCACATCTCATGTCCAATCTGGGCCCACAGTTAATTGCAAATAACACCACTATATAAATGGAATTGCACTCCAGTCTTAGGAATAAATTACAATGAAGACCCTAAACTTTCCAATTACCACAAGTAGGCCCCTCTATCAATATCCATGGATCAATTGGAATAAATCTGTCTCTTCCAATCTATTGACACCAAAAAAGTCACTATGTCTCCTTAACATCAAGAAGCCACATGAAGCTGAATCCTGCTACAAAACAGGCAAAGCTACTTCAAGCATCAGATCTTGTCAGAATCAGACAAAAACTGCAAGATCCTTAAAGACAGCCAAAAGAGGGATACACCTGAAGTTTCGGGCCATTCCGACATCGTTTGGCCTAACTTCACTTCTCCGACAGCTAAACAAGCGCTCCTGGTGGCAACATCATCGAAGACACCAAAACTTCGATCAGAGCCTATTGATGGTTCCAAAATACCTCCATCAACACTCGAGCAGCAAAATCAAGTCAAATCGACAACGTTTGACCCTCCATCAACCCTTGAGCAGCAAAATCAAGCCTCCCGGCGGCGAAAACCACAGAAGCCATCACTCATCAAATAAAACATATGAGTGGCTTCAACATACTTCCAAAGGGCTGCATGTCGAATTTCAGGTCATTCCGACAACGTTAGACCAGGTTTCGACGCTCCGAAAGAAAATCAAGCCTAACGGCGGCGGAGCACCCCGGGACCATGACATCAAAATTGGAGCTAATGCGTCATGTCAAAATGACTCTAATAGGCTCCCTGTCAAATTTCAGGTCAATCGGACATCGTTTGACCACATATCAAAGCTCGGCATTTTCTTCGCAGCAAAATCAAGTCAAGCATCGACGGGACCCCAAACGGCTTCAAAACTCAAATAAAAGCCCATGGTTGGTCCTATCCACTGTTCAAGAAGCTTCACCTCAATTTTTAGGTTATTCCTACATCGTTTGACATAGTTTCGACTCTTGACAGAAAATTGGCTACAAAGTCTTCGGCTTTCCCAAAAAATGGGAAACTTTGTGCTCCGGTTTTGCGCGGGTTCTCGTCAAGTTTTTTCCAAGAAAATCAAGTCAATAATTGAAGAAAAATGTCAAGAATAATACAAAAGAAAAAAGGAACGAAAAAGAAGGAAAATGGCCGAAAATGAAGCTCGGCGACCAAACGGGCCAAAGCCCCATGGTCGCCGGTGACCCTGGGTGCATGGTCGCCAGCGACCTTGCAAATCCGGGTCGCCAGATTTCTCGCCGGATGGCCCGATTTTCGATTTTTTCGTGTTTCGAGTGTTCCTGCCTCTGTGATTTTCTGAAAATCCAGTTTTTGATGCTTGAAAGCGACTGATCTTCACCGACATCTTTGATCCGCCGTCAAGAGCATGAAATCATCATTGATCGCTCCAAGATCGCCAACCGGTTGACCAAGAAAGTACACTTTCTGTCCGACCGATCGTGAAATCGACAAGACAGATGTCACCGGCCCACCAATATCAACCAATGTCTGACATTGCACTGCAATCTGACATCAAACAATGTGTGGATCCACGTGCGATGATCACAAGAAGAATCCCAAAAGACGCGGCGTGGCCCGCGACTCTTCATATGCCCTGGCGACCACTTAATGTCGTTAATTGACTCGTTTATGACAACTTAATGCGGTCATTAACTCATTATTTTGGACGGCCCAATCAGATTCAAGTATTTGGGAGTTACAAATCCAAGCAATCATGGCATTAAACTCATGAAACTCCCATCATCATGAAGAATAAAGGCGATTAAATGCCCATTATCCTTCATCGGCCAATCACAAGCCAAGAAAAAGGAGTTACAAAATCAAGAAATAAAACTTGTAACTCCTCTCATCAATACCATCATTTCTCTCATCATGGCCATCAATGCCAATAAACACCTCATGGCTACCAAAAGCCTATAAAAGGAGGTCCATTCCAAAGAGAGAAACAACTTTACAACTTTTGAACTTTTTTCCAACTTTCCACTGGTCTGCACACTTGCATTCTTCCAAAGAAATCCTGATGAAGTCCTGCTGCTCTTCCGCCATAAGCACTACAAGGTGATCAAAGTCCCTTGGGGGGCCACCCCCAAGGTCCCCTCCTTCTACAACATGGCCTAAACGCGGCTTTTTAGCCCGTTTACTCGGTTTTTCATTGGATATAGGACCTCCTCTTGGTCCTTGTCCTTTAAAAAACTGAGGTTGGAGCCAAGCCGAAGAATCGGAGCATCAAACGTTCTCATTTGAAGGACGATGGCAAAGTCCATACATGACTTGCGACCATCGATCTGAACGTGTCCCCACAATCTCCTGAGAAGTTAGATTCATTTTCTTTCTTTTCTATTGTAATTTGTATTTTTTTAAAGAGACAAAAAGAAATCACAATTCTTGTCTTTCATATTTGATGAGTTTTGTAAAATCCCATTTCACGGCAAAATCGCCTTTCACGGCAAGCAAACAAAAAAACGCCTCCTACGACATTCTTAAAAACAAACTTGTCTCTTTTATTAAATATTTATGCAATTTGAAAAGTTAGAAAGAAGGATCGATTTCCTTTCTACTTGTGAAGGTGAATCTCCGGATCATCACTATTCCGAATTCCAAGTAGAATAGTAAATCTGGCATACCCGTACAAAAAAAGTTGATACCCGCATTTCCCTCCTTTGCTGAGACCCAGGCAGCCCCCGGGGCGGAAGGAGAGGACGGAAATCTGAGGGTCCATAGAGTTGGCACACCTGGTGGGACGCGTTCACTTGAGAACGTGATGCTTTGATCCCTTGGCTCCTTTCTAGTTGGTGGCCTATGTAGCATCTTGCATCTTAAAAAAAAAAAAACATGAGATGGGATTTTAGTTATTCTTTCTCATTTCAAAAAACAAAATCTGATTTCTTTTCTTGGATTCAATCTTGAGAAAATTTGATCCTCTCTTCTTCGAATTTGATAGCTCACAGAAATGTTTGCAGCTATTGTTCTTATCGAAGATTGGGCCATCTTTTCTCTTTAATGAGTCTAATAGGGGTTTTCAAAAAAAAACTTCATTTCAAATTCTTTCAAAAAAAAACAAAAACAAAAATGATCTCTCTTTCTTAGATTCAACATTGAGAAATTTTGATCCTCTCCTCTTCGAACTTGATAGCTCACAGAAATGTTTGCAGCTATTGTTCATATCGGGGATTGGGCCATCTTTTCTCTTTGATGAGTCCAATTGGGATCTCAAAAAAAAAAAAAAAACATATAATCTCAAAAAAAAAAAAATCTGTCTTCTCTCTTTTGAATTCGAATTCAAAGAAACTTTGGTTATTCCCTTTCGGATTTAACGCTCGAAGAAATGTTGAGTTGTGGTTCGGATTGGAACACCACTTGTTCTCTTTGATGAGTTCATTAGAAACCTTTCAAAAAAAAAAAAAAAACACTAAGGTTGCACCAATTGCGCTCTTTGACTAAAGTGGATTTAAGAAAAGCCTTGTCTAGAGTGTGGAGACAGCTAGACTATTCGAGGGAAGGGTCCTTCAAACGAGTTCATTAAGTAATCCTACCCTTACCTGGGGGCTGATCTATCTACTAAGGTTTCATAAGATCGAATTGGAAACCCATGTGCACCTTAAAAAAAAATTCTTCACTTTTTGAGTTCAGAATTGAGAAATCTTGGTTCTTTCCCTTTCGGATTTAACGCTCGCAGAAATGTTGAGTTGTGGTTCAGGTTGGAACACCTTTTGCTCTCTTTGATGAATTCAATCTTAAAACCTTCAAAAAAAAACTTACGTCACTTTTGAGTTCAGAATTGGGAAATCTTGGTTCTTTCCCTTTCGGATTTAACACTCGCAGAAATGTTGAGTTGTGATTCGGATTGGAACACCATTTGCTCTCTTTGATGAACTCAGTCTTGACTTTTCAAAAAAAAAAAAAAAAAAACTTCCGTCACATTTGGGCTTACATTCGAAAAATTCTGGTTCTTTTCCTTTTCGGATTTAGCGCTCGCAGAAATGTTTGAGCCCTGGTTCGGATTGGAATACCATTTGCTCTCCTTTATGAATCCAAATTTGACCTTTCAAAAAAAGTCCCATCTCGTGTCCTTTCCAAGGATGCGATTTGCAACATTTGTGCCTAGCGGTGCTAGTACGCCCTTTCGGGTCTATTATATTCGCGACCGACACATTTGTATCTCCAACCTTATATCATTTTACTTGGAGTGAGCCTTACTTCTCGGTAATTTGAATCAAGGTCTACAATTGCTTCTTGTAGTCACTGGTACGCTCACCCTGAGCCTACCATACTTGCATTTTAGAACAATTGTATCTTCTATGGCTTTTGGCCTACTTCATCTTGCTTGGGCTGGGCCATGTCCCCTCAAGTGATTTGAAAAGACAAAACCATAGTTGTTTTCCATTTATGATCACCATATTCTTGTGATTATTAATGGATTTGGTCTTGTTTCAAAAGTTTTCCAAAACTAACAATGGCAGCTTCATTGACCATCACTTTCGATGAGAACAAGTACCAGCTTATGCTTCAAGACAAGTAAAACAAGCATAAGCACCCTGCCAGTTGCCGAAGCATCATCTCCCTCGACAACTCTCAAAACACCGGGTCGACCTCAACTCCCCGGACCATCATCTTCGGGTAGCTAGGACCATTCCCACTTCCCGCAGAAGAAACTGTACCTGCCAAGAAGCAGAAAACCACCCCGCAACGTGTCATTAACATGGCACCAAGGGCAAACACAAAGAAGCCTGAAGCTCGTGGCGCTCCCACGAAGCCTCAACCCACAAGAAACCAGGTTTGCCCCAAAACCTGGTCCCCGAGGTCCTCACCGAAACAAAGGAGGTCCCTAACATCTGCAAAGCCAGCATACCTGGCCGCTCTCAAGGAGAATCGGTTCTACCCTCTCTCTTACATGAAAAAGGAGAAACCTACCCTCCGCCCAAAGAACAACCAAAATCAGCATGAGCTGGCTTGCTCCTACAAGCCCAAAATCAAATTCTGCATTGTTAGGCCTCCGTAAAAACTGTTGAAGCCTGCACTCCTGCGAGTCGACCCTTCATTTCAACAGGGGCCCAACTCGCAAAATTCAAAGCCTTATTGCGACAGGCAAAGGACCGCGTCCATATTCTGTCCTTGCCCAGCTTCAAAGAAGACAAGCTCAGCTGCTGCGCATGGGGGACTACATCCTTCATAGCCAGAGCCCAGCCAGAGCTGAATGAAGCACAAATTGCTCGTCGTATGCATCGCAGCGAGGCATATCGACAAAAGAGACTTGAGAAGCAAAGAACCCAGCATTCTGCCCTCCATGTCTCAAACAAATGGGTCGAAAAAGAAAGACCCGACCAATTCGTTGCTGTCCATATGGTTGGTAAAACCAGAAAACGCCAGAAGTCAGCAACCAAAACCCGTGTCAGACGTCCAGTGACTCGCAGCGTCTCTCGGATACGAATACATCTAGAAGAATCCTCCACTCCTTCGAGCCGAGGACATTGGAGTAATCACTCCTCGAACTCTTCATCAAGAAGAATGTGTAAGTGCCACATTTTTTTGTGCACATGTTTATGTTGTCAATATCGTGCCATTAAGTCCAAGAAGATCCATGTTCTCATGTGCCTCAAAGGGAGATCATCTTAGAAGAACTTGTCAAAGCTTTTGGATGGGCTAGAGTCGTCAAAGAATGTCTCCACGTGTGCTTGCTAACCCTTTCAGGTATTCTAGACCCGGACAATCCTTTAGATCCTTTGGAAAAATCATGTTTTTACTTAGCTAAAAATTAACTTGATTATCAAAGGGTTCGGTGACCTTTCGGTCACCTGGCGGCTAGCCTCTTTGGAATTTACGGCTAACCGCCAGGTAACCAAAACCTTCGGTTACTTTTCCAGAATGCCGTTTCTCCTGACATGGAGTTCGGCTTGCTTGACGGTCACCTCACGGTTAACCGTAAAGAGACTTTGCGGCTAACCGAAGGTAACCGAAGTCCTGCGGTTACCTTTCCAGGTAGCAATCTCTTCACCTGTCAGGATCTTCGGTTACCCCTTCGGTCCCCTTACGGCTAACCGCCAGGAGCTTAGCGACTAACCGCAAGCAACCGTAAATCTTACGGTTTGTTTTCCCGAGAGCTAATTATTTCTGTCATACTTGCGGTCACCTCTATGGTCACCTCACGGCTAACCGCCAAGGCCACCCGCGGCTAACCGTGAGCTAACCGATTTCAAAATTATATCCGTTGTATCAGGGAATTTGAAAAGGGGCTAGCCGCTAGGTTAAGAGGCTAACCGTAAAATCTATCTGTCGGGATTTTTCTATAAAGTTGTAGCTTGTTTTACTGTGCATCCTAAGGACTTGAGGGTAAAGCCTTGCTTGCTACTTTCTTCCCACCTATTGTAGGCTCTCAAATCTCTTCCAAAACACTCATGTGCTTGATTTAGGAAAACCCTAGAGCTCTATTAGTTGTAAGATGAGTGTCTTGTTAGGGAGTGCATCCTCTAGGATATTTTACACTATGAGAGACTCATTTGTGTAACCCTAGAAATCCAATCCTCTAAACCCTGGTTCTGCAATACGTTGGAAGCATCCTTCTCAACACCAAGAGGTCATCAAGAGGTAAAAGCTTCGACTACGGTCATAGCTCTATAGAACACTTCAATCAACATCAAAGGCAAGTGTTCACCCTTCTTCAACTTTCTACAATATATGTATAATGTGGTAGGTGTTTAGATCTGTGTGACTAAACTCTCTACAATGATGTGAGGAGGAGTAGATCTGTGTGATTGAACCTCTGTAACAAAAATGAGGTAGAATCACAACTTGTGTAGTTTGATTCTTTTTAGTGGAACCGAGGGTCTGTGTGACCCTTGAGAGTGGATGTAGGTCTATGTGACCGAACCACTATAAATCTCTGTGTCTATCTCTTTAATGCATGATCTACATTTTCCACTTTAGTTATACTCTTGTTGTGCTTGTCTAGTTCTTTATTCCGTTTTGATTAAAATCAGGCTTAGAAAATTAAAGACAGAAATTGTATACCCTTAGTCCTATTCACCCCCCTCTAGGACTTAGTCATTGGCCCTAGCCTGCACTTTCAGTTGGTATCAGAGAGGGTTACTCCCCAAAGGCTTAACAACCTGGAGTAGATCCTTTTTACTATTACTAGTGCTAATGTCTAACCCAGAAGGTAGTGCAGTTAACAGACCTCCTTTGTTTGATGGTACAAACTATGCCTTTTGGAAAGCCCGGATGACTGTTTTCATCAGATCCCTTGGTGGACCTGTTTGGGATGCTGTTGAGGACGGATGGACTCATCCTACAACCACAGCTGCAGATGGCACTGTTCAGCCTCTTGCAAAGGCTAGATGGTCACCTGATCAAAAAGCATTGAGAGATAGTGATGCAAAGGCATTGAATGCCATAACCTGTGCCATGACTATTGAGGAATACAAAAAGATTATGACATGTGCCACGGCAAAACAAGCTTGGGATCTTTTAGAAACAAATTATGAAGGAACAACCATTGTTAAAGGAGCCAAGCTTCAAATGTTGACTTCCCAATTCGAATCTCTAAGAATGAGGGAAGATGAAGTGTTTGATGAGTTTCGAACAAAGTTAATGGTCATTGTAAATAAAATGTGGTCACTTGGTGAACAAATTCCTGAAGGCAATGTATGTAGCAAAATCCTGAGGTCCCTACCCGAAAGATTTCACCCGAAAGTGACTTCTATAGAAGAATATAATGACCCAGAAACTATGAAAGTAGAGGAATTATCTGGCAATATTAGAACCTTTGAAATGAAATTGAATAATTCTTCTAACAAATCCAAAGATAAGAAATCTATTGCATTAAAGACTTCTCAACCATCCCCTTCTAAAGAAGAATCAGATAATGAGAAAGAAAGTGATAATGAAGATGTTGCCTTACTTGCTAAGAGGTTTCTGAAACATTTTAAGAAGAAGAACTCCAATTTCAAATCCTTTGATCAAGGTAAAAACAAATTCAGCTCTTCCTCTAAGAGTCAACATAGAAAGGTGAAATGCTATAACTATCAAAAGTATGGTCATATCTCATCTGAGTGTGAAATGGAAAGAAAGAAAAAGACACTTGTGGCAACGTGGGATGATGACTCATCTGAATCAGAAATCAGAATTAGATGAATCACACCAAGATGTGACAGAAACTATAATGTTTTGATGGCCAGAAGTGTTTGTGATCCGTCAGTTGAGATGAATGAAAGTTCTGAAAGATCTGATATTGATAAATCTGAGAATGAAATTGAATCTGAAGAAGACAGTCCAGATAATGACAATGATGAAGAAGACCTTCAAGAAACCTATGTTCAACTTTATGAGGAGAGCTGTAGACTAATTAGAACTATGAGCAAACAAGAAATCAAGATCAAAGTGTTAAAAGACAAAATTGAAACTTTGAATGATGAAAACGATATCTTAACCAATGATCTTCATGAAATTAATTCCAAATTTCAAATTGCTAGTGACTACATAAGAAAGCTAACGAGAGAAAAAGATGAGACTGAAAATCTAAAAGAATTGATTTCCCGTTTGAGGAATGAAGTTTGGGAATTAGTACTTAGGCCTGATAACAAAAACATCATAGGTACCAAATGGATTTACAAAAATAAACATGATAAAAATGGTACTATAGTTGAAACAAGGCCAGGTTAGTTGCCCAAGGTTATTCTCAAATTGAAGGAATAGACTTTGAAGAAACATTTGCTCCTGTTGCCAGACTTGAATCCATTAGAATCTTATTTGCCATTGCTTGTTCATTGAAATTTAAATTATATCAAATAGATGTCAAAAGTGCCTTTTTGAATGGAGTTTTAGAAGAAGAAGTTTATGTTGAGCAACCTAAAGGATTTGAAGACCCCAAGCAGCCTAATCATGTGTACTATCTTAAAAAGGCTCTCTATGGTCTCAAACAAGCCCCTAGAGCTTGGTATGAAAGGCTCACTCAATTCCTGATTAATCATAATTTTGAAAGGGGTAGTGTTGATAAAACTCTATTTATTCAAAGATCAAATGACACCATATTGATTGCTCAAATCTATTTTGATGATATTGTTTTTGGTTCTACTCATGATGTGTTAACAAAAAAGTTTGCAGATCTTATGAAATCTGAATTTGAAATGAGCATGGTTGGTGAACTTAATTTTTTTCTAGGATTACAAGTCAAACAATTTGCTGATGGAATGTTTATCTCCCAAACCAAGTATGCTAAAGAATTGGTCAAAAGATTTGGTTTACAGTCAGCCAAACACATGAACACTCCCATGAGTACAATGCTCAAATTATCTAAGGAATCGAGTGGGAAAAGTGTTGATCCTAGTATGTATAGAAGCATGATAGGCAGCCTATTATATCTTACAGCTAGCAAACCAGATATTGCTTTTAGTGTAGGAGCTTGTGTTAGATAACAGTCTGATCCTAAAGAAGCTCATTTGAAAGCTGTTAAGAGAATCATTAGGTATGTGTCAGGGACTTCAGGATATGGCCTATGGTATCCATATGATTCTTCTATTTGCATTGCTAGATACTCAGATGCCGATTGGGCTGGAAATGTGGATGATAGAAAATCTACTAGTAGTGAGTGTTTCTACCTAGGAAACTGTCTAGTTGCTTGGCACATCAAAAAACAATAATTTATTTCCTTATCTACAGCTGAGGCAGAATATATAGCAGCTGGTAGCGGGTGTACTCAAATGCTATGGATGAAACAAATGCTTGGTATTGATCAAAGCAGCATGAACTTGTACTGTGATAACACTAGTTCTATCAATATCTCTAAAAGTCCCGTTCAACACTCTAGAACTAAGCATATAGACATCAGACATCATTTCATTAGAGAATTAGTTGAAGAAGAAGTCGTAATTTTGGAACATATCCCTACAGAAAAACAACTTGCAGACATTTTGACAAAACCTTTGAATGTTTCTAAATTTGAAAATATGAGAAAATCTCTTGGTGTGTGTACCATTAGATAATCACTCCATCTTGACTTGTTATGTGTGATTTAGTTTTGAACTAAAAAAAAAGGCTAGCCGTAACCTCCTTAGCGGTTAACCGAATTTTTAGGACTGCGACTTAAACTCTCGCAGACCCCTTTTTCTTTTTATTTTCTCTGTTCTGCGTTTCTATGCCCTCGTTACTTCGTCTTCTCCAACTTCTCTGAACTTCTCATCTCCTCTCTTTTTCAAGGTAATCTCCATCTTCTTTTCATTTTCATTTCTATTTTTTTCTTTTCACATGATTTCTTTTGTTTTTAACATTGTGTTTTTCTCCTTTTCTTTGTCTGGATTGTTTTCGATGTGTTTCTTTTAGGGTTTTTCACCCTCTATTTCCCATCTCTTTTTCATTCCCTTTCTATCTTTCCTTTTTCCTCCATATCTTGTGTCTTCGTCCTGTGTTCTTCTCCATTTTCCTTCCTTGTGTATTCTTTTTGGTTGTAACAATGCCTCCTCGTATGAAGTCTGCCATGAACCGTTCTTCAAAGCGAGGACGATCGACTACTGTCACCTCCTCTCATCGAGCACGGTCTCCTTCTCCTCCGCCATCTCCCTCTCTATCCACCTCACCAGATATTTCTCCTTCACCTTCTCCACCTCCTCCTCCTCCACAACAGGTTCCTGCTATGCTGAAACCAAATGCCAAGTTGTTGGCTTCTCTGAAATCATGAGCTATCATGGTTGAGAGGCGCACTCTGCGCACTGTTGTTGCCCCTCATCAGACTACAACCATTCTTGTCCAAATTGGATGGGAAAACCTACTGGATTGGGGCGATAAGGCCTATCGCTCCCTTGTCTATGGGATGCTTGCTTCCATCACCTCTGCAGAGTCCTCCGTTGACTCTTGCAAATTCTCTATTGCCCTTCGGAATAGAGACGCGGTTTCAATTGATCCTTAATACATCTCTTCTGTCATCAATATTCATTTGAATGAAAATGGTCTCTCTATTGTTGCTGACACGCTTTCCGAAGCTGAGAAAGCTGATGCTACCGTCATCTTTTGTGGTTATCCAGCATTATGGGATCGAAAAAACTTTCTACCCTTGGGATCCTTGCTTCCCAAATACAGGCTTTTACACCACCTATTTACTTTCAATGTCTATCCTCGTAAAGGAAATCGGACTGAGCTCACAACCTATATGGTCAATCTTCTGTCCAAAGTGGTTTCCGGTGTGCAAATATGCCTTCCTTCTCTTATTTGTCGGACCATTGTTCGCATTCACTTGTCAACTGCCACTAAGACTGCTATTCCTTTCGGATTCCTCATATCTGAATTGGCTCGCTCTTTTGGTGTCGTTCGTCCTTCTGAGACCCCTATCTATCATACTCCTTTTGGCAATGCCAACCTTATTCAGATGAACTTGTCTCCAAATGTAGAAGCAGGGCAAGCCCCACCTCCTGCAGGAGTCGAAGCACCACAGGATCCTATCTCTCCAGCTACTCAGCCGCATGGTTCAAAGCCACCCTCTTCACACAGCCAGGCTACTCCCTCTGTTATTACCCGGAGTATTGCTGAGAGGATGGACTCCTTCGAGCACTACCAGACCAAGATTGAGAAGCTGCTAGAGAAAACTCTTAAATATCTAAGTGGATTGTCAAAAGCTTGTCGCTCCAATGATATGTCTGCGATGCCGCCTTCTCCATCTCCTCCTTCAGATTAGATACTTTGCGAATTTTTCTTTTGGGGGCCACATGTGTTTTTCATTGGTTTTTGATATTTTTTGTGGTGTTTTACAATTGTGGCTCACTCATTTCCTACTGGTTATTTGTCTATACTTTTGGATGGCTAATGCTTTGTAATTAACTGATCTTCTAATTCCATGGATGAATTAACTGTTTCGTATCTCTTTTGCATAATATTTGATGCTTGGTATTTTATGTTTTACTTGTCATCTCTGTCTTGCTATATGTTTCAGTACTATTTACCTTGCTTTACATTTTCTCTATTTGCTGCTATTTCATCCCTTTGTCGATTTCTGACAAAAAGGGGGAGAACATTGAGGTATTTATGTACTGATTGAGGGGGAGAGATTGATGAAAATCCCTTATGCAACTTAGGGGGAGATATATTTCATCTGATGATTTTTTATCTGATTACTAACAAAGGAGTTTCCCATAATACTCTTTGGTTGTTAGTTTTGTGCGTTTACAGGAAAATCTCTTCAACTCTCAAATGTAGACTACACCTCTCCAGTCTCAAATTCTGTTGTTCTTAAATTTGTCTTTTTTTTTTTCAAAAAGTCTTGTACTTGTGAGAGGATGTTTGTGTACTATATTGTAATTCTTCTTGTCTACATTGTTGTAATTATTTTTGTCACGAAATTGACAAAAGGGGAGATTGTAAGTGCCACGTTTTCGTGTGCACATGTTTATGTTGTCAATATCGTGCCATTAAGTCCAAGAAGATCCATGTTCTCATGTGCCTCAAAGGGAGATCATCTTAGAAGAACTTGTCAAAGCTTTTGGATGGGTTAGAGTCGTCAAAGAATGTCTCCACGTGTGCTTGCCAACCCTCTCAGGTATTCTAGACCCGGACCATCCCTTAGATCCTTTAGAAAAATCATGTTTTTACTCAACTAAAAATTAACTTGATTATCAGAGGGTTCGGTGACCTTTCGGTCACTTGGCGGCTAGCCTCTTTGGAATTTACGGCTAACCGCCAAGTAACCGAAACCTTCGGTTACTTTTCCAGAATGCTGTTTCTCCTGACATGGAGTTCGGCTTGCTTGACGGTCACCTCACGGTTAACCGCAAAGAGACTTTGCGTCTAACCGAAGGTAACCAAAGCCCTGCGGTTACCTTTCCAGAGAGAAATCTCTTCACCTGTCAGGATCTTCAGTTACCCATTCGGTCCCCTTACGGCTAACCGCCAGGAGCTTAGCGGCTAACCGCAAGCAACCGTAAATCTTACGGTTTGTTTTCCCGAGACCTAATTATTTCTGTCATACTTGCGGTCACCTCACGGCTAACCGCCAAGGCCACCCGCGGCTAACCGTGAGCTGACCGATTTCAAAATTATATCCGTTGTCTCAGGGAATTTGAAATGGGGCTAGCCGCCAGGTTAAGAGGCTAACCATAAAATCTATCCGTTGGGATTTTTCTATAAAGCTGTAGCTTGTTTTACTGTGTATCTTAAGGACTTGAGGGTAAAGCCTTGCTTGCTACTTTCTTCCCACCTATTGTAGGCTCTCAAATCTTTTCCAAAACACTCATGTGCTTGATTTAGGAAAACCCTAGAGCTCTATTAGTTCTAAGATGAGTGTCTTGTTAGGGAGTGCATCCTCTAGGATATTTTACACTATGAGAGACTCATTTGTGTAACCCTAGAAATCCAATCCTCTAAACCCTGGTTCTGCAACACGTTGGAAGCATCATTCTCAACACCAAGAGGTCATCAAGAGGTAAAAGATTCGACTACGGACAGAGCTCTATAGAACACTTCAATCAACATCAAAGGCAAGTGTTCACCCTTCTTCAACTTTCTACAATATATGTATAATGTGGTAGGTGTTTAGATCTGTGTGACTAAACTCTCTACAATGATGTGAGGAGGAGTAGATCTGTGTGATTGAACCTCTGTAACAAAAATGAGGTAGAATCACAACTTGTGTAGTTTGATTCTTTTTAGTGGAACCGAGGGTCTGTGTGACCCTTGAGAGTGGATGTAGGTCTATGTGACCGAACCACTATAAATCTCTGTGTCTATCTCTTTAATGCATGATCTACATTTTCCACTTTAGTTATACTCTTGTTGTGCTTGTCTAGTTCTTTATTCTGTTTTGATTAAAAGCAGGCTTAGAAAACTAAAAATGGAAATTGTATACCCTTAGTCCTATTCACCCCCCTCTAGGACTTAGTCATTGGCCCTAGCATGCACTTTCAGAATGAGCCCCAGCTCAGTCACCAGGACGATTTCTTCGTTCGAATCCAGAGGGATGAACGTCTTGGCTACAAGTTCTGAGCAGCCACCACCACATAATCCACAGGATGACGTAACTGCACGCATCCAGCAGTTGGAGCAAGGACAACAGAGAAATGAGGTTCTGATGGAAAACATTCTTCTCACTTTACAGCGTCTACCACCTAATAATGAAACCCCTCCAAATCATCAAGATGACGAGGGCAATACAAAAAATAATGAGTCACGTGCCCTTACCAAAAAGGACATGGACGATATCCTGCAAAAGCGAAAGAAGATGATACATTGAAGGAACATGGGATCAAGCCACCCTACCCTCTATGGATGGACTCGGTTCCGTTCCCTGCAAAATTCAAACAACCTACTCTCCAAACAGATATGGGGAAAGGTTCAGCCAGACAACATATCATCCACTTCAAGATCCTGACAGGAGCTATTGGGATCAAGATGCCCTCAAGATTCGCCTCTTTGCAAGTACCCTAAAAGGTACAGCCTTTGATTAGTACTCCACTCTGCCGGAGAACTCTATCCAAAACTGGGCTATGCTGGAGACACGCTTCTTGACCCACTTCCAAGGTGAGGACCATCCTGTTACTATGGCTCAGCTCTGAAGCCTAAAACAGGGAGAGAATGAGTCAACATACGACTTCATTCACAAGTGGAAGGCAATGGTGTACAAATGCTCAGATGTACTACCACAAGCGTCACTAGTCGACATCTGCCGTAACAATATGAGAGCAAGGATCTGCTCCATGATCATCGTCAACAAATCAAAGAACCTGGGAGAACTCCTCGAAGCTTCCATGGAAGCTGAAATGGTGATCAAAGACCTCAACAATCATAAATCATCAAAGAAAGAGCCGACTACCATTACGACCTCAAAACCAAAGAAAAAGGAGGTTCTCAATGTGCAAACTAAGTCAGCTCCTCAGCAGCCAAAGAAAGCTGAAAACAAAGCTACGGGTAAAAGACCCGAACTCTCCGATGCCTTCAAAGAATGTGTAGAAAAGAAATATCCATTCGATGAAGATGTTGAAGAAATCTTTGAGGCTCTCCTAGCAAATGGCAAACTCACTTTGCCAGAGCCCAAAAGACCGGGAGATGTTGGCAAAACCAATGATCCCCGGTATTGTCCATACCACCAGATGATCTCACATCCTCTCAATCAATGCTTTGTTGTGAGAGAGAAGATCAATGAGATGTGGAAAAACGGAGTCATCACCTTTGACAAAAACTACGGCTCCACCTCTGTCAACATGGTGTCACGTGGGCAAACTTCAAAGTCACCGAAGAAGAAGATCACTACTTCATTCAAGATAATTAAAATGGCTCAAGCTTCCCAAGAGTTGGTTCCCTATCCAACACTAGATGGACAACCTGTATGGGTGCATCCTGATCTCCTAGATGATGAAAATTGGGAGATCGTCAAAACAAAGCCGACCGCTCAACAGCGAACGCAAGCTAAGAAACAACTCCACAAGCTCAAACAGCAGCAGAAGTCTCAACCAAAACAAGAAGTCCTTGAAAAGGCAGAAACCTCTTCCACTGCTTTACTATGGATGACGGAAGAATCCCTTCCCAAAGATTCAAAGGTGGTAAGAAAATTCACCCTTGATGATTTCATGCCACCTCAATACAAAAATGAAACTGCGCAGGGGGCATCATACTCCTGCAACTCGGTAGTTGGATTCTCCATGGATGGATATGAGTCCAGTGATACTGCCAGTGATATCGATGAGTGGGAAGGATCCCTTGAAACAGGAGAATACCTCTCCGACGAGGAATGGATTCCCGAGTCTCATCTTATGCCAGTAATATGGTATAACCCATTACAGCCATAAGGATCTTGGTCTGATGATGAAGAAGACCAAGACGTTGTTTAAGAAAACGCTGTCGATCCAGCACCAGCTAATGCTCCAGTGGAACCCAACTTCGGTGAACCACTAGGAGCAGATGACGAAGAAGATTTGGCTCCTATGCCTAATCTTGAAGAATATGCAATAATCTTGCAACATCTTACCATAGAGCAGGAGTAGGATCGCATCAATGATCTTCGTCATGATCCAGAACTAGAAGTCCCTAAAAATCAACGGGAACTTCCTCCCTCGACTCCTGAAAATGGAGAAAACAGTTGGATCGATGATCCTCTTACATCCGAGGATGAGTCCGATTCCCAACAGTCAACACTAGGGGCATCTCCTGTTAGGATAACCTGCAATGCGATAGCTCAGGATGATAGTGCCTTTGAAGCTTCCGAAGACACGTACTCCCCAACCGGTAGTGTATCTTCCGGAGGTACATCTTCTCAGGTGACTTCCACTAAGATATCATCTTCTCAGCCCTCGTCTCTTAAAGCTGTGACATCGGAACTCAGGCCTCTCCCGGTTGATCATCTTGAAGAAACTCCTGCCAATGAAATCTTCTTCAATGAAAACCCAGTCAATTGGTCCCAGATACCCGATCTCATAGACGATGTCTGAACTAATAAAGAAAGGTTGCCGGATGCTGTTCAGGACTTGTTCCTGGAAATTGCTCCGTGCAACACAATCACTGAAGACGCCAATGCTGCTACAGAGACATCTTCAGCAAATGACAAGGATCGAAAAAAAGACTATCTCGACGATCTTTGAGAAGTCTTCCTCCGCCTTCGCAAACACAAATTGAGGATGAATCTACTAAAATGTTTATTCGGTGTCTCATCGGGTAAGTTCCTCGGGTTCATAGTACGGAAAGCTGGAATAGAACTTGACCCCACTAAAGTCAAGGCTATACTGGAAATGCCATCTCCAAGGACCCTAAGAGAATTGAAAGGGCCTCAAGGAAGATTAGCATACATCCGACGGTTCATCTCCAATCTGTCAGGGAAGTGCCGTCCATTCTCTCGCTTGATGAAGAAGGAGTGGACTTTGTCTGGGATACTGAATGTGAAAATGCATTTCAAGACATCAAACCATACCTCACCAAACCTCCAGTGTTGGCTGCTGCCCCCACAACTGGAAAACCATTCATCTTGTACGCAAGAGCTCTCGACCACTCTTTGGGTGCTCTGCTCACACAAGAAAACGACGACGAAAAAGAAGCTGCTCTATATTACCTTAGCCGAATGTTGGTAGGTGTAGAGCATCGCTACTCCCCAGTTGAAAAAGAATGCCTTGCGGTGATGTTTGCTGTACAAAAGTTGCGTCACTATTTGTTGTCCAATAAAGTATACCAAATTTCGAGGATCAACCTCTTAAAGGTCCTTGTCACAAAAGCAGGTTCTCTCAATGCCCGACTGGCAAAATGGTCCATCCTTCTATCGCAGTTTGATATTAGGTATGTACCACAAAAGCAATCAAAGGCCAAGCTCTAGCAGACTTCCTCGCAGAGCACCAATTGCCTAAAATTCTCCACTCAGGGATGATCTCCCAGACGAATTTGTCTACAACGTGGAAACTTCCTTATTAAATACCTTTTGGGACATGTACTTTGACGGCGCAACCAGGACAAATGAAAAAGGAAAGCAAATATCGGGAATTGGCATCCTCTTTGTCAGCCCCGACAAATACATGATTCCACATGCCTTCTCGCTACTGGAACCATGTTCAAACAATGCAGCTGAATACCAAGCCCTGATTGTAGGATTGGAACTCGCCCTCGAATCTGGCGTCACCATGCTGGAAGCTTTAGGAGACTCCCAACTGATCGTCAACCAAATGAATCAGAAATTTGAAGTCAGGAAACCCGATTTGCTACCTTACTATAACAAGGCGCAGTCGTTCAACAAAAGTTCTACATCTGTCACATCACCTGTCGCGACCCCGGACCGGGTTTATGGTCCTAGTCCGGGATCGGGACTAAGTAAGTGACATAAATAATAAAAAAGGTATGGTTAATGCCCAACGCACACGGGATAATAAAAGAACACACATTACCCGTGCACGTGATTTCCCACAGGTGTCCACAATGAGGATTTCACAACAACATGGACATTTTGTATAATTGCGGAATCGTATGGCAAATCAAGCATGTAAATCATTTCCATATAACATGAGACTAAGTGCATTTGAATAACAAGTATCAGAATGAGCAGTGTTCTATAGCATGTTCCAAAAACACTATTAAAGTTTGAGCATATATAATTTAATTACAATTCCCAAAATTAGAGGCCAACAAAGGCCAATATAACGAAACAATAACCATAAAAAAAAAAAGTTTAAACATTCCCCCAAAATGTTTCATATCTCTCGAGGCAACCGGATGTTTAGACAACATCATCAGCATGCCACTCTACTAGCTGCAGCGGTTCCCCAACCGCCTCCTCACGTTCCTCCTCGGGATAGGCAACATCGGGACCTGAGTACCAAAAGTGGGCCAAACACGACGGTTTGGCAGGCGGGTGAAAAGATATGATAATAAATGAAATTACCTTGGAAAGCATTTAAATCTGTATACACAATGATCTTTATGAAAAGATAAATCATTTATTCAAAAATATGTATGTACTGTAAAACGAGTAAAGGTACTAAAGAACGGGAAACAACGAGATGGCATCCACACAAAGCTAAATCCTCTATCACCGAAGTGACAAGAGCCTATCGGGGCGTTGACCTCAATCACCGAAGTGAGGAAGTGCAACCAAATTCACATATACATATAATAATAATACGAGACGGGACTGCGGTAGCAAACCGGGTGTCGGGAATCACAGTAGCGAACCGGATATCGGGAACCACGGGAGTGAGCCGGGTATCGGAATGGGACCACGGTTAATAAACCTGGTATCGGGATCCATGCTGCAGCTAGCGGGACGGGAGGAGAACTTCCTAGTCTGTGGATCAAACCAACAAGGCCGTCCAAGCTTAGTGGTGCCGACTCATAGGTCATATGCAAGAAATAGGGCATGTATAAAACACATCGATGAAATTATATAAACGGGTGAACGGGGTGCTCAAGGCACAAATATCATATCATGTCGGGCATGCATTTCGGGACTAGTAAAATAGTATAGATACACTTTCAATGCTTTCGGGATTGATATATCATAAACCGGAAATTTTGGGAATAAAAGGTGAAAGAAACCTTCGAGATATCGGGCAAGTATCAAGGTTAAAGACTAATTCAAGGTGAATAGGGATCCCATATGTCTATTTAATAAAACTTGGTACTCTTTAAATTTGGAGACATTCCGGGCTCCTTATATACCTTGGCAATTTTCTAAAACTTCAATGAAATCCTTGTGATTATGGTTTCTTTCTCATCCGGCTTCACACATCCTTTTAATACATCTTCCGACACAACGGGGCTCCTAATAAACCTCGCACAATCATATAGTTGTTTTACTTCGGCTCTAAAAATGTCCCCTGTGCAACAGTGCCCATCGCTCGAGCGGACGATACAGTTTGCTCAAGCAGAGGAGTCTCTGGAATGTTTTCTGGGAGGGTTCGCTTGAGCGAACCAGGGGTTGATCGAGCGGACCTGCCCAGTTCAAGTTGGCTCGAGCGAACTACCAGTTCGCTCCAGCTAGCAACTCTCTAGATGGCCTGCTGGGAGAGTTCGCTCGAGCGGACCAAGGTTCGCTCGAGTGAACAACTCTCTGGAACGGGACGAACCCTTATCTGGGCAGTTCGCTCGAGCGAAGTGTCAGGTTCGCTCGAGCGAATTGTCCAGAACCAGTTCCGGGACAGCTCTGCTCTGCCCTTCTTCTCTTCTTACAACTCCTCCTTGAGCCCCATTTCTTCATCAAATTGAAGAGTCCAGGATCTCTATCAACCCCATTAGATACACCAACAACTTCCATCATCAATCAACCCAATCTCCTCTTTTACAACACATTCAACCACCAAGAGAAAGAAGAGAAAAGTCCAACAATCACAAGAATTCATTGAGCTAGGCATAAGCAATAAATGAAGAGCTATAAATGATATTCTTTTACAAAAGTTTGGCAAACTAACAAGACTAATATGTGCATTTATTTCAAAATTAATGCAAGGCAAGAGCATATAAAAATGAAATAGCAAGATCATCCACATTTTCATAAAACTATACAAAGCTCAAAATATCCATTCATCCACTTGCCTCTAGGTCTCTAATCAAGGGAATCAAGCTTTTAGACACTTCTCCAAGTCAAGAACACAATCTACACAAAAACCCCCAAATACAAAACCTAAAATGGGTCAAAACATGAAACAAGAAGGGAGAACTCTCAATAATGAAAATAGAGCTTCTCTAAAGCTAGGAGAATACATAACAAGGAGATTGGAAGGGAAAACTTACCTTGAAGTTGTTTAAATGGGCAAGGCTAGCTTAAAGAAGGTCTTGGAATAGAGGCTTCTCTTCACAGATGGTATCCAAGGAGAGCTCTAGTGGTGAGGAAGAAGATGTTGACTTCCATTAGTGTTCTAGGTGCAAGCTTGGTGGAGATTTGGTGGTGGAGAAGCAATGAGAAGAAGAAGAAGAAGAAGAGGGAAAAACCCTAGGTTTGGCTTGTAAGGTCCGCGACCTTACTGGGTTAGTTGGGCCCAACAACAGGCCCATTGACCCTTTTTGTTGATAATTATTTTATTAATTGTATTTTAGATATTTAAGTGGGTTTAGAGCATGAGCGAGTTTCTTTTAGCATTAGAATAGTATCTGCGAAGTTTCGTGCGATTCCGAGTTCGTTTGTTGATAGCGGGGGGGTAGTTTGCTATTTAGGGAAAATTGAGTGTTTTTCCGAAATATTCCAAACGCCGTAATTTATGGGTTCGTTAGAAAGGTTTCGTCGCGCTGATCATTTTTGTCTCTTGACTCATCATGATCCGACAACTAGAAACCCTTGAAGTGGTCCATTCTTTCACCGGACCCACTTAAAGGGCAACTTTGGTCTTTTCCTCCCTATCTTCTTCTTAACCTAATCTCTCTCATTATTCTCTGCAATTGAACGAAAGAAACTGCAGCCCCATTCTTCTTCTTCTTCTTCCTTTCTCAAGCCAGATCTCTAGCCTAGAGAGATCAACTCGAAGATCCGATCCGCTAGTTCTCATTCTCTCGATCTCCTCTTGCTTCCGGTATCAATTTGGTAAGCATTCTCATACTTTCATCTTTTCATTCGTATTCTTTTGGTTAGATTTAGGTCTGATCTTAATTCTTTTTCTTCCTATCTTCTTCTTGGGTTCCTAGATTTCGTTCTATCGGGTTCGATCGTGGATTTTGGGGTAGAAAGGCTTCTCCTCGAGTTTTGCCCAAATTCTATCATCTTCTTGGTTGAGGCAAGTAGATCTGCACTTTATAATTAAGCATGTGTGTATGTTTTCCATTGATTGGATGTGTTTTCTTGTTAGATTTCCCTAATTCCAAGCCTGTTCCTGTTATTAATTTGGGTTGGCTTAATATGCTAAAAATAATTTCGGGTAATCTTTAATTAAATTGGAATTTATCTTTTAATTAATGTTTGTGGATATGATGATGGATGGAATGGATTTTTGGGAGAGCACGGTGGCTCAGTTTTTGTGCAGGTAAACTTTTGGAAGGATTTGGAGTAGATGAGAAAAGGTTTTGGGTGAAAAGGAAATAAATAAATAAAAAATAAAATAAAATAAAATTATTGTCCTCTGTTAGAATCGTTCAGAACGTTCAAAATGTTCTGAACGATTCAGATGAATAGTATGTACGTCTTGCGCAGGCCATTATAATAAAATAAAATAAAAAAATAAAAATGAAAGAAAAAAATGCTCATTGTTCGCGTCCAGAACGTTCAGAACGTTCTGCACGTTGAGACGTTCTGAACGGGTCCGGCGCGGGTACTGTAGCGAATATAATAATAAAATATATATATATATAATATTTATATACATGTGAAAAATGGCAGATTTCTAAAAGCCATATCTTTTAATCTGTCCGTTGGAATTCTACATATAATATACCGTTGGAAAGCTCTCGAGAAGTAGAATCTAGTGGTTCTAGTTTCATCACGATTGGAGGTCTGAAAGTGATGTAAATATTAATATTACTGTTTCATCTCATGTTTTATTGTAAATGAGACTAATAACTTAGGTTTGAGCCTTAGATATTGGAAACCATGAACCTAGTCTCTCATGACCATTAATGGGGTTTTAAAATCGTAGCACGTGGCTTGGTGTGCTTCGATGGGTTGTCTAGGTATTCGTGTATTGTGTATGGTTTAACCGAATGCGTATGGAGTTGAATCAATCAATGTTTAACATGATTGTATACCCAGGAATTCTTTATAAACATTGTTGATTCGAATTCCCCACGTACTCCGTTAAAACACATATGGTACAAGGATGACAATACTTGCCTAGGATTGGATTGTAATATTCCTTTGACTCATGACTTGTATCCGTCGTTGTATTCCTTGTACACTCTCTTGACATAAAATACCTAATTAATTATGAAACATAAATTCTTATAGAATTTAGGCTTGGACCTGACTTAGAGTGTACCGTAGGGACCTTGTCTTGTATTGATGAACATGACTGGCTAGCAATGAAAATGGATTATTACGTGGTTTGCTTGTCTAGTATTGCTTGAATGAGATAATCCCTATGATCGTGTCTTGTACATTGAACTAGCCAGACTTGCTTGTCTTATTTGTCCTTGTGTCAAAACCACTTTATTATTGTTTGCATATCATGGCCATCTGCAGTTTGGGGTTTATTGACGAACCGGTTACTCGGTTGTCAGGATGGGCAGTCGGCTTTGGACGGCGTCCATGGCGTTGAATAGCCGGGAGCAGGCATTGGACCATGCTGCTATTCCCAGGACCGGGAGCTAGGATCCTACTGGAGACGGACTTTGGTATCAGTAGTCCATATTGGGATTGTTACTGGTACCCCGGGAGGTGGCATTGGACATCCTCGGAGTCTCCCTCTTGTTCTTGTTTTGCATTGCATGATAGTGGTTATTGTTAGATGGTTGTTAGGATTCCTATTATTATTTCTATCGATCATTATTCTTGCTTTATGCCTAGACTCGCTTTCCTTGTGTTCATATGATGTGTACTTGTCATTATTCTATATTTGATGCATGTCATGTTTATTATGCTATGCTTATCTATTGCTCAACATGTCATTGACTCTATTCCTTGGTGTGCAAACACCTCAGGTGGTTATTACTACTATGAGGAGCATGCCGGTGAGGAGATCCCAGAGGATCTCCAACCAGTCGAGGAGGAACGCGAGTGGCGTGCCGATGACGTAGAGTAGCGTCATCACTCCCGGCACGAGAGAGATTCACATGGACTCATTAGAAATATTCATTTATTTATTTCTCTCGTTGGACCTTTTCTTTCATTGACTTGGTTTTATTTTTATTGGCCTCGTTTATTGGGATTGGCCAATGTAATAAATTACTTTAACTCCTTCAGTAGTTTTAATTATTCTTTCTTGCAACATTTAATTTAATGAGAAGTGATTATTCATTGACTGATATTCCATATGCCTAGACTTATATGAGGTCTGAAATGTAATATCCTCACAGCGGACTTACGATCCGTGGGCCCAAAGGACAAAATTTTTAATTAGTCCTAAAATTCACTCTCCGGATCCGGTTTATTCTTAATCGGGTTCAGGGGACGTGACATGGCTCCTGTGCTGGAAAAAGAGAGAATGGAGGGGGAGGGTTCTCTATTTAAAGATAATGGGTGTGGGCTCCACTATTAGGAAGTCTTTGGAGGCTGAAATCACCACTCTCGGGATCTTGGATGAAATCGACGAAGAAGGAAGAAATGATCACCGAAATATCTAGTTTCTAAAAAGTATATGTTTCGCGGGTTTTGGGGATATCAACTTTTGGGTACAGACTTTGTGTAAAAAGACTGTTTTGCCCTCAATGCTAGAAAATCGGGTTTCGGGGTTCCAGACGGGTACGGGTTTAACATGAAAGTTGTAGGGATTAGCGGGACAAGTGAAACGGGGTAGGCATACCAGTCATCGGGATCTCGGGTAATTCCCAAATTAACGCAAAGCTATCAAAAAGGAGGACCCCCAAAGGGCCCTACTAAACTCAAAGCACTTGAAATTCCCCAAAGCTATGTGAAGAACTATACTAATCCCACTTAGTCTAGTTCTACCAAATACGCTTAGCACTAACACGCGACTTAATTAGTACTAATCGGGATCACTCGGGTCGGGGTCTTACATCATCCACCCCTTAAGGCATTTGGTCCTCCAAATGAAATATAAAACTCATCTCGGGTAGGAGATGGGGATACTTCTTCTGCACTTGATCTCGCAATTCCCATGTTGCCTATTCCGGCCCATGATTCTCCCAAAGTACCTTCACCCACTGAATAGTTCGTGTCCTCAACTCTTGCTCTTTCATGTCTATGATCTGAATGGGCTTTTCTACATATGTAGCATATTCTCTGATTTCCAACGGTTCATGTCAAAGTACATGTCGGAGTACTTCTTCAACATCGACACATGGAAAAAGTTATGTACACCAGAAAGCTCGGGTGGTAAGGCTAATCTATAAGCCACATCACCAATCTTACTCACAATGTCATACGGTCCAATGTACCTTCGTGACAATTTGCCCTTCTGTCCAAATCTCAATGTTCCTCTGGTAGGTGACACCTTCAAGAAGACTTTATCTCCTTCTTTGAACTGTAGATCCCTTCAATGAGAGTCTACATAGCTTTTCTGTCTACTCCGGGCTACTTTCAGACATTCTTAGATCTGTCTCACTTTGTCACTGGTTTTGCTCACTATGGTTGGTCCATGGAAACTGCGGGTGCCAACTTCTTCCCGACAAACAGGTGTCCTACAACTTCTGCCATACAAAGCTTCAACGGGAGCCATTCCAATGCTCGAGTGGTAGCTATTGTTGTAAGCGAACTCACACAATGGTAAAGTCTCATCCCACTGAGTATTGAAGTCCAATACACAAGCACGTAGCATGTCCTCGAGTGTCTGAATTGTCCTCTCTAACTGGCCATCTGTTTGAGGGTGATAAGTCGTGCTAAACTGTAGCTTCGTATCCATAGAGACTCATGTAGGGTTTTCCAAAACCTCGAGACGAATCTGCTGTCTCTGTCGGAAGTAATAGAAACTGGCTGTACATGCCTACTGACGATCAGGGCGTTGACCTCAATCACCGAAGTGAGGAAGTGCAACCAAATTCACATATACATATAATAATAATACGGGACGGGACCGCGGTAGCAAACCGGGTGTCGGGAATCACGGTAGCGAACCAAATATCGGGAACCACAGGAGCGAGCCGGGTATCGGGACGGGACCACGGTTAATAAACCTGGTATCGGGATCCATGCTGCAGCTGGCGGGACGGGAGGGGAACATCCTAGTCGGTGGATCAAACCAACAAGGTCGTCCAAGCTTAGTGGTGCCGACTCATAAGTCATATGCAAGAAATCGGGCATGTATAAAACACATCGATGAAATTATATAAACGGGTGAACGGGGTGCTCAAGGCACAAATATCATATCATGTTGGGCATGCATTTCGGGACTAGTAAAATAGTACAGGTACACTTTCAATGCTTTCGGGATTGATATATCATAAACCAGAAATTTCGGGAATAAAAGGTGAAAGAGACCTTCGAGATATCGGGCAAGTATCAGGGTTAAAGACTAATTCAAGGTGAATAGGGATCCCGTATGTTTATTTAATAAAACTTGGTACTCTTTAAATTTGGAGACATTCCGGGCTCCTTATATAGCTTGGCGATTTTCCAAAACTTCAATGAAATCCTTATGATTATGGTTTCTTTCTCATCCGGCTTCACACATCATTTTAATACATCTTCCGACACAATGGGGCTCCCAATAAACCTCGCACAATCATCTTCATACAACTCCTCCTTGAGCCCCATTTCTTCATCAAATTGAGGAGTTCAGGATCTCTATCAACCCCATTAGATACACCAACAACTTCCATCATCAATCAACCCAATCTCCTCTTTTACAACACATTCAACCACCAAGAGAAATAATAGAAAAGTCCAACAATCACAAGCATTCATTGACCAATGCATAAGTAATAAATGAAGAGCTATAAATGATGTTCTTTTACAAAAGTTTGGCAAACTAACAAGACTCATATGTGAATTTATTTCAAAATTAATGCAAGGCAAGAGCATATAAAAATGAAATAGCAAGATCATCCACATTTTCATAAAACTATACAAAGCTCAAAATATTCATTCATCCACTTGCCTCTAGGTCTCTAATCAAGGGAATCAAGCTTCTAGACACCTCTCCAAGTCAAGAACACAATCTACACAAAAACCCCCAAATACAAACCCTAAAATGGGTCAAACCATGAAACAAGAAGGGAGAACTCTCAATAATGAAAATAGAGCTTCTCTAAAGCTAGGAGAATACATAACAAGGAGATTGGAAGGGAAAACTTACTTGGAAGTTGTTCAAATGGGCAAGGCTAGCTCAAAGAAGGTCTTGGAATAGAGGCTTCTCTTCGCAAATGGTATCCAAGGAGAGCTCTAGTGGTGAGGAAGAAGATGGTGACTTCCATTAGTGTTCTAGTTGCAAGCTTGGTGGAGATTTGGTGGTGGAGAAGCAAGGAGAAGAAGAAGAAGAAGAAGAGGGGAAAACCCTAGGTTTGGCTCTTGTTCTGGAAAAAGAGGGAATGGAGGGGGAGGGTTCTCTATTTAAAGACAATGGGTGTGGGCTCGACCACTAGGAAGTCTTTGGAGGCTGAAATCACCACTCTCGGGATCTCGGATGAAATCGTCGAAGAAGGAAGAAATGATCACCGAAATATCTAGTTTCAAAAGAGTATATGTTTCGCGGGTTTTGGGGATATCAACTTTTGGGTACATATTTTGTGTAAAAATACTGTTTTGCCCTCAATGCTAGAAAATCGAGTTTCGGGGTTCCGGACGGGTACGGTCTCAACATGAAAGTTGTAGGGATTAGCGGGACAAGTGAAACGGGGTAGGCATACCAGTCATCGGGATCTCGGGTAATTTCCAAATTAACGCAAAGCTATCAAAAAGGGGGACCCCCAAAGGGCCCTACTAAACTCAAAGCACTTGAAATTCCCCAAAGCTTTGTGAAGAACTATACTAATCCCACTTAGTCTAGTTCTACCAAACACGCTTAGCACTAGCACGCGACTTAATTAGTACTAATCGGGATCACTCGGGTTGGGGTCTTACATCACCCACATCCTCAGATGTGAAAACATCCGTGCAGATGCCCTGGCTGGACTCGCCGCATCCATGTCAATCCAAGAAGGGAAAAACATGCAAATCATAGTGTGTCAAAGAAGGATTCTCCCTCCTCTTAACACACACCAAGCAGTTGCTGAATGCCACCAAGTGGTTGGAAGTCGGATGTCGATCCTCAAACCTCCGATCGGCGACTGGAGAGATCCGTTCATCGATTACATCATGTTCGGAATCCTACCTGAAGATCCAAAAGAGCGGGTAAGCATTCAAAGAAGTGCCCCGAACTTTCATTTGGATATTCCTTCAAAATCACTTTAAAGAAAATCCTTCAACGGAGTACTTCTACGCTGCTTGTCATAAGAGGCTGAAAAAACTCTCAAAGAAGTACATTCTGGTCTTTGTGGAGCCCATCAGGCTGGTCCTAAGCTCTACAATCAGATCAAAAGGCTAGGTTATTATTGGCCTACCATGGTAGCTGACGCAATGCGATTTGCTAAGCGCTGCCAACAATGCCAAATTCATGGAGATTATGTCCACATGCCTCCAGAATGGCTACATCCAACAGCAATCTCATGGCCTTTCGAAGCCTGAGGTATGGACATCATAGGTCCTATCTCTCCCCCATCAAGCAAAGGTCATCGCTTCATCTTCGCCGCTACGGATTATTTCTCCAAGTGGTCAAAAGCATTTGCACTTAGCCAAATGAAAACCTCATCAGTCCTTCAATTCTTGCGCACCAACATTATTTGTCGCTTCGGCATACCTAAAAGATTCGTCCATGATAACGGACCATAATTCCGGGATCACAGATTCTACAGGTTCTGCGACAAATACAAAATCTAAAGTTGTCCTTCGACTCCATATAATCCAGTAGCGAACGGACTAGCAAAAGCCTTCAACAAGACACTATGCAAAATTCTCAAAAAGATGGTCTATAGTCACAAAAGAGACTGGGGCGACAAACTACCAGAAGCTTTGTGGGCATATCGAACCACCGTTCGAGGACCAACCCATAGCACACCATTCTCCTTGGTCTATGGATGTGAAGCTGTTATCCATTCGGAAGTACAAATTCCTTCTTTAAGGGTATCTCTGCAAAATGACATGACGCAAGAAAGCAATGTCGAATTGAGACTCCAAGAGCTGGATAGTCTCGATGAAAGATGGCTCGAAGCTTTACAAAGCATTGAGCTGTACCAAGCACGCATTGCAGGATCTTTCGACAAGAAGGTCAGGCAACGCGCCTATAAAAAGGGCAACTTGGTTCTTGCAGTAAAAGACCCATAGTCTTTGCTCACAATTCCAAAGGCAAATTTGAACCAAAATGGGGGAGACCCTTCGTCATTGACAAAGTCGTCTCCAACGGCGCATATGCTCTTCTAAACATGGAGGGAGACAGATGTGTGCTGCCTATCAATGGAAAGTTCTTGAAGCGGTACTACCCTTGAAGACTTCCTCAAACGGGTCAGAGCGATACCTACACGGCCAAAGCCAATTTCCAGGTACTTGCTCGTCAAACCCACCCCTTTTGAAATTTTCATCTATATGCTGAAGTATCTAAAAAAAGAACTTTCAAAACAATGTTTACTTTCATCGTTTCATTGTTCAAAAAATCATCAAACCCAAAACCCAAGTTTAGGAGCCTCTTCCTGGACTTGACCAAAATCTTCGATCCTTGAACCCAAAATTCATGGTTTGAAACAAAGATCAGGACTCAGGAATTTCCACCCTAGTTCGCATTGGCTTTTACAACCAAAAATGGTTTTTAGTCAAAACTTACGACCCTTGCGTCTTTAAACAAAAAATGGTTTTTAGAAACCGCGGGGAAGTGACACTTAGTCGATACTCGCAAAACCCAAAAACCGGAAGGATGAGAACCCCATTCGATACTTTCAAAACCCAAAAATCGGAAGGATACGAACCCCATTTGATACTTCCAAAACCCAAAATTCGCAAGGAAGCGAACCCCATTCGATACTTGCAAAACCTTAAATTTCAAAATCGTGGAGACACAACATTCCAGTTGATATCCACAACCCAAATGGTTCAAACAACCTCAAATTTCAAAAAATCGTGGGGAAACGACACCAAGTCAGTACCCGTAAAACCAAAAGTTTTGGGAAAAGCAGGGAAGCGACGCTTAGTCGATACTTGTACCCCAATCCCGCGACTAAGCGACATTCCATCGATACTTGCAAACCCAGCCCGCGAGGAAGCGACATTCCATCAATACTCGCAAACCGAATGAGCAAGGAAGCGACATTCCATCGATACTTGCAAGACCATTCAGCGGGGAGGAGACATTTGGTCGATACCTGTATTTTAAAAACCGAAGCCTGGCTATAAACGCCAAAATCGGCTATAAATGCCAAAAATCCGGCTATAAATGCCAAAAACCAGGCTATAAACACCAAAATCGGCTGTAAATGCCAAAATCTGGTTATAAACGCCAACATCGGCTTTCATGCCGACAAAACAAAACTTGGTTTTCAAAAATCTGGCTCCCATGCCAAACTAAAACAAAACAAAAAAAAAAAAAAAAAAAACAACAGCACAACAAAATTCGGCTTCCGTGCCATTCCAAGATTTTGGCTTCCATGCCTAAAAAAAAAATTGGCTTTTATGCCACGAAACCCGGCTCCCATGCCAACTCAAATACTTCGGCTTTTATGCCATCTCAAAAAAAAAAAAAACTTCGGCTCCCATGCCACAAACCAAAAACTTTGGCTCTCATGCCACAAAAAAAAAAAAAAAAATCTTTGGTTTCCATGCCGCAAACAAACAAAACCTGGCTTTCATGCCATTTCAAAATTTCAGGCTTTTATGCCATTTCAAAATTCGGCTTTCACGCCATCCTAAAATTTCGGCTCCCATGCCACAAACAAATTTGGCTTCCATGCCATAAAACAAAATTCGGCTTCTATGCCATTTCAAATTTTGGCTCCCATGCCGCAAAACAAATTCCGGCTCTTATGCCACAAGTTTCGGCTTCCTTGCCATTCTAAAAATCAGTTTTCAAGCCATAAAAAACCAAGCTTTCGCCACAAAAACTGGCTTTCATGCCCAAAACAAAAGATTTTTACAAAACGACAACCTTTTGATCAAATTCTCAAACAAACATTCCCATCATCTTTTGCTTAAATTTGTTTTCATAAAAAAGTAATTTAAATTAAAAGAAGGGGATACAAAAAATATAGTACCAAAAATATTTATACATGGAGGTACCAAAAAAAAAAAAGAAGAAAAGGACTTTGTTACAACTCAGGAGATCAATCCAGCATGGTCTTCAACCAAAGGTTCAACTCCTCAAGCAAACCCTTGGCCTTAGCCTCCAAAGTTCTCAGGCCACGCTTCTTCAAAATATTCCCATAAAATGCGGCCGAACGTTGCGACCCATCTGCAGCACGAGGGAGTTCTTCCCAGAGGACCTGCCACTACTCATACTCCTGAGTCTTCCTCCGGAAATTGCTTTCAGCATCCTCAACCTGGCGAATTAGAGTCCCCTCCTTGTCACGAGCCTCCACAATGGCAGCCCATTTGACAGCAGCTTCTTCCTCCAAAAGCTCAAGACACTGCCTAGCCTTGACAACCTCCTTTTCAAGGCAGTCCAAATCTTGCTTCAGCCCCATGATAGCCAACTCGATAACATTCCTCTCCCAAACGAACTGTTTTCGAGTCTTCGAGATCTCAGTCAGCTCAGCTTTGACTTTACTGTAAGGCTTCATAAACATTTCATCAAAGAAGTCACCATCTGGGAAACTCTTGGTCTCAGTTCACTTGTTCCCTAAAGCGATGACTTCATCAACAAAATCCTTGGTGTTTGCAATGTCCAGAACGACTTCTTCGCTATCAGCAAGAATGTCCTATACATGCTTGATCATGCTAAAGCCAGCTTCCAAGTGACCCGAAGAGAGAGTCTCAACCCATGAGCTCAAAACAGTCTTCAACACCTTCTTTGCATACTGAAGGTGCGGCGTAGATGAGGATTCGCCATGCTCCGGCGCCCGACTGCCCATGTCATGTCCCATTGGAAGAGTAATCAATAAACTCTTTCCAATCGAAGAAGCTGACTCGTTGAAAGTAGAAGAAGCCCCTATTCCTGGATCGGCTACAGGTATCCCCTGTTCTGGCTCTAAGGAAGACGGAGGGACTTCTCCTGCTGCTTCACAATCTGTCAAGGAAAGGACAAAAAGGCATGAATATGATCTTGTCAAAAAAAATCAATATCAAGATTAGTATTACAAAATACCTTCTTCGACGACCGGCGGAGTACTTTCTGCCTCTCTGAGCTCATCCGAAGCATCGTCAAAAGTTGCATCTATGGAGGGCTCAAAATCGTCAGAATCCTCTGGCAAGTCAGCTAACAAAAAACAAAAAGAGCTACATGTTGGCAAATGAAAGCACAAACAAAAAGAGAAAAAAAAAGAAGAAGAAGCCAAAGCAATCATACCAGGTGAAGGTTCTGGAACCACTCCAGAGTCCCTGGGCTCTTCCTCAGATGCCACGACTGGATCCGTCATCGCCTCATCAGTCGGAACCTCTGGCATCACCAAGTCATCATCCTCTGCCAAAAGAAAGAAAGCAGCGGATCAAACAAAAATCGCTCATGCGAGAAAAGAAGCGTAAACAGAAAAAAGGAGAATCATACCAGCTGTCTCCTTTTCTCTGGGGGCTCGTCAGCATCCCCAGACACCTCCTCAGCAATAGTGAGAGGAACTTCCAGATCAGAAGGACTTTCATGCTGTTTTATATTACGACCCTGTCCTCTCTTCCTCTTGGTTCTGCGGGTCAGCCTGCTTGAAGATCCTGCCCCGCTATCAACATCAGGCCTCTCACTAAAGTCCTCACTAGATGGCCTACTTTTCTCATTAGACTCCATGGAAGCCTTCGTGCGCTTTGCTTGCATCCAAGCATCGATCTCGGCCTCCTCCTCTTCCAGCTGTCTCAAGATCTCACCAGGAATCCCTTGTGCAGCTCCTGATCTGATGATGTCCTGCTCGTTGAGAAGGCCTACCTTATGCTTCTCTCCAGGAAGGAAGGACAAAACTTCCTCTGACGGACACCATCTGATCTGCCAAGACCCTTCCTAGGAGATTGCTTAACATCAAGCTCCTTCTTAGAAAGTCCCCGGTACACTGAGAAGCTCTCCACGAACCACTTCGTGAAGCCAGCAGTCCGGAAAGTGGGCAGCTCAGAATAGGAAATCATGGCGGTAGTGTCCTCTGCACTGTAAAAAGCCCATGTATTCCTCCCATCCTGCAGACCTCCAAAATGCTTCACCATGCTCGAAGGCACTCCGACAATGCCTTGAGTGAAGCCAAGCTGCAATGCAAAGCGCGGAGGGACATACGACTGGATATTGACGAAAAGATGTCTACGGTACACCATCGTACCAACCTGTATGTTGAAAAGCCATCTCTTCTCTGCGTTTGTCAAAACATAGTGTCTTCCCGACCCTGCCTTGGTCGAATCACGGGAGACACCAAAATCAAAAGCCTTCTTCTGCAAACCAGGAGAAAGCTTCACTGAAGACTGCCCACTGTCGACGTCCCTGAACCGTCAGATCCTCAAACGGGCAGACAAAAGCGATTCGGAAACGGCTGTCCCTCTAGCCAAACGAATCATAAAAGGATCATCGTCCTGTGCAACTCCCAATCGATGGAAGCTAGGACAGTGGTTTACATACCACGAATAGAAGATATGGGCTGAAAATACCCTGTTCATAGGGAGCCGAAGCCGAACCAGAAAAACAGCAGCCTACAGTTCGGTACACAAGTAGGAGTAAAAAGCATGTACTAAAGCCAGCCGCTCTCCAAACGCCATCTGACAAGCCAGAAAAATACAGTGCGGCCTGATGTGCGTTCCATCTCCTCCAGCAAAAACAGCCTCACCTAGCCAATAAGTGAGGTAAACAGTGATATCTCTCCGCAACGCAATGTCAGGACAAATGGCATCTGTGCTTGCGAAGAACTTCCTCAAATCTTCTCACATAGCGGATATCTTTTTCAAACTTGATGCTTTAGCCCTAGCATCCTGGGCCATGCCTTCAGAAGACTCCCCGTTGTCAAAAAAGTTGGAGCTGCAACTCCTCCAACTGCTGCACCTTACTTTTGAGCCCTCCTTCTCCTTCAGAAAATCATAGAAGGCGATGAGCTGAAAGTACACAAGCCTGAACTCCTCAGATTGCTCTTCAAGGACGCTGTCAATAGGCATAAACTCCTTGTAGAGTTTGCCGAGGATAGGCAGCCCGGTGATGGCACTCAATTCCTTCAAAGAAAAACCAATCTCACCATTTGTCACAATGAAGGTGTTGGTTTGTGAAAGGAATGACTCCAGCATGGCCATGAAAGCCTCATCGGAGAAAACAACGATTTGCCGAAAAGCGCGAACTGCATCAAAAATCTCGGCCTCCCACAGAATGGCCTCGCCAACCTTCTGGGTATGATCAGTCCATGATTCCTAGCTCGAGTCAGCACTGAAACAGCCACGAAGTCGAAAAGCCTTCACCCAATTGCTGCCGTCACCCCGAAAAATACCAAGGCCCACCAGTCTCAAATCAACCGACGGATGATCAAAACCTTGGTAGCCACTGGCTGGCATCAACATGTCCATACAGACAGACAGGCGACTTCTCTGCAAAACCGGAAGGGCCGCAAAAAAAAAACCCCGGTCTTGATCATACTGTTCCTCTTCACCCAGCTCGGAGGATCTTCCCTCTTAGGGCACGTGGGAGAAATACTAATGATCGAGATGGTCCGATCGAAGGTAGACAGGGTAAAAATAGTTCTCTCCTCACCATCTGCTGTGTAGGAGAACTGAAAACATCTCCTTTGGTATTTCAAGTCGTCAGGGATTGCATCACCAAAGAAGAAGGTAGGCTTGGGCACAACGCTCTGATCGTCTGAAACCCAAGGTCGGCTGCTTACCACGATCTTGTAGAATTCCTCATCTTTGAGAGCGACCAATCGCTGTCTCATCTCATCATCATTGAGGGAATCACACTCTTCCAAATTATTCTCAACAAACTGGACCTTCTCCCAAGCCTGCTGAACGGCCGCATTAGAAGATCTGGCAGACCGACGAGGTGCGTCAGTAACAGGAACCTTACCTTTGTTCGTTCTGGAAGAACTACCTGCAAAAGATGGAAGGAAAAGAAAAGATCAATCATCATCAAAATGACAGAATTTTGTTAAAAACTTCTAGCAAAATTTTGACATGGTTCCAGGGTAATTCCGAAGAAAAGGGAAACACCCCGAAAAAGAACGGAAGCCTGAAGATAGGCTCAACATCGTTGCGTGCTCATAGTCAGCGGAAAATTCTCGAAGAAGGTTCGAATTCAACATTGCTACGAGAACGAGCCAATCTCATCAAATTTCCGTAAAATTCGGAAAAGAGCTCAACATTGCTGCGAGCTCCAAAATCCAAAACTTGCAAAGTTCCTCAAAATCCAGCAAGACCAAGAAAGAGCTCAACATTGCTGCGAGCTCCAAATCCCAAAACTTGCAAAAGATTTTCAGGTATGCATCATCATGCTTCCAAGTCCATTTACCAAATCATGCATCAAAGAATATCATCATGCATTAGATGCTAGGAAAACCTTGACCAAAGTTTGACCAATTCCAACCCAACTTGGTCAAAACCAATCAAACTTTCTCCAAGTCAAAAATCATGTTGGCTTGACCTAGAGACTCTAGCCTTCTATCTTGATGCATCAAACAAAACAAAAAAAAAATTGCATGAACATATTGAAATTGCATAACCTCATTACCATGGTGAGCAAACAAAGAAGGAAAGAAGAAAAGAGAGAGAACGAAATCTCAAAAAAAAAAAAATTTCAGGTCCGCAGGCTGTGGCCCACTGCCATGTGGCAGTACGGCCAGGTCCGTACGGACCTGTCCGTACCGCCAACCAAAGAGAAAAAAACGTTGCAAAAAAACGGACCTGGCCGTACCGCCAACCAAAGAAAAAAAAACGTTGCAAAAAAAAAACAAAATGGTGAAAAAAAAAAAGAAAAATCACCGTGTGGAAAAAGAAGAAAAAAAGAAAAAAAAACCATGAAAAAAGAAGGAAAACACGGTGAAAAAAAAAGAAAAAAGAAAGAAAAAAAAAACAGAGAAGCACGAAAAAAACAAAATACGTGCACAAAAAAAAGAGAAAGAAATTGCACGAAAAAAAAAAGGAAAAAACGTGCTTGGAAAGTAAAAAAAAAAAAAAAAGAAAAGAAAGAGAAGAGAAAAAGAGAGCAAAGAAAGAAAGAAGCTACTTCTACAATGGAATTTCTTGTGGAGGTAGAAAACTTACTTGAAGCCATGGAGAAGAAGAAGTAAAAGCTCTGAGATCCTTGGAGAAGAAAAAACACTTCTTGATCTTGGAGCACTCTTGGAGATTCTTGCAAAAAGCAAGCAATGGAGCCAAAGATCCAACCCCTCTTGCTTTTATAAAAGAGAGCAAATCAAAAGAGGAAACAAGGAGAAAAGAAAGGAGGTAAGTGCTAAAATTTAGCTACTTTCCCAAAAGAAAGATACTATGAGAAAATCTCTCCCAAAAACAAGGAAACTTGAGAGATTCTCTCCAAGTAAGGATATTTTTAGATATTCTCTATAAAAATGACACCATATGAAATCTAAGCCATCTCCAAAGCCTAAGGTCCCATGGGTTAGCCCATATGAGCCAGGTTTGACCACCTAGGCACTAAAAGTGGTTTTTAGTCAAAATATTCCTCTTACCAAGAGCAAAAAAAAAAAGTCCCATGCCTCTTTTGAGTTGATTGGACCATTCAAAAAAAAAAAAAAGAAGAGAGAAAAAAAAGAGAAAGAACCACATACAGCTCGCCAAATTAAGCCAAAATCTTGAAATTGACCAAACACTGGTCCCCTAGCTCGCCACATACAGCTTGTTAGGTTACAAGATCAAAATCAAAATCCAAACCAAATCAAAACCAAAACCAAAAAACCAAATCTGACCCCCCAGCTTGCCACACACAGCTTGTTGGGTCACAAGGTCAAAATAAAAAATCAAACCCCGACCCCCTAACCTGCCACATACAGCTTGTTAGGTCACAAGGTCAAAAACAAAAATCCAAAACCCAAAATCCAAATACCCCATGTCATTTTCAAAACTTTGCCTTGAGATGGTACGTGATCCCTCTCGCTACCATAAAATTCCCTCGGAAACTCAAAGGGCTATTAAAAAAAATGCTCAAGACTCTCGGTAAAGTTGGAAGCTCTCCTTCAAGTTTCTCTTCGAGGCACATCGACTCCAAAAAGCTACTCGTCGTTGTACCTTGAGGGGGCATTTGTTGACACCAAAAACGTCACTATGTCTCGTCAACATCAAGAAGCCACATGAAGCTGCATCCTGCTACAAACAGGTAAAGCCACTTCAAGCATCAGATCTTGACAGAATCAAACAAAACCTGTAAGATCCTTCAAGACAACCAAAAGAGGGGTACACCTAAGGTTTCGAGCCATTCCGACATCGTTTGGCCTAACATCACTTCTCCGACAACTAAACAAGCGCTCCCTGTGGCGACATCATCGAAGACAACAAAACTTCGATCAGAGCCTACAGATGATTCCAAAATACCCCTAAAGGGCTTCATGCCAAATTTCAAGTCAAACCGACAATGTTTGACCCTCCATCAACGCTCGAGCAACAAAATCACCAACAAGCGCTCCCGGCAGCGAGAACCACCAAAGCCATCACTCATCAAACAAAACACATGAGTGGCTTTAACATGCTTCCAAAGGGCTGCACGTCGAATTTCAGGTCATTCCGACAACGTTTGACCAGGTTTCGACGCTCCGAAAGAAAATCAAGCCTACCGGCGGCGGAGCACCCTGGGAACATGACATCCAAATGGGAGGTAACGGGTCATCCCAAAATGACTCCAATAGGCTTCCTGTCAAATTTCAGGTCAATCGGACATTGTTTGACCACATATCAGAGCTCGGCAATTTCCTCGCAGTAAAATCAAGTCAAGCATCGACGGGACCCCAAACGACTTCAAAACTCAAATAAAAGCCCATGGTTGGTCCTATCCACTACTCAAGAAGCTTCACCTTAATTTTCAGGTCATTCCGACATCGTTTGATCTAGTTTCGACTATTGACGGAAAATCGGCTACAAAGTCTTCAGCTTTCCCGAAAAATGTGAAACTTTGTGCTCCGATTTTACGCGGGTTCTCGTCATGTTTTCTCCAAGAAAATCAAGTCAATAATTGAGGAAAAATGTCAAGAAAAATACAGAAGAAAAAAGGAACGAAAAAGAAGGAAAAACGGCTGAAAAAACCACTCGGTGACCAAAGAGGCCAAAACCCCATGGTTGCCGGCGACCTTGGGCTGGGTACCCTGCAAATCCGGGTTGCCGGATTTCTCGCCAGATGGTCCGATTTTCGATCCTTTTCGAGTTTCGAGTGTTCCTGCCTCTGTGATTTTCTGAAAATCCAATTTTTGATGATTGAAAACCACTGATCTTCACCGACATCTCTGATCCGCCGTCAAAAGCTTGAAATCGTCACTGATCACTCCAAGATCGCAAACCGGTTGACTAAGAAAGTACACTTTCTGTCCAACCGATCGTGAAATCGACAAGACAGATGTCACCGGCCCATCAACATCAACCAATGTCTGAAATTGCATCGTAATCTGACGTCAAACAATGTGTGGATCCACCTGCGATGATCACAAGAAGAATCCCAAAAGACGAGGCGCGGCCCGCAACTCTTTACATGCCCTGGCGACCACTTAATGTCGTTAATTGACCTGTTTATGACAACTTAATGCGGTCATGAACTCATTATTTTGGACGGTCCAATCAGATTCAAGCATTTAAGAGTTACAAATCCAAGCAATCATGGCATTAAACCCATGAAACTCCCATCATCATGAAGAGTAAAGGCGATTAAATGCCCATTATCCTTCATTGGCCAATCACAAGCCAAGAAAAAGGAGTTACAAAACCAAGAAATAAAACTTATAACTCCTCTAATCAATACCATCAAATCTCTCATCATGGCCATCAATGCCCATAAACACCTCATGGCTACCAAAAGCCTATAAAAGGAAGTCCATTCCAAAGAGAGAGACAACTTTTTCACTTGCAAACTTTCCACCTACCAAAAAAAAAAATGATCAACTGGTCTGTACACTTGCATTCTTCTGAAGAAATCCTAACGAAGTCCTGCTGCTCTGCCGTCAGAAGCACTATAAGGTGATCAAAGTCCCTCGGGGGGCCACCCCCCCAAGGTCCCCTCCTTCTACAACATGGTCTAAACACAGTTTTTTAGCCCATTTACTCGGTTTTTCATTGGATATAGGACCTCCTCTTGGTCATTGTCCTTTAAAAAACTGAGGTTGGAGCCAAGCCGAAGAATCGAAGCATCAAGCGTTCTCATTTGAAGGACGATGGCGAAATCCATACATGACTTGCGACCGTCGATCTGAACGTGTCCCCACAATCTCCTGAGAAGTTAGATCCCTTTTCTTTCTTTTCTATTGTAATTTGTATTTTTTTTAAAGAGACAAAAAAAATCACAATTCTTGTCTTTCATATTTGATGAGATTTGTAAATCGCCTTTCACGGCAAATAAACAAGAAAAAAAACGCCTCTTACGGCATTCTCAAAAACAAACTTGTCTCTTTTCTTAAATATTTATTTAATTTGAAAAGTTAGAAAGAATGATCGATTTCCTTTCTACTTGTGAAGGTGAATCTCCGGATCATCACCATTCCAAATTCCAAGTAGAATAGTAAATCTGGCATACCCGTACAAAAAAGTTGATACCCGCATTTCCCTCCTCCGCCGAGACCCAGGCAGCCCCCGGGGCGGAAGGAGAGGACGGAAATCCGAGGGTCCATCAAGGTGAACCAGTGGAGGAACTCACCTCTGTGGTCTTAGATGAGGAGCATCCAGACAGAAGAATATACATCGGCTCTTCCCTTTCAGCGGATCTGGTTCACCAGTTAATAGACTTTCTGAGAGATAGCATGGACGTTTTTGCATGGTCACATGCGGACCTTGAAGGAATTAACCCTGAGGTCGCCACCCACCGCCTCAATGTCGACCCTCGCCACAAACCTGTTCGCCAAAAGCTAAGGGGCGCCTCCACAGAAAGGGCCCATGCGATGGACAAGGAGGTGGGGAAGCTAATAGAGAATGGGGAGGTCAGAGAAGTAGCATATCCCGAGTGGCTCTCAAATGTGATAATGGTAACAAAAGCCAATGGGAAGTGGCGCCTCTGCGTCGACTTCACTGAGCTCAACAAGGCGTGGCCAAAAGATAGCTATCCGCTACCACGGATTGACCTTCTCATCGATGCCACAGCAGGGCATGAACTGCTCACCTTCCTGAATGCATATTCTAGATACAACCAGATCAGCATGCACCCCCCAGACCAGGAGAAGACATCATTCATCGCTCCGAAGGGGACCTACTGCTACAGAGTCATGCCCTTCAGGCTGAAGAACACAGGTGCAACCTACCAACGACTGGTGAACAAAATGTTCCAGTCTCAAATCGGGCGAACAATGGAGGTTTACGTGGACGACATGTTGGTAAAGAGCCTCGCCGCAGCAGATCACATTGACCACCTTCAAGAAACTTTCAATGTCCTCAGGTCCTATCGTATGAAGTTAAACCTTGAGAAGTGCGCCTTTGGCGTAGGATCAGGAAAGTTCCTAGGCTTCATGGTCAACCAGAGGGGAATTGAGGTAAACCCCGACAAAATCAAGGCTATCCTCGACATGAAGTGGTCTCCTCCACCAAGGAGCTCCAGCGCCTCAGTGGAAGAATTGCAGAACTTAACAGATTCGTCTCCAAATCTGCAGAGAAATGCTTGCCTTTCTTCAAAATCCTCCGAAAAGCTTTCGAATGGGGATCTAAGGCAGAGGAGGCCTTCCAGAGACTCAAAGCCTACTTGGGCGCACCTCCCCTCCTTTCGCATGATACGCCAGGCGAGGTCTTATATTTGTATCTTTCTGCTTCACCGTCAGCAGTCAGCTCCGTCCTCATCAGAAATCATGATGGAGTGCAAAAGCCCATCTATTATGTGAGCAGAGCAAACCGAGGAGCAGAAATCAGGTACTCGAGGCTAGAGAAACTAGCGCTCACCCTCATCTCAATGGCAAGGTGCTACGACACTATTTTCGGAGCCATACAGTCGTTGTGATTATGGACCAGCCTCTAAAAAGAGTTTTGGGAAAGCTAGATGTATCCGGGAGACTCCTTAAGTGGGCAGTGGAATTGGGCAAGTTCGATAACTAGTACCAACCAAGGGTGGCCTTCAAAGCACAAGCTTTGGCAGATTTTGTTGCTGAGTTTACACAAGCAGAAGGGGAGACGAGTGAGCCTTCCACGTCCTAGCCATCGAGCCTGGACGTACAAATCAATCTGACACCAGGCGAGGACATCCAGAAGGGCACCCAGACCTTCCTCCCAGGCGCCCAGGCATCTCCCCCGGGCTCCCAGACACTCCCAGGCGCCCAGAGGTTCACTCCAGGTGCCCAGACCTCCATCCCAGGTGCCTAGACTTCCACCTCAGGCCCTCAGACTTCCACCTCAGGCTCCCAGTCAATCCCAGGCTCCCAGCCTGGTGCCCAGGTTCCCACTGAGATCTCTGACTCTTCTTCTCTGCCACTTTGGAAGCTATATGTTGATGGCTCCGCAACCAGTGAGGGAGGTGGAGCAGGCCTAATTTTGACCAGCCTCGATGGTACACCCCTCAAGTATGCAGCGAAGCTCCATTTTACTGCCTCCAATAATGAAACAAAGTATGAGGCCCTCCTCTCTTGCCTGAGATTGGCAGCCGGAATGAACGCCCATCACCTCACCGCCTACAGTGATTCCCAACTGATAGTTAATCAAGTAAGGGGCGAGTTCGAAGCAAAAGGAGCAAGAATGTAGGCGTACCTCGGCATGGTGAAAAACTTGATCACGAGGTTCCAATACTTCCAAACCCGTCACATCCCAAGAGAGGATAACATGGCCGCAGATGCACTCGCCAGGCTCGCCTCATCCTTGGAAGCCCCATCAGGAGAACCAGCATTCATCGGTCACCAGTTCGAGCCAAGCAAGTTAGATGTGGACACTGCAAACGTCAACTGTACTTCCGCCGAATCGAACTGGATGACCCCAATAAGGGCGTACCTCCAAGAGGGTACATTACCAAATGATCCCCTCGAGGCCAGGAAGCTTAGGGTGAGAGCTTCCAAATTCACTCTCTTACAGGATATCCTCTACAAGAAAGGTTACTCCTTACCATTGCTGCGGTGCCTTTCACCCGAGGAAGCTGACTACGCCCTGCGAGAGATCCATGAAGGAATTTGCGGAAATCACTCTGGAGGACGCTCCCTCACCCACAAAGCACTTAGCCAATGTTACTTTTGGCCTAGCATGGTAAAGGACGCCAAGGAATTTGCCAAAAAATGCGACAAGTGTCAACGCTTCGCCACTGTGCCAGGCAACCACCGGAGGAGCTGGCAACCATTTCGAGTCCATGGCCTTTCTCCAAATGGGGCATCGACATCCTGGGCCCCCTTCCTTTGAGTAGAGGACAATGCAAGTTCGTAGTGGTCGCTGTCGACTACTTCACAAAGTGGGTGGAGGCAAAACCCTTTGCAAAGATAACAGACTCCAAGGTTGAAGACTTTGTTTGGAAAAACCTAGTCTGCCACTTCGGGATACCCCACGCCATTGTCAGTGACAATGCGAAGCAATTCGACAATAAGCTCCTCTATTCTTTCTACTCCGGCCTTCAGATTAAGCAGCCCCATTCCAACCTTGCACACCCACAGGAAAACGGGTAGGCTGAAGTCATGGTAAGAAAGGTCCTACGCAACCTAAAGACAAGGCTCGAAAGAGCGAAGGGTCTTTGGGTCGACGAGCTCCCAGGAGTACTATGGGCTTATCGAACCATGCCAAGAACTCCTACTGGAGAAACCCCTTTCTCTCTCGCTTTTGGAACCGAGACAGTAATCCCTGTCGAGATAGGGGTACATTCCCTAAGGGTCCACCACCACGACCCCATCACCAACGAGGAAGGACTCCGCATCAACCTCGACTTGGTAGAGGAGGCAAGGGAGATGGCTGTGGTCCACAATGCAGAGTACAAACGACGCATGGCAAGGTACTACAACTCGAAGGTAAAGCCTCGTTCCTTCCAACCAAGAGACTTGGTCCTCAAAAAGGTGATCCTCGCCACAAAGGATTCCCGCGAAGGAAAACTGGGACCAAATTGGGAAGGGCCATATCTCATAACAGAAGTGGTGAGGCCAGGCACTTACAAGATCCAGAACTCTGAGTGAAAGGTCTTACCCCATCCATGGAACGCGGAGCACTTGAAGAGGTACTACCAGTGACACCTTGAAAGAGTCAAAGTAGGAGAAGTTGGGGGCTTGATTTTATTTTCTACCTTGTTTGGATTGTTAACCAATATTGTTTGACAATAAGCAGTGGATGAATAAAATTTTCTACGTCTTGAATTTTCATTCAGTTTCCAAAAGGAGTACCAGTACAAAAGTTAGGCTACAAACTGCCTTTCCAAAAGTTAGGCTACAAACTGCCTTTCCAAAAGTTAGGCTACGAACTGCCTTTCTAATAAAAAAAAACATCAAAAGTCCCCTCCACCCTAATCACTCTCATAGCTGTCCTCCTCCTCCTCCTCCTCGTCATCCTCAGCATCATCAGAGCCTCCATTACCATCATCAGGTGCCTTGGTTGGCACGAAGCCTGAGAGGTCAATATCAGGGAAAGCAGCGGAAATCTTCCCTCGAAGCTCATCATAACCATCAATGAAGGCATCTGCAAGGCCATTCGCTAAGTCTCTTTCAGCTAGGGCAGCCCTCTCCTCAGCCTATGAAGCTCTCTCATGAGCCGCCTTCACCTCTGCCTCCACAGCAGCCTCTCTAAGCATCACCCTCTCACGGGTCTTGACAAGCTCAGCCTCACTGAGCGAAGCCCTCTCATGGGCCTTCACAAGCTCAGCCTCCCTGAGCGCGTCCCTCTCATGGATCTCCAAGAGCTCAGACTCGAGCTTAGTTGCCCTCACATGGGCCTCCTCAAGCTCAGCCTCTAATTTGGCCGCCCTCCCGTGGGTCGCCGAAAGCTCAGTCTCAAGTCTGGTCGCCCTCGCACTGGCCGCTGTGAGATCAGCCTCGGAAGCCTTGCCAACAACTTCAAGAGCAGTAATCTTTCCTCGAGCAGCAGAGAGCTCCTTTTGCATAACTTCATTGTCCTGTTTCAGCTGACCGTGAGATCGGGTCCTTGAAAGCAAGCAGACAGATGCAGTGGAAGCCTGAAAAGATAAAAGACAAAGGAAATGACAAAATGTATATAAAAAAAAATGAAAGTCTGGAGAAAGGGGGACAGCAGACCATTACCTGAGTCAAACCTTCCAAAAAAGTGTTGATAATCCCCTCGGTGCCCAGAGTATTAAGCTGAGTAACTTCGGGCGGAAACACAAACCTTCCGAGCTTTTCCCTGATGACTAGCGGGTTGCCCAGCATGGGACTAGCCCAAGTCGGCACCCCTGTAAAAGTTCCCATACGAGGAGGACACAAACGAGGGGCAGAAGGTGTGGCCGGCGAGGAAGACTCCGGAGTAGTAGTCGTAACTAAAGATGTCGTTAGCTGAGGAGACACCACCGGAGGGGTCACTTGATGGGAACACGCCCGAGGCTCCACTGGAGGGGTTGCTAGAGGAGAGCTCACCTCGAACGGCACCGGTAGAGAGGTCGCCTGGGAGGCATTACCTATCCTCGCCACCTTGGAAGGAGGAGTGCTCCTACCAGAAAGGCGGGACCCAATCACTTTTCTATCTATTTCTGCAAAAGCAAAAGTGTTATTTGGATGAAGAGCACCAGGTAAAAGAAAAAAGAAGTACTAGAGCAGAAGTGACGCACCCTTTCTTTTAAAAGAAGATCCCTGAGAGGGTCCACCAGCCCTACCACTCTCTTTGGGCAAGAGAACTCCCAAGTCTTTATCAGGATAAGCCCTCACGGCCTGCAACTTCCACTCCTGATCCATGGAGAGCACAGGCGGATCTACAAAAGGACAATGGGTACACATATATATACATAAAAAAAAGGAAAGAAAAGAGCAAGTGAAGGGCGTACCGAGTTTTTTGGCGACACCCCATCGTGTTGGTACCAAAGCCCGATCTGACTCTGAGACCCACTCGCCGCCAACGAATAAGAAGCGAGGTTTCCAGCTATGACAGTTGGAACGTAATCCTGTGAGCAACTTGCCACCCTTAGTGGTAAAATAGTACCATCACCTGTTAGGGGTAGGAGACTCGCTCAGTTATAAACTGCATGGAACTCCACAGGAGAAGCATCCTCGTGATGTACTTTCCTCCACAATGCAAGAAAGCCCAGCAAGACTCTCCAACCATTGAGCGCCAACCGCCTCGGGGTCAATGAAAAGTAATGCAGAATGTGACAAACGGAGGAAGATATGGGAAACCTGAGCCCAGCTTCAAGCATCTCCTCGTAGATGACAATGTCACCAAAGGAGTCATCGTAAGCAGGCTCATCCATCTCAGCCCAGTGGCACAACACAGCTGGAGGAATATGATAAGCAGAAACAATCCTCAGAATATCATCATCAGTATTGACCAAACTAAAAAGAGTACTTACTTTGGACCCGTCATCTCAATAGCAGCTTTGCTTCGATACTTTTTGTTGCGAGAGCGCAAAACTTTGTCTGAGACATTGCCAGGAGGGCTATCCCTTATTTCCCTTGTCTCATCTTGCTCGCCTAGCACGCGAGCTGGTCGCCCACCGTGGACAGCACCTTCGGAGCCTGGGGCGCCCAGCCCATCATTGCCTGGGGCGCCCAGCCATTCAACGCCTGGGCTGGCAGCACCCAGGCCAGGAGTGCCTAGGCTGGCGGCGCCTAGCCCCTTGGCGCTCAGGCCAGTGACATCCAGGCCAGCAGTGCCTGGGCTGGCAGCGTCCAGCCCCTTGGCGCCCAAGCCAGCGACGTCCAGGCCACCAGCAGCGCTGGCAGCGCCCAGCCCAGCAGCAGCGCTGGCAGCACCCAGCCCAGTGGCGCCCACACCTGCAGGAGCAATGCTGGCAGCGTCCAGCCCAGTGGCGCCCAGCCCCCTGGCACCCACACCTGCAGCAGCAACGTTGGTAGCATCCGACCCAGTGGCGCCCAGGCCAGGGGCGTCCAAACCTGCAGCAGCAGCGCTGGCAGCACCCAGGCCAGCGCTGCCTTGGCAAGCAGTGACTAGGCCAGCAACGACGGCAGCGCCCAGGCCTGCGCTGTGCGTCTCCTTCGTCGGCTGTTCAACCACTGCGCGGGCGGCATCGTCTGCTGCACCTTGCTTTTCCGGATGCTCCATCACCCCGAAGACTTCAAGTCCTACCTCCATCCTTCCAATGGAATGGGAAAAGCTTGGGTTCTTAAGGGTTACAAGAATGGGTTTTTCAATCTCTAGATGAAAGAAATGGGGGAAATAAAGAAGAAGCTCCTATTTATAGCCTAGGGCTTTTAAAGAGGAAAAAACCCAAATTGAAGGACAAGGACTCTCCTAAAAGCCCAAGTAGAAATGGAAAAGACTGAAGGTGTGTGGGAAGGCGACATACTTCAGGAATGGAGAAGGAGCCTGGGAATCTAAAAATAAATAAAAATGCCCCCCTCTCAACGTTTCCTTAGACATGGGGTGTAAGACCCCGACCCGAGTGACTCGATTAGTACTAATTATGTTGCGTGTTAGTGCTAAGCTCGATTAGTGATTTTTGACTAAGCTTGGATTAGTATAGTTCTTGATAGCTTTGGGAAATTATTTTAGTGCTTCGTGTTGGTGGGACCCTTTGGGGGGTTCCCTTTTTGATTAGTTTTTCTAAGTGCTGGGGGATTATTCGTGTTCCAGTAATTTGCATTTCTATCCCGTTTTACTCGTCTTGTTAATCCCTACAACTTTCACGTTGATCCCGAACCCGTCCGGAACCCCGAAACCCGATCTTCTTGCTTTGAGGGCAAAACGGTCTTTTTACATGAAATCTGTGCCCAACACTCGATATCCTCGAAACCCGCGAAACATGTACTTTTCCGAAACTAGATATTTCGGTGATCACTTTTCTCTTCTTCGTCGATTTCATTCGAGATCCCGAAATTAACGATTTCAGCCCAAAGAGCTTTCCTAGTGGTGGAGCCCACACCCATTGCTTTTTAAGAAGAACACTCTTCTTCCATTTCCCCTTTCCAGCACAAGCATATGAGAGCCTAGGGTTTCCATCTCTTCTCTTTTTCTCCTTGCTTCCTCACCACCAAAACCCTACCAAATCTCACACCAACCAAGAGATGAACTTCACCCTCTTCTTCCCCATTACTAGAGCTATTCATTGATACCATTTATGGAAGGATCTACTCAACTCAAGACCCTCTTTGAGCTCACCTTTGTTAGTGCCACATTCCAGTGAGCACCTGTGTTGTATTGTCAATTCCGTGTCAATTAGTCCAAGTCCCTGCCTCTCGAAGTTTCTCAAGGAAGATCAAGTTTGAAGGCAGAAGATCAAGTCTTGGAAGGCTTGGATTCATCCAGGAAGAACTCCTTGTGTATGCACACCATCCCCTTCAGGAAGTTCAATCCAGGACCAAACCTATAAATCCTTTGGACAAACCCTGTTAATCATCTGCAATATTCCATCCTTAATTTCAGGGTTTCGGTGACCTTACGGTCACCTTGCGGCTAACCGCAGAGTCCCTTTGCGGCTAACCGCCAAGTAACCGTAAATCCTACGGTCACCTTTCCAGAAGGCTGTTTCTCTTCGGTCAGCCCCGCGGTCACCTTGCGGCTAACCGCAGAGTCCCTTTGCGGCTAACCGCCAGGTAACCGTAAGTCTTACGGTCTGCTTTCCCGAGAGCTGTTTTCTTACGGTTACCTTTACGGTTACCTCACGGCTAACCGCCAGGGACACTCGCGGCTAACCGTGAGCTGACCGCTTTCAAAATTATAGCCGTTGCTTCAGTGCATTTCAAAAGGGGCTAGCCGCCAGTTTTAGAGGCTAACCGTAAAAAGTATCCGTTGGGAGTTTTCTATAAAGCTGTAGCCTGTTTCACTGTGCATTTTATGGACCTTAGTGTATAGCCTTGCTTGCTACCTTCTTCCCATCAATTGTAGGCTTCCAAATCACTTCCAAAAACACTCATGTGCTTGACCTAGGTAAACCCTAGAGCTCCATTAGCTCTTAGATGAGTGTCTTGATAGGAAGTTCATCCTCTAGGATAGTTTACACCATGAGAGACTCATTTGTGTAACCCTAGAAACCAAATCCTCTTAACCCTGGTTGTGCAACACGTTGGAGGCTTTCTACTCAACACCAAGAGGTCAATAAGAGGTGCAAGCTTCGACTGCAGTCAGAGCTCCACAGAACACTTCAACCATCATCAAGGCAAGTGTTCACCCTTCTTCAAATTTCAACAATATGTGTATAATGTGGTAGGTGTGTAGATCTGTGTGATTAAACTCACCACATTGCTGTAATGAGGAGTAGATCTATGTGATTGAACCTCCGTATCAAATATGAGGTAGAATCAGAACTTGTGTAGTTTGATTCTTGATAGTGGAACCAAGGGTCTGTGTGACCCTTGAGAGTGGATGTAGGTCTGTGTGACCGAACCACTATAAATCTCTGTGTCCATATCTCTTTCGAATGTTCCACAGGTTCTGTTTCAGTTATACTTTTGCTATGCTTGTTCTGTTCCTTATTCTGTTTTGATTAAAAACAGGATTAGAAAATTAAAATTGGCAATTGTTTAGCATCAGTCCTATTCACCCCCCCTCTAGGACTTAGTCATTGGCTCTAGACTGAACTTTCAGTTGGTATCAGAGCGAGGTTACTCCCATAAAGGCTTAACAACCTGGAGTAGATCGTTTTCCTAGTCTAGTGCTGATGTCTAATCCAGAAGGTAGTGCAGTAAACAGACCTCCTTTGTTCGATGGTACAAACTATGCTTTTTGGAAAGCCCGGATGACTATCTTCATCAGATCCCTTGGCTCATCTGTTTGGGATGCTGTAGAGGATGGATGGTCTCATCCCACCACCACAGCTGAAGATGGCACTGTTCAGCCTCTTGCAAAGGCAAGATGGTCACCTGATCAAAAGGCTTTGAAAGATAGTGATGCGAAGGCATTGAATGCCATATCGTGTGCCATGACAGCTGAAGAATACAAAAAGATTATGACATGTGTCACAGCTAAACAAGCTTGGGATCTTTTAGAAACAAACTATGAAGGAACTACTATTGTTAAAAGAGCCAAGCTTCAAATGTTGACTTCCCAATTCGAATCGTTAAGAATGAGGGAAGATGAAGTGTTCGATGAGTTTCGAACTAAGTTAATGGTCATTGTAAATGAAATGTGGTCTCTGGGTGAAAAAATTCCTGAAGGCAAAGTTTGTAGCAAAATCCTGAGGTCTCTACCTGAAAGATTTCACTCTAAAGTGACTTCTATAGAAGAATACAATGATCCTGAAAATATGAAAGTAGAGGAACTATCTGGCAATATTAGAACCTTTGAAATGAAATTGATAAATTCTTCTAATAAATCCAAAGACAAGAAATCTATTGCTTTAAAGACATCTCAACCAGCCCCTTCTAAAGAAGAATCTGATAATGAGAAAGAAAGTGATAATGAAGATGTTGCCTTACTTGCTAAGAGGTTTCTGAAACAATTTAAGAAGAAGAATTCCAATTTCAAATCCTTTGATAAAGGTAAAAACAAAGTTAGCTCCTCCTCTAAGAGTCAACATAGAAAGGTAAAATGTTATAACTGTCAAAAGTATGGTCATATCTCATCTGAGTGTCAAGTGGAAAGAAAGAAAAAGACACTTGTGGCAACATGGGATGATGACTCATCTGAATCTGAATCAGAATCAGATGAATCTCACCAAGATGAGACCGGAAACTATAATGTTTTGATGGCCAGAAGTTTGTGATCCATCAGTTGAGATGAATGAAAATTCTGAAAGATCTGAGATTGATAAATCTGAGGATGAAACTGAATCTGAAGAAGACAGCCCAGATAATGACATTGATGAGGAAGATCTTCAAGAAACCTATGATCAACTCTATGAGGAGAGCTGTAAACTAATTAGAACTATGAGCAAACAAGGAATTAAGATCAAAATGTTAAAAGACAAAGTTGAAACATTGAATAATGAAAATAACATTTTGACCAATGATCTTCATGAAATTAATTCCAAATTTCAAATTGCTAGTGACTACATAAGAAAGCTTACAAGAGAGAAAGATGAGACTGAAAATCTAAAGGATTTGATTTCTCGTTTGAAGAATGAAGTCACCAATTTGAGTTGGTACAAAGAAAAGTATGAGTATTCCTTCACTCATGGAGAAGAAAAGTTCGAAAGATTGTTTGGGATGGGCAAATATCAAAGAGACAAAACTGGGCTTGTTTACAACAAAGAAGCCAAATATAATCCTAATGTCTCTACAAAGTTTGTAAAAGGAGAAGCCTCCTCAAGCAATCTAAACATCTCCGAAGTCATATGTCATACTTGTGGGAGAAAAGGACATGTAAAATATGAGTGTAAAATGAAACAAGTCAAAAGACAGTCCTATAAGAATGAACTAAGCAAAAATAGGTTTCATAAGAATCTCACTGTTCCACAAAAATTGAATGAACTTATGAAACAGATTGATCAACTTAGAATTCAATTCAATAATCATGTTAAAAGAAATTCTAAGAAATCCTTTCATCATCATGATTCGGATAAGTCAAAATCTCATAAGTACAAATGGGTACCTAAGAGCTTATTAGTCTACACAGCCCTTAAAGCTGGAGATCAATCTTTATGGTATTTGGATAGTGGATGCTCTAGACACATGACTGGAGATAAAACACTCTTCTCAAAATTAAGTGAATATGATGGTGGAATTGTTACTTTTGGTGATGGCAATGTAGCTAAAGTGATTGGAAAAGGCACTCTCAATGTTCCTAACTTGTCTCACTTAGAAGATGTTTTATGTGTTGATGATTTGAAGCATAACCTTCTTAGCATATCTCAAATTTGTGACAAAAATCATGCTGTCATCTTTACTAGTCATGGTTGTGAGATTTCTAAAAATGGAAAAGTTATTCTAAGAGGTTTTAGAAATCAAGAAAACTGCTATGTTGTTGGTGACCAAAAAGAATCTTTCAGCTCATCTTGTTACATCGCTCATCTTGATGAAGCTCAACTGTGGCATCAAAGACTTGGACATGTAAACCATAGAGATCTGTCCAAGCTGAACAATTATGTAAAGGGTCTTCCAAAAATCAGCAGAAAGTCAAAAACTATTTGTGGAGAATGCCAAAAAGGGAAACAAATCAGAGCATCTCACAAAAAGTCCAAATCTCTGAAGACCTCTAGACCCTTAGAGCTTCTTCACATGGATCTGGTTGGTCCAACTAAGAAAGAAAGTAGGGGTGGCAGAAAATATTTTCTTGTTATTGTAGATGATTATTCTAGATTCACTTGGGTTGCCTTTTTGAGAGAAAAATCAGAAGCATATGCTGAATTCAAAAAGATTGTGAAAAGAATCCAAGTTGAAAAAGGAAGAGCAATTGCTAGAATAAGAAGTGATCATGGTGGAGAATTTGAAAATTCCAGATTTGAAAAATATTGTGATAAGTATGGAATTCACCATGAATTTCCTGCCCCTAAAACTCCTCAACAAAATGGAGTTGCTGAAAGGAAGAATAGAGTCTTACAAGAGATGGCCACAGTTATGCTTCATGGAAAGAATGTTCCTAGAGATCTATGGGCTTAAGCAGTGAATACAGCTTGTTACATCATTAACAGGGTTTACTTGAGAACTGGATTGGATAAAACTCCTTATGAATTATGGCATGAGAAAAAGCCAAACATTAGCTACTTTAAAATTTTTGGTAGCAAATGTTATATTCTCAAGGATAGAGAACACTTGAGCAAGTTTGATTCCAAAAGTGATGAAGGCATCTTTATTGGGTATTCTCAAAACAGTCGTGCTTATAGAGTTTTAAACACCAACACAGGAACCATACAAGAATCTGTAAATGTTGTCATTGATGACAAAATAAAGGATTCCTGTAATCAAGAAGACCCTGATGATGATGAGATAAATGTTTCTACTGCAAACCTGGATAAGTCTCAAACCTCTAAGGATTTGGTTGATGTGAAAAATCATCCTATGAACCAAATTCTAGGAGATCCCTTGCTTGGTGTCAAGACTAGGAGACAACTTGAAAACATTGTTAGTTTTCTTTGCTTTACCTCTATCATTGAACCAAAATCTGTTGATGAAGCTTTCTCTGATGATTGTTGGATAAATGCTATGCAAGAAGAGCTAAATCAGTTTGTTAGGAATGAAGTTTGGGAATTAGTACCTAGGCCTAATGACAAAAACATCATAGGTACCAAATGGATCTACAAAAATAAACATGATGAAAATGGTACTATAGTTAGAAACAAGGCTAGGTTAGTTGCCCAAGGTTACTCTCAAATTGAAGGAATAGACTTTGAAGAAACATTTGCTCCTGTTGCTAGGCTTGAATCCATTAGAATCTTGTTTGCCATTGCTTGTTCCTTGAAATTTAAATTATATCAAATGGATGTCAAAAGTGCCTTTTTGAATGGAGTTTTAGAAAAAGAAGTTTATGTTGAGCAACCTAAAGGGTTTGAAGACCCCAAGCAGCCTAACCATGTGTATTATCTTAAAAAGGCTCTCTATGGTCTCAAACAAGCCCCTAGAGCTTGGTATGAAAGGCTCACTCAATTTCTGATCAACCACAATTTTGAAAGGGGTAGTGTTGATAAAACTCTGTTTATTCAAAGAACAAATGACACCATATTGATTGCTCAAATCTATGTTGATGATATTGTTTTTGGTTCTACTCATGATGTATTAACCGAAAAGTTTGCAGATCTCATGAAATCTGAATTTGAAATGAGCATGGTTGGTGAACTTAACTTCTTTCTAGGATTACAAGTTAGACAATTGTCTGATGGAATGTTTATATCCCAAACCAAGTATGCTAAAGAATTGGTCAAGAGGTTTGGTTTAGAGTCAGCCAAACACATGAACACTCCCATGAGTACAACACTCAAATTATCTAAAGAATCTGGTGGAAAGAGTGTTGATCCTAGTATGTACAGAAGCATGATAGGCAGCCTATTATATCTTACAGCTAGCAGACCGGATATTGCTTTTAGTGTAGGAGCTTGTGCTAGATATCAATCTGATCCCAAAGAAGCTCATTTGAAAGCTGTTAAGAGAATCATTAGGTATGTGTCAGGGACTTCATGTTATGGGCTATGGTATCCATATGATTCTCCTATCTGCATTGCTGGATACTCTGATGCCGATTGGGCTGGAAATGTGGATGATAGAAAATCAACTAGTGGAGGGTGTTTCTACCTAGGAAACTGTCTAGTTGCTTGGCACAGCAAAAAACAATCTTCTATTTCTTTATCTACAACTGAGGCAGAATATATAGCAGCTGGCAGTGGTTGTACTCAAATGCTTTGGATGAAACAAATGCTTAAAGACTTTGGTATTGATCAAAGCAGCATGAATTTGTATTGTGATAACACTAGTGCTATCAATATCTCCAAAAATCCTGTTCAATACTCTAGAACCAAGCATATAGACATCAGACATCACTTCATTAGAGAATTAGTTGAAGAGGCAATCATAATTTTAGAACATATCCCTACGGAAAATCAACTTGCTGACATTTTGACAAAACCTTTGGATGTTTCTAAATTTGAGAATATGAGAAAATCTCTTGGTGTGTGCACCATTAGATAATCAATCCATCTTGGTATGTGTGATTTGGTTTTGTATAATATAACAAAAAAAAAAGGGGTGGCGGCTAGCCGTAAGTCTTCTTCACGGCTAACCGTATTTCTCGGGCTGCAACTTAAAGTCTCGCAGCCCTTCGTTTTTCTTTCTGTCTTTTGCTCTGCGTCTCTTCCCCCTGTCTCGACCTCTTCTCCTCTCTGACTGGTTCTCTCTTCCTCTCTCGTTTGCAAGGTAACCTCCTTCCTTTTCTTTTTCATTTTCGTTTTTGTTTGTATTTTTTGTGCTTTCTTCTTGTTGTTAACATTGTGATTGTTCGTGTGTTTTCGTCTGGTCTCTTCTGGTGTGGTTCTTTTAGGTTTTTCTGTTTCCTTCCTCTATTACTCTCCTTTCTGTTCTCCATATTAACCGTTAGTCTTCCTCCCTCTCTGGTGTTCTTATTTTTCCTTGTGCATTCTACCTATCTGTCAAAATGCCTCCTCGTATGAAGACTGCTGTAAATCGTCCTTCAAAACAGGGACGCTCAACCCCTGGCACCTCCTCTTCTCGCCCTAGGTCTCCTTCACCTCCACCCTCACCCTCACTATCCACCTCTCCCGACCTTTCTCGGTCCTCATCTCCATCCCCTTCTCCTCCTCCACAGCAGCCCCCTGTCCAGTTGAAGCCAAATGCCAAACTGTTGGCATCTCTCAAAACCAGGTCCATCATGGTTGAACGGCGCACTCTGCGCAAGGTCGTTGGCCCTCATCAAACTGCTGCCATTCTCGCCCAAGTAGGATGGGAAAATCTGTTAGATTGGGGCGATAAGGCCTATCCATCCCTAGTCTATGGGATGTTTGCTTCCATCACCTCAGCATCATCCTCTGTTGACTCCTGTAAATTCTCCATTGCTCTTAAGAACAGAGACTCTGTTACAATTGACCCTGCATATATCTCTTCCATCATCAATATACCCCTGACTGAGAATGGTCTCACTTCTGTTGCTGACACTCTTACAGAAGATGAGAAGGCCAATGCCACCATCATCCTTTGTGGGCATCCCGTGGTTTGGGATCGAAAAAATTTTCTTCCCTTGAACTCTTTGATTCCCAAATATCGGCTTCTACACCACCTTTTCACTTTCAATGTCTACCCCCGCAAAGGCAATCGGACTGAGTTGACCACATTCATGGTAAATCTATTGTCCAAGGTGGTCTCCGGTGAACGGATCTGTCTCCCCTCTCTCATCTGTCGAGCCATTGTCCGTTTTCACTCATCTGCTGCTTCAAAAACTGCTATCCCCTTTGGGTTTCTCATGTCTGAATTAGCTCGCTCTCTCGGTATCATTCGACCCTCTGAGACACCTCTCTCCCATTCCCCGTTTGGTCCTGCCAATCTGATTCAGATGAACCTTTCGCCGAATGTAGAGGCCGGGCATGCCCCACCTCCTGCCGGGGTCGACCCTTCTCAGCAGTCCAGTCATTCAGATCATCAGCAGCTTGGTTCAGCGCCACCCTCTTCTTCTCAACAGGTTCCTCCCTCTCCTGTTCCCCGATCTATTGCTGAGCGCATGGATGCTTTTGAGCGTAATCAGAATAAGATCGCGAAGCTGCTGAAGAAGACGCTCCAATATCTCAGCGGAATTTCTAAAGCCTGCCGCTCCAATGATTTGGCTGCCATGCCACCTTCTCCGTCGCCTCTTTCTGACTAGCTTCTTTGCACTTTCTTCTGGAGGCCACTTGTGTTTTATTGGTTACTGTTATTTTTGGTGGTGTCTTTGTGGCTCTCTTCCCTTCTTATGGCTATTTTATTATACTTTTGGATGGCTTCTAACTTTGGATGCTTAGCTTAACTTTTTCATACTGATGATTATAATATGGATGGGATGATTATTATATGGATGGCCACTGCTTTTTACTGCATCTACTTGTCCTCTATCTTGCCATTTATTTTAATGGTGCTTTGTGGTTCTTTCTTCTGTTCTATGCTTGGTGGTCATTTGTGATCTTTGGTGCCTTTTCTTGTCATAGCTGCTGCCTGCTCCCCTTGTCAATTCCTGACAAAAAGGGGGAGAACACATGGATTGAATCCTGTAACTTGGAGAGATTATCCTAAGGGGGAGAGTGTAGAGAACACTCCATTCTATGAATTTTTGCGACTAACAATTCAGGGGGAGTAGCAATCCCACCATAGATTGTATTTTTCAATGATCTGTGCAGGTACATTTTTACGAAGAGATTCTACAGTCATGAGTCTTTGAGTTGTAATTGGTATATTTTGTGTAAAGATCATGTATTTGAGTCCATTGGTTGTATTTCAAACTAGAATAGGTGTTTTGTCACGAAATTGACAAAGGGGGAGATTGTTAGTGCCACATTCCAGTGAGCACCTGTGTTGTATTGTCAATTCCGTGTCAATTAGTCCAAGTCCCTGCCTCTCGAAGTTTCTCAAGGAAGATCAAGTTTGAAGGCAGAAGATCAAGTCTTGGAAGGCTTGGATTCATCCAGGAAGAACTCCTTGTGTATGCACACCATCCCCTTCAGGAAGTTCAATCCAGGACCAAACCTATAAATCCTTTGGACAAACCCTGTTAATCATCTGCTATATTCCATCCTTAATTTCAGGGTTTCGGTGACCTTACGGTCACCTTGCGGCTAACCGCAGAGTCCCTTTGCGGCTAACCACCAGGTAACCGTAAATCCTACGGTCACCTTTCCAGAAGGCTGTTTCTCTTCGGTCAGCCCCGCGGTCACCTTGCGGCTAACCGCAGAGTCCCTTTGCGGCTAACCGCCAGGTAACCGTAAGTCTTACGGTCTGCTTTCCCGAGAGCTGTTTTCTTACGCTTACCTTTACGGTTACCTCACGGCTAACCGCCAGGGACACTCGCGGCTAACCGTGAGCTGACCACTTTCAAAATTATAGCCGTTGCTTCAGTGCATTTCAAAAGGGGCTAGCCGCCAGTTTTAGAGGCTAACCGTAAAAAGTATCCGTTGGGAGTTTTCTATAAAGCTGTAGCCTGTTTCACTGTGTATTTTATGGACCTTAGTGTATAGCCTTGCTTGCTACCTTCTTCCCATCAATTGTAGGCTTCCAAATCACTTCCAAAAACACTCATGTGCTTGACCTAGGTAAACCCTAGAGCTCCATTAGCTCTTAGATGAGTGTCTTGATAGGAAGTTCATCCTCTAGGATAGTTTACACCATGAGAGACTCATTTGTGTAACCCTAGAAACCAAATCCTCTTAACCCTGGTTGTGCAACACATTGGAGGCTTTCTACTCAACACCAAGAGGTCAACAAGAGGTGCAAGCTTCGACTGCGGTCAGAGCTCCACAGAACACTTCAACCATCATCAAGGCAAGTGTTCACCCTTCTTCAAATTTCAACAATATGTGTATAATGTGGTAGGTGTGTAGATCTGTGTGATTAAACTCACCACATTGCTGTAAGGAGGAGTAGATCTGTGTGATTGAACCTCCGTATCAAATATGAGGTAGAATCAGAACTTGTGTAGTTTGATTCTTGATAGTGGAACCAAGGGTCTGTGTGACCCTTGAGAGTGGATGTAGGTCTGTGTGACCGAACCACTATAAATCTCTGTGTCCATATCTCTTTTGAATGTTCCACAGGTTCTGTTTCAGTTATACTTTTGCTATGCTTGTTCTGCTCCTTATTCTGTTTTGATTAAAAACAGGATTAGAAAATTAAAATTGGCAATTGTTTAGCATCAGTCCTATTCACCCCCCCTCTAGGACTTAGTCATTGGCTCTAGACTGAACTTTCAACCTTGACCATTTGAAGAGCTTCCAAGTAAGTTTTCCCTTCCAATCTCTTAGATTTGTATTCTTCTAGTTTTAGAGGAGCCCTATTGTCATTATTGAAGCTTCCTTCTCTCTATTCCTTGTTTGACCCATTTTGGGGTTTGGATTTGGGGGTTTTGTGTAGATAGCATTCTTGGCTTGGAGGAAGAGATTATTAGCTTTGATTTCTTGCATAGAGAACCTTGAGGCAACTGGATTGAATGGATAGTTTAGCTTGCATTGATTTTTTTTTATGACAAATGTGTTTTGAATCATGACTTCATTAATGCTTTGTCTTAATTACATTCAATGATATTAAATGCTTTGAATGAGGTTGGTAAGCCTCTTTATTGTCTTGAAACATGATTTCTAGCTTTGTTTTCATCTATTGCCTTTAAATCATGGATTGTAGTTTGAGTTCATCTTTGGTACATTGCCTAAGTGAATCCTTGTGATGATGGTTGTCCTCCTTCCCTTATAAATTGCCCGAGTGTCAATGGAGAATGATAGGAATTGGTTTGGGGGAAAGGAAAGCTTGAATCTGAACCCAGGGAAGAAATTCCCGTGACTGGCGGTCGCCCAGCGGCTAGCCGCGTGGCGACTAGCGGCTAACCGAAGCAAGTTCGGTCACATTTCCAGAGAGCTGTAACCCCACGGTCAGCTCCGCGGTCAGATTGCGGCTAACCGCCGTGTCCATTGACGGCTAACCGCCATCCAACCGCTTAGTTACGGTCACCTTTCCCGAGAGCTGCAATTCCACGGTCAGCCAGCGGTTAACCGCCGGATGCACTGGCGGCAAACCGCCATCTGACCGCAAGGTAACCGAAATTCCCTGAATTCTATGAATAAAGAAGGATTGAAGGGAGCTTTCACCCCATTGCTTGTGAACCTTTCTGAGAGCAATGGGCACCGCTCACCTGGGATCGTGTTCGAAGCCTAGGTGAAGTGTTTGTTGGTAGTACGTTCGAGAGAGAAACTACATCATCAAGATTCATTTAAGCATTGAGGCTACTATAGTGTATAAGGAACCCGGAATGTCTCCCAAATTCAAAGAGTACCAAGTTTCCTTTATTATACAGACATACGGGATCCCTATTCACTTGGACTAGTTTTAACCCGACATTGTCTTAGTTTTTCAAAAGAGTACTTTACCTTGTTCTTCTCGAAATTTATGATTTGGAACCTATCATTCCGAAAACTTGGAAAGTATACTTGTACTGTTTTGCTAGCTTTGATATACATGCCAGGCCTGATATGATAGCTGTGCCTTGAGCACCCCGTCTTGCCCGTTTATAGCTTTGCACTGGAAGTGTTTTATACATGTCTCGATTTATGTGATTTGACCTATGAGTCGGCACCACTAAGCTTGGATGACCTTGTCGGTCTGATCTACCGACTTGGAGATCCCTTCCCGCCCCGCCAGCTGCAGCTTGGATCCCGATACCCGGTTTATTAACCGTGGTCCCGTCCCGATACCCGGCTCGCTCCCGTGGTTCCCGATATCCGGTTCGCTACCGTGATTCCCGATACCCGGTTTGCTACCGCGGTCCCGTCCCGTATTATTGTATATCTGTATGTAACTTGGTTGCACCTCCTCACTTCGGTGACCGAGGTCAACACCCGATACTCACGTCACTTCGGTGATAGAGGATTTAGCTTCTTGTGGATGCCATCTTGATTGTTTCCGACTTCCTTGGTTACCTTGCATATTTTATTACTGCATGTGTGTTTTAAATGAAACGATTCATTTACTTTGAAAGCCATTGTTAAACAGGTTTACATGTTTTCAAAGGTAAAGGTCTTTATTATTAATGTACTTATCTTTTCATCTACCTGCCAGACCGTCGTGTCTGACCCCTTTGCTTTGGTACTCAGGTCCCGTTGTTGGTTTCCCCGAGGAGGAGCCAGAGGAGGCGGTCGGAGAACCGCAGCCGCTAGTGGAGTGGCGTGCTGACGATATTATGTAAACATTGGGCTGCCGAGTTGCGAAACATTTTGGGGGTGGTTGGATAGATTTCTGGTGGTTATTGTTTTGTATATTGGCCTTTGTTGGCCTCTATTTTTGGGAACTGTAATTAACCGATCTTCTGATTAAACTTGAATATGTACTTTTGGATTATGCTTTAGGACATTGCTCATTCTGATACTCCTATTCAAATGTAATCAGTCTTGATATTTTGTGAAATGAAATACATGTATGATTTACCATAAGCTTCCGCAATTATTACTATATGACTATGTGTGTTGGAATATCCTCACCGCGGACACCTGTGGGAAATCACGTGCACGGGTAAGGAGTATTCTTTTGTTAACCCGTGTACGCTTGATTATAAACATACCTTAAATTATTGTCATTACTCCATATGATTATATCATCGGCTTCATCACAAACAGTCCCGATCCCGGATTTGGTTCCCCGAACCCGGTCCGGGGTCGCGACAGACTGGTATCAGAGCGAGACGTGTTTCAAGCAATTAAAAGAAACTAGAAATCCTAAGGACGTGGCGAGGATTCGTTAGATCTTCCATTAGTTAGAATCGCGTGAGCAATGTGTGACCCTATTCTTGATTATCATGTGCTAACAATTTGTTTTGCAGCATTATGCCACCTCGTAAGCGCCCAGTGAACGGTAACCCCACAGCGAGCAACAGTGATTATACTGGGCCGGTAGAAGGTACAGGACCAGTGGGAGAAGATAGAACTGAACACACAATTCCAAATCAGTTTCAGCAGATGATGCAAGCTATGCTCGATCAACAGCGTCAAGCTAATGAGAATCAGGCTAGACTTCAAGAACAAATGCTAAAGAAGGATGAGGATCATGCCAGAGAATTGGCCGAAATGCAGAGACAGTTGTTGGAGGTACTACAGAGAAGGCCAGAGCCAGTCCAGCCTCAACCTGCAATTGTTATCAATCAGAGAGAGTATGACCCCAATGCCTTATTTGAGAGATTTAGAAAAAGGGCACCCAAGGATTTTGTTGGCTCAGAAGACCCATTAACCGCGGATGACTGGTTAGACCATACAGAAAACATATTCGAAGTCTTCAGATGCACAGGGGGTGAGAGAGTAAAGCTGGCAACGTCCCTATTCACCGGGTTGGCAGATATCTGGTGGAAAACTGTAAGGGAAGAGTATAGGACAATGGCTGACGCAGTTGCTTGGCAGAATTTCAAGATACAGTTTCGTGACAAGTATGTGCCCACGCACATCAGGAGGCAGAAGGCTGTAGAGTTTCAACAGCTTGTCCAAGGCAATACGACTGTCCAAGAATACCTCACTAAGTTTGAGAGGTTGTCAAGATATGCACCCGAATTAGTAGACACGGTGGAGAAGAAGATAACCAAGTTCCTTGAAGGACTTCATCCCATCATCGAGAGAGATGCTACGGGAGTTGTACCACCGGTCACTTTTGAAGAGGCGATCAAGAGGGCCTACAAGTTCGAGAACTTCCACCACAAGGTCCTTAGATCTCAAGGTAAGGGACAAGGGCAGCCCCAGCAGCAGCATCATCAGCAAAGGAACCAGCAGAACAAGAGGCAGAGGCAAGACAATGTGCAGCAAGTTTGCACCCACTGTGGCAAGAACCATGAGAGTGCCCAATGTCGCACCATCACCGGGGCGTGCTTTAGATGTGGTTCCATGGATCATCAGATGAGAAATTGCCCAAGACCGAATAGGCAAAATCAGCAGCCTCAAGGAGCACCGCGTCCAGCCCCGCCACAGAATGCACTGGTAGTGCAGAATCAGGCAAGGCCACTTCAGCAACAGGCACCACCGCAGCAGTTTAGGCCCAGCAGCAGCAGCAGGCCCGTCAACAGCATATTCAGCGTCCACCGCAACAGAATAGAAATGCCCCACAAGGCAGACAACAACAGGCACCGATAAGGCCACAACAGCGAGGACAAGTGTACGCGGTCAACAGAGCTGATGCAGAGGCAGCAGGCGATGTTGTGGAAGGTACACTTCTTGTCAGTGGGATTGAAGCTAGAATATTATTTGACCCTGGGTCTACGCATTCATTCATATCCCATGCATTTTCTAAATTGATTGATGTGCATGGTAGAGATCTTGAGTACACCTTGACTGTAGCTACACCAGTAGGAAAACAAGTTGTATGTACGGTTCAGTACCCTAGTTGTACAGTCCGGATAGGAGAAGTTGTGTTACCCGCAGATCTTATTCTGTTGGAGATGAAGGATTTTGATGTCATCCTAGGGATGGATTGGCTGGCAGGGTACCATGCCACGATGGATTGTTTCCATAAAACCCTCACATTCAAGTTGGATGAGACATCAGCAGGAGTGTTATTCTAGGGAGAGAGGAGAAATCCTCGTGCAGGGTTTTTCTCAGCGTTGAAGGCTGATAGACTTTTAAGAAGTGGATGTGAAGCCTATTTGGCGTTTATCACGGAGGATAAACGATCCCAAGGGGTGGAGGAGATCCCTATTGTTTGGGAGTTCCCGGATGTATTTCCGGAGGAGATTCCGGGATTACCACCCATGAGAGAGATTGATTTTACCATTGAGTTGTTACCGGGGACCGCTCCGATATCTATTGCACCATATAGAATGGCTCCGGCAGAATTAGGAGAGTTGAAGATACAGTTACAAGAGTTGTTGGACAAAGGTTTTGTGAGGCCAAGCATCTCACCGTGGGGAGCTCCAGTGTTGTTCGTGAAGAAGAAGGACGGTTCGATGAGAATGTGTATTGATTACCGGAGATTGAACCAAGTGACCATCAAGAACAAGTATCCATTGCCAAGGATAGACGAATTGTTTGATCAGTTACAAGGTGCCTCGTACTTTTCGAAGATTGATTTGAGATCCGGTTATCATCAGCTGAGAGTTAGAGAATCAGATGTGTTGAAGACAGCTTTCCGGACAAGATACGGCCACTATGAGTTCCTAGTGATGCCATTTGGGTTGACTAATGCACCGGCAGTGTTCATGGCTTTGATGAACAAGATCTTTGCTCAGTACCTAGATCAGTTTGTAGTGGTGTTCATAGACGATATTCTGGTGTACTCCAAGACCAGAGAAGAACATGAAGAGCATCTGAGGATAGTATTGCAGATTTTGAGGGAGAGTCAGTTGTATGCGAAGCTCAACAAGTGTGAATTTTGGCTTGAGCAAGTCGCATTTTTGGGACATATAATCTCTAAGGAAGGTTTGTCAGTAGACCCGTCTAAGATCGAGGCAGTAGTGAAGTGGGAGAGACCGAAGAATGTGCAGAAATTAGGAGTTTTCTTGGTTTGGCAGGGTATTACAGGAGGTTTGTGCAAGGGTTTTCGTCGATTGCAGCACCATTGACGAAGTTAACAAGGAAGAATGCACCCTATGTGTGGACAGATCAGTGTGAAACTAGTTTCCAAGAGCTGAAGAAGAGATTAACTACCGCACCAGTCCTCACTTTGCCATCCGAAAGCGGCGGTTTTACCATCTTTACCGATGCTTCGAACATTGGACTTGGTTGTGTGTTGATGCAAGAAGGAAAAGTTGTAGCATATGGGTCCCGGCAGTTGAAAGATCACGAGAAGAATTATGCGACCCATGATCTTGAGTTGGCAGCAGTTGTCTTTGCATTGAAGATGTGGAGACATTATCTCTACGGAGAGAAGTTTGAGGTTCATTCGGATCACCGTAGCCTACAGTACCTATTTTCTCAGAAGGAGTTGAACATGAGGCAGAGGAGATGGATGGAGTATATCAAGGACTATGATTTTCCAATCAAGTTTCACCCGGGTAAAGCGAATGTTGTTGCCGATGCTTTGAGTAGGAAGTCAGTGGGCATAGCAAATCTGAGTGGTACTTGTATTTTTTATCAGTTCGAAGAGTTGAAGGTAGACTTGCAGCCCCTAAGGAAAGGTGCTATAATTGCCAATATGTCAGTGTCAGAGCCTTCATTCATCCGGAAGATTAAGGACAGTCAGCTGCAAGATCCAGAGTTAGCCAAGATTGTAGACCACATAGCAGAACGTCCTGATTTTCGTTTTGTTGACGGAGTTCTTTATTACCGTGATCGGTTGTGTGTGCCTAACATAGAAGATTTGAGGAATGACATCATGGCAGAAGCTCACAGTGCAAAGTACTCCATGCATCCAGGCAGCACAAAGATGTATCAGAATTTGAAGGGCAGATTTTGGTGGAACAATATGAAGAGAGAGATTGCAGCTTTTGTATCTCATTGCATGACTTGTCAGTTGATAAAGGCAGAACATCAGAAGCCCCCAGGTTTGTTGCAGCCATTAGAGATCTCAGAGTGGAAGTGGGAGCACATTACCATGGACTTTATTTCGGGACTACCGAAGACTAGCAGAGGCAATGATGCGATATGGGTGATTGTGGACAGACTCACCAAGTCATCTCACTTTATCCCCATGAGGACAGGGAAGAAGATGCACATGTTACCCCTGGCAGAATTATTTGTCAATGAGGTCGTCAGTAGGCATGGACAGCCAGTTTCCATCACGTCCGATAGAGACAGCAGATTCGTCTCGAGATTTTGGAGGACCCTACATGAGTCTATGGGTTCGAGACTACAGTTCAGTACAGCTTATCACCCTCAGACAGATGGCCAGTCGGAGAGGACGATTCAGACTCTTGAGGATATGCTCTGAGCTTGTGTATTAGATTTCAAGACTCAATGGGATGAGACCCTACCGTTGTGTGAGTTTGCTTACAACAACAGCTACCACTCGAGCATTGGGATGGCGCCTTTTGAGGCTTTGTACGGCAGAAGGTGTAGGACACCTGTATGTTGGGAAGAAGTCGGCACTCGTAGTTTCCATGGACCGTCCATAGTGAGTGAGACTACTGACAAAGTAAGACAGATCCGAGAACGTTTGAAAGTAGCCCGGAGTAGAAAAAAGAGCTATGCAGACTCTCACCGCAGGGATCTACAATTCAAGGAAGGAGATAAGGTTTTCTTGAAGGTGTCACCGACCAGAGGAACATTGAGGTTTGGGCAGAAAGGCAAATTATCAAGGAGATACATTGGGCCGTATGATATAATGAGCAAGATCGGTGATGTGGCTTATAGATTAGCCTTACCACCTGAGCTATCCGGTGTACACAACGTCTTCCATGTGTCGATGTTGAAGAAGTACGTCCCCGACCCTTCACATGTACTCCGGCATGAACCGTTAGAGATCAGGGAAGATGCCACTTATGTTGAGAAGCCCATTCGGATCATAGACACGAAGGAGCAAGAGTTGAGGTCACGGACTATTCAGTGGGTGAAAGTACTTTGGGAGAATCATGGGCCGGAAGAGGCAACGTGGGAATTGCGAGAGCAAGTGCAAAAGAAGTATCCGCATCTCTTACCCGAGGTGAGTTTGTATTTCATTTGGAGGACCAAATGCCCTAAGGGGTGGAGGATGTAAGACCCCGACCCGAGTGACTCGATTAGTACTAATTATGTTGCGTGTTAGTGCTAAGCTCGATTAGTGATTTTTGACTAAGCTTGGATTAGTATAGTTCTTGATAGCTTTGGAAAATTATTTTAGTGCTTCGTGTTGGTGGGACCCTTTGGGGGGTTCCCTTTTTGATTAGTTTTTCTAAGTGCTGGGGGATTATTCGTGTTCCGGTAATTTGCATTTCTATCCCGTTTTACTCGTCTTGTTAATCCCTACAACTTTCACGTTGATCCCGAACCCGTCCGGAACCCCGAAACCCGATCTTCTTGCTTTGAGGGCAAAACGGTCTTTTTACATGAAATCTGTGCCCAACACTCGATATCCTCGAAACCCGCGAAACATGTACTTTTCCGAAACTAGATATTTCGGTGATCACTTTTCTCTTCTTCGTCGATTTCATTCGAGATCCCGAAATTAACGATTTCAGCCCAAAGAGCTTTCCTAGTGGTGGAGCCCACACCCATTGCTTTTTAAGAAGAACACTCTTCTTCCATTTCCCCTTTCCAGCACAAGCATATGAGAGCCTAGGGTTTCCATCACTTCTCTTTTTCTCCTTGCTTCCTCACCACCAAAACCCTACCAAATCTCACACCAACCAAGAGATGAACTTCACCCTCTTCTTCCCCATTACTAGAGCTATTCATTGATACCATTTGTGGAAGGATCTACTCAACTCAAGACCCTCTTTGAGCTCACCTTGACCATTTGAAGAGCTTCCAAGTAAGTTTTCCCTTCCAATCTCTTAGATTTGTGTTCTTCTAGTTTTAGAGGAGCCCTATTGTCATTATTGAAGCTTCCTTCTCTCTATTCCTTGTTTGACCCATTTTGGGGTTTGGATTTGGGGGTTTTGTGTAGATAGCATTCTTGGCTTGGAGGAAGAGATTATTAGCTTTGATTTCTTGCATAGAGAACCTTGAGGCAACTGGATTGAATGGATAGTTTAGCTTGCATTGATTTTTTTTTATGACAAATGTGTTTTAAATCATGACTTCATTAATGCTTTGTCTTAATTACATTCAATGATATTAAATGCTTTGAATGAGGTTGGTAAGCCTCTTTATTGTCTTGAAACATGATTTCTAGCTTTGTTTTCATCTATTGCCTTTAAATCATGGATTGTAGTTTGAGTTCATCTTTGGTACATTGCCTAAGTGAATCCTTGTGATGATGGTTGTCCTCCTTCCCTTATAAATTGCACGAGTGTCAATGGAGAATGATAGGAATTGGTTTGGGGGAAAAGAAAGCTTGAATCTGAACCCAGGGAAGAAATTCCCGTGACTGGCGGTCAGCTGGCGGTCGCCCAGCGGCTAGCCGCGTGGCGACTAGCGGCTAACCGAAGCAAGTTCGGTCACATTTCCAGAGAGCTGTAACCCCACGGTCAGCTCCGCGGTCAGATTGCGGCTAACCGCCGTGTCCATTGACGGCTAACCGCCATCCAACCGCTTAGTTACGGTCACCTTTCCCGAGAGCTGCAATTCCACGGTCAGCCTCACGGTCAGCCAGCTGTTAACCGCCGGATGCACTGGCGGCTAACCGCCATCTGACCGCAAGGTAACCGAAATTCCCTGAATTCTATGAATAAAGAAGGATTGAAGGGAGCTTTCACCCCATTGCTTGTGAACCTTTCTGAGAGCAATGGGCACCGCTCACCTGGGATCGTGTTCGAAGCCTAGGTGAAGTGTTTGTTGGTAGTACGTTCGAGAGAGAAACTACATCATCAAGATTCATTTAAGCATTGAGGCTACTATAGTGTATAAGGAACCCGGAATGTCTCCCAAATTCAAAGAGTACCAAGTTTCCTTTATTATACAGACATACGGGATCCCTATTCACTTGGACTAGTTTTAACCCGACATTGTCTTAGTTTTTCAAAAGAGTACTTTACCTTGTTCTTCTCGAAATTTATGATTTGGAACCTATCATTCCGGAAACTTGGAAAGTATACTTGTACTGTTTTGCTAGCTTTGATATACATGCCAGGCCTGATATGATAGCTGTGCCTTGAGCACCCCGTCTTGCCCGTTTATAGCTTTGCACTGGAATTGTTTTATACATGTCTCGATTTATGTGATTTGACCTATGAGTCGGCACCACTAAGCTTGGATGACCTTGTCGGTCTGATCTACCGACTTGGAGATCCCTTCCCGCCCCGCCAGCTGCAGCTTGGATCCCGATACCCAGTTTATTAACCGTGGTCCCGTCCCGATACCCGGCTCGCTCCCGTGGTTCCCGATATCCGGTTCGCTACCGTGATTCCCGATACCCGGTTTGCTAACGCGGTCCCGTCCCGTATTATTGTATATCTGTATGTAACTTGGTTGCACCTCCTCACTTCGGTGACCGAGGTCAACACCCGATACTCACGTCACTTCGGTGATAGAGGATTTAGCTTCTTGTGGATGCCATCTTGATTGTTTCCGACTTCCTTGGTTACCTTGCATATTTTATTACTGCATGTGTGTTTTAAATGAAATGATTCATTTACTTTGAAAGCCATTGTTAAACAGGTTTACATGTTTTCAAAGGTAAAGGTCTTTATTATTAATGTACTTATCTTTTCATCTACCTGCCAGACCGTCGTGTCTGACCCCTTTGCTTTGGTACTCAGGTCCCGTTGTTGGTTTCCCCGAGGAGGAGCCAGAGGAGGCGGTGGAGAACCGCAGCCGCTAGTGGAGTGGCGTGCTGACGATGTTATGTAAACATCGGGCTGCCGAGTTGCGAAACATTTTGGGGGTGGTTGGATAGATTTCTGGTGGTTATTGTTTTGTATATTGGCCTTTGTTGGCCTCTATTTTTGGGAACTGTAATTAACCGATCTTCTGATTAAACTTGAATATGTACTTTTGGGTTATGCTTTAGGACATTGCTCATTCTGATACTCCTATTCAAATGTAATCAGCCTTGATATTTTGTGAAATGAAATACATGTATGATTTACCATAAGCTTCCGCAATTATTACTATATGACTATGTGTGTTGGAATATCCTCACCGCGGACACCTGTGGGAAATCACGTGCACGGGTAAGGAGTGTTCTTTTGTTAACCCGTGTACGCTTGATTATAAACATACCTTAAATTATTGTCATTACTCCATATGATTATATCATCGGCTTCATCACAAACAGTCCCGATCCCGGATTTGGTTCCCCGAACCCGGTCCGGGGTCGCGACATGGGGCATTGGGGGGCAAATGATAGGTCAGACCTAAGTAGCCCAATCCATACTTAAAACCCAGGGCTCCAATTTATAAAGACCCGGTGAGCCCAGTAAGGTCCAGGCCCAAAGAGATCCATAAGCCTGGCCACGTCATCAAGAAAGCAACCAGAAGCCTCACCCTCACCGCTTTGGAAATGGTCAACTCTCATCTCGTCTTTTACCAAGTCTCGCGGAGGATATCTCAACCACCTCCTCCGTCGAGGATGATTCGAGAGATCCATCGAAGTAGTTGTTCAGTTGCTGTAAAGTCGCCCCAATCTGTTAAGGGAAGACTATAAATCGAAAGCCCCACCACCAACACTTGGGGGGCAAACTTTCTCTCCTGAACGCACCTATCCTCTCATTCTCAAAGCTTGTTTCTCTGCACACTTGAAATATAAAAATATCCGGCGACCTCAGCCATTCAGAAGTGGACATAGGTCACACTGACCGAACCACTATAATTCTCGCCCTCTCTCTCTACTTTAACTACTGCGTTTATTTCCAATTACTTGACGGGTGGTGTGCAAGGTCAATTTGTGCATCATCAATTACTGTTGTGGTAGTCCTTTAGACTTTAGCGCACATTTAATATTGCCAATACATGTCTTAATAATGATTTTCCTGCACCACAATACAGTTTAGATTTTATAATATATATGTTTAATATTTAATATTATGAATCACGCTGCCCGTGTTTAACATGGGGGCTTTTCGCTAGTATAATTTGATGAATGTAGTCAAGTTTATCATGTGTTATATTAGGTAAAAAATACTTGTATAATTATTTTCCCATGTAGAAATATGTTGTACAAAACACCGACACATAGGAATCATCAAGGAATCTGGTGTTAACTTGTTGTACCAAACAACAACTCTAATGAATCTGAGTATGTTTCTTTTGTTGTATCAAATGCTAAAAACAAGTTGCAAATGTTAAAATCATTCTTGGAAACATCAAACAACACAAACAAATTGCAAATTATCACCAGTAAACAAAAAGATCATAACTGAAAACATCAGTCCTTCTCACCATAAGTCAAAACTCATGAAATATAAAGTCATTCTCCAAAACAACACACAAACTTGAAATTATGATTGTAGAAAAGAAAAACTCGTAACTTAAACATGAGTCATGAAATGAAACATGGGCACTCAAGGGGAAAAAAAACACTGACACAGACCAATTCCAAATATCAAATAAAAACCATGTAGCATGAATCCCATTACAATTTTATTTTCTTTTTTTCTTTATTTTTTTCAAGAAAAGCTAAATGTAACTTTCCATATGCTCTCAAAAGTACAGGAATCTCAAAGCTTGGTTTTTATTTTTCTTCCTTGTTTTTTTCTGTAAAGAAGAAAATATAGCAAAGATACTCCATGAACTTCCAATTTACTAAGACCCAATGGCCTACAACTAATTTCTGATTCAAGAAAAAAAAAAAAAAAACAGAAAATGAAAGGAAAAGAGCGAATAAGATGAGAAGTACTTTAGAACAACAAGATAAACATATGACCTTCTGCGTACATTTATGTATACAGAGAGAAAGAAAGAAGATGGTGTCTTATTTCTATCCGGTCTTGCTATATGTTTTGGCATAAGGACATTCAGAGTTTAGGCATCTCAAATCTTGGTTTTCATTTTTCTTGTTATTCTCAAGAAGAGAATATAGAAAGGAAAGTCCTAAGACTTCCCAATTCCAAGTTACAAAGACCCAAAGACACAGAAATGATTCAGAGAAAAAAGAAAAATAATGAAAGGAAAAGAGAGAATAATATGAGAAATCCTTAAACAAGAAGATGAACACATGAACTCCTGCATACATTTATGTATAAAGAAAGAAGATGGTATCTTATGTTTTTTCAAATGAGGTCAATCAATAAAGTGACAAAACAACCTCACTTTCATTTTTGGGCTATTTCTATTTCTAATTTCTAATTTCTAATTATTTATGATTAGGTCAGATATGGACAGGAGTTGGCTATTACATTATCGGAACCGATTTAGTGCGGAGTACATAGCTGGGGTGATCTCATTTATTGATTTTCCAAAGACGAATTCGGGCGGGGCAGTGTTGATTAACTACTCGTGTAACGATTGTTGTAACCATCGAAAGCATGACTATGTAACCGTGAGAAATCATTTGCACATTCATGGAATAATGGTCTCATACATACGGTGGATATATCACGGGGAACCTATAGTTCAACCCGATGATTCGGATAAGAACGATAATGAATCAGAAGAGAATCAGGATGAATACGATGAGTTGATAGAGGACCATCGTAGGGGAACTTATTTGGAGGAAAATACTCAAGAGAGGGATGACGTACAATATTTTGAAAATTTGTTGAAGGCTTCTCAGCGTGGCCTGTACCCAGGATGCAAAAGCTCAGATACTCTGTTATCGTTTGTCATCAAGATATTGCATGTGAAGGTAGAAAGTGGGTGTAGCAACAAGTCATTCGACAAGGTTCTGCAGATTTTTTAGGACTTCTTACCTGAAGGTCATGTGGTGCCGGCCTCAGTTTACGAGGCGAAGAAATTATTACGTGACTTAGGGATGGGATACAAAAACATAGATGCCTACAAAAACAATTGTGTGTTGTATTGGAAGGAGAATGCTCAATTGGATAAATGTCCAGAATGTGAAGAGCCTAGGTACAAGGTCAATAACACCAAGCGAAAGAAGATCCCTCATAAGGTGCTCCGTTACTTCCCATTGACACCGAGGTTACGCAGATTGTATATGTCAAGGAAGACAGCCACAGAGATGAGATGGCACAGTGATAAGCACGTTGACGATAGGATAGCGCTGCACCCGGCTGATTTAGCGGAATGGAAATAATTTGATAAGAAATATCCAAAGTTTGCCCAAGAGACACGTAATGTGAGGCCGGGGTTAGCCACCGATGGATTCAATCCTTTAGGTAACATGAGCACCTCTTATAGCATGTGGCCTGTCATACTTATGCCCTATAATTTGCCACCATGGATGTGCATGAAAGAGCCATTCTTGATGATGTCATTACTTATTCCAGGACCAAGCTCACCGGGAAACGATATCGATGTATATCTGAGGCCCTTGGTTGATGAGTTGAAGGAGTTGTGGGATCATGGTGTATCGACTTATGATGCTTCCACTAAACAGACCTTTCAAATGCATGCGGCTATGATGTGGACGATAAATGATTTTCCTGCATATGGTAACTTGTCTGGGTGGAGCACAAAAGGTTAAAACGCTTGCCCCTTGTGTAACGACAGCTCGTTAGGGGTGAAGTTGAAAGATAAGATTGGGTACATTTGTAAGATCGCGGTCCTGCCTATAATATTTACTTAATTTTTTATTAGAATATTTTATTAAAATATTAGTATTATTTAATTAAATGTATTTTAGTTATTTAAGTGGGTAGGATTAAGTGGGCCACACGTTAGATTAGATGTGTGGATCGACGAGTTGGGCTAGTGGGTAGATGACCTGACCGGCAGTTTGACCCAATAACTTAAGCCCAGAGAATACCCTATTTTAACCTAATCCCTCTTTAACCGCACGACTTATCCCTCCCCACTTATCTCTGCAACTCTTCCCGTTTCTTCATCTTCTTCCTCTTTCAACTTCCCAAGCCATTCTAGCTTTGGGATCCAACCATCAGAATCAAGATAAGAGGACACCACCGTTATTGGTTCAACTTTCTTATTATAGGTAACCCTCTCCTCAAATCATTAGGAGTAGATCTATATTCTTGGGTTTTATCTTCTTTTCTTTCCAATGGTAGATCTGGTTGAGAGAACCATAGATCTGTTCATCTGAGCATGTCTTTCCCATATTCTTTGTCAGATCGGTGATAAGATCACTCTTGAGCGCTGTGGGAATCTCGGTATGGGTACTGGTTAGGATTTGTGCATCTTTCTTCAACCCCGGTAAAAGGCAAGTACCTAATTATAATTTGTAAATTTAATGCTTGTGTTCCTCTTTGATTCGTGTGGGGATGCATGTAGAAACCCCTTATAATGCCTTCGATGTTTGATTTTCTCTTTTTGTGACGAGAACCATCTTTTGATTCCAAATTTTGGGTGTGAGTTACCTTGGAATATTTTAATTTATTTAATTAGTTGTGGGACCCATTGTTTTCCGATCTGTACAACCGGGCGGACTTAAAGATCAGACTCGTCGTGGGTTCTTGATTAGTGGGGCCTCACTGTCCATCCACCTGTCGCTGCCGGCGTGAAGCACTTCGTTTGGATGGGGTTCTGTGCGTGAGGTTTGTCCTGGAGTTGTTTTGGAAAAAGGAATTCCCATGTGACAACTTTTGCACCTGTCAGGACATTCCCATGAAACCCATTAGTTTTTGGAATTTGAAATAATGGGTTCTGTGTGAGTGGCTTTGACTTGTTTGAATAGGAAATAAAATAATGACCTGGAGCTTAAGATGTTTTGAACAGAGGGCTGACGATAGTGAAGTGGGTTTTGGGTTGTTTTTGTTTTTGGGACTGTGGGACCCATATGGGCCATTAAATCTTGATCGGGTCCCTACATCTTGAAGAGAGGGTTTGGGCGACCACACTGATGTGGGCTGATCATGGACACTTGATCAGTGGAGCCTACAATGTTAACAACTATAAGGTCAGGCATGGAGTTGCAGTTCTGTGAATGGAGTTGAACTTCTGCATATGCACTGTCATGTAAAGAGGGAACGGTGTGGTGCTGGATATTCATGAGGAGAGAGAGACATGAGGAGAGAGAGACCTCCTGGTGATAAGATGTTACAATTGAGTGTGACATCACATGAGTTGAAAAAGAATCACATGAGTTGGAAAAAGTAGTGTTGTACTGCTGTGTATGAGTGTTGACTTGGAATTCTTTTGGGAAAATAATTCTTATATGACATAACTTTATCACTTCTCACAGCTTTCCCATACACCCCATTAGCTTTTAGAATTTGAAGAAAAGGGCCTCGGTTGTTTTATAGATACAAATTAAATTCCTTGAATTATTTTAAATGTGGAAAATATTTGATAGGGTCCTCGAGTTTTCAAAACTTATAAACTAAGGTCATTTATCATTATAAATTTGCAAATTAAATTTAAATGTTATCTTTGATTTTAATGTGTTAAAATTATATTTTTGGACTTTATATTTGGATCAATGGACTTGAGTAAATACCGTCTGGGCACACGGTATCTTACTAATGTAGGGTTTAGTACTTTATATGACCTCGGGAAATTCTAATGGATTTGAACTCAACCCATCTCTATTTGGAAAAACTCTTAATTGGGTCTATGCACCATTGAATTAGAGGGGATGCGTTGATCTTTTATCTATTGGAGATTCCTGTGATTATTGAGTACGAGACCTTATGTTTGACCTTAGGATTGGATTGTAATTATTCTTTGACATTTGGGTTTGCATATGTAAATGACTATTTGGATATGACATTGAATGTGGAACGGCCAGCACTTTATTTGACTTAGGATTCTTGTGTCGGAGCAATAATAACCAGGTCTATTATGAATATATGTTTATATGTTTATGCGGGTCATTTATGGACGACTGCAGATCGATATATGGACGGTTGATCACCGATGTGACCGGATCACCTATAATCCACTATGAATGTGAACATGTTATCCTGATTTTTTATTTGATCGGTTTATGACCACCGACGTTATGGACGGGCTTTCCCGATTTATTTAGGGCTGACCACCCACAACGGGGACACTTGTCTTCGTGTGAATTATATTGCTCTCTTTGTATCGTTTAGACTTTTGTTTAAGTTCTTTCTCATAATTATCATTGTCATTGTTTTATTTCGATCTCACTTGTTTATATTTTTCTCGTTATCGTATTAAATTTCGAATTATGATTATTTTCTTGCTATTTACTTTGTAATAATTGGTGCATAGGTACCGAGCCCTACTTTACCCAGGAGACAGAGGAGGATCAAGTGTTTCAAACGTTTGAGCCAACTGACGAACCCGAGTGGGATGCTGGAGATGGCTTTGGAGCCGTCTGAGCCAGCAAACGAGAGAACGTCATCCTAGAAATTCTCTTTAAATGAACTTTCTTTTAGTATTGAGACCTTTTTAGAAATTATTGAATTCATTCTGCAACTTTAATTATTAATGTTTATCTGATTTTTATGTTGGGTTTCATTTATGAATCTTCAATACCAAATGAATAAAGCTTCCGTTGCATTTAATGAAATTTATTTTGACTCACCACAAGTTGAAATTTTTTTGTGGGTCCACTTTTGGAAGCGTGTGTTGTATTAAACACAGGAAATTTGAATTTGGTTTTAATTTTTCACGTTTTCCCAATTCTTATTCTGGGGGACGTGACAACATTGGCCATCGAAAATACTTGGAGCTGAACCACCAATGGCGTAGAAGCAAGGCCTTCAACGGTCAGCCTAAGCGTGAAAAGAATTCTTTGGATTTACTGGGGCAAAAGGTACTAGACCAGCTAGAAGAACTAGCGCCGATCCAGTTTGGCAAGAATAACAAAAGACCGCGTGACTCTGGAGAACTGAATTGGACAAAGAAAAGCATCCTATTTGAATGGCCCTACCGGAAGTGCAAAAAACTCCGACACAACCTTGATCCTATGCACATTGAGAAGAACATCTGTGTAGCTTTGGTTGGAACAATTTTGGTCATAAAGGGCAAAAACAAGGACACCGAGAAAGCGCGTTTTGAAAAATATGGGCATTAAGCCAGAGTTGAATCTAGTGGAGAGGGGCGATGGATCCAGCTTGAAGCCGCATGCCTCTTACACTCTAGAACCAAAACATAGAGATGGATTTTATGAATTCTTGAAGTCGATCAAATACCGAGACGGCTATGCGGCGAACCTCTCGAGGTGTGTAACCTCGAAAAATGATAAATTAGCTGGTTTAAAGAGCCATGATTGCCACATCCTTATCCAACGCATCCTTCCTACTGGCATGCGCAGCTTTCTGAATAAGGATATTTGTACAACATTGTTTGAGTTAGGCAACTTTTTCCAAGACCTCTGCTCGAAAACACAGAGACACAATGATTTGAAAAAAATGGAGGAGCAGATAGTTTTAATATTGTGCAAGCTGGAGAGGATTTTTCCCCCTGCTTTCATTGATGTGATGGTTCATCTATCGGTTCACTTGCCACGCGTGACATGCTTGGTGGATCGGTGCAATATCGGTGGATGTACGCAATAGAAAGGTAATAGTTGATGCCCATTGATTAATTATTTATGTATTAGTGCAACTAACTGCCTTGCATTGAAAATCGTAATTGTTATCATTGGTTGTCTAAAGGTTTCTGAAGACCCTAAAAGGGTACGTTCGCAACCGAGCTCGGCCTGAAGGTTCGATCGCTGAGGGTTACATTGTGAAAGAGTGCCTCACTTTTTGCTCAATGTATTTAAGGTAGACTGATCGAGTAGAGCGCTATGATGATGGTGGCGAACGTGGCCTGGGGATGTCGGTCTTCACATAAGCTGTCTGTCCCATCGGACTAATACTAAGGGCACATGATCCTTCTCAAAGAGAGCATGACATGGCTCATTGGTTTATGCTGAATAATTGCCTCGAGGTGGAGCCATATCTACAGTATGTGCTTCAATCTAGCCATATTTTATGCATTGCTTGTTAACTCCTTTATTCATTTCCTACTTTTACTTATTCATTAAAAGTTATCTTGAGTAGGGAACACAAGAATTTAGTGCAAGATCAAAGACGTGGAGATGTTGGGCAGATACAATGAAAAGAATTTGCAGGATGGTTCAAACAACATGTAAGACATATAAAATATCATCATTTTAATTGCTAGATATTATTGGATTACACTTCAAATAACATTAGTCTAATACATTTATCTTAATCTGCTTATGTAGATGAATCAATTGCGAACTCTAGAGTCACCAGAAGCTTTTGATAAGATGTGGTCATTAGCAAATGGCCCTAGATCCCTCGTGAATCTTTACCAGGGGTGTGATTGCAATTGCGTCCGATACCACACTATAGACCGTGAGAAATGTCGTAGGAGCCAGAGTAGCGGCTTGGTCGTGGAAGGGGAATACCAAGGGGTGAAGCATGACTACTATGGCTACATTTGTAAAGTCTGGGAATTATCCTATCAGCATGGGGGTAAGGTGGTCTTATTTGAATGTGAATGGTACAACACAAGTACTAAGCACAAGATAAACATCGAAGACCATGTTACAAGCATTGATATCACGGGTCGTTGGTGTACGGATGATCCATACGTCCTACCAAGTCAGGTGACACCGGTCTTCTACGTTAATGACACCAGCAGAGGAAAATTTTGGAGAGTCGTAGAATGGGTCAAGCCTCGGGGATTATGGGATGTACCCGCTAAACGGGATGACGATGACGGCGATGATGATGTGCCTAATGATGCATTTCAGCAAGATGAAACAACATTTGTTGTCCCAATCCTCGTCGATGGTACTAGTGTCCAATACTCTAGGGATGATATAGATCCTGAGATCATTCTCAGTGATAAGTCAGCAGACGAGGATGAAACACTTGCAGAGTACGAAGATGATGAAGAAAATGATGTTCATAGTTAGGAAGATGATGGCATGGAATATGACATGTAGTGTTTGTTTTAGATTTTGCACAAGTAACGATTAAGTAAATTAATAAAAATCTTGTCTTACATAATGACATTGTCTTCAATTTCATTTACTCTTCTGATTTGTTCATATATGGATAAGACATTTATACATTTCACATTTTATTTTTATTTCTATATATCATAGTTGCAAAAGATGCCAAACAGAGGGAAAAAATGGGTCAAACCAGGAGAGTTGTCCCGTCAAGTGCAAGCATCCAATTATTTATTAAAGAGAAAAAAGACAATTAAGCAGAATGCAGAAAAACTTGCATCTCTAGGGCTCCCGCCGACCGCATGTACTATATTTGGTTCGGCTAAAGGGACAAACGAGAAAGGAAAGAGGAATGTTAGTGGGAATGATAAGGATGAGAACTACTTTCCCTGCAAAGATAATGTAGATGACGAGACATCTTGGTCCCAATTGGATGAGGTAATCTTTCTTTGAATGTCTATGACGTGTACTTGAAAATATTAGTTTTGACGGTGACACTCATGCTAAAATGATTTCCATTTCCATTTAATGTAAATTGTTGATATTCACTTTACTAATATTATTGATTTTTGCTAATAATTATTTATTTTTCTTATCACTTTGCTTTATGCCAGATTGCAGATATGCCTCGGGAAAATAGGGTGAAACGTGCTCGGAGGATCGCAATTGCACTTCTAGTCACACTAGAGGCCTCGACACAGCCTCCGCCAGCTACTCTTCTAGTTATACGGTCTGGAGGATCAGGGAGCACCCCTGATTTGGCAGCCCCCTAGCCTTTGCCGATTCAGCCTCCGACCACACAGCCCTTGCCCACACAGCCTCAGCCGTCCCAGCTTCCGACGAGTCCTCATACAGTTGAGAGCAACGTAGGTGAGAAAATTATGACCTTTTAAGATTCAAAATGGGTCACCTCAATATAATGATTTGTGTTAACTAACTCATTTAGCACTTTCATCTTAACAGCATTAGCCCCAATCTTGGAGGTTCAGAGCCGTGTAAGGGGTGTTACGCGAGGGAAGAATGTGACAAAGCTGAGGAGACAGCTGGGTCATAACATCCCAGTCCCGATCCCCATCTCCAATCATAGGCCAGAAGGGGAACATGCCCCATCAATGGTTAACCATCTGGGTTAGCCATTAGAGAGGTTACCCCCAGTCAGGCCCTATGGCTGGAAGAAGCTTGATAGTGGGAACAAGCTTGCCGTCATTGATGCAGTTCAGGTAAACTTCAACAAGAAATATCAACCAAACTTATTATAGTTGTGCTCCGCGTTACCAAATTTGATTATAGTTTGTTATTACTAATCTTTATATGGCTATCCCCTAATTGCAGCAAATTTTTTATATCGGGGACTATAAGGGCGATATGCAGTTCAGAGCGCACATTGACCGCCAATGCGGGGTTTTGTATAGGAGTTGGAAGTATGAGCCGCATAGTCACTATCTCGAGTTGTTGGAACAAGGGGTTCCCCGACCCCAGGACCACCCGACAAAGGGTTGTGATCCAGCTGACTGGCAGTTGATGGTCTCGTAGTGCTGGGAATCACCAGCCTGGAAGGTAACTTTGGGATGTTATCTATAACAATTAATTATATTCCAACGTAATTCTATTAGTAATGATTTTATAAATGACTGCTATTGTATTATTGTTTTTCTATGTAGTCAAAGTCGAAAAAAGTTCAAGAGAGTCGAGCCAAGCTGCCATATAATCATACTAGTGGCTCCAGGTCATTTGCATCGAGGATATCTCTGATGGTACTAATTATATTCATATGAAGAAACTTGATTAAGTTTATTAATTTATCAATATGTAGCTGGGTTCATATCTAATATAAAGCTATTTCAAATGACAGACGGCACAGAATGCCGGTTAAGCGCCGCCTATTACTCAGTTCTTCCGCGACACCCACTACAGAGAAAAGAGTAATGAGTGGGTAAATGAGGTGGCTCAGCAGAGACATGTACGTCTGCTAATAAATCAATTATGATCAATAATGTTATAAAAGCATTCTAAACCCCTTATTGATTTAAATGGTAGGAGGCCTTGGTGCAGCAGACTGAGGAGCAGTCGCAGCCCTCTATCTCAACTCCGATGACTGAGGAACAGATTGCTGTTGATGTGCTTGGAAAGAGGTCGGGATACTTAAAAGGGTATGGGATATACACTAGGACCTCTTCATCTTCCACACAGTCTCGGGCACCAAATCCTGAGGTGATCGCCCTGCGGGAGCAGCTAGCTGAGCAAGCTAGGAGGCAGGCTGAGCAGGACAAGCGGCAGGCTGAGCAGGACAGGAGGACACGTGCACTTGAGGCCCTTTTTCAACATTTGGCAGCTGCGTTAGGGATAGATTCGACCACATATTTCGACATCACGAGAGGGACCACTTCTGCTGGTGATGGCACAGCTACTGGAGATCATGATGCCACCCTTTGGTTAGTAGATTATTCTCTTGAAATTTTAACATAATAACTAGTCGAAATTTATAAACACTAAAAATGTAGCATTTTCAACACCTCGAAATGGAATAAGGCACTCGAAAACGGCACATTTAGATCACACATATGCATTATCTCTTGAAACCGGCACTCGAAATGGAGAGGGCTCACCTGGCCCAAAGGTCAGTGGTTCAATGGACCACACATATGCATGATAATGGAACAGGCTATGGACTGTTTAGATCTTCATGAATTGATTGATTGTAGGTTACTTGGTTTACTTGTAAATGACTGCTGCATTTGGATTGCTTAAGCTACACTAATGTCATACTTATTTCTCATGTTTCTTTTTTCAATTTTATGGATTTACGCATTGATGCTGGTTTTTCTTGACTGCATGGCAAAAGTAAAATCTTTAGTGAAGAATCCTCTTATTTGAGGTAGTGATGGATTCCTCACTTTTTAGCAAATGTGTTCTAAAAGTGTATTTGTGCGACGACAAGAAGGTTTCACACCTCACTCGAGTCAAAATTAACTTGTAGGAGCTAACGGCTCATAACTCAGTGTCCCGGTTAACGAATTAGACCTAAAAATGTTGGATTCTTAACACTTAGTCTTGAAAATAGACCATTGGAGGTCGAAAATGGGAATTAGCCATCAGACAGCCCAGAAACCAGCACGGGTACCTTGTTGGAATTTACGGTTAGTGAATCGGATTTTCGGTTATCGAATTAGACACAAAAACCACCTGATTCTCAACACTTATGCTGGAAAATAGGCAGCCGAAAAACTTAGGAAAAGATTTATATATATACATGTTTATCTTTCATTTATAGTTTAATTCATTGAAAAGATTCTAATGTTGTTTTTTTCATTGCAAATTGATTGACGCTTTGCGGTCGGTTACAGACTTCTGGGGGTGTTTTATTCTTTTTTGTTTATTTGTATATGTATATTGGATATTTATATGGGACTGTATTATTATTGATTGTAATATTTGGTTAATGAGATGAATGATTTGATGAAAAATGGCGATGGTTGTCTGTTAATTTAGCAACTTTTGTTTTGATGCATTTTTTATATTGAATATAGATACATGAACAGGTTTACTTCTAATACAGATGTATAAACAAGTTTATAAACAGGTTTACAGGAAAATTATATTAAAAAAACGAATATGGCATATTAAAAAAGTAAAATCACGTTTACCGACGTTTTATTTTCGTTGGTAAAAGTGGTTTTTTTTTTATTTTACCGACAAAAATAAAACGTTCGTAAAAGTGGTTTTATTTTTTTATTTTTCTTTTTTATTTTACCAACGAAAATAAAACGTTAGTAAAAGTCATTTTATTTTTTGTTTATTTTTTTTTACCGACGAAAATAAAACGTCGGTAAAAGTGCTACATTATTTATTTATTTATTTTTATTTTGCCGACAAAAATAAACGTCGGTAAAAGTATTTATTAAATTTTTTAGAAAAGTAAAATAATATTGCCGATGTATTTAAAACATCGGTAAAAGGCAAATAATCGTCGGTAAAAATCCATTTTTTGCGAACGGAAAAATATTTCATCGGTAAAATGTTTTGTCCACAACTTTTTTCCGACGTCTGGCCAACGAAAATATTTTCGTGGGTAAAGGGTTTTACCGACGTTTTAGTGACTTTTGGCGACAAAAAATTTCGTCGATAAAAGTGCAGTTTGTTGTAGTGTTGCATCAAACTTCTAATGCTTTTATTTTCTTAAAAAAAATTCAGTTTCAAGTTATTGGAAGTAGGTGGGCCTCGTGGATAGATTGAAAAAACTTTTGACCCACTTGATGCAGGGATCACCTATCCATAAGGCTACAAAAACCCAATCCAAGATCCAAGTCCTCAAACTCATCAATCATGTACAGTAATAAACTCTATCTAGAAGATAGAAACAACACCTCACAAGCAACCACGAAATCTACAACATGCAAGGAAGTAGATTATACATTTGGCGCTCGGTTGTGATCTAATGGAGAAATTGATCTCTTTCTTTGATGATGAACTCTTTCAGGAATCGAATCAGAATCTCTAAGACCCAATTGTCTTCCGCGCTATATCCCATATCAGATCTCTTTTCTTAAGGAGATGGGTGGGATCTCCAAAAGAAAACAACTAGAAGCTCTTAGGGAAATTGGAAGAGAAACTAGAAGAGGGAGAGGAGAGATGGGTGTGTACAACACTTGCACAAGGACTCTTGGGCATGAATTCTAAGATGTGGAATAGGTTATGGATGTCTAAAGGGGTCTCCCTCTTTTATAGCAAAAGCAACCTCATCTTTTTCTAATTAAAATAGAAGTCATACTTCCATTTAAGAATTAGTAACTTACTATATCACAATTAGAAATCTCACTTCACATATGATTAGTAACTTTCTATTTTCTTTCCTTTTAGAGTTCAAGTAGAATTGGTAACTTTCTAATAACTTAGGCTAGCGTGGGGACCACTAGGGATTCCATAGAAAGCTGGCTCCAACTAGGACACTACGACCCCACATCTTATGTGCAATCCGGGCCCACATTTAATTGCAAAAAACTCAATTATAAAAATGCAATTGCACTCCAGTCTTAGAAATAAATTACAAGAAGACCCTGGACTTCCCTATGACCTTAAATAGGCCCCTTCATCCACATCCATGGATCAATTGGTTCTGTCCACCAAAATGGATCTGTATCTTATTATCCTTGAGACCCAATTAATTATAGTGATCATCGGTACCTATCCAATTAACTCTTAATTGAGATGGGTGCGCACTTACCAATGATAAATTTATTAATTGGCACAAAGGGATAATGAGGATAGATTCCATCTTGACCATTGAATGTTCCTACAGCCTACTACCACGTACTCAAGACACCGAGGTATTGACTACAGTTGGCCTCACTCATTGGTGACTCAAAGCAAATGAATAGATAGAAACTTGGGTCCATTAATGTTTCAGGATTATGAGTCTATTGCAAGGGAATTATGAAAGCGGACCTTAAATTACATACATTATTTCATAAGGTGCTTTTCCTGGTCTTTCAATACATCCAATGTACCAGCACCATGATCGAGAATCTTACAGTCTGATGATCGAGACAAATCACACTATCTCATAGTGATCGAAGTGTTGCATCCTTGCCAGATGAGATGCCCAATCTCATCACTGGTTGTGAAGATATTTAAGTATAAGATTTGCTACACATGTCTCCCATATGTGGATCTAATCCATACACATGTATTACATCTGGTATACTTGTGGACTCTAGTTCATCTCATGATCCAACATGTCATTCGTATTGGTTATGTGCGAGTAAATAATAAAACACTATTCATGTCATGAAAGGAAATCATGACATATATTGATAAATAAAGAAATAGATCAATTTATTATATCATCTGATGGATTGAGACCATATAAACTAACAATCTCCCACTTGGCTCAATGCCACTCAGGTTGCATCTCATGCCCATCCTGTTTACATGCTGCTCAAAGACTTTGGTGGTCAAAGGCTTAGTAAAGGGATCTGCCAGATTGTCTGCATTGGCTATTTTAGTGATGGGAATATCACCTCTTTACACAGTCTCTCTGACCAAGTGATACTTCCTCTATACGTGCTTTTGGCTTTTATGGCTCCTGGGTTCATTGGACTAAGCGACTGCCCCGCTGCTGTCACAGTAAATCAACATGTAATCTTTAGTCCTTCTCAAGTATTTGAGAATACACTTTACAACAGTCTTATGGTCAGGACCTGGGTTAGATTGATATCCGCTGACTATGCCCACTGCATGACAAATATCTGGTCTAGTACATAGCATAGCATATATGAGGTTACTAACAGACGAAGCGTATGGTACTGCCCTCATTTGCTCCTTTTCCTTAAGTGTCTTGGGACGCTGATCCTTGGAAAGGTGCACTCCATGCCTAAAAGGTGTGATACCCTTCTTGAAGTCTTGGATAGCAAACCGTACCAGTACCTTTTCTATGCAAGTAGCTTGGGATACGCTTATCATCCTATTCTTCTAGTCTCGATGGAGTTTGATCCCTAGGATGTAGCTATCTTCTCCTAAGTTCTTCATATCAAAAGTCTTAGCCAATCGAACTTTTACCGTTGACAACAATCCTGTGTCACTCTCAGGGAGAATGATGTCGTCAACATATAATATTAGAAAAACTACCCTGCCTTCTCTAGTTTTCATGTACACACATGACTCATCCGGATTCTAACAAAAACCAAATGACTTGATTGACTTGTCAAAACAAATGTTCCAACTTCAGAATGCTTGCTTCAGTCCATAAATGGACTTTTGTAGCTTGCAAACTCTTTGCTCTTGGTTATTAGCTACAAAACCGTATGGCTGCATCATATAGATGTCTTCCTCAAGATGGCCATTGAGAAACGCCGTCTTGCTATCCATTTGCCAAATCTCGTAATCAAGATGAGCCGCAATGGATAAGGTTTCCTCATAATCGATACCCTTTTTCTAAGCATACCCTTTCATAACAAGCTTGTCCTTAAAGGTCCCCACTCTTCCATCTGGTCCTCTCTTTCTCTTGTAGATCCAATTGCACCTAATAGGTTTAATATTGGCAGGCAAGTCCACAAGTGTCCAGATCTGATTGGAGTATATAGACTCCATCTCAGCTTTCATAACATCTTGCCAACGTCCCAAATCTTTGTCATTTATTGCTTCATCATAGTTACAAGGATCTTGTTCCGGTTCCTCCGGGATTACCTCATAAGACTCCCCAAAAACACGAACTTGTTAGGGGACTTAACTATTCTCCCACTACGACGAGGCACTGGTGTAACCACTGTGTCAGGTATGGGTAGATTATCTTCATGTTTGGACATACTTAGATTTGGAATTGATTGCTCTTGAATCTCTTCCAAGATTATCTTTTCTAAAGATTTTCGGTCAATCATATAATCTTTCTCCAGAAAAACTGCATTGGTGTTGACAAGCACTCTTTGCTCTCTAGGATTATATAATAACCAACCTTTAGTTTCTTTAGGATATCCTATAAAAGTGCATACTTCCAACTTCGATTCCAACTTATCCGTCTTAACCTTCAGCACGTGTGTCGGACATCCCCAAATAAATGTTGTAGACTAGGCTCTCGCCCAGACCATAACTCCCGGGGAGTCTTAAGTACAAACTTAGATGTACGAGGTTTAGATGTACATAGCAGTGTCCAAGGCATAACCCCAAAAAGATATAGGTAATCTTGATAAACTCATCATAGACCCGGTTATATTTAAAAGAGTCTGGTTCCTTCTTTCTGCTACTCCGTTCTGTTGAGGCATATCAGGAGTAGACAATTGGGATAGAATCCCATGCGTTGATAAGTATCCCATAAAATTAGCAGAGAGATATTCCCCTCCTCGATCTGATCGAAGAGTCTTGATACTTTTACCAAGTAGCTTTTATACTTCCGCTCGAAACTCCTTGAATTTTTCAAAAGCCTCGGACTTGCGGTGCATAAGGTATATGTATCAATATCTTGAGTAATCATTTGTGAAGTGTGAAATACTCATATCCTCCTCTCGCCTTAACATTTATGGGTCCACACACATCAGTATGCACTAACTCCAATAAATCTTTGGCCCTACTGCCCTTAGATTAAAAGGGTCTTTTGGTCATTTTGCCTTCTAGACAGGACTCGCAGACGCGCATTGGTTCTACCACCAATGAAGGCAAGATATTATCTTTCACTAGCCTATCAATCCTGTTTAGGTTTATGTGACTTAGCCTCAGGTGCCAAAATTTTGTTGGGTTAGATGAATGTGACTTTCTCTTTAATGATGGCCTATTAATTATTTCGGTGTCATGTATTTCATATATTGTGGGAGTTAATAAATAAAGTCCATTGGTTACCTTGCTAGAATATATAAAATTATTGTTCATCTTTATGACAACTTTAGTGCCAAAAGTAATATAATAACTTTTATTCACCAAACTAGAAACTGAAATTAAATTCCATCTTAAAGATGGTACATATAGAGTACCTGACAAAACCAATTTATTATCTGAAAAACATAAAGTAACAACTCCCACTGAAACCGCCTCCGCCTTAGCATTAGATCCTAGGTTGACAATGATTTTGGCGTCACTAAGCCTCCTGTTTTCCCTAAACCCCGGCAAGGAATTGCAGATGTGATTAGTTGCACTGGAGTCAACACACCAGGATTCTGAAGTACTAGATGCAAAACTAATTTCAGTAACAAGTGACTCAATCATACCTGAGGTCTTCTTCTTAGACAAAAAATCTAGACAATTTCTCTTCCAATGTCCTGTCATATCACAATGGAAACACTTTCCTTTTGTTCCCGAACATGACTAAAATATGGATTATTGTTCGATTTCTCTTTTACTTTGAAAGGATGCTTATGTCATGAATGTATTTGATTTCAACAGATTGCTTGTCTTTTAACTTCAAAGTAAGCATTCTTTCTAAATGCCTGCATTTTGTTGTGGGACATCCATTTTTTTAATGAAAGAATCAATGGTATCTTGACTAATATACGTTTTTCAATTGAACATTTATACCCAAGGCTCCTTAAATGTGACCAATGTTTGTGTACCAGTCAAGGTCTAGTGCAAGAAAATAAATGATCTAGTCTAAATATACAAATTAAAAAGGTGGGTAGTTGCCTATGTACAAACAAAAAAGAATATATTGAAAGAGGTTCTTGGTATCAACTGTATGAATTAGTTTAGACTGCACTAAACTAGATATCACGACCCCAGACCAGGACCGCACTAAACGAAGGTCCTAATCCAAGACCGTGACGCAGTGGACCAGGAAATTCCACATTCGAACACCACTCAAACAAACATGAGAAATAGATTGCGGAAGCATGTAAAAAATAGACATGTGAGTAAGTGGATCTAGGAATACAGAGGCTCATGTCAGAGAGAGAAACATAGCAAGCATACTTATAAATTTAAAGTTCAAAGTTTACAACACACAAGAAGTTAAAGTTTAAGGTTACAATCCTAAAAGACAAGCCAACAAAGGCTGATATGACAAAATCCCAAAATAACCGGACACTCCCCAAATGACATGCATCTCAAGGCCTAACCCAATGTCTAGATTACATCGTCGGGCTGCCACTCTCTAACATACAGGGGCTCAACAACCTCCTCCTCACGCTCCTCGTCAGGGGCAGCGATACCTGGACCTGAGCACCAAATTATAAGGTTGGACATGATGGTCTGGCAGGTGATTGAATTAGGTGATAAACATGGGATGATATGAATAAGTTTCACAAATAATAAACCATGACTTAAATAAGAAAGATGAGGGAAACAATTATATTATGAAATTACTCATTTTATTTAAATCATGATGGAGATCAATTGAACAATTCAATCTAACACTTTGGCAACCACACACAGCTATATTCTTCATCACCGAAGTGATATGAGCACACACAATATATAAGCTCCATCACACAAGGTGAAAGGAGCACACGAGCGTATAATTATGGTAACTCACTATAGCTGTAAGCATCACACGACATTCCGCCACGGAACGGGTAATATCGCACGCACAAATCCCAAACTGCAGTGGTACAAAGTATTTAAGGACCAAAGTCAAATGATCAAACCAACAAGGTCGTCTAAGCATAATGTTGCCGACACAAAAATCCATGCAAGCTTTCAAACAAAACTTCATACTTTTGTCAACAAAAACTACCCACACTGCTATTGAAAACACTCACACAAGAATCCCAAAAGGGTAGTCCCGTCATAGTACTTGCTTAATTCATTTATCATAATTGAATACCATCGTTCGACACTTGGTGGAACACCTTTAAAAATCACCACTTAAGAAGGTTGAAAAATCGAAAGGGGTTTAGCTAACAAATGTTAAATCACAACTCACACTCCCATTAGCATAATGAGACCGTGTCCGTTGGCTAGATATACACTTGGAGGCCAAATCTCAAATATTTATAGTAATCGGTGCCCGAAGTTCTACGACATTCTAGAATCCAAGTGTACAACAGCCCCGTGATTGTTAGTTTATATGGTTTCAATCCATCAGATGATGTAATAAATTGATTGATTTCTTTATTTATAAATATAATCATGCTTTCCTTTCATGAGATGAATGGTGTTTTATTACTTACTCGCACATAACCAATATGAATGACATGTTAGTTCATGAGATGAACCGGAGTCCATGAGTATACTAGTTGTAATACATGTGTATGAATGAGATCCACATATGGGAGACATGTGTCGCAAATCTTATACTTAAATATCTTCACAACCAGTGATAACATTGGGCATCTCATTTGACAAGGTTGCAACACTTTGATCACTATGAGATAGTGTGATTTGTCTTGATCATCAGACTGTAAGATTTTGGATCATGGTGCTGGTACATTGGATGTATTGAAAGACCGGGAGAAGCGCCTTATGAAATAATGTCTGTACTTTAAGGTTTGCTTTCATAATTCCCTTGCAATAGACTTATAATCCTGAGACATTAATGAACCCAAGTTTCTGTCTATTCATTTGCTTTGAGTCACCAATGAGTAAGGCCAATTGTAGGTCAATACCTCGGTGTCTTGAGTATGTGGTAGTAGGATTGCGGGAACATTCAATGGTCAAGATGGAATCTATCCTCCTTATCCCCTTGTGTCAATTAATATATTTACCATTAGTAAGTGCGCACCCATCTCAATTAAGAGTTAATTGGATGAAACTGATGATTACTATAATTAATTGGGTCTCAAGGATAATAAGATAAAGATCTAATTTGGTGGACAGGTCCAATTGATCCATGGATATTGATAGAGGGGCCCACTTGTGGTGATAGGGAAGTTTAGGGTCTTCTTTGTAATTTATTCCTAAGACTGAAGTGCAAGTGCATTTATGTAGTGGAGTTATTTGCAATTAACTGTGGGCCCGGATTGCACATGAGATGTGGGGTCGGGGTGTCCCAGTTGGAGCCAGCTTTCTATGGAATCCTTAGTGGTCCCCACACTAGCCCAATTAATAGATCATTACTAATTCTACTTGAACTCAAAAGTGAAAGGAATTAGAAAGTTACTATTTCTATTTGAAGTGAGACTTCTAATAGCGGTAATAGTAAGTTACTAATTGTTATGGAAGTGAGACTTCTATAATAATTAGAAAGGAGAAAGTTACTAATTGTTAATAGAAGTGAGACTTCTGTTTTAATTATAAAAGAGGAGTAATCATAGGGCTATATATAGGGGATCCAACCCCTTGGATGTCCATCATCTTGGAGTGCACGCCCATAGCCTAAAGGTGCAAGAGTTGCACTACTCTCTCTTCTCCTCTCTCTCTCTTCTAGTTACTCTTTAGGTTTGCCTTGAGGTTCTAGTTGATTTCTCTTGGAGATCCCACCATTCTTCTCTGGAAAAGAGATCTGAAACGAGTCATAGCGTGGAAGACAATTAGGTCTTGGAGATCCTAAGAAAGAGTTTATTCATCTAGCAAGTCTTCTTCTCCATTAGAGCACTACCGAGCTTAAAAGGTATAATCTACTTCCTTGATTGTTGTAGATTTATTTTGTTTGCATGGTAATGCTATTTATTGTCTTGGAAATAGTGTTTTACTGATCTTGATCATGAGTTTGAGGTTCTTGGATCCTGAATTGGGTTTTGTAGCCTTATGGATACTTGATCCTTGCGTCAAATGGGTCAAAAGTCTTTGAAACCTATCCACGAGGCCCACCTACTTCTGACAGTGACAAGGTCCAAGTGTCTATGGATAAAATCCCTGCCATTCCCTTGTTTATCGAAATTCCAGGAAGCTCGGCCAAAACTCAATTAACTGTCGGTTAACTGACCTCCATTGACCGACATGTGACCGAGTATCATCGTGACAAAAATTGACCTCTCTGGATTCCGAACCGACAAATTTTCAATGAGGTGTCGGTCAGGTGTTAGTTATGCGTCGGTTAATTGACACGACCCGAGCCCGAGATTATGATTATTCCGAGTTAACCCGAGTCGCGTCACATATTTACTCCAGTGAACTTCAATCACATAAAATTCACAAGGGATATCAAATAATACATTATGAGGAATATAAACAAATATACATTGCTCCTGTATAAAACAAAATTCATTTACAATATGTACAACATCCACTTGCATATTTAAATACAATGCAAGTAATGTAAAGTGTGAAACGTTTCCAACCAATTTCCCATTTCAAAGTTTTCCTCTCATTCACTGTTTTCATTCTTCGATAATCATATCAGATGATATCATATCATTTACACACGAGTAATCCTCCTGGTGGAACCGAAGTGATCTCTTCTGCTAGCGCCGAGGCCTGAGTAGGATCGGCATGGGTAGTTGTGCCTGTAATGCCATCAATAACACTGTAAATTTGACAATTCAGCAATGTATAAACAGATACATGATTGAACATGCTAATTACACCTTTAATATGTCTAATTCAATATTAGACCAATACAAACACAATTCAATTCAAAATCAATAAGAGTCTTTATTCAAATTTGGCATACTACAATAGCATGTCATTTCAAATCACATCTTCCTAAAAAGGAAGGAATCACATCTTCTATATGGAAGGAATCATATATCGTGGGATTTATCAATGCCTGGGCTAGGGACTACTGACATCACCACGGAGCTCCGGAACACTCCCAAATCATCTATTGCAGTAGAAACAACTCTAATGAGCTTAAAGAAATCACTATGTAGTGCCAAACTCAAGGAACAATACAATTTAACACATTAATTCTGTTTAATCACAATTTAACGGATACAATTCAATGTACAATTTTAGTTAAACAATTCTTTTATAATTCAATTCACTGTACAAACTCAGTGAATAATACCAACCAATTAGGTGTAATCCTCAGTTGTTTAATGTACTTGTTATTCTTGATGAACATTACAATTTATGTGAATTTCGCCCCTTATTTAACACCCATGGAGGTAAAACAGTAAAATAACAGCCTTGGAACAATCCATAGGCTCTTTTCGTGCAATTCAAAAATTAAACCTGAAATTCTATTAGTTTCAGTTAACCCTCGATCTATTTTAGTTTCAAATCCTGGAATACAAATTTCTGGAAAAATCCAAGTATACTTAATGTACACGTGATTGACCATTTGGTCAAACAAATTTCATTATTGGTTAATTAATTATAATCCAGTTACCTGTTACAATCACTAAATCTCCTTAATTAAGAGAAGGAAATCGAATCTCAATCGAGAAAACAACCTGAAACATTTGCTTCAGGTTCGCTCTAGCGACCCATCTAATTCATTCAAGCGATGACAGACAAAGACAGATTCGCCAGAGCGGATCTTCATTCGCTCGAGCAGATGCTATATAGAGGTTGGTTCGCTCGACCGGACCCTTGGTAGCTCGAGCGATTGCTATAGAATTTCAATTTCGGAATTCTAAACAATCTTCTCATTCCATTCCAATTCATTCACAACCTACATATAAAATATGGAACCTCCTGTTCCCTTCTTAAACTTCATTTAAATATAAACATAATGTTTCTATTCCATTTACACATCATTCTATCTATTCTAATATCATTCAATTGATCCATAAATCAAACCAAATCAATGACAAAGAAACCAAACTGAAACTTATTTTTATACAAAGATAACAAGAAGTTTCACTCTCAAAATAGCATATAACAGTATGTATTGCTTATGCTTGTCTCCAATCGATGGTTAACACAAAAACCCCTTTCTCAAGGCTCAATTAGAGAAGAAAACTCTTTCAATTAAAACCCTAACTCCATAAAACAATCCAAACATATTTCTATAAGCTATTTGCGATGGAAAAGAGTCAAAATAACTCAATTAAAAACAAAATCACTACAAGTTACTTGTAGCTCAACAAGAGAAAATCACAGCTTTCCCTTAACTCAATCTCCGAAGAAACTTGAAGAGAATGATAGAGAGGATGATACAAATGAAATCCCTTCTTTAAATCACTAGCTTAGCTCCACTTTAACCTTTGAGATAGAGGAAACGGAGAAGAAAAGACTTAGGTTCAAGCTCTCAGTCATTCTGAAAATAGTATGATCGAATGAAACAAGTTCTGGGTGCTTCTCCAACCTTATAACAGAACTTTTACACATAAACCCCAGTCTTAATACTTATTCACAATTTGAGTCAATTCAATATTCATGTGACTCATTTTAAGTCAAACGAAAATATGTATGTTACAAAAGTTGTTGTACTTGTCAAAATACACATGATGATATCAAGTTTCACCACATTCGAAGAAATACACGAAAATCCGTATTTACAAAAAAGTCCTTAATCTCTTTAATTTGGCTTTAAAATCAACTCAATTAAGTCAATTCCTTTCAAACTCATTCCACTATGCTTAACTCACTCACTTGTGACTAATTTGATCCATTTTAACCATTAATCACATTCAACTTGATTAATCACGCTTAATCTACTTTAATCTCGATTAAGTAGAGTTAATCTTGATTAACTTGGGATGAGGTGTAACATTCTCCTAAACTTTTAGAATAATTCGGTCCTCCGAATGAAACATAAAAAAAAAAAAAAAAAAAACAAATACAAAAAATAAACTAGCCTGAACGAATAACTCTGGATATTTTTGAGTCATTTGTTCTTCTAATTCCCGTGTGGCATCATTGGGTTCATGATGTGCCTAAAGGACTTTAACTCATTTGATCGTCCTCGTACGAAGAACTTGCTCTTTAGTATCTATAATTCTGACTGGCTTCTCAACATATGTGGTGTTCGGTTGTACTTGAATCTCATCATAGTTGATCATATGTACCTTTTATTGGAAAAGTTTTCAAAAATACCCAATCACCAATGGAAAATTCCAAATAACGCCGGCGATTGTCAACATAATTCTTTTGCCTTTATGGGCTTTTTTCAATCTGTCCTGTACCTTCTGGACGTTTTCAGCTGTTTCTATAATGATAGTAGATCATGGAAACTTCTTGCTCCAACTTCTTTCCAGCTAACTGGAGTCCTATATCTGCGACCATACAATGCTTCAAATGGTACCATTTCAATGATGGTTAACTTGTCATAAAATGGGTCATTAACTGCATTAAGTGGTCGCTAAAGCATTTGAAGAGTCACGGGCCGCGCCAGGTCTTTTATAATTATTCTTACGATGTAGGAGGCTTGATCGCCGTGGATCTTCATACCAATTGATGTCGGATGATCATGTAACTTCAGACTTTGATTGCTACTAGTAGGCCGTACCATTTGTTCCGTCGATTTCTAGATCAGTAGGGCAGAAAGTGTGCTTTTGGTTGGCCGGTTGGTTATTTCGAAGTGTCCGATGATGATCCCATGCTTTTGACGGTAGATCCATGATGTTGACGAAGATCGACGGATTCCGTGCCTCCAAAATCAGATTTTTGGATAACCACAGAGGCCAAACATCTCGAAACACAAAAAGGGACCCAAAAATAGGTTTTTGGTGAAAATTTGGCGACTCGGATTTTCAGGGTCACCGATGGTTTTCGGTCGTGTTCCGGTTTTTTCCGATTCTTTCTTCGGTATATTTTGTTGACATTTATGTGCATGTTTTGGCCTGATTTTCCTAAAGAAAACTTGATGAAAAGCCTCGCATATCAGAGCGCAAAATCTTTTATTTTCCGGGAAAGCCGAAGACTTTGACGCGTAGAGTTGCCGATTTGCCGTCAGAAGCCAAAACTAACGATGTCGGAATGACCTAAAATTTGAGGTGCTCCTGAGCAATAAATAAGACTAACCATAGGCTTTTGATTGAGTTTTGAAGCTATACAGCAGACTTAATTTTATGGTGAGGAAAATACCGCCCTTTGATGTATGGTCAATCGGACAAATTTGACGGGTTGCTTATTGGAGTCATTTTGGATGATCCATTAGCTCTGATTTGGAAATCAGGGTCTCAAGGGACTCCATCACCGGGAGGCTTGATTTAGCTTCCAGGAGTCCAAGTCTGGTCAGATGTTGTCAAAATGACATGAAACTTGACAAGTTGCCCTTTGGAAGTATTTTGAAGTCACTCATATGCTTTTTTTGATAAGTGATGAACGCAGTGGATCTCGTTGCCGAGAGACTTGATTTTTCTGCTTGAGGGTTAATGTAGGGTCAAACGTTTGTCTGCTCGACCTGAAACTTGACATAGAGCCTTTTGGAAGTATTTTGAGACCATCCATAGTCTCTGATCGAAGATCTGATGTCTTCGATGCTGTCGCCGTAAGGAGATCTGACTTCGCTGCGGCTGTTTCCTTTTTGTGCCAAACAGTATTGGAATGGCTTAGAATTTGATATAGAGCTTTCTAGTGGCATTTTGAGGCCAACTGCATGCTCTGGTTTATGAATCGAGGTCTCGAGCTTGATAGTCACCAGGAGCTTCTGTTCAGCTACTGGAAAGTGAAGTTATGCCAAATAATGTCGAAATGGCTCGAAACTTCATGTGCACACCTCTTTTTGTTATTTTGAATGATCTTGTAGTTTTTGTTTGATTCTGACAATATTTGATGCCTGAAGTAGCATTACCTGTTTTTGGTAAGATGCGGCTTCATGTAGCTTTTTGATGTTGAAAGTGTACGAAGAGGTAAAGTGACATTTTTCATGTCAACAGAAATAATTTTGGAATAATTAAATATGTTTTGGTGAAATCCGATACCCTTATCTCTCTTTCTCTTATCAATTTGTTCTTACATTTCTCTTATAGAATTATTATTATTATTTTCTTGATTAATTGTGTTTTTAAAGTCCTAATTAGTGTGAAAATTGATTGAGGGTTTTTGGATCTTGTTACTCTAAACCCCTGTGGATCGACCCGTACTTGCCTTTATGTAATGAATAGAAATTTGTATGATTGCGGTTAATTATTTTGAGCACATCAAAAAACATGCACAAAAGTGATAGAAAGTAGAAGTATCTTCATTCATATTAAAAAGCAGGTTCAGCTGTTTGACAAAATTAAAGCAGTACAGAATTATGACTAGTAACATCCATACATGCTTGATTTAATAACATCAAGAGTTATTCCTACTACGAGGATAATTATTCCATAAATCTAGAGCAAAGTTATGTCGAATTCTATTCCAAGCATCTTTTCCCCTTTGTGACTAAATTCGCGTAGCACGCGAAGAACTAGTGGGAGGTTGTAAGACCCCGACCCGAGTGTCCACGATTAGTGCTAATTAAGTAGCGTGTTAGTTCTACGCGTGATTAGTGAATTTTGGTTAAGTTGGGATTAGAATAGCTCTTTTATAGCTTTGGGGAATTTTGAGTGCCTTTGTGATTTATGGGACCCTTTGGGGGTTCCTTTTCATGACTTTGTGTTGACTTTGGGGATTATCCGAGATTCCGGTGATTAATATTTCGATCCCATTTTACTTGCCTCGTTAATCCTCACAGCTTTTGTGTTGATCCCGCACTCGTCCGGAGCCCCGAAACCCGACTTTTCTAGGATTGAGGGTAAAACAGTCTTTTTACATTAAATCTGTGCCCAAAATTTGATATCCCCAAAACCCGCGAAAAATATACTTTTTGGAAGCTAGATATTTCGGTGATTATTTTTCCCTTCTTTGTCGAATTTGTTCGAGGTCCTGAAAGTCGTGACTTTAGCCTCCCAAGTTTTCTAGTAGTGGAACCCACTCCCATTTGTTTTATATAGAGAACCCATCTCCTTCCTTTCTCTTTTTCCAGCACAAGAGACCATCTAAGCTAGGGTTTTCCTTTTTCCTCTCTTCTTCTTGCTTCTCCATCACCAAATCTCCACCGGACCTTATACAAGTCGAAAAATAGGAGTCATCATCTTCTTCCTCACCACTAGAACTCTCCATTGATACTATTCTTGGAGGAAATCTCCCACCACAAGACCTTCTTTGGACTAGCTTGGTGCTTTTGAAGAACCGTATTGTAAGTAATCCTTCCAATCTTTGATATTGTGTTTTCCTAGCCTATGAGGAGCCTTCATTTTCATTTTTATGAGTTCCCTCTTCTTGTTCCCTGTCCTGACCATTTTAGGGTTTGTATTTGGGGTTTTTTGTTGTGCTTCTAGGTTTCTTGAGAGAGAGCTTGATTAGTTGCCTGTTTCCTTGATTTGAGACCCAAGGCAAGTGGAATGAATAGATATTTGGGTTTTGAATGGTTTTTATGACAAATATGATTGATTTTTGCTATCTCCATTAATGTTTTGTTAACTTGCATTCAATATGAAATAAATGCTCATACAAAGGTTGGTTAGCTCACTTATTGTCTTGAAAATGTGGTTTATAGCTCTTTGTTTTACCTCTTGCTTATGACTTAAATGAATCCTTGTGATTGTGTATTTTCTCTTTTCTCTTTGAGTGATTAAATGTGGAGAAGGTGATGCTTGGGATTAAATGTTCAATGAAGTTTTGATGGGAGTTAAGTAGTGTTTGAGGAGGTTGATGAGTGATTATTGGATGCAAGGAGGCCTTGTATTACAGGAGAAATGGGTAGGAGAAAAGGGGGAAAGAAGGCCATGAAGGCCATTCCCAGGCAGCAGGATTGACTGCCCGCTCAAGCGCGTACCAGGCCACTCGAGCGCATAGTCAATCTGACTGCATCTTGGGCGGCAGCATGACTGCCCGCTCGAGCTGCCATATGTCCGCTCGAGCGCGCAGGCTATCTGCTCGAGCGGAGGTGTGGCCGCTCGAGCGGGCAGACTTGTTGTCAGCCCGTCTTGTTCGGCAGCCCAGATCCGCTCGAGCGCACCCCCTCTTAGGCCTGGACCACTTTTTGGTGCTCGAGAAAGGTTTTTAAAGGAACCCCTTGGCATCGGGGAGACCTATAAGGCATTGTTTGAAGCCCATTTGAGAAAGAATCCACATTGCTAAGATTCATCGAAAGTTTTGAAATTCCCAAAGTGTATATGATGGACCCTCGATTTCCGTCCTCTCCTTCCGCCCCAGGGGCTGCCAGGTTTCAGCGGAGGAGGAAAATCGGGTATCAACATTTTTGTACGGGTATGCCAGATTTTCTATTCTACTTGGAATTTAGAATGGTGATGATCCGGAGCTTCACCTTCACAAGTAGAAAGGAAATCAATCCTTCTTTCTAACTTTTCAATTTGAATAAATAATTAAGAAAATAGACAATTTTTGTTTTGAATGCCGTAAGAGGCGATTTTTGTTTGTTTGCCGTGAAAGGCGATTTTGCGGTGAAAGGCGATTTACAAATCTCATCAAAATGAAAGACAAGAATTGTGACATTTTTTGTTTTTTAAAAAAATACAAAGTACAATAGAAAAGAAAGAAAAGGGATCTATCTTCTCAGGAGATTGTGGGGACACGTTCAGATTGACGATCGCAAGTCATGTATGGACTTCGCCGTCGTCCTTCAAATGAGAACACTTGATGCTTCGATTCTTCGGCTTGCCTCCAACCGAAGTTTTCTAGAGGATAAAGACCAAGGGGAGGTCCTATATCTAATGAAAAACCAAATAAACGGGCTGAAAAGCCACGTTTAGGCCATGTATTAGAAGAATGGAACCTTGGGGGTGTGGCCCCCCAAGGGACTTTGATCACCTTGTAGTGTCTCTTGCAGCAGAGCAGCAGGACTTCGTCAGATTTTCTCTGGGATTTTTCCAGACTCCAGATGGGTGTTGGTGTGGATGTGCAAATGCAAGGATTCAAAGTTGTCTGTCTCTTTGGAATGAACCTCCTTTTATAGGCTCTTAGTAGCCATGAGGTGGTTTATGGGCATTGATGGCCATGATGAGAGAATTGATGGCATTAAGGCTCCATGATGGGAGGAGTTACAAGTTTTTATTTCTTGATTTTGTAACTCCTTTTTCTTGGATTGTGATTGGCCGATGGAGAATGATGGGCATTTAATCTCCTTTAATCTCCATGATGAGGGGAGTTTCATGGTTTTAATGCCATCATTGCTTGGAATTGTAACTCTCATTTGCTTGCTTCTGATTGGGCTGTCCGAAATAATGGGTTAATGACCGCATTAAGTTGTCATAAACGGGTCAATTAACGACATTAAGTGGTCGCTTGGGCATTTGAAGAGTCGCGGGCCGCGCTGCGTCCTTTAGGATTCTTCTTGTGATGATCACTGATGGATCTACATGCTATTTGACGTCAAATTGCGATGCAATTTCCGACATTGATTGATGTTGGTGGGCCGGTGACATCTGTCTTGTCGATTTCTCGATTGGTCGAATAGAAAGTGTACTTTCTTGGTCAGCCGGTTGGCGATCTTGGAGCGATCATTAATGATTTCATGCTCTTGACGGCGGATCCGAGATGTTGGCAAAGATCAGTTGTTTTCAAGCATTAGAAATTGGATTTTCAAAAAATCACAAAGGCAGGAACTCTCGAAACGAAGAAAAGATCCGAAAACGGGCCATTCGGCGAAAATCCGGCGACTCGGATTTCCAGGGTCGCCGGCGACCATGGGGTTTTGGCACCATTGGTCCCCGAGTGTCTTTTTCGTTCCTCTTTTCTTCTGTATTTTTCTTGACATTTTTCCTCAATTATTGACTTGATTTTCTTGGAGAAAACTTGACGAGAACCCGCGCAAAAACGGAGCACAAAGTTTCCCATTTTTGGGGAAAGCCGAAGACGTTGTAGCCAATTTTCCGTCAACAGTCGAAACTTAGTCAAACGATGTCGGAATGACCTGAAAATTGAGGTGAAGCTTCTTGAGCAGTAGATAGGACGAACCATGGCTTTTATCTGAGTTTTGAAGCCATTTGGGGCCCCGTCGATGCTTGACTTGATTTTGCTGCGGGGAAGATGACGAGCATTGATATGCGGTCAAACGATGCCCGATTGACCTGAAATTTGACAGGGAGCCTATTGGAGTCATGTAGAGACGATCCATTAGCTCCGATTTGGATGTCATGGTCCCAGGGTGCTCCGCTGCCGGTCGGCTTGATTTTCTTTTGGAGCCTCTATATCGGGTCAAACGTTGTCGGAATGACCTGAAATTCGACGTGCAGCCCTTTGGAAGCATGTTGAAGCCGCTCATGTGTTTTGTTTGATGAGTGATGGCCTCCGTGGTTCTCACCGCCGAGAGGCTTGATTTTGTTGCTCGAGTGTTGATGGAGGGTCAAACGTTGTCGGTTTGACTTGAAATTTGACAAGGAGCCCTTTGGAGGTATTTTGGAACAATTCGTAGGCTCTGATCGAAGTTTTGATGTCTTCGATGAAGTCGCCGCCGAGAGCGCTTGTTTAGCTGTCGGAGAAGTGAAGTTAGCGCAAACAATGTCGGACTGGCCCGAGACTTCAGGTGTACCTCTCTTTTGGCTGTCTTGAAGGATCTTACAGTTTTTGTTTGATTCCGACAAAATCTGATGCTTGAAGTAGCCTTGCCAGTTTGTAACAGGTTTCAGTTTCATATGGCTTCTTGATGTTGAGGAGACATAGTGACTTTTTTGTGCCAACAACTGTCTCCTCGAGGTACAACAACGAGTAGCTTTTGGAGTCGATGTGCCTCAAAGGGAAATTGAAGGAGAGCTTCTGACTTGACCAAGAGTCTTGAGCAAATTTTTTTTTTTTTTTGAATAGCCCTTTGAGTTTTCGAGGGAATTTTATGGTAGTGAGAGGGATCACGTACCATCTCAAGGCAAAGTTTTGAAAATGACATGGGGGATTTGGATTTTTGGGTTTTGGGATTTTGATTTTTTTTTGACCTTGTGACCTAACAAGCTTTATGTGGCAGGTTAGGGGGTCGGGGTTTTATTTTTTATTTTGACCTTGTGACCCAACAAGCTGTATGTGGCAGGTTGGGGGGTCAGATTTGGTTTTTTGGTTTGGTTTGGATTTTGATTTTGGTTTTGGTCTTGTGACCTAACAAGCTGTATGTGGCGAGCTAGGGGACCGGGATTTGATTTTTTGTGGAATGTCAATTTCAAGAGTTTGACTTAATTTGGTTCATGAGGTTGGATGGTTTAGTTTTTTGGAAACTCATGACACTTTCTTTCTTTCTCTGTTTTTTTTTTTTGAATGGTCCAATCAACTCAAAAGAGGCAAGGGACATTTTTTTTGCGTGCTCTTGGTAAGTGTCACGACCCCAAACCCGGGGTCCGTGAAGTAATAATTATGTTTCTCCCAAGATCCGCGTGTGTGAGGATTACAAGTTCCAACACACTCTGAATATTTAGCGGAAGCTTTCGTGGTGTTGCGACTCGGAGTCCGTGGCCATTGGATTCCGCACCGCACTCAACCCAAGCATATAGTCATCTTATCAATGATCCATCTCAGACTGGAATAAACTATCACAATAAAGTACAGAGCTGACAGTAACAGGGTATTGCAATCCCATATATGTTCAAGTTACAAATAACAATGTGTATTAATTACAAATCCCAAGCAAAAGGCTAATAGAAGCCATACAAGAAAACAAGCTAATGATCACTACCCCATATGTGATGTAATACCGATGTCAAGCTCAGTGTCTACATGACATAGCCGACAAACAACCTGTAAGCTCATGGCTCCACAGCCAACACGTGCACTTATCTCGGGTGAAGAAGTTAGAACCTGAGTGCCAAAGTAGTGGGTCAGACACGACGGTCTGGCAAGTGGGTGAAAAGATATAACAATATACTGAACGATAAAACACGCAATAAATCATGCTGTCTGATCAAAATTGTACATAATTACAAATGTATAAGAAATCATGAATATCTGACAAAATCCTGTATTCATATAAAACTGGTATGAAACATAAACATTTGACAAAACATATATTCCTTTAAGGCATGTATAAAACATGAACATTTCACAAATCGGGAACTCATTTAAAACATGTATAAATAATGCATCATTTACTAAGAAAAGACATGATCAATATAAAGCAGTAGGGGTATCAAGGATCAGGAACTATCAAGATGGCAACCACACGAAGCTAAATCCTCTATCACCGAGGTGATAAGAGCAAGCATATCAAGGCGTTGGCCTCAGTCGCCGAAGTGAGGAGGCTCAACGAACTTACATATACATATATATACTGTACGGGACGGGACCACGGTGGCAAACCGGGCATCGGGAATCACGGTAGCGAATTGGATATCGGGAACCATGGGAGCGAGCTGGGTATCGTGGCGGGACCACGGTTAATAAACAGGGTATCGAGATCCAAACTGCAGCTGGCGGGACGGGACGGGATCTCCAAGTTGGTAGATCAGACCGACAAGGTCATCCAAGCTTAGTGGTGCCGACTCATAGGTTATATGCGAGTAAACAAAACAAATACATGTATGCATGTTCTCTTTTTGGCTCATGGGTTCGTACTACAAAGCTCTGGCCCCATATTGCCTCAAGGTTTTATTCTCATGGGTCATATACAAGAAATCAGGTCAAATAAATACATATGACGGGACGGGATACCCATAGGCACAAAACATATCTGTATCGGGTCAGGCATAAACGGGTTAACAACATGCTAAAAGAACAACATAAATTTCAACACTGTCGGATAAGTCTAGTCATACAACACGAGATTTAAAATGTATAGTGAAATTCGAGTTAAATACGACATAATGGATTTCTATACTTTTCCGGGCCAAACGTTGAGGGTCCTAGATTTATATCGATGTGAATAGGGTCCCGTATGTCTAATTTGACATATACTTGGTACTCCATGAGAATTAAGGACATCTCGGATCCCTATGCATATTGACAAGTCTAAGGATCCTCAACGAATCTTCATAATGGGGTTTCTCTTCATCCGGACTACATAAAATGCCTTCCAAGTTCTTACATTGCATTGGGGCTCCAAACCATACCTCCCCAAGCTTAACAACAATGTTTCAAGGCCCTAAGTATTGATAGGTCATATGCAAGAAATCGAATCAAATAAATACATATGATGGGACGGGGTGCTCATAAGCACAAAAGCATATCTATATTGGTCGGGCATGTACGGGCTAGCAACAATGCTAAAAACATGAATTTCAATACTGTTGGGCAAGTCTAGTCACAAAACACGAGATTTAAAGTGTGCAAGTGAAATTCGGGTCGAAATAAGGCATGAATGGATTTTTCATATTCTCCGGACCAAGTGTTGAAAGTCCAAGATTTGAATCAATGTACTAGGGTCCCGTATGTTAGGTTTGATATACATTGGGTACTCTTTAAGAATTGGAAACATTCCGGGGCCTTATATACATTAACAAATCTAAAAGACCTTATAACAAAGTCATGATGATGGAATTTCTTCTTCTGTACAGTTCCTCACTCTTCTCTAACATAGTTCCCTAGGGTTCTTCAAGAAGACAACAATACAATTGCTGTCGGTCAGCTCCTCAGTTGGCTGTGGGTCAGCCGAACTGGGGTGTTGGCTGGCCGACAGCTGACCGACGCTGACTGTCAGATCTACACACATCAGGAAGTTTGTTGCTCTCTGGAAAATGAACCGAAAGATCTGTCGGTTGGCTCTCGGTCGACCGAACTAGGGAGTTCGGTCAGCCAACAGTTGACCGACAGATTTCCTGATGGAAATCTGCTCTCTGGAATTGGAACCGAGAGATGTCGGTCCCATGTTTGTTGGCTGTCGGTTAGCCGACAGACTGACCGATAGCTGACCGACGTTACTGCGGACACAGAATTTTGAAGCCATTTTTCAATCCCTTCTTTCTCCAAACACTCCTCATTTTCAAGGGTCAGATCCCTGTAATAAAGTGAGGTAAAAGATCCTCCATTTGAAACAATCAAAACTCCATTCTCAACACTTCAAATTCACCATTCAACTACATCCATTCTTCCATCAAATCATCCATAAAAATCAATCCAACCTCTTCACCCCATTCACATTCACCCAAAAGAAATCCATCACATGAAACAAGTCAATACTTAATACCATCAAGATACCATTTCCAAGAAAGCAATATACTAGAAAGATACACTAATGAGTGTATTTCAAATCTCAATAAAAGCATGTCATGAAGTAAAGCATTAGTAATGAAAATCATTAATGAAAGCTACACATTTGTATAAAACATGATCAATGAAAATAGATTATTTCATCCACTTGCCTTGGGTCTCTAATTAAGCAAATCAAGCTCTAAACAATCTTCCAAGACAAGGCCCAAGCTACACAAAAACCCCCAAAAAGCAACCCATAAGAACCCTAAAAATAGTAACTCATCAAAAAGAAGGAATGGATTCAAACAAGCTAAGAAATATGACCTCGGGGAATGCCATTGCTCAACAATAGAAGATGGAAAGAGATCCTTACCTCTAGGGCCATTAATCAACAAGAAGGAGCTTGGAAAAGGGGCTGCTCACCTTGGTTTCCCACGAAAATGGTGTGAAAAGAGAGAGGAGATGAAGGGGAAGAAGTTGCCGGAGTTCCCTCGTCGGATTGGTGGCTTGGAGGCTTCATTTGAGCAAGAGAAATGGAAGAAAAAGAAGAAGGGAGGCTGATGGTACTGTAGCTGGAGAGTTGCAACCGATGGAAATGGGAATGAGGGAGAAAGAGAGGAAGTTGTCCTTTTATAAAAGGGTGGGTCTGGGGTCCACACTAAGTAGAATTTGTAATGGAGATTAGAGGGCTCTCTAGACCTCGGATCAAGAAACTTAAAACATGAAAAGTATCCAGAATAAAATTATCTTTCCAACAAGGTTAATATTGACATACTTCCGGGGTCCACATAAAAAGTCAACTGTTTGGTCAAAGGGATTAAAGAATGGAAAATTTGGGATTTCTGGAAAACTGATTTTAGTAGTTTCGAATGGGCACGGAGTGAACACGAAAGTTGTAGGAAATGGCGAGATTAGTCAAACGAAGCTAAAAATGGGAACTTTTGGGAATTACTAAGAATCTCCCCACGCTGACCACACAAAACAAATGGGACCCTACGGTCACTGTCTACGTTCACTGGCTCTCAAAACTTCCCAAAGCTAAAGAAAAGTCATTCTAACTCGAAAACTCAACCAAACAACCACTAAACACATTGGGAAAGCCAAATCACGATTAAAACCACACTAAACTAGGAAATTAGGGTCGGGTTCTCACAGTAAGTGGGATGTTTTAACTAAAAGCCACTTTTAGTGCCTAGGTGGTAAACCTGGCTCATATGAGCTAACCCATGGGACCTAGGCTTTGGAGATGGCCTAGATCTCATATGGTGTCATTTTTGTAAAAAATTTCTAAAAATATCTCTTTTTTGTAGAGAATATCTAAAAATATCTTTACTTGGACTCAAGTTTCCTTGTTTTTGGAAGAGATTTTCTCAAAATATCTTTCTTTCGGGAAAGTAGCTAAATTTTAGCACTAACCTCCTTTCTGTTCTCCTTGTTTCCTTTTTTGATTTGCTCTCTTCTATAAAAGCAAGACGGGTTGGATCTTTGGCTCCATTGCTTCTTTTTGCAAAATTCTTCGAGAGTGCTCCAAGATCAAGAATTCCTTTTCTTCTTCAAGGATCTCCAAGCGTTTTCTTCTTCTTCTCCATCAATGGCTTCAAGTAAGTTTTCTTCCTCCATAAGAAACTCCATTGTAGAAGTGGCTTCTTTGCTTTGCTTTCTTTTTTTTTTTCAAGCATGTTTTTTTTTTCTTCTTTTTTTTTGTGCACGCTTTTTTTCTTTTTTCGTGCTTCTCTCTCTGTTTTTTTTCACGGGTTTTTTTGTTCTTCTCTTTTTTTTTCACTGTGTTTCTTCTTCTTCTTTTTTCCACGGTTTTTTTTTCTTTTTCTTTTTTTTACCGTGTTTCTTCTCCTTTTTCCTCATGTTTTTTTTTTTTCCTTCTTTTTTTTGTCCGTACGGCCACGTGGCCATGGGGCCACGACCTTGTGGGCCAGCCTCTCTTTTTTTCTTTTTTTTTTTGAAGAGATTTTCTCTCTTTTCTATTTTCTTTCTCTGTTTTTTTGCTCATCATGATAATGTGGTTTGTGCAATTTCAAGATGTTCATGCATTTTTTTTTTTTTGATGTATCAAGATAGAAGGCTAGAGTCTCTAGGTCAAGTCAACATAATTTTTGAGTTGGACAAAGTTTGATTGGTTTTGACCAAGTTGGGTTGTAATTGGTCAAACTTTGGTCATGGTTTTTCTAGCATCTAATGCATGATGATTTTCTTTGATGCATGATTTTTAGTAAATTGATTTGGAAGCATGATGATGCATACAAGAAAATCTTTTGTAAGTATTGGGATTTGGAGCTCGCAGCGATGTTGAGCCCTTTTTTGTTCTTGCTGGATTTTGAGGAACTTTGCAAGTTTTGGATTTTGGAGGTCGCAGCAATGTTGAACTCTTTTCCGAAATTTGCGGAAATTTGATGAGATTGGCTTGTTCTCGCAACAATGTTTGAGTTCGAACCTTCTTTGAGAATTTTATGATCTTGCAGCAATGTCGAGCTCATCTTCAGGCTTCCTGTCGTTTTCGGGGTGTTTCCCTTCTCTTCAGAATTGCCTCGGAACCATGTCAAAATTTCGCTAGAATTATTTAGCAAAATTCTGTCATTTTGATGATGATTGATCTTTGTTTTTCCTTTCTTTGCAGGTAGTTCTTCCAGAACGAACAAGGGTAAGGGTCCTGTTACTGACGCACCTCGTCGGTCTGCCAGATCTTCTAATGCGGCCGTTCAGTAGGCCTAGGAGAAAGTCCAGTTTGTTGAGAAGAACTTGGAAGAGTGCGATTCCCTCAATCGTGTTGAGATGAGACAGCGATTGATCGCTCTCAAAGATGAGGAATTTTACAAGATCATGGTAAGCAGCCGTCCTTGGGTTACGGACGATTTGAGCATTGTGCCCAAGCCTACCTTCTTCTTTGGTGATGTAGTCACCGACGACTTGACATACCAAAGGAGATGTTTTTAGTTCTCTTACACAGCAGATGGTGAAAAGAGAACTATTTCTACCAGGTCGACCTTTGATCGGACCATCTCGATCATGAGCCTTTCTCCCACGTGCCCTAAGAGGGAAGATCCTCCGAGCTGGGTGAAGAGGACCGGCATGATCAAGACCGAGGTTTTTGTTGGCGGCCCTTCCGGTTTTGTAGAGAAGTCGCCTGTCCGTATGGACATGTTGATGCCAGCCAGTGGCTACCAAGGTTCTGATCATCCGTCGGTCAATTTGAGACCGGTGGGCCTTGGCATTTTTCGGGGTGACGGCAGAAATTGGGTGAAGCCCTTTTGACTTCGTGGCTGTTTCAGTGCTGACTCAAGCTGGGAATCATGGACTGATCACACCTTGAAGGTTGGCGAGGCCCTTCTGTGGAAGGCCGAGATTTTTGATGCGGTTAGCGCTTTTTGGCAAACTGTTGTTTTCTCCGATGAGGCTTTCATGGCCGTGCTGGAGTCATTCCTTCCACAAACCAACACCTTCGTCGTTATGAATGGTGAGATTGGTTTTTCTTTGAAGGAATTGAGCGCCATCGCCGGGTTGCCTATCCATGGCAAGCTCTATGAAGAGTTTATGCCTATCGACATCGTTCTTAAGGAGCAGTCTGGGAGTTCAGGCTTGTATACTTTCAGCTCGTCGCCTTCTATGATGTTTTGAAGGAGAAGGAGGACTCGAAAGTCAGGTATAGCAGTTGGGAGAGTTGTAGCTCCAACTTTTTTGACAGCGGGGAGTCTTCGGATAGCATGGCCCAGGATGCTAGGGCTAAAGCCTCAAGTTTGAAGAAGATTTCCACCATGCGAGAAGATTTGATGAAGTTCTTCGCAAGCATAAACGCCATTTGTTCTAACATTGCATTGCGGAGATATCTCGCTATTTACCTCACTTATTGGCTGGGTGAGGCTGTTTTTGCTGGAGGAGATGAGACGCACATCAGGCCGCATTGTATTTTTCCGGCTTGTCAGATAGCGTTTGGACTGCTCTTTACTCCTACTTGTGTACCGAACTGTAGGCTGTTTCTTTTCTGGTTCGACTTGGGCTCCCTATGAACAGGGTATTTTCAGCCCATATCTTCTATTCGTGGTATGTATACCACTGTCCTAGCTTCCATCGGTTGGGAGTTGCGTAGGACGAAGATCCTTTTATGATTTGTTTGGCTAGAGCGACAGCCGTTTCCGAATCTCTTTTGTCTGCCCGTTTGAGAATCCGACGGTTCAGGGACGTCGAGATTGGGCAGTCTTCAATGAAGCTTTCTCCAGGTTTGCGGAAGAAGGCTTTTGATTTTGCTGTCTCCCGTGATTCCACCAGGGCAGGGTTGGGAAGACACTATGCTTTGACAAACGCGGAGAAGAGATGGCTTTTCAACATACGAGTTGGTGCGTTGGTGTATCGTAGACATCTTTTTGTCGATATCCAGCCGTATGTTCCTTCCCGTTTTGCATTGCAGCTTGGCTTCTCTCAAGGTGTTGTCGGAGCGCTTTCGAGCATGGTGAAGCGCTTTGGAGGTTTGCGGGACGAGAGAAATGCATGAGCTTTTTATGGTGCTGAAGACACTACCGCGATGATTTCCTATCCTGAGCTGCCCACTTTTCAGACTGCTGGCTTCACGAAGTGGTTCGTGGAAAGCTTCTCAGTATATCGGGGGTTTTCCAAGAAGGAGCTCGATGTCAATCAATCTCCTGGGAAGGGTCTTGGCAGATCAGATGGTGTCTGTCGAGAGGAAGTTTTGGCTTTCTTTCTGGTGAGAAGCACAAGATAGGCTTTCTCAATGAGCAGGAGGTCATCAGATAAGGAGCTGTACAAGGGATTCCTGGTGAGGTCTTAAGACAGCTGGAAGAGAAGGAGGCCGAGATCAATGCTTGGATGCAAACAGAGCACACAAAGGCTTCCATGGAGTCTACCGGAAAAAGCAAACCATCCAGTGAGGACTCTAGTGAGAGGCCTGATGTTGATAGTGGGGTAGGATCTTCAAGCAGATTGTCCCACGGAAGCAAGAGGAAGAGAGGACAGCGCCGTAATATGAGACATCAAGAAAGTTCTCCTGAGCTGGAAGTTCCTCTCACAATTACTGAGGAGGCATCTAGGGATGTTGACGAGCCTCCAGAGAAGAGAAGCCGAGAAGAGGAGATGGCTGGTATGATTCTCCTTCTTTCTGTTTACGCTTCTTTTCTCTTATGAGAGATTTTTGTTTTGATCCGCTGCTTTCTTTCTTTTGGCAGAGGATGATGATGTGGTGATGCCCGAGGTTCCGTCCGAAGAGCCAATGACGGACCCAGTTGCGGCATCTGAGGAAGAGCCCAGGGAGTCTGGAGTGGTTCCAGAACCTTCACCTGGTATGATTCCATTGGCTTTTTTTTTCTTTTTTTTTTTTGTGCTGCCATTTGCCAACATGTCGCTTTGTTTTCCTGCTAGCTAACTTGCCAGAAGATTCTGACGACTTCGAGCCATGCGTGGATGCAACCTTTGACGATGCTTCGGATGAGCTCAGAGAGGCAGAAGTACTCCACCGGTTGTCGAAGAAGGTATTTTGTAGTGATAATCTCGACATTGTTTTTATTTTTATTTTTTTTGACACGATCACTTTCATACCTTTTTGTCTTTTATTAACAGATTGTGAAGTAGCAGCAGAAGTTCCTCCGTCTTCCTCAGGGCCAAAATAGGAGATGCCTGCAGCCGATCCAGGAGTAGGGGCTTCTTCTACTTTCAACGAGTCAGCTTCTTCGATTGGAAAGAGTTTATTGATTACTCTTCCAATGGAGCATGACATGGGCAGTCGGGTGCCGGAGCATGGCGAATCCTCGTCTGGGCCGTACCTTCAGTATGCAAAGAAGGTGGTAAAGAGTATTTTGAGCTCATGGGTTGAGACTCTTTCTTCGGGTCACTTGGAAGCTGGCTTTGGCATGATCAAGCATGTAGAGGACATCCTTGCTGATAGCGAAGAAGTCGGTCTGGATATTGCAAGCGCCAAGGGTTTTGTTGATGAAACATTGCTTTAGGGAACAAGTGGACTGAGACCAAGGGTTTCCCAGATGGTGACTTCTTTGATGAGATGCTTATGAAGCCTTCCAGCAAAGTCAAAGCTGAGCTGACTGAGATCTCGAAGACTCGGAAGCAGTTTGTTTGGGAGAGGAACGTTACCGAGTTGGCCATCATGGGGCTGAAGCAAGACCTAGACTGCCTTGATAAGGAGGTTGTCGAGGCTAGGCAGCGTCTTAAGCTTTTGGAGGAAGAAGCTGCTGCCAAATGGACCGCTATTACAGAGGCTCGTGACAAGGAGGGGACTCTCATTCACAAGGTTGAGGAAGCTGCAAGTAATTTTCGGAGGAAGACTCAGGTCCTCTGGGAAGAACTTCCTCGTGCTGCAGATGGGTCGCAGCGTCCGGCCGCATTTTATGGGAACATTTTGAAGAAGTGCGGCCTGAAAACTTTAGAAGCTAAGGCCAAGGGTCTGCTTGAGGAGTTGAATCTTTGGTTGAAAACCATGTTGGATTGAGCTCCTGAGTTGTAACAAACTCCTTTTCTTCTTTTTTTTTTTTGGTAGCTCCATGTATAAACATTTTCGGTACTATATATTTTTTTTGCTTCCCCTTCTTTTCACTTAAATCATTTTTTTGATGAAAAATTTTTTTAGCAAAAGCTGATGGGAATGTTTGTTTGAGAATTTAATCAAAAGGTTGTCATTTTGTGAAAATCTTTTGTCAAAGGGTTGTTTTGGGCATGAAAGCCAATTTTTGTGGCGAAAGCCTGGTTTTTGATGGCTTGAAAACCAATTTTTAGAATGGCATGGAAGCCGAATTTTGTGGCGTAAGAGCCAAAAAATTTTTACGGCATGGAAGCCAAAATTTGAAATGGTATTAAACCCAAAATTTTTAAGATGGCACGAAAGCCGAATTTTGGAATGGCATAGAAGCCGAATTTTGTTTTGTGGCATGGGAGCCAAAATCTTAAGATGGCGTGAAAGCCGAATTTTGTGATGGCATGAAAGCCTGAATTTTTTTGAAATGGCATGAAAGCCAGGTTTTTTTTTTTAATTGGCATAAGAGCCAAGTTTTGAGATGGCATGGAAGCCGAATTTTGTGGCGTAAGAGCCAAAATTTGTTTGCGGCATGAGAGCCAAAATTTGTTTGTGGCATGAGCCAAAGTTGCTTTTTTTTTTTTTTGTTGTTTTGTTTTGTTTTGGCATGAGAGACAGATTTTTGAAAACCAAGTTTTGTTTTGTTGGCGTGAAAGCCAATTTTGGCATTTATAGCCGGATTTTGGAGTTTATAGCCGAATTTTGGCGTTTATAGTCGAATTTTTGGCATTTATACCCGGATTTTGGCGTTTATAACCGATTTTAGCATTTGTAGCCGGGTTTGGCATTTATAGCCGAGTTTTGGTTTTCAAAATGCAGGTATCGACTAAATGTCGCCTCCCCACTGAATGGTCTTGCAAGTATCGATGGAATGTCGCTTCCTCGCGGATTGGGGTGCAAGTATCGACTAAGCGTCGCTTCCCTATTTTTCCCAAGAATTTTGGTTTTACGGGTACTGACTTGGTGTCTTTTCCTCGCGATTTTTGAAATTTGAGGTTGTTTGAACGATTTGAAATTTGGGTTGTGGATATCAACTGGAATGTTGCGTCTCCACGATTTTTGAAATTTGAGGTTTTGCAAGTATCGAATGGGTTTCGCTTCCTTGTGAATTTTGGGTTTTTTGGAAGTATCGAATGGGGTTCGCATCCTTCCGGTTTTTGGGTTTTTTGGAAGTATCGAATGGGGTTTGCATCCTTCCAACTTTTTGGCTTTGCGAGTATCGACTAAGTGTCGCTTCCCCGCGGTTTCTAAAAAACCATTTTTTTTTTGTTTAAAGACAAGAGGGCTGTAAATTGACTTAAAACAATTTTGGTTGTAATAGTCGAGGCGGACTAGGGTGAAAATTTCTAAGTCCTGATTTTTTGCTTCAAACCATGAATTTTGGGCTCAAGGATCGAAAATTTAGGTCAAGTCTGGAAAGAGGCTCCTAAACTTGGATTTTTGGATTTGATGATTTTTGAACAATGAAACGATGAAAGTAAGCATTGTTTTGAAAGTTTTTTTTTTTTTTTTTTTTTGAAATTTCAATATAAAGATGAAGATTTCAAAGAGGGTGGGTTTGACGGGCAAGTACCTGGAAATAGGCTTTGGCCGTATTGGCATTGCTCTGACCCGTTTGAGGAGGTCTTCAAGGGTAGTACCGCTTCAAGAACTTGCCAGTTATGGACAGCATACATCTGTCTCCTTCCATGTTTAGAAGAGCTATGCACCGTTGGAGAAGACTTTGTCGATGACGAAGGGTCCCTCCCATTTTTGTTCTAATTTGCCTTTGGAATTGTGGGTAAAGACTATGGGTCTTTTTACTGCAAGAACCAAGTCGCCTTTTTTGTAGGCGCGTTGCCTGACCTTCTTGTCGAAAGATCATGCCATGCGTGCTTGGTACAACTCAATGCTTTGTAGAGCTTTGAGTCGTCTTTCATCGAGATTATCTAGCTCTTGGAGTCTCAATTTGACATTGCTTTCTTGCGTCATGTCATTATACAGAGATACCCTTAGGGAAGGAATTTGTACTTCCAAAGGGACAACAGCTTTGCATCCATAGACCAAGGAGAATGGTGTGCTATGGGTTGGTCCTCGAACGATGGTTCGATAGGCCCATAAAGCTTCTGGTAGTTTGTCGCCCCAGTCTCTTTTGTGACTAGAGACCATTTTCTTGAGAATTTTGCAGAGTGTCTTGTTGAAAGCTTCTGCTAGGCTGTTCGCTGCTAGATTATATGGAGTCAAAGGACAACTTTGGATTTTGTATTTGTCGCAGAACCTGTAAAATCTGTGATCTCGGAATTGTGGTCTATTATGATGGATGAATCTTTTAGGTATACCGAAGCGACAAATAATGTTGGTGCGCAAGAATTGAAGGATTGATGAGGTTTTCATTCACTGAGCGCAAATGCTTCTGACCACTTAGAGAAATAATCCGTAGCGGCAAAGATGAAGCGATGACCTTTGCTTGATGGGGGAGAGATAGGACCTATGATGTCCATACCCCAAGCTTCGAAAGGCCATGAGATTGCTGTAGGATATAGACATTCTGGAGGCATGTGGACATAATCTCCATGAATTTGGCATTGTTGGCAGCACTTAGCAAATCACATTGCGTCAGCTACCATGGTAGTCTAATAATATCCTAGCCTTTTTATTTGAACGTAGAGCTTAGGACCAGCCTGATGGGCTCCACAAAGACCAGCATGCACTTCTTTGAGAGTTTCTTCAGCCTCTTGTTGTGACAAGCAGCGTAGAAGTACTCCGTTGAAGGATTTTCTGTAAAGTACTTTTGAAGGAATATCCAAATAAAAGTTCGGGGCTCGTCTTTGAATGCTTACCCGCTCTGTTGGATCTTCAGGTAGGATTCCGAACATGATTTAATCAATGAACGGATCTCTCCAGTCGCCGATCGGAGGTTTGAGGATAGACATCCGACTTCCAACCACTTGGTGGCATTCAACAACTGCTTGGTGTGTGCTAAGAGGAGGGAGAATCCTTTTTTGACACACTGTGATTTGTATGTTTTCCCCTTCTTGGATTGCCATGGATGTGGCGAGTCCAGCCAGGGCATCTGCACGGATGTTTTTACCTCTGAGGATGTGGGTGATGTGACAGATGTTGATTTTTTGTCGAAGTGACTGCGCCTTGTTGTAGTAAGGTAGCAGATCAGGCTTCCTGACTTCAAGTTTCTGATTCATCTGGTTGAAGATCAGTTGAGAGTCTCCAAAAGCTTCCGGCATGGTGATGCCGGATTCGAGGGCGAGTTCCAATCCTATAATCAGGGCTTGGTACTCACCTGCATTGTTTGAACATGGTTCCAGTAGCGAGAAAGTGTGTGGAATCACGTATTTGTCGGGGCTGACAAAGAGGATGCCAATTCCCGATATCTGCTTTCATTTTTCATTTGTCCTGGTTGTGCCATCAAAGTACATGTCCCAGGAGGCATCTGATAAGGAATTTTCCACGTTGTAGACAAATTCGTCTGGGAGATCATCCCTGAGTGGAGAATATTTAGGCAACGGGTGCTCTGCTAGGAAGTCTGGTAGGCTTGGCCTTTGATTGCTTTTTGTGGTACGTACCTAATATCAAGTTATGATAGAAGGATGGACCATTTTGCCAATTAGGCATTGAGAGAACCTGCTTTTGTGATAAGGACCTTTAAGAGGTTGATCCTCGAAACCAGGTAAACTGTATTGGACAGCAGGTAGTGACGCAACTTTTGTACGGCAAACATCTCTGCAAGGCATTCTTTTTCGACCGGGGAGTAGCGATACTCTGCACCTACCAACATGCGGCTAAGGTAATATAGAGCGGCTTCTTTTCCCTCGTTGTTTTCTTGTGCGAGTAGAGCACCCAAAGAGTGGTCGAGAGCTCTTGTGTACAAGATGAATGGTTTTCCAGTTGTGGGGGCAGCCAACACTGGAGGTTTGGTGAGGTATGTTTTGATGTCTTGAAATGCGGTTTCGCATTCAGCATCCCAGACAAAGTCCACACCTTTCTTCATCAAGCGAGAGAATGGACGGCACTTCCCTGATAGATTGGAGATGAATCGTTGAATGTACGCCAATCTTCCTTGAAGCCCTTTTAATTCTCTTAGGGTCCTTGGAGATGGCATTTCCAGGATAGCCTTGACTTTGGTAGGGTCAAGTTCTATTCCAGCTTTCCGTACTATGAATCCGAGAAACTTACCCGATGAGACACCGAAGAAGCATTCTAGTGGATTCATCCACAATTTGTGTTTGCGAAGTCGGAGGAAGACTTCTCGAAGATCGTCGAGATGGTTTTCTTTTCTTCTGCTTTTGATGGCGAGGTCGTCAACATAGCATTCGAACGTTTTGTGCTGTATATCTTGGAATATTTTCATCATAGCCCTCTGATATGTTGCACCTGCATTTTTTCAGACCAAATGGCATGACTGTGTAGCAATACACGCCAAATGGAGTCCGAAATGATGTATGTCTTTTATCTTCAGGATGCATTTTTATCTGATTGTAGCTAGAGAATCCATCCATGAATGTCATTCGCTCGAACCCACAGGTGTTGTCAATCATCACCTCTGGTATGGGGAGCGGGAATTCATCTTTAGGGCATGGATTATTCAGGTCCCTGTAGTCGATACAGACCCTTATCTGCCCATTTTTCTTTGTCACGGGGACGATATTGGCCAACCATTCAGGATGCTGTTCCTCGCGGATGAAGCCAACATTTTTGAGTTTTTGAACTTCTTGTTCGATTTTGTCCATCGCGTCAGGACGGAATCTTATTTGGCCTTGTTTGACAGGTTTGATTTCTTTTTGCAAGTTGAGTTTGTGGACCGCTACTTTGGGATCTAAGCTGGGCATTTCAGCATAAGACCATGCAAAACAATCGATGAACTCACGAAGAAAAGAGATATACTCGGGTAACTCATCATCCTTTATATTCTTGCTTATGAATACAGGACGTGGGTTATCAGGTGTTCCCAAGTCTATCTTTTGAACAGGATCTTCTGTTGCAAGGTTTGAAGGTGGTTCCTCCACAATATTTTCGGAGGCTTCCAACTCAATAAGACCTTCTGGAGTTCTGGAGGCGTTTTCAAACCAAGGCTCTGTTTCTATCCATGGGTCTTCTTGATCAGTACACTTCTCAAGATTTGCAATGAGATGGTCCCAATCACCTGTTGGAACTGGGTTGAAGTAAGGTACTTCTTTTGGAGACGATGGTTCTTATGGGTCAGAAAACCGCACGTTTGTGTCATCGGACAATTCCTCCTCATTGTCAGAGAAATCATATGAATTGGAGGAGCTTCCTGGATCCTTGACGGGTGACTCCTCAAAGAGATATCCAGGGAGATCAATGTCTTCATGGACACGAGATGTTGAAGCTTGGTTGACAAAACGACTTTGCAGCCTTTGTATCAATTGTCTCATGGGAGTGGTAGGATCATACCCCAACCCGTATGAAGACTTGCCTTTATGAAGGTGGAGTTTCCAATCTTCCGGTTGACTTTTGGTTAGGGTGGGTTCCAATGGTATGAGAATACCACGGCCACCTCCCAAACTAGTCAGATTTTGAGCGTCGTAGCCCATTTTCTTCATGATAGCTTGTGCTGTCGGACTATACAGGGACAGATGAGGCATACCTTCATTTTGGAAAGGTTCAAACGAAGAATTTGGCGGAGAAACTCCCGATCTGTGGAAGAAGATAATTTTTTCTTCTGCCAAAGTTGCCGGAATAACAAAGGAAGCAGACGTAGGATCTTCTATGTCAACAAGTGTCTCCAATGGAGTGAGAGTGGGCCGATCTCGCTGAGTATCAGCTTGGCTTGACGCTGTGTCGTCTTCATTCTCTGATTCCGAATCTGTGTCATGCATAATTGACACAAAGGAGACAGTGAACTTGCCCCCACCCTTTTGTTTTGTCTTCTTTGCTTTGGTGGTGATTACCAAAGGTTTTGATGTCTCGAGAGAGATCACGAAGGGAGCTTGACTGCTTACTTCGAGTTTGGTGCAAGGTTTGTTTGCTTCCAATGATTGCTGAGGAGCCTTGCCTTTATCTTTCTGGAGATTTTCGGCAAAGTGTGTTGTTTCTTCCTCCTGTCCTTCTTTTCCATCTTTATACATTTGAGCGTCTGCAAAATAGACATCCTTGCCTTTGAAGGGCTTCTTGTCTGCAAACACTCGATGTATCAAGCCATCGTTGCCAACGAACTTGATGCACTGATGTAGAGTTGAAGGGACAACACCATTTTCATATATCCAGGGGCGTCCAAAAAGGATGTTATAGCACGAAGGGGTCCTTATTGCATATATAATGACTTCAAAAATAAGACACCGATTTGCAATTTGAACCTGAATTTGCCGATAGGCCTTTGAGCGCTCCCGTCATATCCGAAGATGGATACAGACGTGTGACTCAGCTTGCTAGGTGGGATGCCCAGCTCTTCGAGTGCCGAAGTGGAGATGAGGTTGAGTGCAGAACCTGGGTCGATCTGGACTCTGTGTACTGGCATTTCTCTAACATACCCCGTGAAATACAAGGGTCGGTTGTGCTTTGTCTCGCCTAGCAGGAGGTCATCCTTGTCAAAGGCGATTGTTACACTTAATGCTTTTTGAACCGAGAGGCATTCATTGCTTGGTCTCTCAGCTTTCTTCTTTTCTCCCTTTGAGGAAGCACTTGATTTTTTTACCCTATAGTCCATTTCAATTAGTAGGACTTGTGGGGCATGTTTGTCGACATCAGCATTCAGCCTTTGTAATTCTAAAATGAGACTATCACGAGTTTGTGGAGACATTCGTAATAAGTCAAGGATATGCAGTCGTGCAGGTATGTGTTTGAAGTGCTCAATCAAGTCGTACTTGAAAGCCTCCTTTGGGCCTGCATTTTCATTATTGTTGCCACTTGGGGCGTTTACAACTTGTTTTCCCGAAGGATTTACATAAGAAAAAGAAGGTTGGTTGTAATTTTTGTGGTAATCCCGGCCAGAGCAGGTACCTCTACCAACTTCAAGGGCTTCTAGAGAATGGTCTTCTTTTGGAAGATCACTCTCAAGATCGAGGGGTTGATCCTTGTCATTTGTTAAAGACGTCTCTGTAGCAGCATTGCCGTCTTCAGTGATCGCGTTGCATGGAGCATTTTCTAGGAATAAGTCCTGAACAGCATCCAGCAACTTTCCTTCTTTGTTGAGTATTTTATCGGTCCAGACATCGTCTATGAGATCGGGTGTCTGGGACCAATCGACTGGGTTTTCATTAAAGAAGACTTCATTGGCAGGAGCTTCTCCAGGATGATCAATCGGAAAAGGCTTGTGTTCCGATTTCACAGTTTCAGGAGATGAAGGCCGAGAAGATGCTATCTCAGTGGAAGTTACCTGAGATGATGTAGCTTCGGAAGATATACTACCAGTTGGGGAGTACGTGTCTTCGGAAGCTTCAGAGGCACTATCATTCTGAGCTATCGCATTACAGGTCATTCCGATAGGAGATGCCCCCAGTGTAGACTGTTGGGGATCGGACTCATCCTCGGATGTAAGAGGATTATCGATCCAGCAGTTTTCCCCATTTTCAGGAGTTGAAGGAGAAAGTTCCCGTTGATTTTCAGGGAGCTTTGGTTCTGGATCATGACGAAGATTGTTGACGCGATCCTGCTCCTACTCTATGGCAAGATGTTCCAAAATTCTTGCATATTCTTCAAGATCAGGCATAGGAGCCAAATCTTCTTCGTCATCTGCTTCTTGTGGTTCACCAATATTGGGTTCCACTGGAGCATTGACCGGTGCTGGATCAACAACATTTTCTTGAACAGCCTCTTGGTCTTTATCATCATCTGACCAGGATCCTTGTGGCTATAATGGGTTATACCAGATTATTGGCATAAGATGAGACTCGGGAATCCATTCCTCATCGGAGAGGTATTCTCCTGTTTCAAGGGATTCTTCCCACTCATCGATATCATCAGCAGTGTCACTGGACTCGTATCCATCCATAGAGAATCCAACTACCGAGTTGCAAGAGTATGATGCCCCCTGCGCAGTTTCATTTTTATATTGAGGTGGCATGAAATCATCAAGGGTGAATTTTCTTACCACCTTTGAAGCTTTGGGAAGGGATTCTTCCGTTGCGCCTAGTGAAGCAATGGAAGAGGTTTCCGCCTTTTCAATGACTTCTTGTTTTGGTTGAGACTTCTGCTGCCGTTTAAGCTTATGGAGTTATCTCTTGGCTTACCTTCGCTGCTGAACGGTCGGCTTTGTTTTGACGATCTCCCAATTTTCATCTTCCAGGAGATCGGGATGCACCCATATGGGTTGTCCATCTGGTGTTGGATAGGGAACTAACTCTTGGGACGCTTGAGCCATTTTTATCACCTTGAATGAAGTAGTGATCTTCTCCATTGGTGACTTTGAAGTTTGCCCACATGATACCATATTGATGGAGGCGGAGCCATAGTTTTGGTCAATGATAATGACTCCGTTTTTTCCACATCTCGTTGATATTCTCTCTCACAACAAAGCATTGATTGAGAGGATGTGAGATCATCTGGTGGTATGGACAATATCGAGGATCGTTGGTTTTGCCAACATCTCCCGGTCTTTTGGGCTCGGGCAAGGTGAGTTTGTCGTTTGCTAAGAGAGCCTCAATGATTTCTTCGACATCTTCATCGAATGGTTATTTCTTTTCTACTTGTTCTTTGAAGGCATTAGAGAGTTCATGTCTTTTACCTGTAGTTTTGATTTTAGCTTTCTTTGGCTGCTGAGGAGCTGACTTGGTTTGCACATTAAGAACCTCTTTTTCTTTGGTTTTGAGGTTGTAATGGCGGCTGGCTCTTTCTTTGATGATTTTTGACTGTTGAAGTCTTTGATCACCATTTCAGCCTCCATGGAAGTGTCTAGGAGTTCTCCCAAGTTTTTTGATTTGTTGCCGATGATCATGGAGCGGATTCTTGCTCTCATGTTGTTACGGCAGATGTCGACTAGCAACGCTTGTGGCAGTACATCTGAGCATTTGTACGCCATCGCCTTCCACTTGTGAATGAAGTCATATGTTGACTCATTCTCTCCCTATTTCAAGCTGCAGAGCTGAGCCATAGTCACAAGATGGTCCTCACCTTGGAAGTGGGTCAGGAAGCGTGTCTCCAACATTGCCCAGTTTTGGATGGAGTTCTCCGGAAGAGTGGAGTACCAATCAAAGGCCGTACCTTTTAGGGTACCTGTGAAGAGACGGATCTTGAGGGCATCTTGATCCGTGATAGATCCCGTCAGGATCTTGAAGTGGATGACATGTTGGCTGGCTGAACCTTTTCCCGTATATGTTTGGAGAGTAGGTTGTTTGAATTTTGCAGGGAACGGAACCGAGTCCATCCATAGGGGATAGGGTGGCTTGATCTCATGTTCCTTTAGTGTATCCTCTTCTTTTGCTTTTGCGAGGATATCATCAACGTCCTTTTTGGTAAGGGCGCGTGACTCATTGTTTTCTGCATTGGTCTCGTCATCTTGCTGATTCGGAGGGGCTTGATTATTTTCTTGACGCTGAAAAGCGAGAAGAAGATTTTCCATAAGAGCTTCGATCTTCTGCTGACCTTGCTCCAATTGTTGGATGCGAGCGGTTACGTCATTCTATGGTGGAGGCTGCTCAGAACTTGTAGCCAAGACATTCATCCCTCGGGATTCGAATGAAGAAATCGTTCTGGTGACTAAGCCGGGACTGAATCTTTTGGATGAAGAGTCCGAGGAGTGATTACTCTGATATCCTTGGCTTGAAGGAGTGGAGGATTCTTCCAGATGTGTTCGTGTCCGGGAGACGCTGCGAGTCACCGGACGTCTGACACGAATTTTGGTTACTGACTTCTGGCGTCTTCTGGTTTTGCCAATCATATGGACAGCAACTACTTGGTCAGGTCTTTCTTTTTTGACCCATTTGTTAGAGATATGAAGAATAGAATGCTGGGTTCTTTGCTTCTGAAGTCTCTTTTGTCGATATACCGCGCGGCGATGCATACGACAAGCAATTTGAGCTTCAGTCAGCTCTGGCTGAGCTTTGGCAATGAAGGATGTAATCCCTCGTGCGCAGCAGCCGAGCTTGTCTTTTTTTAAGCTGGGCATGGATAGGATCCGGACGCGGTCCTTAGCCTTTCGCAGTGAGGCTTTGAATTTTGCGAGTTGGGTCCCTATTGAGATGAAGGGTTGACTCGCAGGAATGCAGGCTTCAGCGTGTTTTTGCGGATGCCTAACAATGCAGGATTTGATTTTGGGCTTGTAGGAGGAAGCCGGCTCATGCTGGATTGGTTCGTTCTTTTGGCGGAGGGTAGGTTTCTCCTCTTTCATGTAAGAGAGAGGGTAGAACCGGTTCTCCTTGAGAGGAGCCAGGTACGTTGGCTTTGTAAATGTTTGGGACCTCCGTTGCTTTAGTAAAGGTCTTGGGGACCAGGTTTTGGGGCAAACCTGGTTTTTTGTAGGTTGATGCTTCGTGGGAGCGCCACGGGCTTCAGGCTTCTTTGTGTTCATCCTTCGTGCCATGTGAGTGACACGTTGTGGGGCGATTTTCTGCTTCTTGGCGGTACAGTTTCTTCTACGGGGAGTGGGAATGGTCCCAGTGACCCGAAGACGATGATCCGGGGAGTTGAGGTTGACCCGGTGTTTTGAGAGTTGTCGGTGGAGATGACACTTCGACAACTGGCAGGGCGCTTATGAGTGCGCTTGTTTTGCTTGTCTTGAAGCATAAGCTGGTACTTGTTCTCATCAAAAGTGATGGTCAATGAAGCTGCCATTGTTAGTTTTGGAAAACTTCTTAAACAGGACCACATCCATTAGTAATCACCAGAATATGGTGATCATAAATGGAGAACAACTATAGTTTTGTCTTTTCAAGTCACTCGAGGGGACATGGCCCAGCCCAAGCAAGATGAAGAAGGCAAAAAGCCATAGAGGATACAATTGTTCTAAAATGCAAGTATGGTAGGCTCAGAGTGAGCGTTCCAATGACTGCTAGAAGCAATTGTAGACCTTAATTCAAATTACCGAGAAACAAGGCTCACTCGAGGTAAAATGATATAAGGTTGGAGATACAAATGTGTCGGTCGCGAATACAGTAGACCCGAAAGGGCATACTAGCACCGCTAGGCACAAATGTTGCAAATTGTATCCTTGGAAAGAACACGAGATGGGAATTTTTTTTTTGAAAGGTCAAAATTGGGTTCATAAAAGAGAGCAAATAGTGTTCCGATCCGAACAAAGGCTCAAACATTTCTGCGAGCGCTAAATCCGAAAGGGAAGGAAACAGACTTTCTCGGATGTGAATCCAATAATGACGGAAGTTTTTTTTTTTTTTTTTTTTTTTTGAAGGGTCAAGATTGAATATATCAAAGAGAGAAAATGGTGTTCCATTCTGAACAAAGGCTCAACATTTCTGCGAGCGTTAAATCCGAAAGGAAAAGAACCAAGATTTATCAACTTTGAACTCAAAAGTGACGGAAGTTTTTTTTTTTTTTTTTTTTGAAAGGCCAAGATTGAATTCATTAAAGAGAGCAAATGGTGTTCCGATCCGAACAAAGGCTCAACATTTCTGCGAGCGCTAAATCCGAAAGGGAAAGAACCAAGATTTCTCAATTTTGAACTCAAAAGTAATCGAAGTTTTTTTTTTTTTTTTTGAAAGGTGCACATAGATTTCCAATTCGATCTTATGAAACCTTAGTAGATAGATCAGCCCCCAGGTAAGGGTAGGATTACTTAATGAACCCGTTTGAAGGACCCTTGCCTCGAACAGTCTAGCTGCCTCCACACTCTAGACAAGGCCTTTCTTTGATCCACTTTGGTCAAAGAACGCAATTGGTGCAATCTTAGTATTTTTTTTTGAACTCTTTTTGAAAGATTTCTAATGAACTCATCAAAGAGAGCGAATGATATTCCAATCCGAACAAAGGCTCAACATTTCTACCAGCGCTAAATCCGAAAAGGAAAAACCAAAGTTTCTCAAATTTGAGTTCAAAAGAGAGAAAACTGATTTTTTTTTTGAAATAAGATTTTTTTTTTTAAAACCCCTATCGGACTCATCAAAGAGAAAAGATGGCCCAATCTCCGATACGAACAATAGTTGCAAACATTTCTGTGAGCTATCAAATTCGAAGAAGAGAGGATCAAAGTTTCTCAAAATTGAATCCAAGAAAGAGAAATCAGATTTTTTTTGAAAGAGTTTGAAATGAAATTTTTGTTTTTGAAATGAGAAAGAATGACTGAAATCCCATCTCATGTTTCTTTTAGATGCAAGATACAACATAGGCCACCAAGTAGAAAGGAGCCAAGGGATCAAAGTATCATCTTCTCAAGTGAATGTGTCCCATCGGGTGTGCCAACTTGATGGACCCTCGATTTCCGTCCTCTCCTACCGCCCCAGGGGTTGCCGGGTTTCGGCAGAGGAGGAAAAGCGGGTATCAACATTTTTGTACAGGTATGCCAGATTTTCTATTCTACTTGGAATTTGGAATGGTGATGATCCGGAGATTCACCTTCACAAGTAGAAAGGAAATCAATCATTCTTTCTAACTTTCCAAATTGCATAAATATTTAAGAAAAGAGACAATTTTTGTTTTGAATGCCGTAAGAGGCGATTTTTGTTTGTTTGCCGTGAAAGGCGATTTGGTGCTGTAAAAGGCGATTTTGCCGTGAAAGGCGATTTACAAATCTCATCAAAATGAAAGACAAGAATTGTGACTTTTTTTGTCTCTTTAAAAAAATACAAAGTACAATAGAAAAGAAAGAAAATGGATCTATCTTCTTAGGTGATTATGGGGACACGTTCAGATCGACGGTCGCAAGTCATGTATGGACTTCGCCGTCGTCCTTCAAATGAGAACACTTGATGCTTTGATTATTTGGCTTGGCTCCAACCTCAGTTTTCAAGAGGATAAAGACTAAGGAGAGGTCCTATATCCAATGAAAAACCGAGTAAACGGGTTGAAAAGCCACGTTTAGGCCATGTTGTAGAAGAAGCGGACCTTGGGGGGGTGGCCCCCCAAGGGACTTTGATCACCTTGTAGTGTCTCTTACAGCAGAGCAGCAGGACTTCGTAGGATTTTCTCTGGGATTTTTCTAGACTCCAGATGGGTGTTGGTGTGGATGTGCAAATGAAAGGATTCAAAGTTGTCTCTCTCTTTGGAATGGACCACCTTTTATAGGCTCTTGGTAGCCATGAGGTGGTTTATGGGCATTGATGGCCATGTTGAGAGAATTGATGGCATTAAGGCTCCATGATGGGAGGAGTTACAAGTTTTTATTTTTTAATTTTGTAACTCCTTTTTTTGGCTTGTGATTGGCCGATGGAGAATGATGGGCATTTAATCGCCTTTAATCTCCATGATGAGGGGAGTTTCATGGTTTTAATGCCATGATTGCTTGGAATTGTAACTCTCATTTGCTTGCTTCTGATTGGGCCGTCCAAAATAATGGGTTAATGACCGCATTAAGTTGTCATAAATGGGTCAATTAACGACATTAAGTGGTCGCCTGGGCATTTGAAGAGTCGCGGGCCGCGCTGCGTCCTTTGGGATTCTTCTTGTGATGATCACGGTGGATCTACATGCTATTTGATGTCAAATTACGATACAATTTCAGACATTGATTGTTGTTGGTGGGCCGGTGACATCTGTCTTGTCGATTTCTCGATTGGTCGGATAGAAAGTGTACTTTCTAGGTCAGCCAATTGGCGATCTTCGAGCAATCAGTAATGATTTCATGCTCTTGACGGCGGATCCGAGATGTTGGCAAAGATCAGTCATTTTCAAGCATCAAAAATTGGATTTTCAAAAAATCACAAAGGCAGGAACTCTCGAAACGCAGAAAAGATTGGAAAACGGGCCATCCGGCAAAAATCCGGCGACCCGGATTTCCAGGGTCGCCGACGACCATGGGGTTTTTGGCCCCTTTGGTCCCCGAGTGTCTTTTTCGTTCCTTTTTTCTTCTGTATCTTTCTTGACATTTTCCCTCAATTATTGACTTAATTTTCTTGGAGAAAACTTGTCGCGACCCAGGACCGGGTTCGGGGAACCAAATCCGGGATCGGGACTGTTTGATGAAGCCAATGATGATGTGGTCATATGGAATGATAACAATAATTTAAGGTGTGTTTATAATCAAGCGTACACGGGTTAACAAAAGAACACTCCTTACCCGTGCACGTGATTTCCCACAGGTGTCCGCGGTGAGGATATTCCAACACACATAACCATTTAGTATTATTGCGGAAGCGTATGGTAAATCATGCATGTATTTCATTCCCAAAATATCAAGGCTGATTACATTTGAATACGAGTATCAGAATGAGCAATGTCTTAAAGCATAACCCAAGAGTACATATTCAAGTTTAATCAGAAGATCAGTTAATTACAATTCCCAAAAATAGAGGCCAATAAAGGCCAATATAAACAAAACAATAACCAACAGAATACTATCCAAACAACCCCCCAGAATATTTCGCAACTCTGCAGCCCGATGTTTACATAACATCGTCAGCACGCCACTCAACTAGCGGCTGCGGTTCTCCGACCGCCTCCTCTGGCTCCTCCTCGGGGAAACCAACAACGGGACCTGAGTACCAAAGCCAAGGGTCAGACACGACGGTCTGGCAGGTGGATAAAAGTAAAAACATTTAATGCTAAAACATTTACCTTGGAAACAGTTAACCCTGTCTAAATAATATTTTCATGAGTAAATGCATCATTTAGTTAAAAACATATATGCAAGGTAGAACAAATTAAGGTAACCAAGGAAATCAGGAAACTGGCAAGATGGCAACCACACAAAGCTAAATCCTCTATCACCGAAGTGATAGAGCAAGCAAGTCAAGGCGTTGACCTCAGTCACCGAAGTGAGGAGGTACAACGAAATACATATACATATATACTATATACTAGACATGACCACGGTAGCGAGCCGGGCATCAGGAACCACAGTAGCAATCTGCGGTATCAGGACAAGACCACGGTTAAATAACCGGGTAGCAAGATCCAAACTGCAGTTGGCGGGACAAGAGGGGGATCACCTCGTCAGTAGATCAGACTAACAAGGTATCCAAGCTTAGTGGTGCCGACTCATAGGTCAAAACATGGAAATCAAGACATGTGTAAAATAAATCAAGTACAAGACTATATTCAGGCAGGTCATGGGTGCTCAGGGCACAGCTATCATATCAGGTCTGGCATGTATATCAAAGCTAGCAAAACAGTACAAGTATACTTCCAAAGTTTTCGGGATGATAGATCCCAAATCATCAATTTCGAGAATGACAAGGTAAGGTACCCTTTTGAAAAGCCAAGACAATGTCGGGTTAGAACTAATCCAAGTGAATAGGGATCCCGTATGTCTGTATAAAAAGGAAGCTTGGTACTCTTTGAATTTGGGAGACATTCCGGGTTCCTTATACACTATAGTAGCCTCAACGCTTAAATGAATCTCGATGATGTAGTTTCTCTCTCTAACGTACTACCCACAAACACTTCACCTATGCTTCGAACACAATCCCAGGTGAGTGGTGCCCATTGCTCTCAGAAAGGTTCACAAGCAATGGGGTGAAAACTCCCTTCAATCCTTCTTTTATTCACAGAATTCAGGGAATTTCGGTTACCTTGTGGTCAGGTGGCGGTTAGCCGCCAGCGAATGCGGCGGTTAACCGCTGGCTGACCGTGAGGCTGACCGTGGAAATGCAGCTCTCTGGAAATGCGACCGCTACAATCCGGTTGGCTGGCGGTTAGCCGCTGATGGGTTAGGCGGTTAGCCGCTAGCTGACCGCGGAGCTGACCGTGAGACTTCAGCTCTCGGGAAAAGTGACCGTAATTGTGCGGTTAGATGGCGGTTAGCCGTCGATGGACACGGCGGTTAGCCGCTAACTGACCGCGGAGCTGACCGCCAGTCACGGGAATTTCTTCCCTGGGTTCAGATTCAAGCTTTTCCTTTCCCCAAACCCATTACTTTCATTCTCCATTGGCATTCATACAATTACTAAGGGAAGGAGGACAACCAACATCACAAGGATTCACTTAGGCATTGTACAAAAGATGAACTCAAAACTACAATCCATGATTTAAAGACAATGGATGAAACAAAAGCTAGAAATCATGTTTCAAGACAATAAAGATGCTTTCCAACTCTTTTCAAAAGCATTTAATAGCATCATGAATGCAAGTGAAAGCTCATCATAATGATACAATAAATGCAAACATTTAATCATGGAAATCACTTTTAAAACTAAACATCCACTTGCCTCAAGGTCTCTAAACCAAGAAATCCAAGCTCTAATCCACACTTCCAAGCCAAGTACCAAGCTACACCAGAAACCCCCAAAAACAAACCCTAAAATGGGTCAAACCAAGGAACAAGAAGAAGAACTCACAAAAATAGAAATAGAGCTCCTCTAAGGCTAAGAGATTATAAATCTAAAACAATAGGAGGGAAAACTCACTTGGAAGCTCTTCAAATGGACAAGGTGAGCTCAATGAGGGTCTTGAGTTGAGTAGATCCTTCCACAAATGGTATCAATGAATAGCTCTAGCAATGGGGAAGAAGAGGGTGAAGTTCATCTCTTGATTGGTGTGAGATTTGGTAGGGTTTTGGTGGTGAGGAAGCAAGGAGAAAAAGAGAAGAGATGGAAACCCTAGGCTCTCATATGCTTGTGCTGGAAAAGGGAAATGGAAGAAGAGGGTTCTCTTTATAAAGCAATGGGTGTGGGCTCCACTACTAGGAAAGCTCTTTGGGCTGAAATCGTTAATTTCGGGATCTCGAATGAAATCGACGAAGAAGAGAAAAGTGATCACCGAAATATCTAGTTTCGGAAAAGTACATGTTTCGCGGGTTTCGAGGATATCGAGTGTTGGGCACAGATTTCATGTAAAAAGACTGTTTTGCCCTCAAAACAAGGAGATCGGGTTTCGGGGTTCCAGACGGGTTCGAGATCAACATGAAAGTTGTAGGGATTAACAAGACGAGTAAAACGGGATAGGAGTGCAAATCACCGAAATACGAATAATCCCCCCACTCAAAAGTAAAGCCAACTAAAAAGGGAACCCCCAAAGGGTCCCACTAACACAAAGCACTAAAACTCTCCCAAAACCAAATAAGAGCTATTCTAGTCCAAGCTTAGTCAAAAATCACTAATCGAGCTTAGCACTAATACGCAACATAATTAGCACTAATCGAGTCACTCGGGTCGGGGTCTTACATCCTCCACCCCTAGGGCATTTGGTCCTCCAAATGAAATATAAAACTCACCTCGGGTAGGAGATGCGGATACTTCTTCTGCACTTGATCTCGCAATTCCCACGTTGCCTCTTCCGGCCCATGATTCTCCCAAAGTACTTTCACCCACTGAATAGTCCGTGACCTCAACTCTTTCTCCTTCGTGTCTATGATCCGAATGGGCTTCTCAACATAAGTGGCATCTTCCCTGATCTCTAACGGTTCATGCCGGAGTACATGTGAGGGGTCAGGAACGTACTTCTTCAACATCGACACATGGAAGACATTGTGTACACCGGATAACTCGGGTGGTAAGGCTAATCTGTAAGCCACATCACCAATCTTGCTCACAATGTCGTACGGTCCGATGTATCTCCGTGACAACTTGCCCTTCTGTCCAAATCTCAAAGTTCCTCTGGTAGGTGACACCTTCAAGAAAACCTTATCTCCTTCCTTGAATTGTAGATCCCTGCGGTGAGAGTCTGCATAGCTCTTTTGTCTACTCCGGGCTACTTTCAAACATTCTTGGATCTGTCTCACTTTGTCAGTAGTCTCACTCATTATGGACGGTCCATGGAAACTACGAGTGCCAACTTCTTCCCAACAAACAGGTGTCCTACACCTTCTGCCGTACAAGGCCTCAAAAGGCGCCATCCCAATGCTCGAGTGGTAGCTGTTGTTGTAAGCAAACTCACACAACGGTAGGGTTTCATCCCATTGAGTCTTGAAATCTAATACACAAGCTCGGAGCATATCCTCGAGAGTCTGAATCGTCCTCTCCGACTGGCCATCTGTCTGAGGGTGATAAGCTGTACTGAACTGTAGTCTCGAACCCATAGACTCATGTAGGGTCTTCCAAAATCTCGAGACGAATCTGCTGTCTCTATCGGACGTGATGGAAACTGGCTGTCCATGCCTACTGATGATCTCATTGACAAACAATTCTGCCAGGGGTAACATGTGCATCTTCTTCCCTGTCCTCATGGGAATAAAATGAGCTGACTTGGTGAGTCGGTCTACAATCACCCATATCACATCATTGCCTCTGCTAGTCCTCGGTAGTCCCGAAATAAAATCCATGGTAATGTGCTCCCATTTCCACTCCGGGATCTCTAATGGCTGCAACAATCCTGGAGGCTTCTGATGTTCCGCCTTTATCAACTGACACGTCATACATCGAGATACAAACGCTGCAATCTCTCTCTTCATATTGTTCCACCAAAATCTACCCTTCAAATTCTGATACATCTTTGTGCTGCCTGGATGCATGGAGTACTTTGCACTGTGAGCTTCTGTCATAATGTCATTCCTCAAATCTTCTATGTTAGGCACACACAAACGATCACGGTAGTAAAGAACTCCGTCAACAATACGAAAATCAGGACGTTCTGCTATATGATCTGCAATCTTGGCTAACTCTGGATCTTGCAACTGACCGTCCTTAATCTTCTGGATGAACGAAGGTTCTGACACTGACATATTGGCAATTATGGTACCGTTCCTTAGTGGCTGGAGGTCTATCTTCAACTCCTCAAACTGATCAAAAATACAAGTACCACTCAAATTTGCTATGCCCACTGACTTCCTACTCAAAGCATCAGCAACTACATTCGCTTTACCCGGGTGATACTTGATCGGAAAATCATAGTCTTTGATATACTCCATCCACCTCCTCTGCCTCATGTTCAGTTCCTTCTGAGAAAATAGGTACTGTAGGCTACGGTGATCCGAATGAACCTCAAACTTCTCTCCGTAGAGGTAATGTCTCCACATCTTCAATGCAAAGACAACCGCTGCCAACTCAAGGTCATGGGTCGCATAATTCTTCTCGTGATCTTTCAACTGCCGGGACCCATATGCTACAACTCTTCCTTTTTGCATCAACACACAACCAAGTCCAATGTTCGAAGCATCGGTAAAGATGGTAAAACCGCCGCTTCCGGATGGCAAGGTAAGGACCGGTGCGGTAGTTAATCTCTTCTTCAGCTCTTGGAAACTAGCTTCACACTGATCTGTCCACACATAGGGTGCATTCTTCCTTGTTAACTTCGTCAATGGTGCTGCAATCGACGAAAACCCTTGCACAAACCTCCTGTAATATCCTGCCAACCCAAGAAAACTCCTAATTTCTGACACATTCTTCGGTCTTTCCCACTTCACTACTGCCTCAATTTTGGACGGGTCTACTGACAAACCTTCCTTGGAGATTATGTGTCCCAAAATGCGACTTGCTCTAGCCAAAATTCACACTTGTTGAGCTTCGCATACAACTGATTCTCCCTCAAAAGCTGTAATGCAATCCTCAGATGCTCTTCATGCTCTTCTCTGGTCTTGGAGTACACCAGAATATCATCTATGAACACCACTATAAACTGATCTAGATACTGCGCAAAGATCTTGTTCATCAAAGCCATGAACACTGCCGGTGCATTAGTCAACCCAAATGGCATCACTAGGAACTCATAGTGGCCATATCTTGTCCGGAAAGCTGTCTTCAACACATCTGATTCTCTAACTCTCAGCTGATGATAACCGGATCTCAAATCAATCTTCGAAAAGTATGAAGCACCTTGTAACTGATCAAACAGTTCATCTATCCTTGGCAATGGATATTTGTTCTTGATGGTCACTTGGTTCAATCTCCGGTAATCGATACACATTCTCATCGAACCATCCTTCTTCTTAACAAACAAAACCGGAGCTCCCCACGGTGAAATACTAGGTCTCACAAAACCTTTGTCCAACAACTCTTGTAACTGTATCTTCAACTCTCCTAATTCTGCCGGAGCCATTCTATATGGTGCAATAGATATCGGAGCGGTCCCTGGTAACAACTCAATGGTAAAATCAATCTCTCTCATGGGTGGTAATCCCGGAATCTCCTCCGGAAATACATCCGGGAACTCCCAAACAATAGGGATCTCCTCCACCCCTTGGGACCGTTTATCCTCCGTGATAAACGCCAAATAGGCTTCACATCCACTTCTCAAAAGTCTATCAGCCTTCAACGCTGAGACAAACCCTGCACGAGGATTTCTCTTCTCTCCCTGGAACAACACCCCTGTTGGTGTCGCATCCAACTTGAATGTGAGGGTTTTATGGAAACAATCCATTGTGGCATGGTACCCTGCCAGCCAATCCATCCCTAGGATGACATCAAAATCCTTCATCTCCAACAGAATAAGATCTGCGGGTAACCCAACTTCTCCTATCCGGACTGTACAACTAGGGTAATAGCTAGTACACACAACTTGTTTTCCTACCGGTGTAGCTACAGTCAAGGTGTACTCAAGATCTCTACCATGCACATCAATCAATTTAGAAAATGCATGGGATATGAATGAATGCGTAGACCCAGGGTCAAATAATATTCTAGCTTCAATCCCACTGACAAGAAGTGTACCTTCCACAACATTGCCTGCTGCCTCTGCATCAGCTCTGTTGATTGCATAAACTTGTCCTCGCTGCTGTGGCCTGATAGGTGCCTGTTGTGGCCTGCCTTGAGGGGCATTTCTGTTCTGTTGTGGGGGACGCTGATTCTGTTGTTGTCCCTGTTGACGGGCCTGCTGCTGCTGCTGGGGCCTATACTGCTGCGGTGGTGCCTGCTGCTGGAGTGGCCTTGCCTGATTCTGCACCACTAGTGCGTTCTGTGGCGGTGCCTGACGCGGTGCTCCTTGCTGCTGATTCTGCCTATTCTGCCTCGGACAATCCCTCATTTGATGGGTCATGGAACCACATCTGTAGCATGCTCCGGAGACCGTACGACACTGGGCACTATCGTGGTTCTTCCCACAATGAATGCAAACTAGTTGCACATTCTGATCTTGTCTCTGTCTCTTGTGTTGCTGGTTTCTCTGGTGGTGGTACTGCTGTGGAGGCTGTCCTTGTCCCTTGCCTTGGACCTTAAGAATCTTGTGGTGGAAGTTCTCAAACTTGTAAGCTCTCTTGACTGCTTCCTCGAAGGTAAGAGGTGGTACTGCACCGGTGGCATCCCTCTCAATGATAGGATGAAGTCCTTCTAGGAACTTGGCAATCTTCTTTTCCACGGTGTCTACCAATTCCGGAGCGTATCTTGACAACCTCTCGAATTTGGTGAGGTACTCTAAGACGGTCATACTCCCTTGGACAAGCTGCTGGAACTCTACTGCCTTCTGTCTCTTGACATGGGCAGGCACATATTTGTCTCTGAATTGCCTCTTGAAGTTTGCCCAAGCTACTGCATTTGCCATAGTCCTGTATTATTCCCTCACTGTCTTCCACCAATTGTCTGCCAAGCTGGTGAAGAGTGATGCTGCAAGCTGTACTTTCTCACCCCCATTACATCTGAAAACCTCAAATATATTCTCTATATGCTCTAGCCAGTCATCTGCAGTCAAGGGGTCCTCTGTCCCCATAAACTCTTTCGGACCTCTCTTCCTGAACTTTTCAAACAGTACATTGGGGTCATGTTCCCTCTGATTAATGACAATAACAGGTTGAGGTTGAACTGGTTCGGGTCTTCTCTGTAATACCTCCAACAACTGTCTCTGCATTTCTGCCAACTCCCTAGCATGGTCCTCATCTTTCTTGAGCATCTGTTCTTGCAATCTGGTTTGGTTCTCATTAGCCTGACGCTGCTGGTCAAGCATGGCTTGCATCATCTGCTGAAACTGATTTGGAATTGTGTTTTCAGTTCTATCTTCTCCCACTGGTCCTGTACCCTCTACTGGCCCAGTATAATCACTGTTGCTCGCTGTGGGGTTACCGTTCACTGGGCGCTTACGAGGTGGCATAATGCTGCAAAACAAATTGTTAGCACATGATAATCAAGAATAGGGTCACACATTGCTCACGCGATTCTAACTAACTGAAGATCTAACGAATCCTCGCCACGTCCTTAGGATTTCTAGTTTCTTTTAATTGCTTGAAACACGTCTCGCTCTGATACCAGTTCTGTCGCGACCCCGGACCGGGTTCGGGGAACCAAATCCGGGATCGGGACTGTTTGATGAAGCCAATGATGATGTGGTCATATGGAATGATAACAATAATTTAAGGTGTGTTTATAATCAAGCGTACACGGGTTAACAAAAGAACACTCCTTACCCGTGCACGTGATTTCCCACAGGTGTCCGCGGTGAGGATATTCCAACACACATAACCATTTAGTATTATTGCGGAAGCGTATGGTAAATCATGCATGTATTTCATTCCCAAAATATCAAGGCTGATTACATTTGAATACGAGTATCAGAATGAGCAATGTCCTAAAGCATAACCCAAGATTACATATTCAAGTTTAATCAGAAGATCAGTTAATTACAATTCCCAAAAATAGAGGCCAATAAAGGCCAATATAAACAAAACAATAACCAACAGAATACTATCCAAACAACCCCCCAGAATATTTCGCAACTCTGCAGCCCGATGTTTACATAACATCGTCAGCACGCCACTCAACTAGCGGCTGCGGTTCTCCGACCGCCTCCTCTGGCTCCTCCTCGGGGAAACCAACAACGGGACCTGAGTACCAAAGCCAAGGGTCAGACACGACGGTCTGGCAGGTGGATAAAAGTAAAAACATTTAATGCTAAAACATTTACCTTGGAAACAGTTAACCCTGTCTAAATAATATTTTCATGAGTAAATACATCATTTAGTTAAAAACATATATGCAAGGTAGAACAAATTAAGGTAACCAAGGAAATCAGGAAACTGGCAAGATGGCAACCACACAAAGCTAAATCCTCTATCACCGAAGTGATAGAGCAAGCAAGTCAAGGCGTTGACCTCAGTCACCGAAGTGAGGAGGTACAACGAAATACACATACATATATACTATATACTAGACATGACCACGGTAGCGAGCCGGGCATCAGGAACCACAGTAGCAATCTGCGGTATCAGGACAAGACCACGGTTAAATAACCGGGTAGCAAGATCCAAACTGCAGTTGGCGGGACAAGAGGGGGATCACCTCGTCAGTAGATCAGACTAACAAGGTATCCAAGCTTAGTGGTGCCGACTCATAGGTCAAAACATGGAAATCAAGACATGTGTAAAATAAATCAAGTACAAGACTATATTCAGGCAGGTCATGGGTGCTCAGGGCACAGCTATCATATCAGGTCTGGCATGTATATCAAAGCTAGCAAAACAGTACAAGTATACTTCCAAAGTTTTCGGGATGATAGATCCCAAATCATCAATTTCGAGAATGACAAGGTAAGGTACCCTTTTGAAAAGCCAAGACAATGTCGGGTTAGAACTAATCCAAGTGAATAGGGATCCCGTATGTCTGTAGAAAAAGGAAGCTTGGTACTCTTTGAATTTGGGAGACATTCCGGGTTCCTTATACACTATAGTAGCCTCAACGCTTAAATGAATCTCGATGATGTAGTTTCTCTCTCTAACGTACTACCCACAAACACTTCACCTATGCTTCGAACACAATCCCAGGTGAGTGGTGCCCATTGCTCTCAGAAAGGTTCACAAGCAATGGGGTGAAAACTCCCTTCAATCCTTCTTTTATTCACAGAATTCAGGGAATTTCGGTTACCTTGCGGTCAGGTGGCGGTTAGCCGCCAGCGAATGCGGCGGTTAACCGCTGGCTGACCGTGAGGCTGACCATGGAAATGCAGCTCTCTGGAAATGCGACCGCTACAATCCGGTTGGCTGGCGGTTAGCCGCTGATGGGTTAGGCGGTTAGCCGCTAGCTGACCGCGGAGCTGACCGTGAGACTTCAGCTCTCGGGAAAAGTGACCGTAACTGTGCGGTTAGATGGCGGTTAGCCGTCGATGGACACGGCGGTTAGCCGCTAACTGACCGCGGAGCTGACCGCCAGTCACGGGAATTTCTTCCCTGGGTTCAGATTCAAGGTTTTCCTTTCCCCAAACCCATTACTTTCATTCTCCATTGGCATTCATACAATTACTAAGGGAAGGAGGACAACCAACATCACAAGGATTCACTTAGGCATTGTACAAAAGATGAACTCAAAACTACAATCCATGATTTAAAGACAATGGATGAAACAAAAGCTAGAAATCATGTTTCAAGACAATAAAGATGCTTTCCAACTCTTTTCAAAAGCATTTAATAGCATCATGAATGCAAGTGAAAGCTCATCATAATGATACAATAAATGCAAACATTTAATCATGGAAATCACTTTTAAAACTAAACATCCACTTGCCTCAAGGTCTCTAAACCAAGAAATCCAAGCTCTAATCCACACTTCCAAGCCAAGTACCAAGCTACACCAGAAACCCCCAAAAACAAACCCTAAAATGGGTCAAACCAAGGAACAAGAAGAAGAACTCACAAAAATAGATATAGAGCTCCTCTAAGGCTAAGAGATTATATATCTAAAAGAATAGGAGGGAAAACTCACTTGGAAGCTCTTCAAATGGACAAGGTGAGCTCAATGAGGGTCTTGAGTTGAGTAGATCCTTCCACAAATGGTATCAATGAATAGCTCTAGCAATGGGGAAGAAGAGGGTGAAGTTCATCTCTTGATTGGTGTGAGATTTGGTAGGGTTTTGGTGGTGAGGAAGCAAGGAGAAAAAGAGAAGAGATGGAAACCCTAGGCTCTCATATGCTTGTGCTGGAAAAGGGAAATGGAAGAAGAGGGTTCTCTTTATAAAGCAATGGGTGTGGGCTCCACTACTAGGAAAGCTCTTTGGGCTGAAATCGTTAATTTCGGGATCTCGAATGAAATCGACGAAGAAGAGAAAAGTGATCACCGAAATATCTAGTTTCGGAAAAGTACATGTTTCGCGGGTTTCGAGGATATCGAGTGTTGGGCACAGATTTCATGTAAAAAGACTGTTTTGCCCTCAAAACAAGGAGATCGGGTTTCGGGGTTCCAGACGGGTTCGAGATCAACATGAAAGTTGTAGGGATTAACAAGACGAGTAAAACGGGATAGGAGTGCAAATCACCGGAATACGAATAATCCCCCCACTCAAAAGTAAAGCCAACTAAAAAGGGAACCCCCAAAGGGTCCCACTAACACAAAGCACTAAAACTCTCCCAAAACCAAATAAGAGCTATTCTAGTCCAAGCTTAGTCCAAAATCACTAATCGAGCTTAGCACTAATACGCAACATAATTAGCACTAATCGAGTCACTCGGGTCGGGGTCTTACAAAACTTGACGAGAACCCGCGCAAAACTAGAGCACAAAGTTTCCCATTTTTCGGGAAAGCCGAAGACGTTGTAGCCGATTTTCCGTCCACAGTCGAAACTTGGTCAAACGATGTCAGAATGACCTGAAAATTGAGGTGAAGCTTCTTGAGCAGTGGATAGGACCAACCATGGGCTTTTATCTGAGTTTTGAAGCCATTTGGAGTCCCGTCAATGCTTGACTTGATTTTGCTATGGGGAAGATGCCGAGCTTTGTTATGCGGTCAAACGATGTCCGATTGACCTGAAAATTGACAGGGAGCCTATTGGAGTCATGTAGAGACGACCCATTAGCTCCGATTTGGATGTCATGGTCCCGGGGTGCTCTGTCACCGATAGGCTTGATTTTCTTTCGGAGCGTCGAAATCTAGTCAATCGTTGTCGGAATGACCTGAAATTCGACGTGCAGCCCTTTGGAAGCATGTTGAAGCCGCTCACGTGTTTTGTTTGATGAGTGATGGCCTTGGTGGTTCTCGCCGCCGAGAGGCTTGATTTTGCTGCTCGAACGTTGATGGAGGGTCAAACGTTGTCGGTTTGACTTGAAATTTGACGAGGAGCCCTTTGGAGGTATTTTGGAACCATCCGTAGGCTCTGATCAAAGTTTTGATGTCTTCGATGATGTCGCCGCTGGGAGCGCTTGTTTAGCTATTGGAGAAGTGAAGTTAGGCCAAACGATGTCGGAATGGCCCGAGACTTCAGGTGTACCCCTCTTTTGGTTGTTTTGAAGGATCTCGCGGTTTTGTTTGATTACGACAAGATCCAATGCTTGAAGTAGCCTTGCCTGTTTGTAACAGGATTCAGCTTCATGTGGCTTCTTGATGTTGAGGAGACATAGTGACTTTTTTGTGTCAACAGTATATGGAGCCCGGATTGTGTCCAAACTTAAGGAGTACCAAATATATATTGAAATCGACATACGGGACCCCTATTCACCTTGAACTAGTTTTGAACCCCGATACTTGCCCGCAATTTCGACAGTTCAATTGTGTTTTCATCATTCCCGAATTTTAACATGCACTCCCGAAATTCATGATTTATGATTTAATATCCCGGAATTATTGAAATTGTACTTGTACCATTTTGTTAGCCCTGGCGTCCATGACCCGATATTGAAAGGATACTTGTGCCTTGAGCACCCCCGTCTTGCCCGGTTATATTCTTGCACTTGATTTATTTTACACATGTCTTGATTTCCATTATTTGACCTATGAGTCGGCACCACTAAACTTGGATGACCTTGCCGGTTTGATCAACCGACTTGGAGATCCCCCACTTTTCCCGCCAGCTGCAGTTTGGATCCCACTACCCGGTTTTAACCGTGGTCTTGTCCTGATACCCCGGTTCACTACCGTGGTTCCTGATGCCCGGCTCGCTACCGTGGTCATATCCCGTATATTATGTATGTATATGTAAATTTCGTTGTACCTCCTCACTTCGGTGACTGAGGTCAACGCCTTGATATGCTTGCTCTTGTCACTTCAGTGATAGAGGATTTAACTTTGTGTGGTTGCCATCTTGCTTGTTTCCCGAATTCCTTGGTTACCTTTACATGTTTGACACTGCATATATGTTTTTCATTAAATGATTCGTTCTATTATGAAAGTTATCATTTAGACAGGTTTAGATATTTTTCAAGGTCAATGTATTTATTTTTGAATTGTTATATCTTTTCGCCACCTGCCGAACCGTTGTGTTTGACCCACTTTTGGTACTCAGGTCCCGTCGTTGGTTATCCCGAGGAGGAGCTCGAGGAGGCGGTTGGTGAACCGCAGCGCCTAGTTGAGTGGCATGCCGATGATGTTGTCTAAACATGCGGTTGCCGAGATGCGTAACATTTTGAGGGTTGTGATTAACCATTCTTTTGGGTGTATATTTTGTTGCATTGGCCTTTGTTGGCCTCTATTTTTGGGAATGTAATTAAATGATCTTTGTATAAACCTTAACTGTACTTTTGGGAAATGCTAATGATCATTGCTCATTCTGATTCCTTATGTACTTAAATGTGCTATTAGTCTTCTTGATGGAAATGAATTTATGGATGTGATTTGCTATACGCTTCCGCATTTAATAAAAATATTTACTATTGTTGAGATATCCTCACTGCGGACACTTGTGGGAAATCACGTGCACGGGTAATATGCGTTCTTTATTAACCCGTGTATGCATTGGCACCAACCATACAACTATTCGCGTCATCATTCATCATCCATTCCCAATAGTCCTGATCCCGGATTGAGTCGGTAATTCGGTCTGGGGTCGCGACAGAGGTAGATCACCAAGAACTCCAATGCCATCCTCCTCTAACTGTTCTAACGATTCCATGAGCTCTTCATCATAAACTTGGTCTCCATGCAGCCTAATGAAATTGCATAACACACAACATGCCATGACAATCAAGACTTGATCTTTTATATCATATTGAGGAGTGGTCCTTAAAATCCCAAAACGACCTTTTAAGATGCCAAATGCCCTCTCTATCACATTGCGTGCTTGAGAATGTTTCATATTGAAGAGCTACTTTTGTTTTCTTGGAGGATTGTTCGTAAACTCCCTCAGATGATGTTTCACACCTCGATATGGTGCTAGAAAGCTTGGTACATTCACATGTCCAGCACCCACTAAGTAGTATCGACCTAGGTCCATTGGTTCATCAAGTTAATTATTAATTACCAACCATTTAATAATGATATATGGTTAGAGATAAAAATGAATAACATGTCCTTATTACCTTGGGGGACAATTAGTGGATTTGCTCGTTCGAGTGCATTGTCTAGGACTTGTTGATCGCTCGTTGAACCCTCCCATCTCCTAAGAACATATTGGAAAATAAGATCACATTCACAGACAACTAATACATTCTGTGTAAGGGTGCCTTTTCTATTTCAAAGTGGATCTTGTTATTCGATTTTGACATATGCTTGGATTTTGGTTCCATGTATGGCTCCAACACATTCATATTGGAACACTTATGTAAATTAATGAACAAGCTTTACAATTTCAATAAAACAATTAAGTTGATTTTTAGAAAATGATATACCTCAAATCCAGGTGGTCCTACAGGGTAGTTTAACCCGTCTTGATAAATTCTGGTGACAAAGCATTAATGGTAGCTAACACTTTGCCAAAATGATGACTAATGGTTTCCTAGACCTTAAAAACCGTACACTGTTTGTTCTATTCTTCACATTGTGTGCTAAAGTGTGTAAGAATATGGCAAGTTGCTATTCCATAGTAACATTTCTCGTTTCTCTCAGAAGTCCTCTATGCTGCAAAGGAGTGCAAAGTTTACAAAATGTTTCCTTGTTCATCCTCAACTCGCTTATACATTCATTGTCTCTATCATTTGTCAAGGTAGATAGATTCAGAGTCCTCTCATTGTCTCTAGGTTGCTGTTTCGCTTTTTTCTTCTTACCTTCATCGTGCTCGACTATGCAACACATTTGGTTGCACCATGTTTCAACGACAATGATGGTTGTTGATAGATTTTTGGAAGTAGCTGGGCCTCATGTTTAGGTCTTCAAAGCTCTTGACCCACTTGATGCTAAGATCAATTATCCATAAGGCCACAAACCGAATCCAGGATCCAAAACCTCTTTCTCATGAATCAAGATCACTAGAAACACTATCGAGAAGAAAGAAAACAGCAGGAACAAGCAACCACGAAAATCTACACAAGAGATAAAGTAGATCTAACATTCAGAGCCCGGTTGTGCTCTAATGGAGAATTTGATCACTTGGCATGTTGAAGAACTCTTTTACAAGAACAAGAAGGATCTCCAATACCTTATAGTTTTCCATGCTATGACCCTCTAACGAATTACTTCTTAAGGAGAATGGTGGGATCTCCCAAAGAAGATTACCTAAGAATCTCTACAAGAGAACCAGAAGAGAAAAGAGGAGAGAGGAGAGAGGGGCTTGGATATGTGCTAGTATCTTGGACGTCTAGTCCCCTCTTTCCCTTATGCATGTGAGCACCTCCCCTTTTTAATTATAATTAAAAGTCTCACTTTTATTATAATTAGGTATACTTCTCCTTCTTCCTTTCAGAGTCTAAGTAGGATTAGAAACAATAACTTATTAGGGCTAGCGTGGGGACCACTAGGGATTCCATAGAAGCTGGCTCCAACTGGGATATTTGGACCCCGCATCTCATGTGCAATCCGGACACAGTTAATTGCAAATAACTCCAGTCTTAGGAATATATATTATTAGAAGATCCTAATCTTCCCTATTACTACAAGTAGGCCCCTCCATCAATTATATCCATCAATCAATGCGACTAAATCTGTCCAACCATGTTTGATCCAAATCTTATTATCCTTGTGACCCAATTAATCACAGTGATCATCAGTACCATCCAATTAACTCTTAATTGAGATGGGTACGCACTTACCAATGATAAATCCATTAATTGGCACAAGGGGATCTATCTATTAGAGGATAGATTCCATGTTGGCAATTAAATGTTTCCACAATCCCACTACCATTGTACCCAAGACACTGAGGTGTTGACATATAATTGGCCTCACTCACTGTTGACTCAAAGTAAATGTATAATAGAAACTTGAGTTCATTAACCTCTCAAGATTAAGAGCCTATTGCCAGGGAATTATGAGAGCAATCCTTAAATCAAAGACAGATTTGCATAAGGTGCAACTCATGGACCTTTAGTACATGTAATGTACCAGCACAATGATCCAGAGTGTTGCACTCTGATGATTGAGACAAATCACACTATCTCATAGATTGTGAATCAATTCAAGTATATGATTTGTGATATATGTCTCTTGTATGTTGATCTCATGCACACACATGGATCACATCTAATATAGTTGTGGGCTCCGGTTCATCTCATGAACCATCATGTCATGTCGGTCATGTGCAAACAGGGAATAAAAACCATTCATCTCATGAAATAAAAACTATTCATCACATGAATAAAAGTATGATTGTATTAATTAAGAAATAAATCAATTTATTTACATCAACCATTGGATTGAGACGATATAATTTAGCAGATAGAGCCGCTGCCTTTCTGATATTTCGTTCTTCCTCTGTGTCCATCTATTTTATATAGGAATTTACTCGCTATCAATGCCCTTTTTCTAGAGACTCAAAGTTACTTTAATAAAATGGCAAGTAGTCCAAGTCACTTCAACTATTCATCACATGGCCCTAGCATTAATGGGCTTTGACAAATGAATTGCACTACACTGCTCAAGACAACCCTATTTTTTTGCTTGATCAATTACATATAAAAAAGTTTTTGGATGATAGAAAAGATGAAATCATAATTCTTTCCATACAAAGTTTGATTCTAATGCCAAATTCTCCATCCAAGAATATGGGTGAAAATCATGGTGGATGGGTCTTTTAAAAACTAGTGCAGAGACTAGTCAGAAATCTCTCTTCTCACCTTCTAATTCTATTCCCACCATCTCTTATCCCATATCATTTATACAAAAACCCAGCATAAAATGTGAAACAGTTCACATATATCATACCGTCCATTTCTCATCTTTCTCATTTGATAAATTTATGTGTTTGTGTGCTACAACGAATAGATAGCATACTGTCCATTCCAGTTTTATACATGTGTCTACAGTTTAGTGGTCTAAATCATTTTTCTCTAGGTCCTATCATTCATTATGAACAAATTGGAAGATCATTAAATGTAAGGTCCACGACCTTAATAGGGTGTTTAATTTCTTAATACTGGCGATTATCTTAGTTAATTATGATTTTAGCTAATTAGGCAAGTTTAGTGGCTAAGCGAGTTTCTTTTATCATTAGGAAAGTGGTTTACGAAGCTTCATTTGATTCCGAATGCGATTAGTCTTAATAGTGGATTAGGTTGTGATTAATAGGAAAATCTTCGAATTTGGGTTCGTTAGAAAGATCTTGTCGCACTTATCATTTTCCGTTCTTAACCCGTCACGATTCAACCTCCGAAGTCCCTCAAATAATTGCATTTCTCTCATTTCACTCAAATGAGCATTTTGGACTTTTTCTCCTCCATCCCTCATTTTAAACTCCAACCTAGCCATATCATTCATTTCTTCCTCCCTTTCACTCAACAACTGTTGTAGCTCTCTCTCTTCTTCCTCCTTCACTATCTCTCTCCTTGGATGTGCTACCAAAAGGGGTGATCTCAAGAAACAAACCACACCAATCTCTTCCTCGCTTCTTCCTCTACATTTTGATCCAAGTTTGGTAAGTTTCCACCAACTCTTCCTTCTCAAATTTCTTTCATCCTTGCTGTTAATGTCTTGCATGTTCATGGATTCCTTCTCTTCTTCTTCCTTCGTGTTCCTTGAGTGTAGGAGAGAGGCTTTGGAAGGTTGGTTAGGCTAGGGTGTGAGTGGAGAGCTCTCCTCCTCAATCTATCTCTCAAATTTCCATTTCTTTCATTTCCTTTGGTGAAGGCAAGTAAATTAGCTATATCTATTGCTCATGCATGTGTATTTCTTGTTTCTTGGAATGGTTCTCTTCTCAATTGCTTAGATTTCCCTAAATGCCAAGCTAGTTTTAATTAATTTGGTTAAACATAATAATTAGGAATTTTGCTAGGATTTGAATGTAAATGGACCTTAATTGTATATGGGTGGTCGGAATGGAATGGGATGAATGGAGAGCATGGTGGCTCAATTTTGTGCAGGTTATAGCCTTGGAATGGTGTAGAAAAGGGTGGAGATGGTTTGGAAAGAATATAACTCAAAAATTCAACAAATAGAGGATTCTGCACTTGAACGTTCGAACTTTTATTCTGAATGCTCGAACTCTTAGCCTCTTGGGTGTTCGGCCTAGAACGAGAGTTCGAACTCTTCTCCTGAAGTTTCGAACTCTTGGCTAAACGCTCGAAATTTCATTCTGAACATTCGAACTCTTGGTGAATTGACTGACTTCAAGCAGATTTTCGAACGGCATAACTTTTGATTTGTTCGTCGAATTTTAGAGTTCTATATATCGTTGGAAATCTCTTGAAGCGTAGAATTCATTGGTCCACGCATTCTAATGATCAAAGGTTGGGTAAGGAAGGGTATACTTGGATCAATGAACCGAGCCTTTATCTTTTTTGGAAACGGACTCTTAACCTAGTTGGACCCCTAGGTTGACACCCTATGACCCTACCTTACCTGACCGACTTAGGGAAATGAAAATGGAGCATGATTGGCTTGGTGTGCTTCGTCGGTTGTTCGGGCTTTTTCGTATATTGACTTAACTTGGTCGAATACGTTTGGAATTGAGTTAATTGGTGCCCAACAACTTCCGCACACCATGCGCCCGCCAAACTAGGACACCATTGACTCATTCTCCATACGTACTCTGTTGAGGATACTTTCGGTACACAGTGGACAACTCTTGACCTAAGCTTGGCTTGCTCTTTACTCTTGACTTTTGAATTTTGTATCCGCAGCTTGTCATACCTTGTACACTCTATATTGTATACTTGTATAACTTGTAATTTAAGTTTTAAAACTAGGATTTGATAGGACTTAAAGTGTATCCTTAGGTACCTTATCTTGTATCGATGAACATGTGTGGATACACTTGAAAGAAGACTACTCATGGAACTTGGAACTTGACTTATATCTTGGCTTGACTTGAGTAGCCCTCGGCTTGTTATCTTGTACTTGGAAACCTATCCAGGTATATTTTTCTTGAAACTTGTGTCGTGTACAAACTATCATCATCATCTTGCATTCATAACCAACATCAGACTGATGATTATAAAGTGGGATGGATAGTGGACACTAGGATGGACAGTTGGCTTTGGACGACGTCCATGGAGCGAATAACTGGGAGGGGCTAGGACCGTGTTGCTATTCTTAGGACCTGGATCTTAGATCCCCCTAGAGCCGGACTCTGGGTATTTGTAGTAGGCACGGGTGTCACTTACACCCCTGTGAGATGGCTAAGACATCCTCGGAGTCTCCTCTTGCTTGGCATTACATCTCGTGGATGGTCATTCTTGTTCATCTCGCTAGGATTTTACATTGTTACTTGATTCTCGTATTACTCATGCTTTATTCCTATCTTGTACCTTGCTATCTTATAATCATGTACTTGTCTTTATTCTCTTTTGAAACATGTTATGAATAATGTATATTGCTTATCTCCTTGCCAACATATTGTTGATCCTTTATTCCATGGTGTGCAAAGGACACTTACTGCTATTACACCGACTCGGATGCCGTGGCAATCCCAGAGGATCCTCAACCGGGGGAGGAGGGTGAGGTACAAGAGTGGGGTGCCGATGACGTAGCTTAGCGTCATCACTCCCGACAGTAGTGTGCGTTACATGGGGATATCTTTTATCTTGCCACCTCATTTCATCTTTTGGTTTGGATCTTTTGGACATGTCTATCTTAGCACTATATATCTTTTGAACCAGGACTTAGGTTTTTGGGATGGTCCTGATGTGTATAAACTTTATATGTTTTATCTTTTGAAACTTGAATATATATAATGGGATGAAATCCATATTTTCCGTAATATTCTTATAGGTTTAATGTTGTGCTTACCGGACAAGTCCTGTTGATTATTTGTTAATCAGGCTCAACTACACAATCCTCATAGCATACTTCGATCCTTGGGCATTAAGACCAAATTTTTTTAATTATCCCTAAATTTCACACCCCGAATCCGGTTTAATCTCTAATCGGGCACGGGGCTGTGACATTAAACTTTCAATCAGTGGTCTACAAATAGATAATTGAGTCTAATAAATCATGAGCCCTATAAAGAGAGAAGAAAGTATCTTCTCTCTTCCATTTCATTACATCTTTGGATATCCTCCATCCACTAGTTAAGCATAAAATGTGGGGGTTGTTAGGCAAAGAGGTTTGTTTTGCATGTGTGAAATCTTTACAAGGCCCATACCCAATTGGGATGTCAAGGCCAAGATACTGCTGGAAGTAGGTGGGTCTTGTGGATAGGTTTCGAAAACTTTTGACCCACTTGATGCAGGGATTAAGTATCCATAAGGCCACAAAACCCAATTCAGGATCCAAGAATCTCAAACTCATAATCAAGATCAGTAAATACTATCTCTAGGATAGTAAATAGCATCACCATGCAACCAAAATAAATCCACATTATACATGGGAGTAGATTATACCTTTGGAGCTTGTTAGTGTTGGGAATTTATACTAAAAACATACTTTTATGTATTTGTCTTTGACTGATTCTTTTTTAGTATATTTTGTTTTCTCATCTAACTGAGATTTTATATAGACAAATAGTTGCATTGTTAATTATTATGTATGTGGGTGTCTTTTATTCTATAAAGCAGACAAGTTGGTGTATAGAGTTCTACTTACACACAGAAGACTTATTTGTCGATTCTTATATAATATAAGTTGTTGTTCACAACCTAGATGGATTTGGACACACCATCGGCACGATTGTAGCATAATGTTTTAGTAGGCTTGTCTTGACTACGGAAAACAGTATAGTTTCGTCTCATTATACTAGTACACTTTGTGTGTATTGAACATGACCGTTTTTTGGGTTTATTGTGTTTATATTGACTATATAAGATGATGAACATTCAAATGGTTATTATGAGTGTTTGTACTCTTAATCCCGACATAAATAATAGACACATACATTTAGTGTTTGGCATTTTGATTTATGAAGGAGTGAGATCTTTTATGGGTCAACAATCTCAGTAAATTGGATGACTACACTATGTGTATGGTGGATATTAGTTTATTAACAGAATCCACGTCCCGTAATAGGGATTGATGATATCCCATTGATGAAGCTTTTAAGTTTTGATTATGTCAAACCCTGCAGGTGGACTTTGTGTCCTGCCTATCAAATAAGTTAAATGTAAGCTCTCAAGGAATTATAAAGATATCGATTAAACATGTCGGTAATTATTTAATCGATGGATATCTGAAATCTTAACGTGGGGAGATTAATAAGTATTTAATAATAAGAAGCTCAAAATATCATTTTGAGAATAAGGACAGGAGTGCAATTATAATTCTAATTTGTCGAATTAGGGTTTCCTTTTTCCATAAGAAACCTATCCTTATTTCATTCTTAAGGTCCCTATTGTAGCCTATAAATATGCGCTACTGCTCTCTAGGTTAACACAAGAAAAACAAGAGAAATCTCATTTTGGAGAGCAAAGGAGAATTTGTAGTTAAGGCCCACTCCCTGGTGCGAGTTCGAACATACAAGAATACCGTAGAAGATCTTGAGATTTTCTGGCTGCTGTAAGACTGAGATCAAATCAGAGAGATCTCGCAGGTATGGTTTTTAATCATATTATCTATTGTTTTTTATGCAGAGATCTGTACGCAATATCAAGAGTTCTTGGTTTCTACTCTGCTCTGATCGGTAGTGCTCGGATGGAGAAGAAGACAATTATCTTGAACAAGAACTTTACTTATAGCGAATTAAGGATCTCCAAGACCTTGCTGTCTTCCACGCTATGACCCATTTTAGATATTTTTTTCTCAATAAGAATGGTGGAATCTCCAAGAGAATCAACTAGAAGCTCTAAGGAAACTAGAAGAAGAAGAGAAAGGAGGGAGTGCAACTCTTGCACTATTGGGCATGAATTCCAAGGTGGACGTCCAAGGGGTTTGATTCCCCTATATATAGCCCTATACAACCTCTTCTTACTAATTAAAATAGAAGTCTCACTGCCATAAGAATTAGTAACCATCTTCTTTCTAATAATTATTAGAATCTCACTTCCATAACAATTAGTAACTTACTATTACCACTTTTAGAAGTCTCACTTCAAATACAAATAGTAATTTTCTAATTTCATTCCTTTTGAGTTCAAGTAGAATTAGTAATGATATAATAATTGGGCTAACGTGGGGACCACTATGGATTCCATAGAAAGCTGGCTCCAACTGGGACACCGCGACCCCACATCTCATATGCAATTCGGGCCCACAATTAATTTGAAATAATTCCACTATATCTAATTTTTAGCACTTACCTCCTTTCTTTTCTCCTTGTTTCCTCTTTTTGGTTTGCTCTCTTCTATAAAAGCAAGGGAAGGTTGGATCTCTTGCTCTATTGCTTTCTGTTTTGCAAAAATCTTCAAGAATGCTCCAAGATCAAGAACTTCTCTTCAAAGATCTTCAAGTTCTTCTTCTTCTCCATCCATGGCTTCAAGTAAGTTTTCTTTTTTCATACGAAAGCTCCATTGTAGAAGTAGGGAAAGTTTCTTTCTTTTCTTTTCTTTTTCTTCTCTTTTTTTTCCACCCGTTTTGTTCTCTCTAGTTTTTTTTTTTTTACACGTGCCCCCCTTTTTTCTCTTTTTTTTTCTTTCTTTCTTTTTTTCTTTTCTATTTTTTGCTCACGGTTTTTCTTTTTTCTCTTTTTTTTAAGCATGTTTTTTTTTTCTCTTTTTTTTTCGTTCTTCTTCTCTGTTTTCTTCTCTTTTTTTTTCATGTTTTCTTTTTCTTTTCTTTTGGGCCGTACAACCTGTGGGCCAGCCCAAATAATTTTTCTTTTTGAAGAGTTTTTTCTCTTTTCCCTTTTTTTACTCATCATGATAATGAGGTTATGCAATTTCAAGATGTTCATGCATTTTTTGTTTGATGCATCAAGATAGAAGGCTAAAGTCTCTAGGTCAAGCCAACATGATTTTTGACTTGAACAAAGTTTGATTGGTTTTGACCAAGTTGGGTTAGAATTGGTCAAACTTGGTTAAGGTTTTCCTAGAATCTAATGCATGATGATGTTCTTTGATGCATGATTTTCAGTAAATTGACTTGGAAGCATGATGATGCATACCTGGAAATCTTTTTCAAGTATTGGGATTTGGAGCAGCAATGTTGAGCCCTTCCTTAGTCTTGTGGGATTTTGAGGAGCGTTGCAAGTTTTGGAGTTTGGAGCTTGCAACAACATTGAGCCCTTTTCCAACTTTGCGGAAATTTGATGAGACTGGCTTGATCTCGCAGCAATTTTTGAGTTCAAACCTTCTTTGACAATCTTCCACTGACTATGAGCTTTTAGCGATGCTGAGCTCATCTTTAAGCTTTCTATCATTTTCGAGATGTTTCCCTTTTCTTCGGAATTGCCCCGGAACCATGCTAAAATTTCTCTAGAATTTTTTTTTAGCAAAATTCTGTCATTTTGATGATTGATTTTTGTTTTTCTTTCCATCATCTGTAGGTAGTTCTTCTCGAACGAATAAGGGTAAGGGGCCTATTACTGACGCACCTCGTCGGTCTGCCAGATCTTCTAATGGGGCCGTTCATTAAAAGGTTGATGCTAGGGTAAGGGACATGTTGATGCCAGCCAGTGGCTACCAAGGTTCTTATCATCTGTTGGTCGATTTGAGACCAGTGTGCCCTGGCATTTTTCAGGGTGACGACAGCAATTGGGTGCAACCTTTTCGACTTCGTGGCTGTTTCAGTGCTAACTCAAGCTAGGAATCATGGACTGATTACACCCTGAAAGTTGGTGGGGCCATTCTACTGGGGGCTGAGATTTTTGATGCGGTTCGCGCTTTTCAGCAAACCGTGGTTTTCTCTGATGAGGCTTTCATGGCCACGCTGGAGTCATTCCTTCCACAAACCAACACCTTCGTTGTTACGAACGGTGAGATTGGTTTTTCTTTGAAGGAATTCAGCGCCATCACCGGGCTGCCTATCCTTGGCAAACTCTATGAGAAGTTCATGCCTATTAACATGTGCATAGGCATCGCTCTGACCCGTTGGAGGAAGTCTTCAAGGGTAGTACTGTTGACACCAAAAAAGTCACTATCTCTCCTCAACATCAAGAAGCCTCGTGAAGCTGCATCCTGCTACAAAACAGGCAAGGCTACTTCAAGAATCAGATTTTGTCAGAATCAGACAGAAACTGAGAGATCCTTCAAGACAGCTAAAAGAGGGGTACACCTGAGGTTTCGGGCCATTCCGACATCGTTTGGCCCAACTTCACTGCTCCGACAGCTAAACAAGCGCTCCCGGCGGCGACATCATCAAAGACACCAAAACGTTGATCAAAGCCTACGGATGACTCCAGAATGTCTCCAAAGGACTCTATGCCAAATTTCAAGTCAAATCGACAGCGTTTGACCCTCCATCAATGCTCGAGCAGCAAAATCAAGCCTCCCGGCGGTGGGAACCACCGAAACCATCACTCATCAAACAAAATACATGAGTGGCTTCAACATGCCTCCAAAGGGCTGCACGTCAAATTTCAGGTCATTCCGACAACGTTTGACCAGATTTCGATGCTCCGAGAGAAAATCAAGCCTACCGGCGGCGGAGCAACCTAGGACCATGACATCGAAAATAGAGCCCATGGAACGTCTCAAAATGACTCCAATAGGCTCCCTGTCAAATTTCAGGTCAATCGGACATCGTTTGACCACATATCAAAGCTCGGCATTTTCCCCGCAGCAAAATCAAGTGAAGCATCAATGGGACCCCAAAAGGCTTCAAAACTCAAATAAAAGCCCATGGTTGGTCCTATCCACTTCTCAAGAAGCTTCACCTCAATTTTCAGGTCATTCCGACATCATTTGACCTAGTTTCGACTCTTGACGGAAAATCAGATACAAAGTCTTCGGCTTTCCCGAAAAATGAGAAACTTTGTGCTCCGATTTCGCGCGGGTTCTCATCAAGTTTTCTCCAAGAAAATGAAGTCAATAATTGAGGAAAAATATCAAGAAAAATACAGAAGAAAAAAGGAACGAAAAAGACGCAAAATCGGTCGAAAACGAAGCTCGGCGACCAAAGGGCAAAAGACCCTAAGGTCGCCGGCGACCCTGGGTGCATGGTCGCCTGGGGACCCTGCAAATCCGGGTCTCCTGATTTTGCATCAGAACGTCCGTTTTCCGATCCTTTTCGCGTAGTTTGTCGCCCCAGTCTCTTTTGTGACTAGAGACCATTTTCTTGAGAGTTTTGTAGAATGTCTTATTGAAGGCTTCTGCTAGTCCGTTCGCTGCCGGATTATATGGAGTCGAAGGACAACTTTTGATTTTGTACTTGTCGCAGAACCTGTAGAATCTATGATCCGGGAATTGTGGTCCGTTCTCATTGATGAATCTTTTAGGTATCCCGAAGCAACAAATAATGCTGGTGCATAAGAATTGAAGGACTGATGAGGTTTTCATTTCACTAAGTGCAAATGCTTCTAAGCACTTGGAGAAATAATCCGTAGCGGCGAAGATGAAGCGATGACCTTTGCTTGATGGGGGAGAGATAGGACCTATGATGTCCATACCCCAGGCTCCGAAAGGCCTTGAGATTGCTATAGGATGTAGCCATTCTGAAGGTATGTGGAATAATCTCCATGAATTTGGCATTTTCGGCAGCGCTTGGCAAATTGCATTGCGTCAGCTACCACGGTAGGCCATTAATAACCTAGCCTTTTTTTTCTAATCATTCAGCTTAGGACCAGCCTGATGGGCTCCACAAAGACCAGCAAGTACTTCTTTGAGAGTTTCTTCAGCCTCTTGTTGCGTCAAGCAGCGTAGAAGTACTCCGTTGATGGATTTTGTATAAAGTATTTTTGAAGGAATATCCAAATGAAAGTTTGGGGTACGTCTTTGAATGTTTACTCGTTCTTTTGGTTCTTCAAGTAGGATTCCGAACATAATATAATCAATGAACGGATCCCTGTAGTCGCCGATCGGAGGTTTGAGGATGGAGATCCGACTTCCAACCACTTGGTGGCATTCAGCAGCTGCTTCGTGTGTGTTAAGAGGAGGGAGAATCCTTTTTTGACACACTGTAATTTGCATGTTTTCCCCTTCTTGGATTGCCATAGACGCGGCGAGTCTGGCCAAGGCATCTGCTCGGATGTTTTCACCTCTGAGGATGTGGGTAATGTGACAGATATCGAACTTTTGTCGAAGCAATTGCGCCTTGTTGTAGTAAGGTAACAAATCGGGCTTCCTGACCTCAGATTTCTGATTTATCTGATTGACGATCAATTAAGAGTCCCCAAAAGCTTCCAGCATGGTGGTGCAGGATTCAAGGGCGAGTTCCAATCCTACAATCAGGGCTTGGTACTCGACTGCATTGTTTGAGCATGGTTCTAGTATCGAGAAAGCGTGTGGAATCATGTATTTGTCGGGACTAACAAAGAGGATGCCAATTCCCGATATTTGCTTTCCTTTTTCATTTGTCCTGGTTGCGCCTTCGAAGTACATGTCCCAGGAAGCATTTGATAAAGAAGTTTATACGTTGTAGACATGTTCTTCTGGGAGATCATCACTAAGTGGAGAATCTTTAGGCAATGGATACTCTGCGAGAAAGTCTGCTAGAGCTTGGCTTTTGATTGCCTTTTGTGATACATACCTAATATCAAACTGCGATAGAAGGATGGACCATTTTGTCAGTCGGGCATTAAGAGAACCTACTTTTGTGACAAGGCCCTGTAAGAGATTGATCCTCGAAATCAGGTAGACTATGTTGGATAGCAGGTAGTGACGTAGCTTTTGTACGGCAAACATCACTGCAAGGCATTCTTTTTCGACTGGGGAGTAGCGATGCTCTGCACCTACCAACATGTGGCTAAGGTAATATAGAGCAGCTTCTTTTCCCTCGTCATTTTCTTGTGCAAGTAGAGCACCCAAAGAATAGTCGAGAGCTCTTGTGTACAAGATGAATGGTTTTCCAATTATGGGGGCAGCCAACACTGGAGGTCTGGTCAGGTATGTTTTGATGTCTTGAAATGTAGCTTCACATTCAGCATCCCAGACAAAGTCCACACCTTTCTTCATCAAGCGAGAGAATGGACGGCACTTCCCTGATAGATTGGAGATGAACCGTCGGATGTATGCCAACCTTCCTTGAAGCCCTTTTAGTTCTCTTAGGGTCTTTGGAGATGGCATTTCTGATGGACCCTCGGAATCTTCTGTCCTCTCATTCCGTACCCCGGGGGCTGACCTGTGTCTCGGCAGAGGAGGGAAAATCGCGGGTATCAACATTTTTGTACGGGTATGCCAGATTTACTTTCTACTTGGAATTTGGAATGGTGATGATCCGGAGATTCACCTTCACAAGTGGAAAGGAAATCAATCCTTTTTTCTAACTTTTCAAATTGTATAAATATTAAGAAAAGAGACAAGTTTGTTTTTTAAGAATGCCGTAGGAGGCGTTTGTGTTTGTTTGCCGTGAAAGGCGATTTTACAAAACTCATCAAATATGAAAGACAAGAATGGTGATTTCTTTTTGTCTATTTAAAAAATACAAACTATAATAGAAAAGTAAGAAAAACGATCTAACTTCTCAGGAGATTGTGGGGACACGTTGAGATCGACGGTAGCAAGTCATGTATGGACTTTGCCATCGTCCTTCAAATGAGAACATGTGATGCTTTGATTCTTTGGCTTGGCTCCTAACCTCGGTTTTTTAAAGGACAAGGACCAAGAGGAGGTCCTATATCCAATGAAAAACCAAGTAAACGGGCTGAAAAGCTGCGTTTAGGCCATGTTGTAGAAGGAGGGGACCTTGGGGGGGTGGCCCCCCAAGGGACGTTGATCACCTTGCGGTGCTTCTAGGAGCAAAGCGGCAGGACTTCGTCTCTCTCTTAGATTTTCTGGATTTTCAGAGCTTGGGATTGCACTTGGGATTCTTTCCTCTTTTCTTTTATTTTTGGAACCCACCTCTTTTTATAGGCTTTTGGTAGCCATGAGGTGATTATGGGCATTAATAGCCATGATGAGAGAATTGATGAGGATTTACAAGTTGATTTTGTAACTCCTTTTTCATGGCTTGTGATTGGCCGATGAAGGTAGTAGGCATTTAATTCCCTTTAAGCTTCATGATGATGGGAGTTTCATAGGTTAAATGCCATGATTACTTGGATTTGTTACTCCCAAATGCTTGAATCTGATTGGGCCGTCCAAAATAATGAGTTAATGACCGCATTAAGTTGTCATAAACGGGTCAATTAACGTCATTAAGTGGTCGCCAAGGCATGTGAAGAGTCGCGGGCCGCGCTACGCCTTTTGAGATTCTTCTTGCGATCATCACAGGTGGATCCATGCATTGTTTGATGTCGGATTGCAGTGCAATTTCAGACATTGATTGATGTTGGTGGGCCGGTGACATCTGTCTTGTCGATTTCACTATCAGTCGGACAGAAAGTATACTTTCTTGGTCAGCCGGTTGGCGATCTTGGGGCGATCGGTGATGATTTCATGCTTTTGACGGTGGATCCAAGATGTCGGTGAAGATTAGTCGTTTTTAAGCATCAAACATTAGATTTTTAGAAAATCACAGAGGCAGGAATGCTTGAAACGCGAAAAAGATCGAAAAACGGGAATTTTGGTGCAAAATCCGGCGACCCGGATTTGCAGGGTCGCCGGTGACCATGCACCCAGGGTCGTCGGCGACCTTAGGGTTTTGCCCTTTTGGTCGCCGAGCTTCGTTTTCGGCCGATTTTCCGTCTTTTTTGTTCCTTTTTTCTTCTGTATTTTTCTTGACATTTTCCCTCAATTATTGACTTGGGTTTCTTGGAGAAAACTTGACGAGAGCCCGCGCAAAACCGGAACACAAAGTTTCCCATTTTTTCGGGAAAACCGAAGACTTTGTAGCCGATTTTTCGTCAAGAGTCGAAACTAAGTCAAACGATGTCGGAATGACCTGAAAATTGAGGTGAAGCTTCTTGAGCAGTGGATAGGACCAACCATGGGCTTTTATTTGAGTTTTGAAGCCATTTGGGGTCCCATCGATGCTTGACTTGATTTTGGTGCGGGGAAAATGCCGAGCTTTGATATGTGGCCAAACGATGTCCGATTGACCTGAAATTTGACGGGGAGCCTTTTGGAGTCATTTTGAGACGTTCCATTAGCTCCATCTTGGATGTCATGGTCCCGGGGTGCTCCGCCGCCGATAGGCTTGATTTTCTTTCGGAGCATCGAAACCTAGTCAAACGTTGTTGGAATGACCTGAAATTCGACGTGCAGCCTTTTGGAAGCATGTTGAAGCCACTCATGTACTTGGTTTGATGAGTGATGGTTTCGGTGGTTCCCGCCGTTGGGAGGCTTGATCTTGCTGCTCGAGCGTTGATGGAGGGTCAAACGTTGTCGGTTTGACTTGAAATTTGGCATGTAGTCCTTTGAAGACATTCTAGAGTCATCCATAGGCTCTGATCGAAGTTTCGGTGTCTTCGATGATGTCGCCGCCGGGAGCACTTGTTTTAGCTATCGGAGCAGTGAAGTTAGGCCAAACGATGTCGGAATGGCCCGAAACCTCAGGTGTACCCCTCTTTTGGTTGTCTTAAAGGATCTTTCAATTTTGAAGTAGCTTTGCCTGTTTTGTAGCAGGATGCAGCTTCACGAGGCTTCTTGATGTTGAGGAGACATAGTGACTTTTTTGGTGTCAACAAATGCCCCCTCGAGGTACAGCGACGAGTAGCTTTTTGGAGTTGATTTTCCTCGAAGAGAAACTTGGAGGAGAAATTCCGACTTTACCAAGAGTCTTGAGCATTCTTTTTTTTTTTGTTTGTGCATAGCCTTTTGAGTTTCCGGGGGAATTTTATGGTAGTGAGAGGGATCACGTACCATCTCAAGGCAAAGTTTTGAAAATGACATGGGGTGTTTGGATTTTGGGTTTTGGATTTTGGTTTTTGACCTTGTGTCCTAACAAGCTGTATGTGGCAGGTTAGGGGGTCGGGGTTTGATTTTGATTTTGACCTTGTGACCCAACAAGCTGTATGTGGCAGGTTGGGGGGTCAGATTTGGTTTTTTTGTTTTGGTTTTGGTTTGGATTGGATTTTGATTTTGGTTTTGGTCTTGTAACCTAACAAGCTGTATGTGGTGAGCTAGGGGACTGGAGTTTGGTTTTGTGAAATGTCAATTTCAAGATTTTGGCTCAATTTGGTTCATGAGGTTGGATGGTTTGGTTTTTGGAAACTCATGAGGCTTTTTCTCTCTGTTTTTTTTAAAGGTCCCATCAACTGAAAAGAGGCATGGGACTTTTTTGCTCTTTTTCTTTTTTTTTTTTTTTTTGCTCTTGGTAAGAGGAATATTTTGACTAAAAACCACTTTTAGTGCCTAGGTGGTCAAACCTGGCTCATATGGGCTAACCCATGGGACCTTAGGCTTTGGAGATGGCCTAAATCTCATATGGCATCATTTGTGTAGAGAATATCTAAAAATATCCTTACTTGGAGAGAATCTCTCAAGTTTCCTTCTTTTATGGAAAGATTTTCTCAAAATATTTTTCTTTTTGGGAAAGTAACTAAATTTTAGCACTTACCTCTTTTTTTTCTCCTTGTTTCCTCTTTTGGCTTGCTCTCTTCTATAAAAGCAAGAGGGTTGGGTCTTTTGCTCCATTGCTTTCTTTGTTTGCAAGAAATCTTCAAGAGTGCTCTCCAAGATAAGAATTGTTTTTGCTCCAAGGGCTCCAAGGTTTTCTTCTTCTTCTCCATCAATGGCTTCAAGTAAGTTTTTCTTCCTCCACAAGAAATTCCATTTGTAGAAGTAGCTTCTTTCTTGCTTTGCTCTCTTTTTCTTTTTCTCTTTTTCCTTTTCTTCTCTTTTCTCTCTTTTTCTTTCTTCTAAGCACTTTTTTTCTTCTTTTTTTTTTTTTCGTGCTTCTTCATTCTCTCTTTTCCTTTTTTTTCTTTTGTTTTTTTTTTCTCACGGTTTTTTTTTCTCTCCTTTTTTTTTTTACCGTGTGTTTGCCCTTTTCTTTTCTTTTCTTTTTTTTTTTCACACGCTGATTTTTTCTTATTTTTTTTTCTATCAAAGATTTTTTTTTTCTGTTTTCACGCTGATGATTTTTTTTCTGTCAGTATTTTTTTTTCTGTTTCTTTTTTCCACGCTGATTTTTTTTCTGTCAGCGTTTTATTCTTTTTTTTTTTCCTGCTGATTTCCTCTTTTTTTTTCAGCGTTTTTCCTTCTTTTTTTTTCTGCTAGTTGTCTTTTTTTTTTTCTGTTTTTCTTGGCTGTACGGACAGCATGCCACGTGGCAGTGGGCCACGGTCTGTGGGCCAAAATTTTTTTTTTCTGAGATTTCTTTCTCTCTCTCTTTTTTTTTCTTTTTCTTTCCTTTGTTTGCTCATCATGATAATGAGGCTATGCAATTTCAATATGTTCATGCATTCTTTTTTTGTTTGATGCATCAAGATAGAAGGCTAGAGTCTCTAGGTCAAGCCTACATGATTTTTGACTTGGACAAAGTTTGATTGGTTTTTACCAAATTGGGTTGGAATTGGTCAAACTTTGGTCAAGGTTTTCCTAGCATCTAATGCATGATGATATTCTTTGATGCATGATTTTTGGTAAATGGACTTGGAAGCATGATGATGCATACCTGAAAATCTTTTGCAAGTATTGGGATTTTGAGCTCACATCGATGTTTAGCTCTTTCTCGGTCTTACTGGATTTTGAGGAACTTCGCAATTTTTGGATTCTGAAGCTCGCAGCAATGTTGAGCTCTTTTCCAAATTTTGCGAATATTTGATGAGATTGGCTCGTTCTTGCAGCAATGTTGAGTTCGAACCTTCTTTGAGAATTTTGCACTGACTATGAGCTCGTAGCGATGTTGAGCTCATCTTCAGGCTTCCTGTCTTTTCCGGAGTATTTTCCTTTTCTTTGGAATTGCCCCGGAACCATGTCAAAATTTTGATAGAATTTTTGTAGCAGAATTCTGTCATTTTAATGTTGATTGATCTTTTCTCTTCCATCTTTTGTAGGTAGTTCTTCTAGAACAAATAAGGGTAAAGGTCCTGTTACTGACGCACCTCGTCAGTCTGCTAGATCTTCCGATGCGGCCGTTCAGCAGGATTGGGAGAAGGTCCAGTTTGTTAAGAAGAACTTGAAAGAGTGCGACTCCCTCAATCGTGATGAGATGAGACAGCGATTGATCGCTCTCAAAGATGAGGAATTCTACAAGATCGTGGTAAGCAGCCGTCCTTGGGTTACGAACAATCAGAGCGTTGTGCTCAAGCCTACCTTCTTCTTCGGTGATGTAGTCCATGACGACTTGACATACCAAAGGAGATGTTTTCAGTTCTCTTACACAGCAGATGGTGAAGAGAGAACTATTTCTACCCGGTCGACTTTTGATCGGACCATCTCAATCCTGAGCCTTTCTCCCACGTGCCCTAAGAGGGAAGATCGTCCGAGCTGGGTGAAGAGGACCAGTGTGATCAAGACCGGGGTTTTTGTTGGTGGCCCTTCCAGTTTTGCAGAGAAACCACTTGTCCGTATGGACACGTTGATGCCAGCCAATGGCTACCAAGGTTCTGATCATCCATCGGTTGATTTGAGACCGGTGGGCCTTGGCATTTTTCGGGGTGACGGCAGCAATTGGGTGAAGCCTTTTCGACTCCGTGACCGTTTCAGTGCTGACTTGAGCTGGGAATCATGGACTGATCACACCCTAAGGATTGGTGAGGCCGTTCTTCGGGAGGCCGAGATTTTTGATGCGGTTCGCGCTTTTCGGCAAACCGTTGTTTTCTCCAATGAGGCTTTCATGGCCATGCTGGAGTCATTCCTTCCACAAACCAACACCTTTATTGTGACGAATGGTGAAATTGGTTTTTCTTTGAAGGAGCTGAGAGCCATCACTGGATTGCCTATCCTCGCCAAACTCTATGAGGAGTTTATGTCTATTGACAGCGTCCTTGAGGAGCAGTCTGAGGAGTTCAGGCTTGTATACTTTCAGCTCGTTGCCTTCTATGATTTTTTTAAGGAGAAGGAGGGCTCGAAAGTTAGGTGCAGCAGTTGGAGAAGTTGCAGCTCCAACTTTTTTTACAGCGGGAGGTCTTCTGATGGCATGGCCTAGGATGCTAGGGTTAAAACATCAAGTTTGAAGAAGATCGCCGCTATGCGAGAAGATTTAAAGAAGTTCTTCGCAAGCATGGATGTCATTTGTCCTGACATTGCATTGCGGAGAGATCTCGCTGTTTACCTCACTTACTGGCTAGGTGAGGCTGTTTTTGCTGGAGGAGATAGGACGCACATCAGGCCGCACTATATTTTTCCGGCTTGTCAGATGGCGTTTGGAGAGCGGCTGGCTTTGGTACCTGCTCTTTACTCCTATTTGTGTACCGAACTTCAGGCTGCTGCTTTCCTGGTTCGGCTTGGGTTCCCTACGAACAGGGTGTTTTCTGCCCACATCTTCTATTCGTGGTATGTATACCACTGTCCTAGCTTCCATCGTTTGGGAGTTGCACAGGACGAAGATCCTTTTATGATTCGTTTGGCTAGAGGGACAGCCGTTCCCGAATCACTTTTGTCTGCCCGTTTGAGGATCCAACGATTTAGGGATGTCGAGATTGGGCAGTCTTTGGTGAAGCTTTCTCCGGGTTTGCGGAAGAAGGCTTTTGACTTTGGTGTCTCCCGTGATTCGACTAGGGCAGGGTCGGGAAGATATTATGCTTTGACAGACGTGGAGAAGAGATGGCTCTTCAACATACGGGTTGGTACGATGGTGTACCGCAGACATCTTTTCGTCGATATCCAGCCGTATGTCCCTTCGCGTTTTGCATTGCAGCTTGGCTTCTGTCAAGGCGTTGTTGGAGCGCCTTCGAGCATGGTGAAGCATTTTGGAGGTTTGCAGGATGGGAGAAATGCATGGGCTTTTTACAGCGCTGAGAACACTACCGCCATGATTTCCTATCTTGAGCTGCCCACCTTCCGGACTGCTGGCTTCACGAAGTGGTTCGTGGAGAGCTTTTCAGTGTACCGGGGGCTTTCCAAGAAAGAGCTCGATGTCAAGCAGTCTCCTGGGAAAGGTCTTGGCAGATCAGATGGTGTCCGTCGGGAGGAAGTTTTGGCCTTCCTTTCTGGTGAGAAGCATAAGATAGGCTTTCTCAATGAGCAGGACATCATCAGATCAGGAGCTGCACAAGGAATTCCTGGTGAGGTCTTGAGACAGCTGGAGGAGGAGGAGGCCGAGATCGATGCTATGATATAAGAGAGCGTATGAAGGCTTCCATGGAGTCTACCGAGAAAAGTAGACCATCCAGTGAGGACTCTAATGAGAGGCTTGATGTTGATAGTGGGGCAGGATCGTCAAGCAGATTAACCCGCCGAAGCAAGAGGAAGAGAGGACAGCGTCGTAACATGAAATGGCATGATAGTCCTTTTGATATTGAAGTTCCTCTCACCATTGTTGAGGAGGTGTCTAAGGATGCTGACGAGCCTCCAGAGAAGAGGAGTAAAGAAGAGGAGACAGCTGGTATGATCCCTTTTCTTTCTTTTGTTTCTTCTTTTCTCTTGTAAGAGATTTTTTGTTTTGATCCGCTGCTTTCTTTCTTTTAGCAGAGGATGATGACTTGTTGATGCCTGAGGTTCCTGCCAATGAGGCGATGACGGATCCAGTCGTGGCATCTGAGGAAGAGCCCAGGGACTCTGGAGTGGTTCCAGAACCTTCACCTGGTATGATTGCTTTGACTTCTTTTTTTCTTCTTTTTTGTTTGTGCTGGTCATTTGCTAACATGTAGCTTTTGTTTTCTTGACTTGCCAAAGGATTCTAACGATTTCGAGCCATCCATGGACGCAACTTTTGACGATGCTTTGGATGAGCTCAGAGAGGCAGAGAGTACTCCGCCGGTCGTCGAAGTAGGTATTTTTGCAATAATAATCTTGATATATAATTTTTTTTGACGCGATTATATTCATACCTTTTGTCCTTTCCTCGGCAGATTGTGGAGCAACATGAGAGGTTCCTCCGTCTTCCTCAGAGCCAGAACAGGGGGTACCTGCTGCTGATCCAGGAGTGGGGGCTTCTGCTTCCTTCAATGAGTCAGCTTCTTCAGTTGGAAAGAGTTTATTGATTACTCTTCCAATGGAACATGACATGGGCAGTCGGGCACCAGAGCTTGGCGAATACTCATCCGCACCGTACCTTCAGTATGCAAGGAAGGTGTTGAAGACTGTCTTGAGCTCATGGGTTGAGACTCTCTCTTCAGGTCATTTGGAAGCTGGTTTTGGCATGATCAAGCATGTGCAGGACATCCTTGCTAATAGCAAAGAAGTCGGTTTGGACATCGCAAGCGCCAAAGACTTTGTTAAGGAAATCATTGCCCTGGGGAACAAATAGACTGAGACCAAGAGTTTCCCAGATGGTGACTTCTTTGATGAGATGTTTATAAAACCATCCAACAAGGTCAAAGCTGAGCTGACTGAGGTCACGAAGACTCGGAGTCAGGTCATCTGGGACAAGAACGTTACCGAGTTATCCAATATGGGGCTGAAGCAAGACTTGGACCGCCTTTATAAAGAGGTTGTCGAGGCTAGGCAGCGTCTTGAGCTTTTGGAGGAAGATGCCGCTGCCAAATGGACTGCCATTGTGGAGGCTCGTGACAAGGAAGGGACCCTCATTCGCCAGGTTGAGGAAGCTGAAGGTAATGTTCGGAGGAAGACTCAGGAGCATGAACAGTGACAAGTCCTCTGGGAAGAACTTCCTCGTGCTGCAGATGGGTCACGGCATTCGGCCGTGTTTTATGGGAACATTTTGAAGAAGCGTGGCCTAAAAATTTTGGAAGTTAAGGCCAAGGGTCTGCTTGAGGAGTTGAACCTTTGGTTGAAGACCATGCTAGATTGAGCTCCTGAGTTATGTCAAACTCTTTTTTCTTCTTTTTTTTTTTTTTGGTACCTCCATGTGTAAACAATTTTGGTACTATATTTTTGTATCCCCTTCTTTTCACTTAAATCATTTTTTGATGGAAACACATTTGAGTAAAAGTTGATGGGAATGTTTGTTTAAGAATTTGATCAAAACGTTGTCATTTTGTGAAAATCTTTTGTCAAAGAGTTGTTTTGGGCATAAAAGCCAACTTTGTGGCAAAAAGCCTGGTTTTTTTTATGGCTTGAAAACCGAAATTTTGGTGGCATGGAAGCCTAATTTTGTGGCGTAAGAGCCAAAATGGTTTTTGATTGGGCTTGGGAGCCAAAAAATTTTGAGATGGCATTAGAGCCAACGTTTTTGAGATGGCATGAAAGCCGAATTTTGGAATGGCATAGAAGCCGAATTTCATTTTGTGGCATGGGAGCCAAATTTTGTTTGTGGCACGAGAGCCAAAAATTTTGTTTGTGGCATGAGAGCCAAAGTTTTTTGGATGGCGTGAAAGCCAAAGTTTTTTTTTTGTTTGTAGCATGAGAGCCAAAGTTTTTGGATGGCGTGAAAGCCGATTTTTGGAATGGCATAGGAGCCGAATTTTAAGATGGCATGAAACCCGATTTTTTTTAATGGCATAGGAGCCGAATTTTAAGATGGCATGAAAGCCGATTTTTGGAATGGCATAGGAGCCGAATTTTGTTTTGTTTGTTGTTTGTTTTGTTTTGGCATGGAAGCCAGATTTTTGAAAACCAAGTTTTTGTTTTGTTGGCATGAAAGCCGATTTTGGCGTTTATAGCCGAATTTTTTTTTTTGTTTTGGCATTTATAGCCGAATTTGGCGTTGATAGCCGGATTTTAGCGTTTATAGCGGATTTTTGGCGTTTATAGCCGGATTTTGGTGTTTATAGCCGATTTTTGGCGTTTATAACAGATTTTTGGTTTTCAAAATGCAGGTATCGACTAAATGTTGCCTCCCCGCTGAATGGTCTTACAAGTATCGATGGAATGTCGCTTCCTTGCTCATTCAGTTTGCGAGTATTGATGGAATGTCACTTCATCGCGGGCTGGGTTTTGCGAGTATCGATGGAATGTCGCTTCCTCGCGAATTGGGATGCAAGTATCGACTAAGCGTCGCTTCCCTGCCTTTCCCAAAACTTTTGGTTTTACAGGTACTGACTTGATGTCGTTTCTCTGTGATTTTTGAAATTTGATGTTTTCTCGAACCATTTGAAATTTGGGTTGTGGATGGCAACTGGAATATTGCGTCTCCACGATTTTGAAATTTTGAGGTTTTGGAAGTATCGAATGGGGTTCGCTTCCTTGCGATTTTTGGGTTTTGGAAGTATCGAATGGGGTTCGCATCCTTTCGTTTTTTTGGGCTTTGGAAGTATCGAATGGGGTTCGCATTCTTCCGTTTTTTTGGGTTTTGGAAGTATCGAATGGGGTTCGCATCCTTCCGGCTTTTGGGTTTTGCGAGTATCGACTAAGTGTCGCTTCCCCGCGGTTTCTAAAAAACCATTTTTTTGTTTAAAGACACGAGGGTCATAAATTTTGACTTAAAACCATTTTGGTTGTAAAAGCCGGGGCGAACTAGGGTGAAACTTCCTGAGTCCTGGTTTTTGTTTCAAACCATGAATTTTTGGGTTCAAGGATCGAAAAATTTGGTCAAGTCTGGGAAAAGGCTCCTAAACTTGGATTTTTGGATTTTGATTTTTTTTTTAAACAATGAAACGATGAAAGTAAGCATTGTTTTGAGAGATTTTTTTTTTGGAAATTTCAACATAAAGATGAAAATTTCAAAAGGGGTGGGTTTGACGAGCAAGTACCTTGGAAATAGGCTTTGGCTGTGTAGATATCGCTCTGACCCATTTGAGGAAATCTTCAAGGGTAGTACCGCTTCAAGAACTTGTCGTTGATGGGCAGCATACATCTGTCTCCTTCCGTATTTAGAAGAGCGTATGCACCATTGGAGAAGACTTTGTCGATGACGAAGGGTCCCTCCCATTTTGGTTCAAATTTGCCTTTGGATTTGTGGGCAAAGACTATGGGTCTTTTTACTGTAAGAACCAAGTCACCCTTTTTGTAGGCGCGTTGCCTGACCTTCTTATCAAAAGATCCTGCCATGCGTGCTTGGTACAACTCAATGCTTTGTACAGCTTCAAGTCGTCTTTCATCGAGATTATCCAGCTTTTGGAGTCTCAATTTGACATTGCTTTCTTGCGTCATGTCATTTTGCAAAGATACCCTTAAGGAAGGAATTTGTACTTCCAAAGGGACAACAGCTTCGCATCCATAGACCAAAGAGAATGGTGTGCTATGGGTTGGTCCTCGAACGGTGGTTCGATAGGCCCACAAGGCTTCTGGTAGTTTGTCGCCCCAGTCTCTTTTGTGACTAGAGAGCATTTTCTTGAGAATTTTGCAGAGTGTCTTATTAAAGGCTTCTGCTAGTCCGTTCGCTGCTAGATTATATGGAGTCAAAGGACAACTTTGGATTTTGTACTTGTCGCTAAACCTGTAGAATCTGTGATCCAGGAATTGTGGTCCGTTATCATGGACGAATCTTTTAGGTATGCCGAAGCGACAAATAATGTTGGTGCGCAAGAACTGAAGGACTGATGAGGTCTTCATTTCGCTGAGCGCAAATGCTTCTGACCACTTGGAGAAATAATCCATAGTGACGAAGATGAAGCGATGACCTTTACTTGATGGGGGAGAGATAGGACCTATGATGTCCATACCCCAGGCTTTGAAAGGCAATGAGATTGTTGTTGGATGTAGCCATTCTAGAGGCATGTGGACATAATCTCCGTGAATCTGGCATTTTTGGCAGGGCTTGGCAAATTGTATTGCATCAGCTACCACGGTAGGCCAATAATAACCTAGCCTTTTTATCTGGTTGTAGAGCTTAGGACCAGCCTAATGGGCTCCGCAAAGACCAGCATGTACTTCTTTAAGAGTTTCTTCAGCCTCTTGTTGTGACAAGCAGCGTAGGAGTACTCCATTGAAGGATTTTCTGTAAAGTGCTTTTGAAGGTATATACAAATGAAAGTTCGGGGCTCGTCTTTGGATGCTTACCCGTTCTTTTGAATCTTCAAGTAGGATTCCGAACATGATGTAATCAATGAACGGATCTCTCCAGTCGCGGATCGGAGGTTTGAGGATGGACATCCGACTTCCAACCACTTGATGGCATTCAGCAACTGCTTGGTGTGTGTTAAGAGGAGGGAGAATCCTTCTTTGACACACTATGACTTGGATGTTTTCCCCTTCTTGGATTGCCATGGATGCGGCGAGTCCAGCCAGGGCATCTGCACAAATGTTTTCACCTCTGAGGATGTGGGTGATATGGCAGATGTTGAATTTTTGTCGAAGCGACTGCGCCTTATTGTAGTAAGGTAGCAAATCAGGCTTCTTGACTTCATATCTCTGATTCATCTAGTTGACGATCAGTTGAGAATCTCCAAAAGCTTCCAGCATGGTGATGCCGGATTTGAGGGCGAGTTCCAATCCCAGAATCAAGGCTTGGTACTCAGCTGCATTGTTTGAACATGGTTCCAGTAGCGAGAAGGCGTGTGGAATCATGTATTTGTGCGGGCTGACAAAGAAGATGCCAATTCCCGATATTTGCTTTCCTTTTTCATTCGTCCTGGTTGTACCATCAAAGTACATGTCCCAGGAACTGTTTGATAAGGAATTTTCCACGTTGTAGACTAATTCGTCTGGGAGATCATCCCTGAGTGGAGAATCTTTAGGCAAAGGATGCTCTGCGAAAAAGTCTGCTAGAGCTTGGCGTTTGATTGTTTTTTATGGTACATACCTAATATCAAACCGTAAGAGAAGAATAGACCATTTTGCCAGTCGGGCATTGAGAGCACTTGCTTTTGTGACAAGGATCTTTAGGAGGTTGATCCTCGAAATCAGGTAGATGGTATTAGACAGCAGATAGTGACGCAGCTTTTGTATGGCAAACATCACTGAAAGGCATTCTTTTTCGGCTGGGGAGTAGCGATGCTCTGCACCTACCAACATGCGGCTAAGGTAATATAGAGCAGCTTCTTTTCCATCGTCGTTTTCTTGTGCGAGCAGAGCACCCAAAGAGTGGTCGAGAGCTCGTGTACAAGATAAATGGTTTTCCAATTGTGGGGGCAGCTAGCACTAGGGGTTTGGTGAGGTATGCTTTGATGTCTTGAAATGCATTTTGACATTCAGCATCCCAGACAAAGTCTACGCCTTTCTTCATTAAGTGAGAAAATTGACGGCATTTCCCTGACAGATTGGAGATGAACCGTCGGATGTATGCCAACCTTCCTTGAAGCCCTTTTAATTCTCTTAGGGTTCTTGGAGATGGCATTTCCATGATAGCCTTGACTTTAGTGGGCTCAAGTTCTATTCCAACTTTCCGTACTATGAATCCGAGAAACTTACCCGATGATACACCGAAAAAGCATTTTAGTGGATTCATCCTCAATTTGTGTTTGCGAAGTCGGAGGAAGACTTCTCGAAGATCGTCGAGATGGTCTTATTTTCTTCTACTTTTGATGGCAGGTCGTCAACATAACATTCGACCTTCTTGTGCTGCATATCTTGGAATATTTTCATCATAGCCCTTTGATATGTTGCACCTGCATTTTTCAGACCAAATGGCATGACAGTGTAGCAGTACACGCTAAATGGTGTGCGAAATGACGTATGCCTTTCATCTTCAAGATGCATTTTTATCTGATTGTAGCCAGAGAATCATCCATGAATGTCATTCGCTCGAACCCATAGGTGTTGTCAATCATCACCTCTGGTATGGGGAGTGGGAATTCATCTTTAGGACATGCATTATTCAGGTCTCTGTAGTCAATACAGACCCTTATCTGCCCATTTTTCCTTGTCACAAGGACGATGTTGGCTAACCATTCAAGATGCTGTTCTTCGCGGATGAAGCCAATGTTTTTGAGTCTCTAAACTTCTTGTTCGATTTTGTCCATCACGTCGGGACGGAATCTTCTTTGGCCTTGTTTGACAGGCTTGATTTCTTTTTGCAAGTTGAGCATGTGGACTGCTACTTTGGGATCCAAGCCAGGCATTTCGGTATAAGACCATGCAAAGCAATCAACGAACTCGCAAAGAAAAGAGATGTACTCGGGTAACTCACCATCCTTTATATTCTTGCTTATGAATACAAGACGTGGGTTATCAGGTGTTCCCAAGTTTATCTTTTGAACAGGGTCTTCTGTCGGAAGGTTTGAAGGTGGTTCCTCCACAGTATTTTCGGAGGCTTCCAACTCAACAAGACCTTCTGGAGTGCCAGAGACATTTTCAGACCGAGGCTCTGTTTCTATCCATGGATCTTCTTGATCAGTGTCCTTCTCAAGGCTTGCAATGAGACGGTCCCAATCATTTGCTAGAACTGGGTTGAAGTAGGGTACTTCTTTTGGAGACGATAGTTCTTCTGGGTGAGAGAACCGCGCGTCTATGTCATCGGGCAATTCCTCTCTATTATCAAAGAAATCATACCAATTGGAGGAGGTTTCTGAATCCTTGACGAGTGACTCCTCAAAGAGATATCCAGGGATATCGATGTCTTCATGAGATGTTGACGCTTGGTCAGTAAAACGACTTTGTAGCCATGGTGTCAACTATCTCATAGGAGCGGTAGGATCATACCCCAACCCATATGAAGACTTGCCTTTATGAAGGTGGATTTTCCAATCTTCTGGTTGACTTTTGATCAGGGTGGGTTCCAATGGTGTGAGAATACCATGGCCACCTCCCAAACTAATCGGATTCTGAGCATCGTAGCCCATTTTCTTCATGATAGCTTGTGCCATCGGACTATACAAGGATAGCTGAGGCATACCTTCATTTTGGAAAGGTTCAAGCAGAGAGTTTAGTGGAGATGCTCCTGATCTGTCGAAGAAGATTGCTTTTTCTTCTGGCGAAGTTGCCGGAATAACAAAGGAAGCAGACATAGGGTCTTCTATGTCAGCAAGTGTCTCCAATGGAGTGAGAGCGGGCTGATCTTGCTGAGTATCATCTTGGCTTGATGCTGTGTCATCTTCTGACTCTGACTCCGAGTCTGTGTCATGCATAATAGACACAAAGGAGACAGTGAACTTGCCCCGAGCCTTTTGTTTTGTCTTCTTTACTTTGGTAGTGATTACCAAAGGCTTTGGAGATTTGAAGGAGACAACGAAGGGAGCTTGACCACTTACTTCGAGTTTGGTGGAGGGTTTGTTTCCTCCGGTGATTGCTGAGGAGCCTTGCCTTTATCTTTCTGGAGACTGTCGGCAAAGTGAATTGTTTTTTCCTCATGTTTTTCTTTTCCATCTTTATACATTTGAGCATCTACAAAATGGACATCTCTGCCTTTGAAGGGCTTTTTGTCTGTAAACACTCGATGTAACAAGCCATCGTTGCCAACGAACTAGATGCACTGATGTAGAGTTGAAGGGATGACACCATTCTCATGTATCCAGGGGCGTCCAAGGAGTATATTGTAGCATTAAGGGGTCCTTATTACATACACAGTGACTTCAAAAATAAGATCACCGATTTACAATTTGAACCTGATTTTGCCGATAGGCCTTTGAGCGCTGCCGTCATACCCGAAGATGGATACAGACGTGTGACTCAGCTTGCTAGGTAGGATGCCCAGCTCTTCGAGTGCCGAAGTAGAAATGAGGTTGAGTGCAGAACCTGGATCGATCTGAACTCTCTATACTGGCATTTCTTTGACGTACCCCGTAATGTACAAGGGTCGGTTGTGCTTTGTCTCGCCTAGCAGGAGGTCATCCTTGTCGAAGGCAATTGTTGCACTTGCTGCTTTTTGTACCGAGGCATTCATTGCTTGATCCCTCAGTTTAATTATTTTCTCCCTTTGGGGGAGTATTTGATTTTTTGACCCTGTAGTCCATTTCAATTTGTAGGACTTGTGGGGCGTGTTTGTCGACATCCGCATTCAGCCTTTGTAATTCTGAAATGAGACTATCACGAGTTTGTGGAGACATTCGTAATAAGTCAAGGATGTGCAGACGTGCAGGTATGTTTTTGAAGTGCTCAATCAAGTCGTACTTGAAAGCCTCCTTCGGGCCTGCATTTTCATTATTATTGCCACTTGGGGCGCTTACAACTTGATTTCCCGAAGGATTTACATAAGAAGAAGAAAGCTGGTTGTAATTTTTGTGGTAATCTCGGCTAGAACGGGTACCTCTACCAACTTCAAGAGCCTCTAGAGACTGGTCTTCTTTTGGAAGATCACTATCAGGATCAAGGGGTTTATCCTTGTCATTTGCTGAAGACGTTTCTGTAATAGCATTGGCGTCTTCAGTGATTGTGTTGCACGGAGCAATTTCCGGGAACAAGTCCTGAACAGCATCCGACAACCTATCTTTATTAGTCCAGACATCGTCTATGAGATCGGGTATCTGGGACCAATCGACTGGGCTTTCATTGAAAAAGATTTCATTGGCAGGAGTTTCTTCGGGATGATCAACCGGGAGAGGCTTGAGTTCCGATGTCATAGCTTCAGGAGACGAGGGCTGAGAGGATGATATCTCAATGGAAGTTACCTGAGAAGATGTAGCTCCAGATGATACATTACCGGTTGGGGTGTACGTGTCTTCGGAAGCTTCAAAGGCACTATCGTCCTGAGCTATCGCATTGCAGGTCATCCGGACAGGAGATGCCCCCAGTGTAGACTGTTGGGAATCGAACTCATCCTCAGATGTAAAAGGATCATCGATCCAACTGTTTTCTCCATTTTCAGGAGTTAAGGGAAGAATTTCCATTTGATTTTCAGGGAATTCTGGTTCTGGATTATGATGAAGATCATTAACGCGATCCTGCTCCTGCTCTATGGCAAGATGTTGTAAGATTCTTGCTTATTCCTCAAGATCAGGCTAATGAGCCAAATCTTCTTCGTCATCCGCTCCTCGTGGTTCACCAATGTTGGGTTCCACCGGAGCATTGGTTGGTGCTGGATCGACAACATTTTCTTGAACAGGGTCCTGGTCTTCTTCATCATCGGACCAGGATCCTTGTGGCTGTAATGGGTTATACCAGATTACTGGCATAAGATGAAACTCGGGAATCCATTCCTCGTCGGAGAGGTATTTTCCTGTTTCAAGGGATTCTTCCCACTCATCGATATCACTGGCAGTATCACTGGACTCATATCCATTCATGGAGAATCCAACTACCGAGTTGCACGAGTATGATGCCCCCTGCACATTTTCATTTTTGTATAGAAGTGGCATGAAATCATCAAGGGTGAATTTTCTTACCGCCTTTGAAGTTTTGGGAAAGGATTCTTCCGTCGCCCCTAGTGAAGCAGTGGAAGAGGTTTCTGCCTTTTCAAGGACTTCTTGTTTTGGTTGAGACTTTTGCTGCTGTTTGAGCTTGCGGAGCTATCTCTTGGCTTGCCTTCGCTGCTGAGCGGTCGGTTTTGTTTTGATGATCTCCCAATTTTCATCTTCTAAGAGATCGGGATGCACCCATATAGGTTGTCCATCTGGTGTTGGATAGGGAACCAATTCTTGAGACCCTTGAGCCATTTTAATCACCTTGAATGAAGTAGTGGTCTTCTTCTTCGATGATTTTGAAACTTGCCGACATGACACCATGTTAATAGAAGTGGAGTCGTAGTTTTCGTCGAAAGTCATGACTCCATTTTTCCAAATCTCATTGATCTTCTCTCTCACAACAAAGCATTGATTGAGAGGATGTGAGATCATCTGATGGTATGGACAGTATCGGGGATCATTGGTTTTGCCAACATCTCCTGGTCTTTTGGGCTCTGGCAAAGTGAGTTTGCCATTTGCAAGGAGAGCTTCAAAGATTTCTTCAACAACTTCATCGAACAGATATTTCTTTTCTACACGTTCTTTGAAGGTATCGGAGAGTTCAGGCCTTTTACCTGGAGTTTTGTTTTCAGCTTTCTTTGGCTGCTGAGGAGCTGACTTGGTCTGCACATTGAGAACCTCCTTTTTCTTTGGTTTTGAGGTTGTAACAGCAGTCGGCTCTTTCTTTGCTGATTTCTGACTGTTAAGATCTTTGATCACCATTTCAGCTTCCATTGAAGCTTCGAGAAGTTCTCCCAGGTTCTTTGATTTGTTGCCGATGATCATGGAGCGAATTTTTGCTCTCATATTGTTACGGCAGATGTCGACTAGTGTCGCTTGTGGTAGTACATCTGAGCATTTGTACGCCATTGCCTTCCATTTGTGAATGAAGTTGTATGTTGACTCATTCTCTCCCTGTTTTAGGCTGCAGAGTTGAGCCATACTAACAGGATGATCCTCACCTTGAAAGTGGGTCAGGAAGTGTGTCTCTAGCATAGCCCAGCTCTGGATGGAGTTCTCCGGCAGAGTGGAGTACCAATCAAAGGCTGTACCTTTTAGGGTACTTGCAAAGAGGCGAATCTTGAGGGCATCTTGATCCGCAATGGCTCCCGTCAGGATCTTGAAATGGATGACATGCTGTCTGGTTGAACCTTTCCCAGGATACGTCTGGAGAGTAGGTTGCTTGAATTTTGCAGGGAACGGAACCGAGTCCATCCATAAAAGGTAGGGTGGCTTGATCCCATGTTCCTTCAATGTATCCTCTTCTTTTGCTTTTGCGAGGATATCGTCCACGTCCTTTTTGGTAAGGGCGCGAGACTCATTGTTTTCTGCATTGCCCTCATCATCTTCATGATTCGGAGGGGTTTCCTTGTTAGGTGGTAGACGCTGTAGAGTGAGAATAAGGTTTTCCATCAGAGCCTCAATTCTCTGTTGTCCTTACTGTTAGACCCCGACCCAGACCAACGCGATTAGTGCTAATTAAGTGAACGTTTAGTCTTAAGTGAGTCCTAGTACTAGTTGGGTTAGAATGTGATTAGACTTAGTCTGGATTATAGTTTTGGGGATTTTGAGGACGTTTAGTATGAGTCAGACACGCTCAGGGACGCCCTGAGTGCACGTGTAAGAATGGGTTTTTGTTCTAGATTTTTGATGTGGATGTGATTTTTATTTCTCTTGAATGGCCTTATTATTTATGGCAACTTTCGTTTTTAAGCTGCATGCATTTGAGGCCCAGAAACCCAAGTTTTGGCCCAATAAGGGTAAATCTGTCTTTTCATGCAAAATCTGGGCACACTTTTCGAAGTCGTGAAACCATGTCAAAAGTATACTTTTCTGAAACTAGATTTTTCGACGATCGTTTTGTTCTTCTTCGTCGATTTCATCCGGGGTCCACAAGACCATGTTTTAAGCGTTTATAGTTCAGCTAGAGAGGGACCCACCTCTCAACCCATATAAAAAGTCTCTTACTCTCTCTCCTCCATTTTCTTCTTCCAAAAAAAATCCTGCAACGGTTGCCCTAGAGTGGAGTGGAGAAGGCAGCCCTCTCCTTGATCTTTTTCCCTTGAAACCATCTAGCAAGAAGGCTCCGATCTTCGATTCGTTTCCGCCATTCTCTTCCTCTCTTCGCGAGCTTCGATTGGGCACGTTTTAGAGCCAAACCCCTTCTACTATTCATCATCTTCAACCTCCCTTCACCTTGTTCAACGAGCTCAAGGTTAGTGTTCTTCTTTCATTCCTTCTTTTGATGTTCTTAGGCTCACCAAGAGCTTGTTTATCATGATTTCAAACCCATTTTCGAAATGGGGGTTTATGTTGGCCAAAATGTTGATTTTTGTATGCTCCATTTTGGGGGTTTTGTGTAGATCTCGTGGAGCACCCCTCATTGTTGGTTTTTGTGAAGCTTTCTTTGACTTTGGATTGAGGCAAGTAAACTTTTTGGGATTTTTCCATGTATATTGCATTAGGGTTCCATTTTTCTTCATTAAGGTATGACTTTTGTGTTGGTTCTCTTAATGCTAGTTATGTCTACACTCTTTCAAGCCATGCACTTCAGTTTCTCTATTGGTTTTGTCACTAATGATTTACTAAGTTCTTAGAATCATGTTGGTCTTGTAAGTTCATGAAATTGTTATGGGAATGCCTTGATGTTTCTCTTTGGAATAAATGGACAAATTTGTGGATGGAATGCTCTTTAATGTGTATAATGAATCCCTTGGAAAGCATGGAGGCTTGGGGAGTGCAGGTGGTAAAAATGTGGAAGTGAAGAAGGGAGAAAAAGTTGTAAAAATTCTGAACAGAATGCACTGCCCGTGCCTGTCGGTCAGCTGTCGGTCCGACTTCGGTCGACCGACAGGTCGACCGACACCAACCGAAATCTGTCGGTTCGAATTCCAGAGAGCAGCATTTCTGTCAGGACATCCCTCGGTTCGCTGTCGGTCAACCGACAGGTCGACCGACAACCAACCGAGGATCTGTCGGTTCAATTTCCAGAGAGCAACATTTTCTGTCTGGTCATCTGTCGGTTCACATTCGGTCAACCGAGGATCTGTCGGTTCAATTTCCAGAGAGCAGCAATTCTGGGCTGGGATCTGTCGGTCAAGCCTTCGGTCGACCGACAGATCGACCTCGGTTAACCGACGGTTAACCGAGCGTTGACCGACAGTTACAAAAAGGTACTGTTTTGAAGGATTTTGCAGGAATGAAAACTAGACTTGGTCTTAGACCCTTTTTGTTGACCTTGTGCACTTGAAATTTCCAAAATGTAATATACCTTCGGGGACACCAAGTTTTATTGAATTTCAACATTTGGGTTTCAATTCCACAAGGGTCAAAGATGTGGTCTTAGCCCATGCTTGATAAAGTTATGTTTGAACCTTTGTTTATGATGCTTTATGCACCATCATGTTCCCGTCTGATTTCCAAGTGCAAGTCGTTTTCAGGATGTGTTTCAAGAATCAAAAAGGGGATCATTTATTAAGTTGTAAGCATTAATGCTATGCTATTTTGCTAGTCTTGTTACGTCGTGCTCGTTAAATGATTTCCCTCTTGTTTTGTCGTGTTTCGATCGCGTATTGCCGTGTTTTGTGCATTCATGATATAAGTGAATTTCACTGAGCTTGGACCGCCCTTTTAGCTTGATCCACTACCTGGGGGTCCTTAAACTCGTGGACTGTCTGCAGACTAGTCGTGTCTTGAATTGACACATCGTGCGTGTTCGTGGTCCGGTTCCGCGGCCGGATACCCCGTCTACCTTGTGTGGCGTGGGATCGTGTTTCTTGTCGTGCTTGTCTTGCGTGCTTGCTCTTGTCATCATGTATGACGGAGAAAGGATGAGCTCATGTGGATTTATCTTTTCATGATATTATATGTATTCGTGCTAGTTTCGTAAGCATTGAAACGTGTATTTAAACTTTGAACTGTTTTAGCATTATTTCAATTATTCATGCCTAAATTGTTTATTTGCCAAACCGTCGTGTTTGATGCTTGTATTTTGGTGTCCAGGTGCCGGTGGTTTCGCGCGTGACGAGGAGTGCCCGGAGGAGGCTGTTGAGCCACCCCCAGCACTCGAGTGGCAGCCCAACGACGTCATCTAGACGCCGGTCGGGATCGTGATTCTCGTTTCACCTAGCTTGGGTTTTGTCGGGTTGTTCTTTTTGGGATTCCACATGTTGTATTGGCCTTTGTTGGCCTCTTGGGGGTTGTGTAACTGGAAGTAAAACACTTTGTCTAAATGTTAAACTTTATTCATGCTAGGAATGCTTTGACGACATTCTCTTTTGATACCTTGTCTCCATATTATATATGTTTCTTGTATCTTATCGTTCAAGATTGTATGAATTGTTTTGCTACACGCTTCCGCATACCCATTCGTGTGAGCTCGACCCGTGTCTTGGGATCCTCACCGCGGAAACCTGTGGGAAAATAAATGAAATTATATCAAAACAGCGGCGGCGGTGTGTTTTGAATAATCATGCCGCCGCGGCGCAGTCGCGGGCCCGGGTCCCGGTCCGGGGTCGCGACAGGACTGGTATCAGAGCGGGACATGTTTCAGGCAGTTAAAAGAAACTAGAAAGTCTTAGGAACGTGGCGAGGATTCGTGAGTTCGATAGAATGTTTGTCTAGACAACATGACCAACCCAAATATGTCTATATATGTGCTAACAAATTGTCTTGCAGCATCATGCCTCCACGTAAAGCCCCGAATCACAATGCTTCAGGCAGCAATCAGAATGAGACAGAACCGACTGAAAATCCTACTGCTACTCAGTTCCAACAATTGATGCAGGCCATGTTGGAGCAACAGAGGCAAGCCAATGAAACGCAAGCAAAATTTCAAGAGCAAATGGCTAAGAAAGACGAGGAAATGGCTCAAGTACAGAGGCAACTTCTAGAAGCCCTCCAAAATAGACCTCAGCATCAAGCCCCACCAAATGTGGTGTACCAGAATAGGGCTGATGATGTCAATGTTCTCTTCGAGAGATTTCGGAAGAGGGGACCCAAGGAATTCTCGGGGCAAGAGGACCCTTTGACGGCTGATGATTGGCTCGCGAACACGGCTAAGATTTTTGACGTTTTTGTTTGCACTGGCAGGGAGAGGGTGAACCTCACCGCTTCTCTATTTTATGGGCTTGCAGATGATTGGTGGCAAACAGTCAAAGAGCCATACCAGGTCATGGCAGATGAGGTTGCTTGGACGACCTTTAAGGCACACTTCACGGATAAGTACGTCCCCTCCCATGTTAAGAGACAGAAGGCAATTGAGTTCCAACAGTTGAAGCAAGGGAGTATGTCCGTTTTGGAGTATGTCACGAAGTTTGAGAGGCTTGCCAGATATGCTACCGAGCTTATTGACACTGAACAGAAAAAGATAACTAAGTTTTTGGAAGGACTGAATCCCATTCTCAAGAGGGATGTCTCGGGAATAATCCCACCAGTCACCTTTGATGAAGCAGTCAGTCGGGCATACAAATTTGAAGAGTTTAACAATGAGATAATCCAGGATAGAAAGCAGCACTACCATCAGCAAAACCAAAGACAGCAAGGTGGCAAGAAGCCAAGACAGGAACAGACTCAAGTTAGACAATCTGGTTGTAATCATTGTGGCAAGAATCACCCTACCCACGAATGCCGCAAGGCAACGGGTGCTTGCTTCAGGTGTGGAGGAATGGACCATGCAATCAAGGATTGCCCACACCTCCAGAGTCAAGCCAACAGATATCAGCAGCCAAGGCAGATGCCACCACAGAATCCAGCAGTACCAGTTCAGATGAGACCACCACAGCAACAACAGCAACTAGGCAGGCAAGTACCAAACCAGAATGCTCGTCCACCGCAGAATAGGAACAATCAGGGCAGACAGATTCAGCAGCAGAACAGGCCACACCAGCAGGGACGTGTATACAATATCAACCGTACTGACGCTGAAGCAGCGGGTGACGTCATAGAAGGTAAACTTCTTGTTTGTGGAGTAGAAGCACAGATCTTATTTGATCCAGGATCCACACACTCCTTTCTATCACCTTTGTTTGCAAAGAAGATTGATGCACAGCATGCAGAATTGGAATATAATTTGACTGTCACCACACCCGTAGGTAGACATGTTGTTTGCACGACCTTTTACCCTAGTTGTCAGGTTTTGTTAGGAGATATCAAATTACCGGCCAACCTCATAATTTTAGACATGCATGATTTTGACATTATCTTAGGCATGGATTGGTTAGAGACCTACCATGCTACCATGGATTGTTTTGGTAAGACCATTACCTTCAGATTGCAAGGGCTACAGACAGAGTTGATGTTTCAGGGAAATAGGAAGAAGTCTTCCAGTGGGTTCATTTCAGCTTTGAAAGCTAATAGATTGGTGGGCAGTGGGTGTGAGGCGTTTATAGCGTTTATCACGGAGGATAAACAGTCCCAAGGGGTGGAGGATATCCCCGTAGTGTGTGAATTTCCGGATGTTTTTCCAGATGAAATCCCGGGTTTACCACCAGTTAGAGAAGTTGAGTTTACTATTGAACTCCTTCCAGGGACTGCACCGATCTCAATTGCACCTTATAGGATGGCTCCTGCAGAGTTAGGAGAATTGAAACTTCAGTTGCAAGAAATGTTGAGCAAGGGCTTTATTAGGCCAAGTGTTTCACCGTGGGGAGCGCCAGTTCTTTTTGTGAAGAAGAAGGATGGAAGCCTTAGAATGTGCATCGACTATAGAAGATTGAACCATGTGACCGTCAAGAACAAATACCCTTTGCCAAGGATAGATGAGTTGTTTGACCAATTACAAGGAGCAACACACTTTTCCAAGATAGACTTGAGGTCAGGGTATCATCAGTTGCGGGTTAGAGAGTCTGATGTGGCGAAGACAGCTTTCCGAACGAGATATGGGCATTATGAGTTCTTAGTGATGCCCTTTGGTTTGACAAATGCGCCCGCAGTCTTCATGGCTCTCATGAACAAGGTTTTTGCAGAGTTTCTAGATCACTCTACCGTGGTGTTCATTGATGATGTCCTCGTGTATTCTAAGAGTAAGGAGGAGCATGAAGAGCACTTGAGGACATCGTTGCAGCTTTTGAGAGACCACCAGCTCTATGCGAAGTTGAACAAGTGTGAATTTTGGCTAGAGCAAGTTTCCTTTTTGGGTCACATTATTTCGAGAGAAGGATTAGCAGTTGATCCAGCCAAGATAGAAGCAGTCATCGAGTGGAAGAGACCCAGCAGTGTGACAGAAATTAGAAGCTTTTTGGGGTTAGCAGGATACTATCGGAGATTTGTCCAAGGTTTTTCGTCTATTGCAGCACCATTGACGAAGTTGACCCGGAAAAATGTCCCTTTTGTTTCGACTGATCAGTGTGAAGGCAGCTTTCAGGAGTTGAAGAAGAGGTTAACCACAGCCCCAATCCTCACATTACCATCGGGCAGCGGTGGATTTGTTGTTTTTACGGATGCGTCCAATGTGGGATTAGGTTGTGTATTGATGCAAGATGGCAAGGTGATTGCCTATGGTTCGAGACAGTTGAAGAATCATGAGGTTAATTATGCAACGCATGACTTGGAGTTGGCAGCAGTAGTTTTTGCTTTGAAGATGTGGAGGCACTACCTCTATGGGGAGAAATTCGAAGTTCATTCCGACCACCGAAGTTTGCAATATTTGTTTTCACAGAAGGAATTGAATATGAGACAGAGACGGTGGATGGAGTATATTAAAGATTATGACTTCCCAATCAAGTATCATCCGGGCAAAGTGAACGTTGTGGCAGATGCATTAAGCAGAAAGTCAGCAGTGATGGCTAGTTTGAGAGGAGTTAGTGTTCTCCAACAGTTGGAAGAACTGGGAGTAGAGGTACAACACTTGAGGAGAGGTGTCTTAGTGGCAAATATGACCGTGTTTGAGCCTACCTTCATCCAAAGAATCAAAGATAGTCAGTTGCAAGACCCAGAATTGGCCAAGATTGTAGATCAGATTGCAGAACGTCCAGATTTCAGAATTTCTGATGGAGTGTTGTATTTTCGTGACCGGTTGTGCGTGCCGAATGTTGATGATTTGAAGAATGAAATTATGATTGAAGCTCACCATACTAGATACTCTATACATCCGGGTAGCACGAAGATGTACCATAACTTGAAGAGCAGATTTTGGTGGAATAATATGAAGCGAGAGATAGCAGCTTTTGTATCTCGTTGCTTGACTTGTCAGATGATCAAGGCAGAACATCAGAAGCCTCCTGGGTTGTTACAGCCTTTGGAGATTCCGGAGTGGAAATGGGAGCATATCACTATGGATTTTGTCTCCGGTTTGCCTAATACCAAGAGAGGAAACAATGCAATTTGGGTTATAGTTGATCGTCTTACGAAGTCTGCGCACTTCCTTCCGATGAAGACTGGGAACATGATGCATATGGCACCACTCGCTAAACTATTCATTGACGAGATTGTTAGCAAACATGGTCAGCCCGTCTCCATCACTTCCGACAGAGATAGCAGATTTGTTTCGAGATTTTGGAAATCTCTTCTTGAATCCATGGGGTCCAAACTTCAGTTCAGCACAGCGTATCATCCTCAGACCGATGGTCAGTCAGAGCGGACGATACAGACTCTTGAAGATATGCTACGTGCTTGTGTGTTGGATTTCAAGGTCCAGTGGGATGAGAACCTACCTCTTTGCGAGTTTGCGTACAACAATAGCTACCATTCTAGCATTGGAATGGCACCGTTCGAGGCACTCTATGGTAGGAGGTGCAGAACTCCAGTCTGTTGGGAAGAAGTCGGTGTGCGTAGTTTTCATGGACCGACTATAGTTGGAGAGACAAGCGACAAGGTTAAACAGATTCAGGACAGATTGAAGATCGCTCGAAGCAGACAGAAAAGTTATGCTGACACTCGCCGGAGAGAATTGCAATTTGAAGTGGGTGACAAAGTGTTCTTGAAAGTCTCACCGGTCAGAGGTACTCTAAGATTTGGAAAGAAAGGAAAATTGTCCAGCAGATACATTGGCCCATATGAGATTTTGAGCAAGATTGGAAATGTCGCTTACAGGCTTGCGTTACCGCCAGAACTCTCAGGGGTACATAATGTCTTTCACGTCTCTATGCTCAAGAAGTATGTTCACAGTCCTTCTCACATTATTCCACACGAGCCTCTTGAGATTCGAGAAGATGCGTCGTATGTGGAGAGACCGGTTAGAATCATCGATACCCGAGAGCATGAGTTGAGAAATCGGACTATCCATTGGGTCAAAGTGCTTTGGGAGAACCACGAGCCAGAAGAAGCCACATGGGAATTGAGAGATCAAGTCCAAAAGAAGTATCCACACCTGTTACCAGAGGTAAGATTGTTTATATTTGGTGGACCAAATATCCTAAGGGGTGGAGGATGTTAGACCCCGACCCAGACCAACGCGATTAGTGCTAATTAAGTGAACGTTTAGTCTTAAGTGAGTCCTAGTACTAGTTGGGTTAGAATGTGATTAGACTTAGTCTGGATTATAGTTTTGGGGATTTTGAGGACGTTTAGTATGAGTCAGACACGCTCAGGGACGCCCTGAGTGCACGTGTAAGAATGGGTTTTTGTTCTAGATTTTTGATGTGGATGTGATTTTTATTTCTCTTGAATGGCCTTATTATTTATGGCAACTTTCGTTTTTAAGCTGCATGCATTTGAGGCCCAGAAACCCAAGTTTTGGCCCAATAAGGGTAAATCTGTCTTTTCATGCAAAATCTGGGCACACTTTTCGAAGTCGTGAAACCATGTCAAAAGTATACTTTTCTGAAACTAGATTTTTCGACGATCGTTTTGTTCTTCTTCGTCGATTTCATCCGGGGTCCACAAGACCATGTTTTAAGCGTTTCTAGTTCAGCTAGAGAGGGACCCACCTCTCAACCCATATAAAAAGTCTCTTACTCTCTCTCCTCCATTTTCTTCTTCCAAAAAAAATCCTGCAACGGTTGCCCTAGAGTGGAGTGGAGAAGGCAGCCCTCTCCTTGATCTTTTTCCCTTGAAACCATCTAGCAAGAAGGCTCCGATCTTCGATTCGTTTCCGCCATTCTCTTCCTCTCTTCGCGAGCTTCGATTGGGCACGTTTTAGAGCCAAACCCCTTCTACTATTCATCATCTTCAACCTCCCTTCACCTTGTTCAACGAGCTCAAGGTTAGTGTTCTTCTTTCATTCCTTCTTTTGATGTTCTTAGGCTCACCAAGAGCTTGTTTATCATGATTTCAAACCCATTTTCGAAATGGGGGTTTATGTTGGCCAAAATGTTGATTTTTGTATGCTCCATTTTGGGGGTTTTGTGTAGATCTCGTGGAGCACCCCTCATTGTTGGTTTTTGTGAAGCTTTCTTTGACTTTGGATTGAGGCAAGTAAACTTTTTGGGATTTTTCCATGTATATTGCATTAGGGTTCCATTTTTCTTCATTAAGGTATGACTTTTGTGTTGGTTCTCTTAATGCTAGTTATGTCTACACTCTTTCAAGCCATGCACTTCAGTTTCTCTATTGGTTTTGTCACTAATGATTTACTAAGTTCTTAGAATCATGTTGGTCTTGTAAGTTCATGAAATTGTTATGGGAATGCCTTGATGTTTCTCTTTGGAATAAATGGACAAATTTGTGGATGGAATGCTCTTTAATGTGTATAATGAATCCCTTGGAAAGCATGGAGGCTTGGGGAGTGCAGGTGGTAAAAATGTGGAAGTGAAGAAGGGAGAAAAAGTTGTAAAAATTCTGAACAGAATGCACTGCCCGTGCCTGTCGGTCAGCTGTCGGTCCGACTTCGGTCGACCGACAGGTCGACCGACACCAACCGAAATCTGTCGGTTCGAATTCCAGAGAGCAGCATTTCTGTCAGGACATCCCTCGGTTCGCTGTCGGTCAACCGACAGGTCGACCGACAACCAACCGAGGATCTGTCGGTTCAATTTCCAGAGAGCAACATTTTCTGTCTGGTCATCTGTCGGTTCACATTCGGTCAACCGAGGATCTGTCGGTTCAATTTCCAGAGAGCAGCAATTCTGGGCTGGGATCTGTCGGTCAAGCCTTCGGTCGACCGACAGATCGACCTCGGTTAACCGACGGTTAACCGAGCGTTGACCGACAGTTACAAAAAGGTACTGTTTTGAAGGATTTTGCAGGAATGAAAACTAGACTTGGTCTTAGACCCTTTTTGTTGACCTTGTGCACTTGAAATTTCCAAAATGTAATATACCTTCGGGGACACCAAGTTTTATTGAATTTCAACATTTGGGTTTCAATTCCACAAGGGTCAAAGATGTGGTCTTAGCCCATGCTTGATAAAGTTATGTTTGAACCTTTGTTTATGATGCTTTATGCACCATCATGTTCCCGTCTGATTTCCAAGTGCAAGTCGTTTTCAGGATGTGTTTCAAGAATCAAAAAGGGGATCATTTATTAAGTTGTAAGCATTAATGCTATGCTATTTTGCTAGTCTTGTTACGTCGTGCTCGTTAAATGATTTCCCTCTTGTTTTGTCGTGTTTCGATCGCGTATTGCCGTGTTTTGTGCATTCATGATATAAGTGAATTTCACTGAGCTTGGACCGCCCTTTTAGCTTGATCCACTACCTGGGGGTCCTTAAACTCGTGGACTGTCTGCAGACTAGTCGTGTCTTGAATTGACACATCGTGCGTGTTCGTGGTCCGGTTCCGCGGCCGGATACCCCGTCTACCTTGTGTGGCGTGGGATCGTGTTTCTTGTCGTGCTTGTCTTGCGTGCTTGCTCTTGTCATCATGTATGACGGAGAAAGGATGAGCTCATGTGGATTTATCTTTTCATGATATTATATGTATTCGTGCTAGTTTCGTAAGCATTGAAACGTGTATTTAAACTTTGAACTGTTTTAGCATTATTTCAATTATTCATGCCTAAATTGTTTATTTGCCAAACCGTCGTGTTTGATGCTTGTATTTTGGTGTCCAGGTGCCGGTGGTTTCGCGCGTGACGAGGAGTGCCCGGAGGAGGCTGTTGAGCCACCCCCAGCACTCGAGTGGCAGCCCAACGACGTCATCTAGACGCCGGTCGGGATCGTGATTCTCGTTTCACCTAGCTTGGGTTTTGTCGGGTTGTTCTTTTTGGGATTCCACATGTTGTATTGGCCTTTGTTGGCCTCTTGGGGGTTGTGTAACTGGAAGTAAAACACTTTGTCTAGATGTTAAACTTTATTAATGCTAGGAATGCTTTGACGACATTCTCTTTTGATACCTTGTCTCCATATTATATATGTTTCTTGTATCTTATCGTTCAAGATTGTATGAATTGTTTTGCTACACGCTTCCGCATACCCATTCGTGTGAGCTCGACCCGTGTCTTGGGATCCTCACCGCGGAAACCTGTGGGAAAATAAATGAAATTATATCAAAACAGCGGCGGCGGTGTGTTTTGAATAATCATGCCGCCGCGGCGCAGTCGCGGGCCCGGGTCCCGGTCCGGGGTCGCGACACTTACTCCAACTGCTGGATGCATGTAGTTACATCATCATGTTGTGTAGGCGGCTCAGAACTTGTAGCCAAGACGTTCATCCCTCGGAATTCGAACGAAGAAATCGTCCTGGTGATTGAGCTAGGGCTCATTCTTCTAGATGAAGAATCTGAGGAGTGATTATTCCGGTGTCCTTGGCTTAGAGGAGTGGAGGATTCTTCTAGATGTGTTCGTGTCCGGGAGACGCTGCGAGTCACCGGACGTCTAACTCTGATTTTGGTTGCTGACTTCTGGCGTTTTCTGGTTTTGCCAACCATATGAACAGGAACGAATTGGTCAGGTCTTTCTTTTTCGACCCATTTGTTTGAGACATGGAGATTAGAACACTGGGTTCTTTGTTTCTTAAGTCTCTTTTATCGATATGCTGCACGGCGACGCATACGACGAGCAATTTGAGCTTCAGTCAGCTCTGGCTGGGCTTTGGCGATGAAGGATGTAGTCCCTCGTGCGCAGCAGCCGAGCTTATCTTCTTTGAGGCTTGGCAAGGACAGAATCTGGACGCGGTCCTTCGCCTGTCGCAGTGAAGATTTGAATTTTGCGAGCTCGGCCCCTGTTGAGATGAAGGGTCGACTCGCAGGAGTGCAGGCTTCAACATGTTTTTGCGGAGGCCTAATGATGCAGGATTTGATTTTGGGCTTGTAAGAGCAAGCCGGCTCATGATGATTTTGTTTGTTCTTTGGGTGGAGGGTAGGTTTCTCTTCTTTCATATAAGAGAGAGGGTAAAACCGATTCTCCTTGAGAGGGGCCAGGTATGCTGGCTTTGCAGATGTTCGGGACGTCCGTTGCTTTGGTGAGGATCCCGGGGACCAAGTTTTTGGGTAAACCTGGTTTCTTGTGGGTTAAGACTTCGTGGGAGCGCCACGGGCTTCAGGCTTTTTGTTGTTCGCCCTTGGTGCCATGTTAGTGACACGTTGCGCGACGATTTTCTGCTTCTTGGCAGGTACAGTGTCTTCTGCGGGGAGTGGGAATGGTCCCAGTTACCCGGAGACGATGGTCCGGGGAGTTGAAGTTGACCCGGTGTTTGGAGAGTTGTCGAGGGAGATGACACTTCGGCAACTGGCAGGGCGCTTATGCATGTTTTGCTTGTCTTGAAGCATAAGCTGGTACTTGTTCTCATCGAAAGTGATGGTCAATGAAGCTGCCATTGTTAGTTTTGGAAAACTTCTGAAATAAGACCAAATTCATTAGTAATCATAAGAATATGGTGATCATAAATGGAGAACAACCATGGTTTTGTCTTTTCAAATCACTTGAGCGGACATGGCCCAGCCCAAGGACGATGACGAAGGCAAAAAGCCATAAAGGATACAATTGTTCTAAAATGCAAGTATGGTAGGCTCAGAGTGAGCGTTCCAGTGACTGCTAGAAGCAATTGTAGACTTTAATTCAAATTACCGAAAAGCAAGGCTCACTCGAGGTAAAATGATATAAGGTTGGAGATACAAATGTATCGGTCGCGAATACAGTAGATCCGAAAGGGCGTACTAGCACCGCTAGGCACAAATGTTGCAAATCGCATCCTTGGGAAGGACACGAGATGGGATTTTTTTTTAAAAGGTCAAATTTGGGTTCATAAAGGAGAGCAACTGGTACTCCAATCCGAACCACAACTCAACATTTCTGCGAGCGTTAAATCCGAAAGAGAAAGGGACCAGAATTTCTTAAATGTGAATCTAGTATCGACGGAAGTTTTTTTTTTTTGAAAGGTCAAGATTAAATTCATCAAAGAGAGTAAATGGTATTCCAATCCGAACCACAACTCAACATTTCTGCGAGCGTTAAATCCGAAAAACAAAGGAACCAGAATTTCTCAAATGTGAATCCAGTATTGACGGAAGTTTTTTTTTTTGAAAGGTCAAGATTAAATTCATCAAAGAGAGCAAATGGCGTTCCAATCCGAACCACAACTAAACATTGCTGCGAGCGTTAAATACGAAAGGGAAAGGAACCAGAATTTCTCAAATGTGAATCCAGTATTGACGGAAGTTTTTTTTTTTTGAAATGTCAAGATTAAATTCATCGAAGAGAGCAAATGACGTTCCAGTCCGAACCAGAACTCAACATTTCTGCGAGCGTTAAATCCGAAAGGGTAAAGAACCAAGATTTCTCAATTCTGAACTCAATAATGACGAGAAATTTTTTCTTTCTTTTTTTTTTCTTTTTTTTTTTGGAAAATGTACATAGGTTTCCAATTCGATCTTATGAAACCTTAGTAGATAGATTAGCCCCCAGGTAAGGGTAGGATTACTTAATGAACTCGCTTGGAGGACCCTTGCCTCGAACAGTCTAGCTGTCTCCACACTCTGGACAAGGCTTTTCTTGAATCCACTTTAGTCAAAGAGCGCAATTGATGCAATCTTAGTTTTTTTTATTTTTTTTTTTTTTTGAAAAATTTCTAATGAACTCATCAAAGAGAACAAGTAGTGTTCCAATCCAAACCACAACTCAACATTTCTGTGTGCGTTAAATCCGAAAGGGAAAGAACCAAGATTTCTCAATTTTGAGCCCAAAAGAAAGAAAACTGATTTTTTTTTTTTAAATTATAATTTTTTTGAAATCCCAATTGGACTCATCAAAGTGAAAAGATGGCCCAATCCTCGATATGAACGATAGCTGCAAACTTTTCTGTGAGCTATCAAGTTCAAAGAGGAGAGGATCAAAATTTCTCAAAGTTGATTCTTGAGAAAGAGAGATCATTTTTTTTTTTTTGAAAGAATTTGAAATGAAGGTATTTTTTTTTCTTGAAATCCCAATTGGACTCATCAAAGAGAAAAGATGGCCCAATCCCCGATATGAACGATAGCTGCGAACATTTCTGTGAGCTATCAAGTTCGAAGAGGGAAAGATCAAAATTTCTCAAAGTTGAGTTTTTAAGAAAAAGAGATCAGATTGTTTTTTTTTTTTTTTTTTTGAAGTGAGAAAGAACAATTGAAATCCCATCTCATGTTTTTTTTTTTTAGATGCAAGATGCAACATAGGCCACCAATTAGAAAGGAGCCAAGGGATCAAAGCATCACGTTCTCAAGTCAATGTGTCCCACCGGGTATGCCAACTTGATGGACCCTCAGAATCTTCCGTCCTCTCCTTCCACACCCCGGGGGCTGACCTGGGTCTCGGCGGAGGAGGGAAAATCGCGGGTATCAACATTTTCGTATGGGTATGCCAGATTTACTTTCTACTTGGAATTTGGAATGGTGATGATCCGGAGATTCACCTTCACAAGTGGAAAGGAAATCAATCATTTTTTCTAACTTATCAAATTGCATAAATATTAAGAAAGAGACAAGTTTGTTTTTTGAGAATGCCGTAGGAGACATTTTTGTTTGTTTGCCGCGAAAGGCGATTTTACTGTGAAAGGCGATTTTACAAAACTCATCAAATATGAAAGACAAGAATTGTGATTTTCTTTTTGTCTCTTTAAGAAATACAAAATACAATAGAAAAGTAAGAAAAGGGATCTAACTTCTCAGGAGATTGTGGGGACACATTGAGATCGACGGTCGCAAGTCATGTATGGACTTCGCCATCGTCCTTCAAATGAGAACATGTGATGCTTTGATTCTTTGGCTTGGCTCCTAACCTCGGTTTTTTAAAGGACAAGGACCAAGAGGAGGTCCTATATCCAATGAAAAACCAAGTAAACGGGCAGAAAAGCCGCGTTTAGGCCATGTTGTAGAAGGAGGGGACCTTGGGGGGGTGGCCCCCCAAGGGACGTTGATCACCTTGCGGTGCTTCTGGGGGCAAAGCGGCAGGACTTCGTCTCTCTCTTAGATTTTCTGGATTTTCAGAGCTTGGGATTGCACTTGGGATTCTTTCCTCTTTTCTTTTATTCTTGGAACCCACCTCTTTTTATAGGCTTTTGGTAGCCATGAGGTGATTATGGGCATTAATAGCCATGATGAGAGAATTGATGAGGAGTTACAAGTTGATTTTGTAACTCCTTTTTCATGGCTTGTGATTGGCCGATGAAGGTAGTAGGCATTTAATTCCATTTAAGCTTCATGATAATGGGAGTTTCATAGGTTAAATGACATGATTGCTTGGATTTATAACTCCTAAATGCTTGAATCTGATTGGGCCGTCCAAAATAATGAGTTAATGATCGCATTAAGTTGTCATAAACGGGTCAATTAACGTCATTAAGTGGTCGCCAAGGCATGTGAGGAGTCGAGGGCCGCGCTGCGCCTTTTGAGATTCTTTTTGCGATCATCACAGGTGGATCCACGCATTGTTTGATGTCGGATTGTTGTGCAATTTCAAACATTGATTGATGTTGGTGGGCCGGTGACATCTGTCTTGTCGATTTCACGATCGGTCGGACAGAAAGTATACTTTCTTGGTTAGCCGGTTGGCGATCTTGGGGCGATCGGTGATGATTTCATGCTTTTGACGGCGGATCCAAGATCCCGGTGAAGATCAGTCATTTTCAAGCATCAAACATTGGATTTTCAGAAAATCACAGAGGCAGGAATGCTCGAAACGCGAAAAAGATTGAAAAACGAGCATTTTGGTGCAAAATCCGGCGACCTTAGGGTTTTGCCCTTTTGGTCGCTGAGCTTCGTTTTCGGCCGATTTTCCATCTTTTTTATTCCTTCTTTCTTCTGTATTTTTCTTGACATTTTCCCTCAATTATTGACTTGGTTTTCTTGGAGAAAAGTTGACGAGAGCCCGTGCAAAACCGGAACACAAAGTTTCCATTTTTTCGGGAAAACCGAAGACTTTGTAGGAGATTTTTCGTCAAGAGTCGAAACTAGGTCAAACGATGTCGGAATGACCTGAAAATTGAGGTGAAGCTTCTTGAGCAGTCGATAGGACCAACCATGGGCTTTTATTTGAGTTTGAAGCCATTTGGGGTCCCATCGATGCTTGACTTGATTTTACTGCGGGGAAACTGCCGAGCTTTGATATGTGGTCAAACGATGTCCGATTGACCTGAAATTTGACAGGGAGCCTTTTGGAGTCATTTTGAGACGTTCCATTAGCTCCGTCTTGGATGTCATGGTCCCGGGGTGCTCCGCCGCCGGTAGGCTTGATTTTCTTTTGTAGCATCGAAACCTGGTCAAACGTTGTTGGAATGACCTGAAATTCGACGTGCAGCCTTTTGGAAGCATGTTGAAGCCACTCATGTACTTGGTTTGATGAGTGATGGTTTCGGTGGTTTCCGCCACCGGGAGGCTTGATTTTGCTGCTCGTGCGTTGATGGAGGTCAAATGTTGTCGGTTTGACTTGAAATTTGGCATGGAGCCCTTTGAAGACATTCTGGAGTCATCCGTAGGCTCTGATCGAAGTTTGGGTGTCTTCGATGATGTCGCCGCCAGGAGCGCTTGTTTTAGCTATCGGAGCAGTGAAGTTAGGCCAAACGATGTCGAATTGGCCCGTAACCTCAGGTGTACCCCTCTTTTGGCTGTCTTGAAAGATCTTTTAGTTTTTGTCTGATTCTGAAAAGATCTGATGTTTGAAGTAGCTTTGCCTGTTTTGTAGCAGGATGCAGCTTCACGAGGCTTCTTGATGTTGAGGAGACATAGTGACTTTTTTGGTGTCAACAATGTCTAGGATAGCCTTGACTTTGGTGGGGTCAAGTTCTATTCCGGCTTTCCGAACTATGAATCCGAGAAACTTACCTGATGAGACACCGAAGAAGCATTTTAATGGATTCATCCGCAATTTGTGTTTGCGAAGTCGGAGGAAGACTTTTCGAAGATCGTTGAGATGATCTTCTTTCCTTCTGCTTTTGACGGCGAGGTCGACATAACATTCGACTTTCTTATGTTGCATATCTTGGAATAATTTCATCATAGCCCTCTGATATGTTGCACCTGCATTTTTCAGACTGAATGGCATGACAGTGTAGCAATACATGCCAAATGGAGTCCGAAATGATGTATGTCTTTCATCTTCAGGATACATCTTTATCTAATTGGAGTCAGAGAATCCATCCATGAATGTCATTCGCTCAAATCCACTGGTGTTGTCAATCATCACCACTAGTAGGAGAGCATGTATTCATCCTTAGGGCATGCATTATTTAGGTCCTTGTAGTCGATACAGACCCTTATCTACCCATTTTTCTTTGTCACGGGCACGATGTTGGCTAACCATTCAGGATGCTATTCCTCGCGGATGAAGCCAACGCTTTTGAGTTTCTAAACTTCTTGTTCAATTTTGTCCATCACATCAGGACAAAATCTTCTTTGGCCTTGTTTGATAGGCTTGATTTCTTTTTGCAGATTGAGTTTGTGGATTGCTATTTTGGGGTCTAAGCCGGGCATTTCAGCATAAAACCATGCAAAACAATCAACAAACTCACGAAGAAAAGAGATATACTCGGGTAACTCATCATCCTTTATACTCTTGCTTATGAATATAGGACGTGGGTTATCAGGTATTCCCAAGTCTATCTTTTGAGTAGGATCTTCTGTTGGAAGGTTTGAAGGTGGTTCCTCCACAATATTTTCGGAGGCTTCCAACTCAACAAGACCTTCTGAAGTTCTAGTGGCATTTACAGACCAGGGCTCTGCTTCTGTCCATGGGTCTTCTTGATCGGTAGTCTTCTCAAGACTTGCAATGAGATGATCCCAATCACCTGTTGAAACTGGGTCGAAGTAGGGTACTTATTTTGGAGACGATGGTTCTTCTGGGTCAGAAAACCGCGCGTATGTATCATCAGACAATTTCTCTTCATTGTCAGAGAAATCATACCAATTGGAGGAGCTTCCTGGATCCTTGACGGGTTACTCTTCAAAGAGATATCCAGGGAGATCAATGTCTTCATGGACACGAGATGTTGAGGCTTGGTCAGCAAAATGACTTTGCAGCCTTTGTGTCAACTATCTCATGGGAGTGTTAGGATCATATCCCAACCCGTATGAAGACTTGTCTTCATGATGGTGGACTTTCCAATCTTCCGATTGACTTTTGGTCAGGGTGGGTTCCAATGGTGTGAGAATACCACGGCCACCTCCCAAACCGATTAGATTCTGAGCGTCATATCTCATTTTTTTCATGATAGCTTGTGCCATTTGACTATATAGGAGTAGTTGAGGCATACCTTCATTTTGAAAAAGGTTCAAGCGGAGGATTTGATGAAGATACTCCCGATCTATGGAAGAAGGTTGTTTTTTCTTCCACAGAAGTTGCCGGAACGACGAAGGAAGCAGACGTAGCATCTTCTACGTCAGCAGGTGTCTCCAATGGAGTGAGAGCGGGTTGAACTCGCTGAGTATCAGCTTGGCTTGACGCTGTGTTGTCTTCTGGCTTTGAGTCTGAATCTTTGTCATGCATAATAGACACAAAGGAGAAAGCGAACTTGCCCCCAACCTTTCGTTTTGTCTTCTTTTCTTTGGTGGTGATTACCAAAGGCTTTGAAGAAGATTTAAGGGAGACAACAAAGGGAGAATGATTGCTCTCTTCGGATTTGCTGGAAGGTTTGTTTTCTTCCGGTGATTGCTGAGGAGCTTACCCTTATCTTTCTGGAGATTTTTGTCAAAGGGTGTTGTTTCTTCCTCTTCTTCTTTTCCATCTTTATACATCTGAGCATCTGCAAAATGGACGTCTTTGCCTTTGAAGGGCTTTTTGTCTGCAAACACTCGATGTATCAAGCCATCGTTGCTAACGAACTTGATGCATTGATGTAAAGTTGAAGGGACGACACAATTCTCGTGTATCCAGGGGCGTCCAAGAAGGATATTGTAGCATGAAAGAGTCCTTATTGCATATACAGTGACTTTAGAAATGAGATCACTGATTTGCAACTTGAACCTGATTTTGTCGATAGGCCTTTGAGCGCTCCTGTTATATCCAAAGATGGATACAGACGTGTGACTCAGCTTGCTAGGTGGAATGCCCAGCTCTTCGAGTGCAGAAATAGAGATGAGGTTAAGTGTAGAACCCGGGTCAATCTGGACTCTGTGTACTAGCATCTCTTTGATGTACCCCGTGAATACAAGGGTCGGTTGTGCTTTACCTCGCCAAATAGGAGGTCGTCCTTATCGAAGGCAATTGTTGCACTTGCTGTTTTTTGAACCGAGAGGCATTCAATGCTTGATCCCTCAGCTTTCTTCTTTTCTCCCTTTGAGGAAGTACTTGATTTTTTGACCCTATAGTCCATTTCAATTTGTAGGACCTTTGGGGCATGTTTGTCGACATCCGCATTCAGCCTTTGTAGTTCTGAAATGAGACTATCGCGAGTTTGTGAAGACATTCATAATAAGTCAAGGATGTGCAGTCGTGCAGGTATGTGTTTGAAGTGTTCAATCAAGTCATACTTGAAAGCCTCTTTCAGGCCTGCATTTTCATTATTGTTGCCGCTTGGGGCATTTACAACTTGCTTTCCCGAAGGATTTATATAAGAAGGAGAAGGTTGGTTATAATTTTTGTCGTAATCCCGGCTAGAGCAAGTACCTCTACCAACTTCAAGAGCTTCTAGAGAAAGGTCTTCTTTTAGAAGATCACTCTTAGGATCAAGGGGTTGATCCTTGTCATTTGCTGAAGACGTTTTTGTGGTAGCATTGCCGTCCTCAGTGATCACGTTGCATGGAGTTTCCGGGAACAAGTCCTGAACAGCATCCATCAACTTTTCTTCCTTGTTGAGTAATTTATCAGTCCAGACATCGTCTATGAGGTCAGGTATCTGGGACCAGTTGACTGGATTTTCATTAAAGAAGACTTCATTGGCAGTAGCTTCTTCAAGATGATCGGTCAGAAGAGGTGTGAGCTCCGATGTCATAGTTTCAGGAGATGAAGGCTGAGAAGATGATATCTCAGTGGAAGTCACCTGAGAAGATGTAGCTCTGGAAGATATACTACCAGTTGGGGAGTACGTGTCTTCGGCAGATGAAGTTTTAGAGGCACTATCATCCTGAGCTATCGCATCACAGGTTATCCCGATAGGAGATGCCCCCAGTGTAGATTGTTGGGAGTTGGACTCATCCTCAGATGTAAGAAGATCATTGACCCAGTAGTTTTCTCCATTTTCAGGAGTTGAATGAGGAAGTTCCTGTTGATTTTCAGGGAGTTCCGGTTCTGGATTTTGATTATGACGCAGGTCATTGATGCGATCTTGGTCCTACTCTATGGCAAGACGCTGCAAGATTCTTGCATATTCTTCAAGATCAGGCAAATGAGCCAAATCTTCTTCGACATCTGCTCCTTGTGGTTCATCAATGTTGGGTTCCACTGGAGTGTTTGCCGGTACTGGGTAGACAACATTTTCTTAAACAGCCTCTTGATCTTCTTTATCATCAGACCAGGATCCTTGTGGCTATAATGGGTTATACCAGATTACTGGCATAAGATGAGATTCGGGAATCCATTCCTCATCGGAGAGGTTCTCCTGTTTCAAGGTATTCATCCCACTCATTGGTATTACTGGCAGTATCACTGGACTCGTATCCATCCATGGAGAATCCAATTACCGAGTTGCAAGGGTATGATGCCCCCTGCGTAGTTTCATTTCTGTAATGTAAGACCCCAACCCGAGTGATCCTAAGTAATACTAATTAAGTCGCGTGTTAGTGCTAAGTTAATTAGTGCATTTTGGTTTAATTTGGATTAGAATAGCTCTCAATATAGCTTTGGGGAATTTTAAGTGTCTTGTGGATAGTGGGATCCTTTGGCGGTTCCTTTTTTATAGTCTTGCATGCACTTGGAGGTCTACTCGAGAATCCCATAATCTTTATCTTGGTCCCGTTTTACTTGCATGTTGATCCCGTACCCGTACGGAACCTCGAAACCCAATTTTCCTTGCATTGAGGGCAAAACAGTCTTTTTACACTAAATCTGTACTCAAAAGTTGATATCCCCAAAACCCACAAAACATATAATTTTTGGAAACTAGATATTTCGGTGACCATTTTCCTCTTCTTCGTCGAATTCGTTCGAGGTCCCGATCGTGATGATTTCAGCCTCTAAAGATTTTCTAGTAGTGGAGCCCACTCCCATTTGCTTTATATAGAGAACTCTTCTCCCTAATTTCCCTTTTTCCAGCACAACAACAGCAGCCTAGGGTTTTTCCCTTTCTCTTCTTCTTCTTGTTGCTCCTCCATCCTCTAACTCCACCAAGCTTGCACCAATAGCACAAATGGAAGGCATCATCTTCTTCCTCTCTACTAGAGCTCTCCATTGACACCATTTTTAGAGGGAAGCCACCCATTTTAGAACCTTCTTGAAGATCATCTTACCTTTTAAAGTTTTCCCTAGTAAGTTTTCCCTCCCAATCTCTTGATATTGTGTTCTCCTAGCTATAGAGAAGCTCTATCTTCATTATTGAAGGTTTCTTCTTCTTCATTCCTTGTTTAACCCATTTTAGGGTTTGTTCTTTGGGGTTTTTGTGTAGATTGTGTTCTTGGCTTAGAGGAGTTGTCTAGGAGCTTGTTTTCTAATTTTGAGACCTTGAGGGAAGTGGATGAATGGATGTTTTTAGCATTGAATAGTTTTTATGACAAATGTGGTTGGTTTTGTATTTCATTAATGTCTTGTTTCTACTTTGCATTCAATGTGATTAAATACTCATGAAAAGGGGTGGTTAGCCCATTTATTGCTTTGAAATGTGATTTTATAGCTTTTGTTTTACCTCTTGTCCAAGGCTTGAATGAAACTATGAGGTTTTGGTTATTATCCTTCTCTTTGTGATTGAATGTGGAAAAGGGATGGAGATTAATAGATGGATTCTTGGTGTATGTTGTGAGAAGTTTGGATGAAGATCATGAGAAGTTTAGTGGAGATTTGAGCCTTCCATTTGTGTGAAGAAATGGGGTTCAAAAGAGTTGTAAGAAGAGGAAAGAAGGAAGGAGCAGAACTGTTCCCGAACCCAGTTCTAGACAGTTCGCTCGAGCGAACTACCCAGAAAGGGGCTCGTCCCATTCCAGAGAACAATTCGCTAGAGCGAACCTAGGTCTGCTCGAGCGAACACTCCCAGCCTCCCATCCAGAGAGTTGCTAGTTCGAGCAAACTAATGTTTCGCTCGAGCTAGCCTGAACTGGGCAGGTCAGCTCGATCGAACCCTCCCAGAAACCATTCCAGAGACTCCTCTGCTCGAGCGAACTGTAATGTCCGCTCGAGCGATGGGTGCCGTTTCATAGGGGACATGTTTGGAGCTGAAATAAAATATTTATTTGACTGTGAGAGGTTCATTGGGATCCCCGTGGTGTCGGAAGATTTATTAAGTGATGTATGAAGCCCGGATGAGAAAGAAACCATAATCACTAAGTATTCATTGAAGTTTTGGGGACTTCCAAGTGTATACGGAACCCAGAATGTCTTCAAACTCAAAGAATACCAAGTTTTATTAAATAGACATACGGGATCCCTATTCACCTTGAACGAGTTTTGAACCCAATACTTGTCCCGACATTTTGAAAGTTTGTTTCACCCTTTTATTCTGGAAATTTATGATTTATGATATATCAATTCCGAAACATTGAAAGTGTACTTGTACTGTTTTACTAGTCTTGACATGCATACCCGACATGATATGACAGTTGTGCCTTTGAGCACCCCCGTCTTGCCCAATTATATTCTTGCTCTTGATTTGTTTTACACGTGACTTGATTTATACGATTTGACCTATGAGTCGGCACCACTAAGCTTGGGTAACCTTGTCAGTCTGATCTACTGACTTGGAGATCCCCCACTTGTCCCGCCAGCTGCAGTTTGGATCCCGCTACTCGGTTTATTAACCATGGTCTTGTCCCAATACCGCAGATTGTTATTGTGGTTCCTGATGCTCGGCTCGCTACCGTGGTCATGTCCCGTATAATATATACGTATATGTAAATTTCATTGTACCTCCTCACTTTTGTGACTGAGGTCAATGCCTTGATATGCTTGCTCTTATCACTTCGGTGATAGAGGATCTAGCTTCGTGTGGTTGTCATCTTGCTTGTTTCCCTAATACCTTGGTTACCTTTGCCCGTTTTACACTGCATATGTGTTTTTGAATAAATGTTTCGGCTACTCCTTGATAGTTATTGTTTAAACAAGTTTTTATGTTTTCCAAGATAAATGTTTTTATTTTTGAATAGCTATTTCTTTTCACCCACCTGCCAGACTGTCGTGTCTGATCTATTTCTTTGGTACTCAGGTCCAGTTGTCGGTTTCCCCGAGGAGGAGCATGAGGAGGCGGTCGGAGAACCGTAGCAGTTAGTCGAGTGGCACGCTGATGATGTTGTTTAAACATCCGGTTGCCTTAAGAGACGTCACGTTTTGGGGTTGTGGTTAATTATAATTTTGGTGGTTATTGTTTTGTTTTATTGGCCTTTGTTGGCCTCTAATTTTGGGGGGATTGAAATTAAATGATATATGTTCAAACTTTAACAGTACCTTTGGGTTACGCTATAGATCATTGCTCATTCTGATACTTGTTATTCAAATGCAATCAGTCTTATTATCATAGAAATGATTTACATGCTCGATTTGCTACACGCTTCCGCATTTAACAAAATATTCATATTGTTGTGATATCCTCACCACGGACACCTGTGGGATATCACGTGCACGGGTAATGTGTATTCTTTTATTAACCCGTGTACGCATTGGCATCAAACATACCTATGATCTTTATATGTCTCTTGCTTCACATTAGTCCTGATCCCGGATTTGGACCTTAAACCCGATCCAGGGTCGTGACACGTAATGAGGTGGCATGAAATCACCAAGGGTAAATTTTCTTACTGCCTTTGAAGTCATTGGAAGGAATTCTTCCGTTGCCCCTAGCGCAGCAGTGGAAGAAGTCTCTGCCTTTTTAGGGACTTCTTGTTTTGGTTGAGTCTTCTCCTGCTGTTTGAACTTGTGGAGTTGTCTCTTGGCTTGCCTTCACTGTTGAGCGGTCGGCTTTGTTTTGACGATCTCCCAATTTTCATCTTTTAGGAGATCGAGATGTACCCATATGGGTTGTCCATCTGGTGTTGGATAGGGAACCAACTCTTGGGACGTTTGAGCCATTTTTAGTACCTTGAATGAAGTAGTGATCTTCTCTTTTTGTGATTTTGAAGTTTGCCCACATGACACCATGTTAACGGAGGCAGACCCGTAGTTTTTGTCAAAGGTGATAACTCCATTTTTCCACATCTCGTTGATCTTTTCTGTCACAACGAAGCATTGATGGAGAGGATGCGAGATCATCTGGTGGTATGGACAGTACCGGGGATCGTTGATTTTGCCAACATCTCCCGGTCTTTTAGGCTCATGCAAGGTGAGTTTGTCATTTGCTAAGAGAGCCTCAAAGAGTTTTTCAACATCGTCATCGAACGGATATTTTTTCTCTACTCGTTCTTTGAAGGCATCAGAGAGTTCAAGTCTTTTACCTACAACTTTGTTTTCAGCTTTCTTTGGCTGCTGAGGAGCTGACGTGGTTTGCACATTAAGAACCACCTTTTTCTTTGATTTTGAGGTCGTAATGGTAATCGGCTCTTTCTTCGATGATTTCTGACTGTCGAGGTCTTTGATCACCGTTTCAGCTTCCATAGAGGCTTCTCGAAGTTCTCCCAGGTTTTTTGATTTGTTGCCGATGATCATGGAGCGGATCCTTGCTCTCATGTTGTTACGGCAGATGTCGACTAGCGATGCTTGTAGCAGTACATCTGAGCACTTGTACTCCATCGCCTTCCACTTGTGAACAAAGTCGTATGTTGACTCATTCTCTCCTTGTTTTAGGCTGCAGAGTTGTGCCATGTAACAGGATGATCCTCACCTTTGAAGTGGTCAGGAAGCGTATCTCCAGCATGGCCCAGTTTTGGATGCAGTCCTCCGGCAAAGTGGAGTACCAATCAAAGACTGTACCTTTTAGGGTACTTGCAAAGAGACGGATCTTGAGGGCATCTTGATCCACGATAGCTCCTGTCAGGATCTTGAAGTGGATGACATGCTGTATGGCTGAACCTTTCCCCGTATATGTCTGGAGAGTAGGTTGTTTGAATTTTACAGGGAACAGAACCAAGCCCATCCATTAGGAATATGGTGGCTTGATCCCATGTTCCTTCAGTGTATCCTTTTTTTTTGCTTTGGCGAGGATATTGTCAACGTCCTTTTTGGTAAGGGCGTGTGACTCATTGTTTTTTGCACTGGCCTCGTCATCTTGATGACTCGGAGGAGCTTGATTCTTTTCTTGACGCTGAAAAGCGAGAAGAAGATTTTCCATTGGAGTTTTGATCATTTGCTGACCTTGCTCCAATTGTTGGATGCATGCGGTCGTCTCATCAGGAGGTGGATTGTGAGGTGGCTCAAAATTTGTAGCCAGGACGTTCATCCCTCGGGATTCGAACGAAGAAATCATCCTGGTGACTGAGCAGGGGCTCATTCTTTTGGTAGAAGAGCTTAAGGAAGGGTTACTCCGATGTCCTTGGTTTGAAGGAGTAGAGGATTCTTCCAAATGTCTTCGTATCCGGGAGACGCTGTGAGTCACCGGACGTCTGACACAAATTTTGGTTGTTGACTTCTGGTGTTTTCTAGTTTTGCCAACCATATGGACAGCAACAACTTGGTCTGGTCTTTCTTTTTCGACCCATTTTTTAGAGACTTGAAGGGTAGAATGCTGGGTTCCTTGCTTCTCTTATCTCTTTTGTCGATATGCCGCAGTGCGACGTATACGACGAGCAATTTAAGCTTCAGTGAGTTCTGGCTGGGCTTTGGCAATGAAGGACATAGTTCCCCGTGCGCAACAGCCGAGCTTGTCTTCATTGAAGCTAGGCATGGACAGGATCCAAACGCGGTCCTTTGCCTGTCGCAATAAAGCTTTGGATTTCGCGAGTTCAGCTCCAGTTGAGATGAAGGGTTGACTCACAGGAGTGTAGGCCTTAGCAGGTTCTTGCAGAGGCCTAGTGATGCATGACTTGATTTTGGGCTTGTAGAAGCAAGCCGGCTCATGCTAGGTTGATTTGTTGGTCTGGCGGAGGGTAGGTTTCTCCTCTTTCATGTAAGAGAAAAGGTAGAACCGGTTCTCCTTGAGAGGGGCCAGGTACGCTGGCTTTGTAGATGTTTGGGACCTCCTCAGCTTCGGTGAAGGTCTCGGAGACCAGGCCTTGGGGCAGACTTGGTTTCTTGTATGTTGAGGCTTCGTGGGAGTGCCACGGGCTTCGGGCTTCTTTGTGTTTGCCCTTGGTGCCATGGTAGTGACACGTTACAGGGCGATTTTCTGCTTCTTGGCAGGTACAGTTTTTTTTACAGGGAGTGGGAATTGTCCCGGCGACCCGAAGACGATGGCCCGGGGAGTAGAGGTCGACCCGGTGTTTTGAGAGTTGTTGAGGGAGATGATGCTGCGGCAACTGGCAGGGTGCTTGTGAGTGCGCTTGTTTTGCTTATCTTGAAGCATGAGCTGGTACTTGTTCTCATCAAAAGTGATGGTTAATGAAGCTGTCATTGTTAGTTTGGAAAACTTCTGAAACAAGACCACATCCATTAGTAATTACAAGAATATGGTGATCATAAATGGAGAATAACTATGGTTTCGTCTTTTCAAATCGCTCGAAGGGACATGGCCTAGCCCAAGCAAGATGAGGAAGACAAAAAAGCCATAGAGGGTACAATTGTTCTAAATGCGAGTATGGTAGGCTCAGGGTGAGCGTTCCAGTGACTGCCAGAAGCAATTGTAGACCTTAATTTAAATGACTAAGAAACAAAGCTCACTCGAGGTAAGATGATATAAGGTTGGAGATACAAATGTGTCGGTCGCGAATACAGTAGACCCGAAAAGGCATACTAGCACTGCTAGGCACAAATGTTGCAAATCGCATCTTTTGAAAGGACACGAGATGAGATTTTCTTTTTGAAAGGTCAAGATTGGATTCATAAAGGAGAGCAAATGGTATTCCAATCCGAACAAAGGCTCAAACATTTCTGCGAGAACTGAGTTCGAAAGGGAAGGAACCAGAATTTCTCAAATCAGAACCAAAAAGTGACGGAAGTTTTTTTTTTTTTTCTTTGAAACGTCAAGATTGAATTCATAAAGGAGAGCAAATGGTATTCCAATCCGAACATATGCTCAAACATTTCTGCGAGCACTAAATTCGAAAGCAAAGAACCATGATTTCTCAAATCTGAACTCAAAAGTGACGGATGTTTTTTTTTTAAGGTATTTTTCTTGAAGATTTTTTTTAAAGCGTGCACATAGGTTTCCAATTCGGTCTTATGAAACCTTAATAAATAGATCAGCCCCCAAGTAAGGGTAGGATTACTTAATGAATCCGTTTGGAGGACCCTTGCCTCGAACAGTCTAGTTGTATCCACACTCTGGACAAGGCTTTTCTTAGATCCGCTTTGGTCAAAGAACGCAATTGGTGCAACCTTAGTGTTTTTTTTTAACCTTTTTTTTTTTTTTGAAAGATTTCTATTGGACTCATCAAAAAGAACGAATGGCCCCTCCAAATCCAAACGTTGGCTACAAACGATTTCCGCGAGCCATTGTCCGAAAAGGAAGAAACCAAAGTTTCTCAAATTTGAATCCAAAAGAGAGAAAACTAATTTTTTTTGTTTTTTAAAATCCCTATCAACTCATCAAAGAGAAAAGATGGCCCATTCCCCGATATGAACAATAACTGCAAACATTTATGTGAGCTATCAAGTTTGAAGAGGAGAGTGATGGACCCGAAAGAAATCTTCCGTCCTCTCCTTCCACACCCCGGGGGCTGACCTGGGTCTCGGCGGAGGAGGGAAAATCTCGGGCATCAACATTTTTGTACGGGTATGCCAGATTTACTTTCTACTTGGAATTTGGAATGGTGATAATCCGGAGATTCACCTTCGCAAGTGGAAAGGAAATCAATCCTTTTTTCTAACTTTTCAAATTGCATAAATATTAAGAAAAGAGACAAGTTTTTAGAATGCCGTAAGAGGCATTTTTGTTTGTTTGCCGTGAAAGGCGATTTTGCCGTGAAAGGCGTTTTTACAAAACTCATCAAATATGAAAGACAAGAATTGTGATTTCTTTTTGTCTTTTTAAGAAATACAAACTACAATAGAAAAGGAAGAAAAGGGATCTAACTTCTCAGGAGATTGTGGGGACACGTTGAGATCGACGGTCGCAAGTCATGTATGGGCTTCGCCATCGTCCTTCAAATGAGAACATGTGATGCTTTGATTCTTTGGCTTGGCTCCTAACCTCAGTTTTTTAAAGGACAAGGACCAAGAGAAGGTCCTATATCCAATGAAAAACCAAGTAAATGAGCTGAAAAGCCGCGTTTAGGCCATGTTGGAGAAGGAGGTGACATTGGGGGGGTGGCCCCCCAAGGGACGTTGATCACCTTGTGCTTCCGGGAGCAAAGTAGCAGGACTTCGTCTCTCTCTTGGATTTTCTGGATATTCAGAGCTTGCACTTGGGATCTATTTTCATCATTGCTTTTCTTCTTGGAATGGACCTCCTTTTATAGGCTTTTGGAAGCCATGAGGTGTTTATTGGCATTGATGGCCATGATGAAAGAATTGATGAGGAGTTACAAATTGATTTTGTAACTCCTTTTTCAAGGCTTGTGATTGGCTGATGAAGGTAGTGGGCATTTAATCACCTTTATGCTTCATGATGATGGGAGTTTCATGGGTTTAATGCCATGATTGCTTGGATTTGTAACTCCCAAATGCTTGGTTCTGATTGGGCCGTCCAAAATAATGAGTTAATGACTGCTTTAATGGGTCAATTAACGACATTAAGTGGTTGCGAAGGCATGTGAAGAGTCGCGGTCCGTGCTGCGCCTTTTGAGATTCTTCTTGCGATCATCACGGGTGGATCCACGCATTATTTGATGTCGGATTGCGATGCAATTTCAGACATTGATTGACGTTGGTGGGCCGGTGACATCTGTCTTGTCGATTTCACGATCGGTCGGACAGAAAGTGCACTTTCTTGGTCAGCCGGTTGGCGATCTTGAGGCGATCGGTGATGATTTCATGCTTTTGACAGCGGATCCGAGATGTCGACGAAGATCAGTGGTTTTGAAGCACCAAACATTGGATTTTCAGAAAATCACAGAGGCCAAGACACCCGAAACGCGAAAAGAATCGGAAAACGGACGATTTGGCGCAAAATCCGGAGACCCGGATTTCCAGGGTCGCCGGGCGACCATGCACCCAGGGTCGCCGGCGACCATAGGGCTTCGGCCCGTTTGGTCGCCGAGCGTCGTTTTCAGCCGTTTTTTCGTCTTTTTCGTTCCTTTTTTCTTCTGTATTTTTCTTGACATTTTTCCTCAATTATTGACTTGATTTTCTTGGAGAAATCTTGACGAGAACCCTCGCGAAATCAGAGCACAAAGTTTCCTATTTTTCGGGAAAGCCGAAGACTTTGTAGCCGATTTTCCGTCAAGCGTCGAAACTAGGTCAAACGATGTCGGAATGACCTGAGAATTGAAGTGAAGCTTCTTGAGCAATGGATAAGACCAACCATGGGCTTTTATTTGAGTTTTGAAGCCGTTTGGGGTCCCATCGATGCTTCACTTGATTTTGCTGCGGGGAAAATGCCGAGCTTTGATATGTGGTCAAACGATGTCCGATTGACCTGAAATTTGACGAGGAGCCTATTGGAGTCATTTTGAGACGTTTCATGGCTCCATTTTGGATTTCATGGTCCCGGATTGCTCCGCCGCCGATAGGCTTGATTTTCTCTCGGAGCATCGAAACCTGGTCAAACGTTGTCGGAATGACCTGAAATTTGACGTGCAGCCTTTTGGAAGCATGTTGAAGCCACTCATGTATTTTGTTTGATGAGTGATGGCTTCGGTGGTTCCCGCCGCCGGGAGGCTCGATTTTGCTGCTCGAGCATTGATGGAAGGTCAAATGTTGTCGGTTTGACTTGAAATTTGGCATGGAGCCCTTCGGAGACATTCTGGAGTCATCCATAGGCTTTGATCAAAGTTTTGGTGTCTTTGATGATGTTGCCGCCGGGAGCGCCTGTTTAGCTATCGGAGCGGTGAAGTTGGGCCAAACGATGTCGGAATGACCTGAAACCTCAGGTGTACCCCTCTTTTAGCTTGTCTTGAAGGATCTCTCAGTTTCTGTCTGATTCTGACAAAATCTGATGCTTGAAGTAGCCTTGCCTATTTTTAGCAGGATGCAGCTTCAGGAGGCTTCTTGATGTTGAGGAGACATATTGACTTTTTTGGTGTCAACAGAGAGGATCAAAGTTTCTCAAAATTGAATCCAAGAAAGAGAAATCAGATTTTTTTTCCCAAAATGACAAAGAGTGAACGAAATCCCATCTCATATATATATATATATATATATATATATATTTAGAAGCAAGATCCAACATAGGCCACCAACTAGAAAGGAGCCAAGGAATCGAAGCATCACGTTCTCAAATGAAAAAGTCCCACCGGGTGTGCCAACTTGATGGACCCGGCTTTCGTCCTCTCCTTCCATCCTGGGGCTGCCGGGGTCCGGCTGAGGAGAAAAGCGGGCATCAACATTTTTTTGTACAGGTATACCAGATTTTCTATTCTACTTGGAATTTGAAGTGTGATGGACCCGAAAGGAATCTTCTGTTCTCTCCTTCCGCACCTCGGGGGCTGACCTGGGTCTCGGCGGAGGAGGGAAAATCTCGGGCATCAACATTTTTGTACGGGTATGCCAGATTTACTTTGTACTTAGAATTTGGAATGGTGATAATCCGGAGATTCACCTTCACAAGTGGAAAGGAAATCAACCCTTTTTTCTAACTTTTCAAATTGCATTAATATTAAGAAAAGAGACAAGTTTGTTTTTTTAGAATGCCGTAAGAGGTGTTTTTGTTTGTTTGCCATAAAAGGCAATTTTGCTGTGAAAGGCGATTTTACAAAACTCATCAAATGTGAAAGACAAGAATTGTGATTTCTTTTTGTCTCTTTAAGAAATACAAACTACAATAGAAAAGTGAGAAAAGGGATCTAACTTCTCAGGAGATTGTGGGGACACGTTGAGATCGACAGTCGCAAGTCATGTGTGGGCTTTGCCATCGTCCTTCAAATGAGAACATTGAATGCTTTGATTCTTTGGCTTGGCTCCTAACCTTGGTTTTTTAAAGGACAAGGACCAAGAGGAGGTCCTATATTCAATGAAAAACCAAGTAAACGGGCTGAAAAGCCACATTTAGGCCATGTTGGAGAAGGAGGTGACCATGGGGGGGGTGGCCCCCCAAGGGACGTTGATCACCTTGTGGTGCTTCCAGGAGCAAAGTAGCAGGACTTCGTCTCTCTCTTGGATTTTCTGGATTTTCAAAGCTTGCACTTGGGATCTATTTTCATCATGCTTTCTTCTTGAAATGGACCTCCTTTTATAGGCTTTTGGTAGCCATCAAGTGTTTATTGGCATTGATGGCCATGATGAAAGAATTGATGAGGAGTTACAAGTTGATTTTGTAACTCCTTTTTCATGGCTTGTTATTGGCCGATGAATGTAGTGGGCATTTAATTCCCTTTAAGCTTCATGATGATGAGAGTTTCATGGGTTTAATGCCATGATTGGTTGGATTTGTAACTCTCAATTGCTTGAATCTGATTGGGCCGTCCAAAATAATGAGTTAATGACCGCATTAAGTTGTCATAAACAGGTCAATTAACGTCATTAAGTAGTCGCCAAGGCATGTGAAGAGTCGCGGGCCGCGCTGCGCCTTTTGAGATTCTTCTTGCGATCATCACAGGTGGATCCACGCATTGTTTGATGTCGGATTGCGACGCAATTTCAGACATTAGTTGATGTTGGTGGGCCGGTGACATCTGTCTTGTCGATTTCACGATCGGTCGGACAGAAAGTAGACTTTCTTGGTCAGCCGGTTGGTGATCTTGAGGCGATCGGTGATGATTTCATGCTTTTGACGGCGGATCCGAGATGTCGACAAAGATTAGTCGTTTTCAAGCATCAAACATTGAATTTTCAGAAAATCACAGAGGCAGGAACACTCGAAACGTGAAAAGGATCGAAAAACGATCAATTTGGTGCAAAATCCGGCGACCTGGATTTGCAGGGTCGCCGGGCGACCATGCACCTAGGGTCGTCAGCGACCTTGGGGTTTTTCCCCTTTGGTCGCCGAGCTTTGTTTTCGGCCGATTTTGCATTTTTTTCGTTCCTTTTTTCTTCTGTATTTTTCTTGACATTTTTCCTCAATTATTAACTTCATTTTGTTGGAGAAAACTTGACGAGAACACGCATGAAATCGTCGCACAAAGTTTCCCATTTTTCGGGAAAGCCGAAGACTTTGTAGCAGATTTTCCGTCAAGAGTCGAAACTAGATAAAACGATGTCGGAATGACCTGAAAATTGAGGTGAAGCTTCTTGAGCAGTGGATAGGACCAACCATGGGCTTTTATTTGAGTTTTGAAGCTGTTTGGGGTCCCATCGATGCTTCACTTGATTTTACTGCGGGGAAAATGCCGAGCTTTGATATGTGGTCAAACGATGTCCGATTAACCTGAAATTTGACAGGGAGCCTATTGGAGTCATTTTGAGACGTTCCATCTGCTCCGTTTTGGATGTCATGGTCCCGGGATGCTCCGCCGCCGGTAGGCTTGATTTTCTCTCGAAGCATCGAAACCTAGTCAAACGTTGTCGGAATGACCTGAAATTCGACGTGCAGCCTTTTGGAAGCATGTTAAAGCCACTCATGTATTTTGTTTGATGAGTTATGGCTTCGGTGGTTCCCGCCGCCGGGAGGCTTGATTTTGTTGCTCGAGCATTGATGGAGGGTCAAACGTTGTCGGTTTGACTTGAAATTTGGCATGGAGCCCTTTGGAGACATTCTGGAGTTATCCGTAGGCTCTGATCAAAGTTTTGACGTCTTTGATGATGTCGCAGCCGGGAGCGCTTGTTTAGCTGTTGGAGCAGTGAAGTTAGGCCAAACGATGTCGGAATGGCCCGAAACCTCAGGTGTACCCCTCTTTTGGCTGCCTTGAAGGATCTCTCAGTTGCTGTCTGATTCTGATAAGATCTGATGCTTGAAGTAGTTTTGCCTTTTTTGTAGCAGGATGTAGCTTCACGAGGCTTCTTGATGTTGAGGAGACATAGTGACTTTTTTGGTGTCAACAAAGTGGTGATCCGGAAATTTACCTTTACAAGCAGTAAGGAAATCAATCTTTTTTCTAACTTTTCAAATTGCATAAATATTTAAGAAAAGAGACAAGTTTTTCTTTGAATGCCGTAGGAGGCGGTTTTTTTTTTTTTGTTTGTTTGCCGTGAAAGGCGGTTTTTGTGCCGTGAAAGGCAGTTTTGCCGTAAAATGCGATTTTTGCCGTGAAAGGCGATTTTGCCGTAAAAGGCGATTTACAAATCTCATCAATAATAAAAGACAAGAATTGTGTTTTTTTGTCTCTTTAAAAAATATAAGATACAATAGAAATGTAAGAAAATGAATCTAACTTCTCAGGACACTGTGGGGACTCGTTCAGATCGACGGTCGCAAGTCATGTATGGATTTCACCATCGTCCTTCAAATGAAAACGCATGATGCTTTGATTCTTTGGCTTGGCTCTAACCTCAGATTTTTAGAGGATAAAGACCAAGGGGATATCCTATATCCAATAAAAAAAAATGAGTAAACGGGCTGAAAAGCCGCGTTTAGGCCATGTTGGATAGAAGGAGAGGAGAGCCTTGTCTTGGGAGGGTGGCCCCCCAAGGGACTTCGATTACCTTGTGAAGTTGCAGCAGAGTTTCTTCAGGATTTCCTGGCACTCTCTGTGTCTGTGTAGCCCTCTGTGTGTGAAACGCTCCTGGATTTCCGGATCAATCCTGGATTTCTTGGAATGACCCCCTTTTATAGGCTTTTGGTAGCCATCGGGTGGTTTATGAGCATTTATGACATTGATGAGAGGATTGATGGCATTGATGCTCCATGATGGGAGGAGTTACAAGTTTTTTATTTCTTGATTTTGTAACTACTTTTTCTTGGCTTGTGATTGGCCGATGGAGAATGATGGGCATTTAATCGCCTTTAATCTCCATGATGAGGGGAGTTTGCTTGGACTTGTAACTCTTTTTTCATTGAATCTGATTGGGCCATCCAAAATAATGGGTTAATGACCGCATTAAGTTGTTATAAAACGGGTCAATTAACAGCATTAATTGGTCGCCAAGGCAGTTGAAGAGTTGTGGGCCGTGCCGCGTCTTTTAGAATTCTTCTTGTGGCGATCGCCGATGGATCCACTTCTTGTTTGATGTCGAATGGTGATGTAACTTCAGACGTTGATTGGTGCCAGCGGGCCGGTGACATCTGTCTTGTCGATTTCTCGATCGGTCGGACAAAAAGTGTACTTTCTTGGTTAGCCGATTGATGATCTTGGAGGGATCAATGGTGATTTCATGCTCTTGACAGCGGATCCAAAATGTTAATGAAGATCAGTCGTTTCCAAGCATCAAGAATCAGATTTTCGGAAAATCACAAAGGTTGGAACTCTCGAAACGAGAAAAGGATTGGAAAACAGGCCACCCGGCGGAAATCCGATGACCCAGATTTCCAGGGTCCCCGGAGACCATGCAACCAGGGTCGCCGGCGACCATGGGGCAAGGTCGCCGGTGACATGGGCTATGGTCGCCGGTGACCATGGGGGTTTTGTCCCCTTTTGGTTGCCGTTTTTCGGTCGTTTCTTGGTCTTTTTCAGTCCTTTTTCCTCCTGTATTTTTCTTGACATTTTTCCTCATTTATTAACTTGATTTTTCTGAAGAAAACCTGACAGGAAGCCACACAAACCGGAGCACAAAGTTTCCTATCTTTTGGAAAAACCGAAGACTTTGTAGCCGATTTTCCGTCAAGAGTTGAAACTAGGTCAAACAATGTTAAAATGACCCGAAATTTGAGGTGAAGCCTCCTGAGCAGCAAATAGGACCAACCATGGGCTTTTATTTGAGTTTTGAAGCCGTTTGGGGTCCCGTCACTGCTAGACTTGATTTTGCCGCGAGGAAGATGTCGCGCTTTGATGTACAGTCAACCGACGCCCAATTGTCTTGAAATTTAACAAGGAGCCTATTGGAGTCATTTTGAGATGATCCATTAGCTCCGATTTGGATGTTATGGTCCCGAGGTGCTCCGCCGCCGATAGGCTTGATTTTGTTTCGGAGCATCAAAATCGGGTCAAACGTTGTCGGAATGACCTGAAATTCGACGTGTGGCCCTTTGGGAGTGTGTTGAAGCCATCCATGTGTTTTGTTTGATGAGTGATGGCCTCGGTGGTTCTCGCCACTAAGAGGCTTGATTTTGCTGCTCGAGGTTGATGGAGGGTCAAACATTGTCGGTTTGACTTGAAATTTGACAAGGAGCCTTTTGGAGGTATTTTGGAACCATCCGTAGGCTCTGATCGAAGTTTTGATGTCTTCAACACTGTCGTCGCCGGGAGTACCTATTTAACTATCGAAGGAGTGAAGTTAGGCCAAATGATGTTAGAATGGCCCGAAACTTCATGTGTATTCCTCTTTTGGCTGTTTTGAAGGATCTTGCAGTTTTTGTTTGATTCTGACAAGATCTGATGCTAGAAGTAGCATTGCCTGTTTGTATTAGGATGCTGTTTCATGTGGCTTCTTGATGTTGAGGAGGCAAGGTGACCTTTTTGGTGTCAACACACTGTGTGATAGATATCCGGTCTAGTACAAAGCATAGCATACATGAGGCTACCATCAGCCAAAGCATATGGTATCGCTTTCATCTGCTCTTTTCCATAGGTGTCTTGGGACACTGATCCTTGGAAAGGTGCACTCCATGCATAAAAGGTATGATACCCTTCTTGGAGTCTTGCATAGCAAACTGTACCAGTACCTTATCTATGTATGCAGCTTAGGATAAGCCAATCATCCTGTTTTTCCGATCTTTATGAAGTGTGATCCCTACGATGCAGCTAACTTCTCCCAAGTCCTTCATATTAAAAGTCTTTGCTAACCAAACTTTTACTGTTGAAACCATTCCTATGTCTCTCCCAAGGAGAAGGATGTCATCGACATATAAAACCAGAAAAACTACCATTCCTCCTTCACTTTTCATATACACACATGACTCATTCGGATTTTGACAAAACCCAAAAGACTTAAGTGCCTGGTCAAAATGGATGTTCCAGCTCCGAGATGCCTGCATCAGTCCACAAATGGACTTCTGCAGCTTGCAAACTTTTTCTCTTGGTTTTTAACTACAAAACCGTCTGGCTGCATCATATAGATGTCTTCTTCAAGATGGTTGTTGAGAAACGCCATCTTGACATCCATTTACCAAATCTCGTAATCGAGATGAGTCGCAATGGATAAGAGTATCCGGATGGACTTGAGCATGGCTACCAGTGAGAAGATTTCCTCATAACCGATACCCTCTCTCTGAGTATACCCTTTAGCAACAAGCCTAGCCTTAAAGGTCTCAACTCTTCCATCTTGTCCTCCTTTCCTCTTGTATACCCACTTGCACCCAATTGGTTTAATATTGGCAGGCAAGTCCATAAGTGTCCAGACCTGATTGGAGTATATAGACTCCATCTCAACTTTCATAACATCATGCCAATGTCCAGAGTCTATGTCATTGATTGCTTCATCGTAGTTACAGGGATCTTGTTCTTGTTCTTCTGGGATTGCCTCATAAGATTCTCCTAAGAACGAGAACCTGTCAAGAGGCCTGACAATTCTCTCACTATGACGAGGCACTGGTGTAACTACTGGTCAGTTATGGGTGGATTCTCTACAAGTTTGGTTGTACTTGGATTTGGAAATGATCACTCTTGAATTTCTTCCAAGATAACCTTCTCTAAAAATTTCTGGTCAATCATATAATCTTCCTCCAGAAAAACCGCATTGGTGCTGACAAGCACTTTCTGCTCTCTAGGATTATAGACTACCAACCTTTAGTTCCTTTAGGATATCCTACAAAAGTGCATACTTCCGACTTCGATTCAAACTTTATCCGTTTTAACGTTCAGTACGTGTGCCTGCAGACAACTCCAAATATGTAAATGTTGTAGACTAGGCATTTGTCCAGACCACAACTCCCGGGGACAGACTTAGATGGTACGAGATTTAGTATATACATTACAGTATCGAAGGCATATCCCCAAAAGGATATAGGTAATCCTGAAAACTCAGCATAGACCTGATCGTATCTATAAGAGTTTGGTTCCCTTTTTCTGCTACTCCATTCCGTTGAGGCATACCAGGAGCAGGCAATTGGGATTGAATCCCATTCTCTGATAAGTATCCCATAAATTTAGTGGATAGATATTCCCCTCCTCGATCTGATCGAAGAGTCTTGATACTTTTACCTAATTGCTTTTCCACTTCTTCTTGAAACTCTTTGAACTTTTCACAAACCTCGGACTTGCTGTGCATAGGTATATGTATCCATATCTCGAGTAATCATCTGTGAAAGTGATGAAATACTCATATCCTCCTCTGGCACTGACAATTATGGGTCCAAACACATCAGTATGCACTAATCCAATAAATCTTTGGCCCTATTACCCTTGAATGAAAATGGTCTTTTGGTAATTTTGCCTTCCAGACAGGACTCGCAGACAGGTATTCGTTCAACCACCAATGAAGGAAAGATAACATCTTTCACTAGCCTGTCAATCTTATTTAGGTTTATATGACTGTGAGACCTCGACCCCTAATTTTCGGGATTAGTGTTGTTTTATTTGTGGATTAGTTTTTCTAAGTAGTATTAGTTTTTGTTTGGTTGAGTTTGTGAGTTAGAATGGTTTTTTCATTAGCTTTGGGAAGTTTTGTGAGCCAGTGGACCTAGACATTGACCGTAGGGCCCTACTTGTTTTGCGTCATCAGCTTGGAGAGGTTCTTTGTGATTCCCTAAAATTTCCATTTTGGCTCCGTTTGAGTAATCTCATCATTCCCTACAACTTTCGTGTTCACTCCGTACCCATTCGAAGCTCCAAAAATGTGTTTTTCCAGCCCTGGGGGCAAAAATCGGTCTTTTCACAAAATCTGGACCCAAATTTCGAAATCTCAGAACCATGCCAAAATTATACTTTTTGAAAACTAGATTTTATGAGAAATATTTTTCTCTTCTTCGTCGATCGCATCTGGGGCCTAGAAATTAAGATTTTATCCTTGACAAGTTTAAGTGATGGTAGGGCCCACACCCACCCTTTTATAAAGGGACCATCCCCTTCCTTCTTCTCCCATTCATTCCAGCCATGTTTGAGGAAGAGGAGCTTCAGCTCCTCAAGGTTTTCCCCTTTTCTCTTCTTCTTCTTGCTTCCTCTCACAAAATCCACCTCCAAACCTTGCTAAAATGGAGATTGGAGCTCAACTTCTTTTTCTCCATCCTTCTAGCTCTCCATAGACATCATCCTTGTGCACATCTCAGCTGGGCAGCCCCTATTTCAAGCTCCTTGTTGATTGATGGACCTAGAGGTAAGGACTTCTTTCCATCTTCTATTGTTGAGCAATGGCATCCCCTTAAGTTTTATTTCTTAGCCTTGTTTGAACCCATTCCTTCTCTTTGATGAGTTACCATTTCTAAGGTTCTAAATGGGTTTATTTTGGGGGTTTTTGTATAGCTTGGAGATCTTTGTCTTGGGAGTGATATTAGGAGCTTGTTTAGCTATCTTGGAGGCCAAGGCAAGTGGATGAATGGATTGTTTCGTTTTGAACATGTTTTGTGAGGAAACTTGATTTCTTTTATTAATGATTTTGGTGCCTTAACTCTCGTTTATTGATGTGGTTTCTAGTGATTTCAAAATGTGCATATTGATTAAGTTATTAATGACCTAGCCTCAGGTGCCAAAGTTTTGTTGGATTAGATAAAGGTGATTTTTTTTTATTGATGGTCTATTAATTATTTCGGTACCATGTATCTCATACATTGTAGGAGTTAACAAATAAAGTCCATTGGTTATCTTGTCAGAACATATGAAAGCACTATTCCTCTTTATGACAACTTCAATACCAAAAGTAATAGAATAACTTTTATTCACCAAAGTAGAAACTGAAAATTAAATTCCGCCGTAAAGACGGTACATATAATGTATCTGACAAAACCAATTTAATATATGAAAATAACAAAGTTACTACTCCCACTGAAACCGCCTCTGCCTTAGCTTTCGATCCTAAGTTAACAATGATTTCTATGCCACTAAGCCTCCTGGTTTCCCGGAACCCTGCAACGAATTACAGATGTGATTAGTTGTATCGGAGTTAACACACCGAGATTTCGAAGTACTAGTTGCATAACTAACTTTAGAAACAAGTGACTCAATCATACCTGAGGTCTTTTTCTTAGAAAAAAATCAGGACAATTCCTCTTCCAATGTCTTGTCATACCACAGTGAAAACACTTTCCTTTTGTTACTGTACCCTTAGCCTTTGCCACACCACCAGTAGCACCATTCTCCACCTTAGGACTCTTGGGGACTGATTTCTTTTTGCCTCTCTGGCCTTTGCCTTTCAGTTTGGACCTGGCAATTGACTTTTCTATCATCAAGGCAGTTGTCTTCTTCTTCATGATGCCCTCAATTGTTACCAGCTGGCTAGATAGCTCAGCTAAAGTCAGATTCATTTTATTCATATTGTAATTAATCTTGAAATGGTTGAATGAATCTGGTAGCGACTCGAGGATAATGTCGATATGCGATTTTGCATCAATTGCAACACCCAGTACATCTAGCTCATTCAATGAATCATCATCTTAAGCATGCGTTCCTATACTGGAGTTCCCTCGGCCATCTTAGTGCTCATCAGCACCCTCATAGTTGCTTGTCTAGCAGGCCTCCTTTGGTCCCCAAACATCTCCTTTAAGTTTGATATGATATCGGATGCAGTCTTGTAGGATTGATGTTGGTGTTGTAAAACACTAGACATGGATGCCTGCATATAGCACCTGGCAATCTCATCATCTTTAATCCATTCGATGTAAAGGTCCTTTTGGTCCTGTGATACATCTGTCCCAGGCTCCTCAAGGCAGGGTTTGGTAAGGACGTATTTGTATCCTGAAGCAGTCAGGACAATATCCAGGTTCCTTTTCCATTCCACGTAGTTGGATCCTACAAACTTATTCTAGTTGAAGATGGTGGCAAGTGGATTGAAAGTATTTGAATTCATGCTGAAAAACTGTAGCACAAGTATTCTACTAAATTTATGTGGGAATCCTCATAACCACTAAATTCAGAATACATCAGAATACCAATCCCTTGGGGTATGCCTCCTTGGGGAGTGCGAATACCAACTAAATTGATGCTGATCAAAGTTGGTCAAAATTAGGATTAAGACTAACTATCCATGATCCTCATCATTCATTATCATCTAGATATTTCATACCAAATAATGTATGACTCCCGATTAGCTTTGGTTTTTAAAATACATGAGGCAAATACTTGAGGATACTACATCAGTATTTTAGTTAAGTGTGACCCACCAATTAGCATTTTGTGACAACCATTGTAGGCAGCTCCTCCTTCGGGAGTGGGCCCCCACCATGTCTCACCAACACTATCCATAAGAGATCCATATCTATTAACCAGACAAATAAAAACCTTTTGTGGAGAACGGCAATTCTCAAGATGGCGCGAGGCTGATACTTTCCTTACAATCGACTTATGGTGGAAAACCGTGGGGATTATTAATTTAAATGCCTCGCTCCCACTTAATATTTTAGAATTGAGGATTTCCTTTTTAGGTATAAGGGACCACATATCTAATAATCAAATCATCTCATGATATGACCAATGATTAGTTCCAAGTCAAGTTAAATTTAAGGAAAGTCTAGTTTATAAGATTAGTTTTACCAATGGGTCCATCTCATGGGTTCATCTCATGGGTCCACCAACACTAAGTAGAACTCTTTCCAAAATTAATTTAATTTGACCAATTTTGGTAACTACTATATTTGGATCAGATTTGGAAACATTCTATAAAAGCAACGATTTATAAATAGAAAGTGGAAAAATAGAAACTAGTCATTTCCTCCACATGGCCCAAGCGGAATAGACTTATTGGACTTCTTAGACTTTCAAAAACTTTGGGATTCCTCAAACTCTTTGATTAGGAGTCCAACTTCACTTTCCTTCTTCGTCTCGGACTCGGACATCGCCAGAATTTACAAAAATAGAAAATGACATAAATTTATATGCCTCGACGATGAGAATTACATGGTAATCTAAACATTGAAACAAAAGGGCTATAGGAAAATTCACCATGTCTTGCCCTTTCATGGGAAACTAAGAAAAACCATGATGCTTTTTACACTTAGCCTTAAATAAACCAATAACGATAAAAAGAAAGTAAAAGTCTTATGGGCCAATGGACTAGACATGAACCTGCAAAATTAGTATCACATACACAATAGGGACTAGGGTTAGGAAGCCACCATCCATCATCTTATGATGAACAAAACCTAGATAGCCACACACACACACACAAAAAAAAAAAAAAAAAAAAAAAAAAACTTCCAATAGTGAGGGCCGGGGCTGCCGGTGAAAGCTGTGGCCGCCGGTAAATGTGTGTTTTGGCCGTCGGTGAAAGTCTGTTCTGGCCGCTGGTAAAAGTCGACCATTCAAATCGGGGTTTTGCAGAAAGCTGCGATTTTGCCCAAACTTATCCCTTCCTGTGCATTTAGAATACAAAATATATATACATAAAAATACCAAAACTGATCCTTACATAGCCATAGGTCTACCCTCTTCGCATCTCATGCAAAGATTAGATCTAGACAACTAATTTAACAAGATTAGAGATGAGGTATGGCTCTGATACCAATTGTTGGAAGTAGGTGGGCCTCGTGGATAGGTTTCTGATGGACCCTCGGAGGTTTCCGTCCTCTCCTTCCGTACCCCGGGGGCTGACCTGGGTCTCGGCGGAGGAGGGAAATCGCGGGTATCAACATTTTGTACAGGTATGCCAGATTTACTTTTTACTTGGAATTTGGAATCGTGATGATCCGGAGATTCACCTTGACAAGTAGAAAGGAAATCAATCCTTTTTTTCTAACTTTTCAAATTGCATAAATATTAAGAAAAGAGACAAGTTTGTTTTTTAGAATGTCGTAAGAAGCGTTTTTTGTTTGTTTGCCGTAAAAGGCGCTTTTGCCGTGAAAGGCGATTTTAAAAAACTCATCAAATATGAAAGACAAGAATTGTGATTTCTTTTTGTCTCTTTAAAAAATACAAACTACAATAGAAAAGGAAGAAAAGGGATCTAACTTCTCAGGAGATTGTGGGGACACGTTGAGATCGACGGTCGCAAGTCATGTATGGACTTCGCCATCGTCCTTCAAATGAGAACGGTTGATGCTTTGATTCTTCAGCTTGGCTCCTAACCTCAATTTTTTAAAGGACAAGGACCAAGAGGAGGTCCTATATCCAATGAAAAACCAAGTAAACAGGCTGAAAGGCCTCGTTTAGGCCATGTTGTAGAAGGAGGGGACCTTAGGGGGGGTGACCCCCCCAAGAGACTTTGATCACCTTGTGGTGTTTCTTGCAGCAGAACAGCAGGACTTCGTCTGGATTTCTTCGGGAGACTGCAAGTGTGCAAGTGCAGAATTTCAAGTCGATGTGTGTATCGATTTTTTTCTATCGATTCCTCATTTCTTTCTTTTGGACATCCTTTTATAGGCTTTTTGGTAGCCATGAGGTGATTATGGGCATTGATGGCCATGATGAGAGAATTGATGAGGAGTTACAAGTTTTTATTCTTTGATTTTGTAACTCCTTTTTCATGGCTTGTGATTGGCCGATGAAGGATAGTGGGCATTTAATCGCCTTCAATCTTCATGATGATGGGAGTTTCATGGGTTTAATGCCATGATTGCTTGGATTTGTAACTCCCAAATGCTTGAATCTAATTGGGCCGTCCAAAATAATGAGTTAACGACCGCATTAAGTTGTCATAAACGAGTCAATTAACGACATTAGGTGGTCGCCAGGGCATGTGAAGAGTCGCGGGCCGCGCCGCGTCTTTTGAGATTCTTCTTGTGATCATCACAGGTGGATCCACACATTGTTTGATGTCGGATTGCGGTGCAATTTCAGACATTGATTGATGTTGGTGGGCCGATGACATCTGTCTTGTTGATTTCATGATCGGTCGGACAGAAAGTATACTTTCTTGGTCAGCCGGTTGGCGATCTTGGAGCGATCGGTGATGATTTTATGCTTTTGACGGTGGATCCAAGATGTCGGTGAAGATCAGTAATTTTCAAGCATCAAAGATTGGATTTTCAGAAAATCACAGAGGCAGGAACACCCGAAACTCGAAAAGGATCGAAAAACGAGCCGTTTGGTGTGAAATCCGGCGACCCGGATTTGCAGGGTCGCCGGCGACCATGCACCCAGGGTCGCCAGTGACCATGGGCCAGGGTCTCCGGTGACCTTGGGTCAAGGTCGCCCGCGACCAGAGGGCTTTGGCCCTTTTGGTCGCCGAGCTTCGTTTTCGGCCTTTTTTCCATCCTTTTTGTTCCTTCTTTCTTCTGTATTTTTCTTGAAATTTTTCCTCAATTATTTACTTGATTTTCTTGGAGAAAACTTGTCGAGAACTCGTGCAAAACCGGAGTGCAACGTTTCCCATTTTTCGAGAAAGCCGAAGACTTTGTAGCCGATTTTCCGTCAAGAGTCGAAACTAGGTCAAACGATGTCGGAATGACCTGAAAATTGAGGTGAAGCTTCTTGAGCAGTGGATAGGACCAACCATGAGCTTTTATTTGAGTTTTGAAGCCATTTGGGGTCCCGTCGATGCTTGACTTGATTTTACTGCGGGGAAAATGCCGAGCTTTGATATGTGGTCAAACGATGTCCGATTGACCTGAAATTTGATGGGGAGCCTATTGGAGTCATTTTGAGACAACCCATTAGCTCCAACTTGGATGTCATGGTCCCTGGGTGCTCCACCGCCGGTAGGCTTGATTTTCTTTCGGAGCATCGAAACCTGGTCAAACGTTGTCGGAATGACCTGAAATTCGACGTGCAGCCTTTTAGATGTATGTTGAAGCCACTCATGTACTTTTTTTGATGAGTGATGGCCTCGGTGGTTCCCACCACCGGGAGGCTTGATTTTGCTGCTCGAATGTTGATGGAGGGTCAAACGTTGTCGGTTTGACTTGAAATTTGGCATAGAACCCTTTGGAAGTATTTTGGAGTCATCCATAGGCTCTGATCAAAGTTTTGGTGTCTTTGATTATGTCGCCGCCAGGAGCGCTTGTTTTGCTGTCGGAGAAGTGAAGCTAGGCCAAACGATGTTGGAATGGCCCGAAACCTCAGGTGTACCCCTCTTTTAGCTGTCTTTAAGGATCTGTCAGTTTTTGTCTGATTCTGACCAGGTCTGATGCTTGAAGTAGTTTTGCCTGTTTTGTAGCAAGATGCAGCTTCTCGAGGCTTCTTGATGTTGAGGAGACATAGTGACTTTTTTGGTGTCAACAAATGCCCCCTCGAGGTATAGCGACGAGTAGCCTTTTGGAGTCGATGTGCCTGGAAGAGAAACTTGAAGGAGAGTTTCCAACTTGACCAAGAGTCTTGAGTATTTTTCTTTTTTTTTGGATAGCCTTCCGAGTTTCCGGGGGAATTTTATGGTATTGAGAGGGATCACGTACCATCTCAAGGAAAAGTTTTTGAAAATGACATGGGGTATTTGGATTTTGGTTTTTGACCTTGTGACCTAACAGGCTGTATGTGGCAGGTTGGGGGGTCGGGTTTGATTTTTGATTTTGACCTTGTGACCCAACAAGCTGTGTGTAGCAAGTTGGGGGGTCAGATTTGGTTTTTTGGTTTTGGTTTGGTTTGGATTTTGATTTTGGTTTTGGTCTTGTGACCTAACAAGCTGTATGTGGCAAGTTAGGGGACCAAGGTTTGATTTGTTATGAAATGTCAATTTCAAGAGTTTGGCTCAATTTGGTTCATGAGGTTGGATGGTTTGGTTTTTTTTGAAACTCATGAGGCTTTTGTTTTTTTTTTTTTTAATGGTCCCATCAACTCAAAAAAGGCATGGGACTTTTTTTTTTGCTTTTTTTTTTTTTTTTTTGCTCTTGGTAAGAGGAATATTTTGACTAAAAGCCACTTTTAGTGCCTCGGTGGTCAAACCTGGCTCATGTGGGCTAACCCATGGGACCTTATGCTTTGGAGATGACCTAGATCTCATATGGTGTCATTTTTGTAGAGAATATCTAAAAATATCTCTTTTGTGTAGAGAATATCTAAAAATATCCTTACTTGGAGAGAATCTCTCAAGTTTCCTTCTTTTGTGGAAAGATTTTCTCAAAATATCTTTCTTTTGGGAAAGTAGCTAAATTTTAGCACTTACCTCCTTTCTTTTCTCCTTGTTTCCTCTATTGGTTTGCTCTCTTCTATAAAAGCAAGGGGGGTTGGATCCTTTGCTCCTATTGCTTTCTTTCTTTGCAAGAGTTCTTCAAGAGTCCTCTCCAAGATAAGAAGTGTTTTTTCTTCTCCAAGGATCTCCAAGCTTTTCTTCTTCTTCTCCATCAATGGCTTCAAGTAAGTTTTCTTCCTCCACAAGAATCTCCATTGTAGAAGTAGCTTATTTTTTTTTTTCTTCTCTTTTTTTTTTCTTTTTTTCCCCAAGCACGTTTTTTCCTTTCTTTTTTTTTTTCGTGCCTCTTTTTTTCTTTTTTTTTTCAAAGTACGTTTTTCTCTTTTCTTTTTTTTTCGTGCTCCTTTTTTTTTCCTTTTGCTCACGGTTTTCCCTTTTTTTTTACCTTGTGTTTTTTTTTCTTTTTTTTTCACCTGTTTCCTTTTTTTCACGGTTTTTTTTTTTTTTGGCTGAGATTTCTTCTCTCTCTTTTTCTTTTTCTTTTTTTCTCCTTTGTTTGCTCACCATGATAATGAGGATCATACAATTTCAATATGTTCATGCATTTTTTTTTATTTTATGCATCAAGATAGAAGGCTAGAGTCTCTAGGTCAAGCCAACATGATTTTTGACTTGGACAAAGTTTGATTGGTTTTGACCAAATTGGGTTGGAATTGGTCAAATTTTGGTCAAGGTTTTCCTAGTTTCTAATGCATGATGATATTCTTTGATGCATGATTTTTTGGTAAATGGACTTGGAAGCATGATAATGCATACCTGAAAATCTTTTGCAAGTACTGGGATTTTGAGCTCGCAGCGATGTTGAGCTCTTTCTCGGTCTTGCTGGATTTTGAGGAACTTTGCAATTTTTGGATTTTGAAGCTCGCAGCAATGTTGAGCTCTTTTCCAAATCTTGTGGAAATTTGATGAGATTGGCTCGTTCTCGCATCGATGTTGAGTTCGAACTTTCTTTGAGAATTCTCCACTGACTATGAGCTTGCAGCGATGTTGAGCTCATCTTCAGGCTTCCTGTCTTTTTCGGAGTATTTTCCTTTTCTTCGGAATTGCCCCGGAACCATGTCAAAATTTTGCTAAACTCTGTCATTTTGATGATGATTGATCTTTTATCTTCCATCTTTTGCAGGTAGTTCTTCCAGAACTAACAAGGGTAAAGGTCCTGTTACGGACGCACCTCGTCGGTCTGCCAGATCTTCTAATGCGGCCGTTCAGCAGGCTTGGGAGAAGGTCCAGTTTGTCGAGAAGAACTTGGAAGAGTGTGATTCCCTCAATCATGATGAAATGAGACAGTGATTGATCGCTCTCAAAGATGAGGAATTCTATAAGATCATGGTAAGCAGCCGTCCTTACGTTATGGACGATCAGGGCGTTGTGCCCAAGCCTACCTTCTTCTTTGATGATGCAGTTCCCGACGACTTGACATAGCAAAGGAGATGTTTTTAGTTCTCTTACACAGCAGATGGTGAGGAGAGAACTATTTCCAGCTGGTCGACTTTCGATCGGACCATCTCGATCCTGAGCCTTTCTCCCACGTGCCCTAAGAGGGAAGATCCTTCGAGCTGGGTGAAGAGCACCAGTGTGATCAAGACCGGGGTTTTTGTTGGCGGCCCTTCCGGTTTTGCAGAGAAGTCGCCTGTCTGTATGGACATGTTGATGCCAGCCATTGGCTACCAAGGTTCTGATCATCCATCGGTCGATTTGAGATCGGCGGGCCTTAGTATTTTTCGGGGTGACTGCAGCAATTGGGTGAAGCCTTTTCGACTTCGTGGGCGTTTCAGTGCTGACTCGAGCTGGGAATCATGGACTGATCACACCCTGAAGATTGGCGAGGCCGTTCTGCGGGAGGTCGAGATTTTTGATGCAGTTCGCGCTTTTCGGCAAACCGTTGTTTTCTCTGATGAGGCTTTCATGGCCATGCTGGAGTCATTCCTTCCACAAACCAACACCTTCATTGTGACGAATGGTGAGATTGGTTTTTCTTTGAAGGAATTGAGCGCCATCACCAGATTGCCTATCCTCCGTAAACTCTATGAGGAGTTTATGCCTATTGACAGCGTCCTCGAGGAGCAATCTGAGGAGTTTAGGCTTGTATACTTTCAGCTCATCGCCTTCTATGATTTTTTGAAGGAGAAGGAGGGCTCGAAAGTTAGATGCAGCAGTTGGAGAAGTTGCGGCTCTAACTTTTTTTATAGCGGGGAGTCTTCTGATGGCATGGCCCAAGATGCTAGGGCTAGAGCATAAAGTTTGAAGAAGATTGCCGCTATGCAAGAAGATTTAAAGAAGTTCTTCGCAAGCACAGATGCCATTTGTTCTGACATTGTATTGCGGAGAGATCTCGCTGTTTACCTCACTTATTGGCTGGGTGAGGCTGTTTTTGCTGGAGGAGATGGAACGCACATCAGGCCGCACTGTATTTTTCCGGCTTGTCAGATGGCGTTTGGAGAGCAGCTGGCTTTGGTACCTGCTCTTTACTCCTACTTGTGGTTCGGCTTGGGCTCCCCATGAACAGGGTATTTTCTGCACACATCTTCTATTCGTGGTATGTATACCACTATCCTAGCTTCCATCATTTGGGGGTTGCACAGGACGAAGATCCCTTTATGATTCGTTTGGCTAGAGGGACAGCCGTTTCCGAATAGATTTTATCTGCCCGTTTGAGGATCCGACGATTTAGAGAGGTCGAGATTGGGCAGTCTTCAGTGAAGCTTTCTCCGGGTTTGCGGAAGAAGGCTTTTGACTTTGGTGTCTCCCGTGATTCGACCAAGGCAGGGTCGGAAGACATTATGCTTTGACAAACGCGGAGAAGAGATGGCTCTTCAATATACGAGTTGGTACGATGGTGTACCGCAGACATCTTTTTTGTAGACATTCAGCCGTATGTCCCTTCGCGTTTAACATTGCAACTTGGCTTCTCTCAAGGCGTTGTTAGAGCGCCTTCGAGCATGGTGAAGCGTTTTGGAGGTCTGCAGGATGGGAGGAATGCATGAGCTTTTTACAATGCTGAGGACACTACCGCCATGATTTCCTATCCTGAGCTGCCCACCTTCCGGACTACTGGCTTCACGAAGTGGTTCGTGGAGAGCTTCTCAGTGTACCGGGGACTTTCCAAGAAAGGGCTCTATGTCAAGCAATCTCCTGGGAAGGGTCTTGGCAAATCAGATGGTGTCCGTCGGGAGGACGTTTTGGCCTTCCTTTCTGGAGAGAAGCATAAGATAGGCTTTCTCAATGAGCAGGATGTCATCAGATCAGGAGCTGGACAAGGGATTCCTAGTGAGGTCTTGAGACAGCTGGAGGAGGAGGAGGCCGAGATCGATGCTATGATACAAGCAGAGCGTACGAAGGCTTCCATGCAGTCTATCGAGAAAAGTAGACCATCCAGTGAGGACTCTAGTGAGAGGCCTGATGTTGATAGTGGGTCAGGATCGTCGAGCAGATTGACCCACCGAAGCAAGAGGAGGAGAGGACAATGTCGTAACATGAGACGGCACGATAGTCCTTCTGATCTTGAAGTGCCTCTTACCATTGCTGAGGAGGTGTCTGAGGATGCTGACGAGCCTCCGGAGAAGAGGAGCAGAGAAGAGGAGACAACTGGTATGATCCTTTTTCTTTCTTTTGCTACTTCTTTTCTTTTATGAAAGATTTTTTTTTTATCCGCTGCTTTCTTTCTTTTGGCAGAGGATGATGACCTGGTGATGCCCGAGGTTCCTGCCGATGAGGCGATGACGGATCCAGTCGTGGCATCTGAGGAAGAGCCCAGGAACTCTGGAGTGGTTCCAGAATCTTCACCTAGTATGATTGCTTTTGGCCTCCTTTTTTTTTTTCTTTTGTGCTCTCTTTTGCCAACATATAGCTTTTGTTTTCTTGTTAGCTGACTTGCCAGAGGATTCTGACGATTTCGAGCCATCCATGGATTCAACTTTTGACGATGCTTCGGATGAGCTCAGAGAGGCAGAGAGTACTCCGCTGGTGGTCGAAGAAGGTATTTTTGCAATACTAATCTTGATATTGATTTTTTTTACAAGATCGTATTTATACCTTTTTGTCTTTTCCTTGACAGATTGTGGAGCAGCAGGGAAATTTCCTCCTTCTTCCTCAGGGCCAGAACAAGGGATACCTGCGGCTGATCCAGGAGTAGGGGCTTCTTCTTCCTTCAATGAGTCAGCTTCTTCGGTTGGAAAGAGTTTACTGATTACTCTTCCAATGGAGCATGACATGGGCAGTCAGGCGCCAGAGCATGGCGAATCCTTATCTGCGCCGCACCTTCAGTATGTAAAGAAGGTGTTGAAGACTGTTTTGAGTTCATGGGTTGAGACTCTCTCTTCAGGTCACTTGGAAGCTGGCTTTAGCATGATCAGGCATGTACAAGACATTCTTACTGATAGCAAAGAAGTCGGTCTGGACATCGCAAGCGCCAAGGATTTTGTTGATGAAATCATCGCTTTGGGGAACAAGTGGACTGAGACCAAGAGTTTCCCAGATGGTGACTTCTTTGATGAGATGTTTATGAAGCCTTCCAGCAAAGTCAAAGCTGAGCTGATTGAAGTCGCGAAGACTCGGAAGCAGTTTGTTTGGGAGAAGAACATTACCGAGTTATCCATCATGGGGCTGAAGCAAGACTTGGACCGCCTTGATAAGGAGGTTGTCGAGGCTAGGCAGCGTTTTGAGCTTTTGGAGGAAGAAGCTGCTACCAAACGGACCGCCATTGTGGAGGCTCGTGACAAGGAGGGGACTCTCATTCGCCAGGTTGAGGAAGCTGAAGGTAATGTCCGTAGGAAGACTCAGGAGTACGAGTAGTGGCAGGTTCTCTGGGAAGAACTTCCTCGTGCTGCAGATGGGTCGCGGCGTTCGGCCGCATTTTATGGGAACATTTTGAAGAAGCATGGTCTGAAAACTTTGGAAGCTAAGGCCATGGGTCTACTTGAGGAGTTGAACCTTTGGTTGAAGACCACGCTAGATTGAGCTCCTGAGTTGTAACAAACTCTTTTTTCTTCTTCTTGTTTTTTTTTTTTTTTTTGTACCTCCATGTATAAACACTTTTGGTACTATATTATTGTATCCCCTTCTTTTTACTTAAATTATTTTTTGATGAAAACAAATTTGAGTAAAAGCTGATGGGGATGTTTGTTCAAGAATTTGATCAAAAGGTTGTCATTTTGTGAAAATCTTTTGTCAAAGGGTTGTTTTGGGCATGAAGCCAATTTTGTGGCCAAAAGCCTGGTTTTTTTTTTTTTTTTTTTGATTTGAGAATCAAATTTTAGAATGGCATGGAAGCCTAATTTTTGTGGCGTAAGAGCCAAAATTTGTTTTGCGGCATGGGAGCCAAAAATTTTATTTGTAGCATGAGAGCCAAAATTTTGAGATGGCATGAAAGTCAAATTTTGGAATGGCATAGAAATCGAATTTTATTTTGTGGCATGGAAGCCAAATTTGTTTGTGGCATGAGAGCCAAAGGTTTTGTTTGTGGCATGAGAGCCAAAGTTTTTTTTTTTTTTGATGGCGTGAAAGCCAATTTTTAGAATGGCATAGAAGCCGAATTTTAAGATGGCATGAAAGCCGATTTTTGGAATGGCATAGAAGCCGAATTTTAAGATGGCATGAAAGCCGATTTTGGAATGGCATAGGAGCCGAGTTTTGTTTTGTTGTTTGTTTTGGCATGGGAGCCAGATTTTTGAAAACCAAGTTTTGTTTTGTTGGCATGAAAGCCGATTTTGGCATTTATAGCCGGATTTTGGCATTTATAGCTGAATTTTGGCGTTTATAGCCGGATTTTGGCGTTTATAGCCGATTTTTGGCATTTATAGCCTGATTTTGGCGTTTATAGTCAGATTTTGGCGTTTATAGCCGATTTTTGGCGTTTATAGCCGAATTTTGGAGTTTATAGCCGAATTCTGGTTTTCAAGATGCAGGTATCGACTAAATGTCACCTCCCCGTTGAATGGTCTTGCAAGTATCGATGGAATGTCGCTTCCTTGCTCATTCGGTTTGCGAGTATCGATGGAATGTCGCTTCCTCGCGGGCTGGATTTGCGAGTATCAATGGAATGTCGATTCCTCGATGATTGGGGTGCAAGTATCGACTAAGCGTCACTTCCTTGCTTTTCCCAAAACTTTTGGTTTTACGGGTACTGACTTGGTGTCGTTTCCCCGCGATTTTTGAAATTTGGGGTTTTTTTTTTTTTAAATTCAAGGTTTTGCAAGTATCTAATGGGGTTCGCTTCCTTGCGATTCTTGGGTTTTTGGAAGTATTGAATGGGGTTCGCATCCTTCCGATTTTTGGGTTTTTAGAAGTATCGAATGGGGTTCGTATTCTTCCGATTTTTGGGTTTTGGAAGTATCAAATGGGGTTCACATCCTTCCGATTTTTGGGTTTTGGAAGTATCGAATGGGGTTCGTATCCTTCCGATTTTTGGGTTTTGGAAGTATCGAATGGGGTTCGCATCCTTCCGATTTTTGGGTTTTGCGAGTATCAACTAGGTGTCGCTTTCCCGCGGTTTCTAAAAAAACCATTTTTTGTTTAAAGACACGAGGGTCATAAATTTTAACTTAAAACCATTTTGGTTATAAAAGTCGAGGCGGACTAGGGTGAAAATTCTTGAGCCTTGGTTTTTGTTTCAAATCAAGAATTTTTTGGGTTCAAGGATCGAGAATTTTGGTCAAGTCTGGGAAGAGGCTCCTAAACTTGGATTTTTGGATTTTGATGATTTTTTTTTTTTGAACAATGAAATGATGAAAGTAAGCATTGTTTTGAGAGTTTCAAGGTGAAAAATTTAAAAGAGGATGGGTTTGACAAGCAAGTACCTTGGAAATAGGCTTTGGCCGTGTAGATATCGCTCTGATCCGTTTGAGGAAATCTTCAAGGGTAGTTCCGCTTCAAGAACTTATCGTTGATGGGCAGCATACATCTGTCTCCTTCCATGTTTAGAAGAGCGTATGCGCCGTTGGAGAAGACTTTGTCGATGACGAAGGGTCCCTCCCATTTTGGTTCAAATTTGCCTTTGGAATTGTGGACAAAGACTATGGGTCTTTTTACTACAAGAACCAAGTCGCCCTTTTTGTAGGCGCGTTGCCTGACCGTTCAAATCCACTGGATTGAGACCATATAATCTAACAAATACTGGATTGTACTCAGAACCATTTTGCCCCTTCCTTTTGGGCATTTTGTCAAGCATACTGGTGGCTTTCTTATGGTATGATGCAATCCCAGTCAGAATTATTATCATAATAAAAAAGTCTTGCGGTGAGATCACTGATATTACAAGAAACTGCACTTTCAGCGACGAATTTTTTCGTCGCCAAAAGTCAGAAAAACGTCAGTAAAAGTATTTACCGACGAAATTCCTTTCGTCGGCCAGACGTTGCTAAGAAAAGGTCAGTGAAATGTTTCACCGACGAATTATTTTTCCGTCGGCAAAAAATTCGACTTTTACTGACAATTTTTTGAACTTTACCAACGTTTTAAATACGTCGGAAATACTATTTTAGTTTTCTAAAAATTTAGTAAATACTTTTACCGACGTTTATTTTCGTCGGCAAAATAAATAAAAAAAATTCTGCACTTTTACCGACGAAAAAAAATGTTGGTAAAAAAAAAAAAGGAAAAATAAACTAAAACGAAATGACTTTTACCGACGTTTAGTTTCGTCGGTAAAATAAAAAGGCAGAATAAAAAAAAAACAAAACTAATTTTACCGACGTTTATTTTCGTCGGTAAAATAAAACAACTTTTACCGACGTTAATTTTCGTCGGTAAAATAAATGGCAAAAACTAAAAAAATAAAAAGACTTTTACCGACGTTTATATTCGGCGGTAAAATAAATAGGAAAAATTTTAAAAAATAAAACTACTTTTACCAACGTTTATTTTCGTCGGTAAAATAAATGGAAAAATTTTTAAAAATTAAACTACTTTTACCGACGTTTATTTTCGTCGGTAAAATAAATAGGAAAAATTAAAAAATAAAACCACTTTTACCGACGAAAATAAAACGTCGCTAAAAGTGATTTTATTTTTTTAAAAAAATATAATATTCGTTTTTTTAATATAATTTTCCTGTAAAGCTGTTTATACACTTGTATCAGAAGTAAACATGTTCATTTACCTATATTTAATATGAAAAATACATTAAAACAAAAGTTGCTAAATTACCCAACAACCATCGCCATTTTTCATCTAATCATTCATCTTATTAACCAAATATTATAATCAACAATAATACAGACCATATAAATATCCAATATATACATATACAAATAAACAAAAAAGAATAAAACACCCCCAAAAGTCTGCATCCAACCGCAAATCGCCAATCAATCAGCAATGAAAAAAACAACATTAAAATCTTTTCAATGAATTAAATTATAAATGAAAGATAAACTTGTATATATATAAATATATTTTCCTAAGTTTTTCGGCAGCCTATTTTCCCGTCTAAGTACTGAGAATCGGGCGGTTTTTGTGTCTAATTTGATAACCAGAAGTCCGATTCACTAACCGTAAATTCCAACAAGTTACTTTGGCCTTGAACAAGGGTAACCGTGCTAGTTTCTGAGCTGTCCGACGGCTGATTCCCATTTTCAACCTCCAACGGCCTATTTTCAAGACTCAGTGTTAACAATACAACGTTTTAGGTCTAATTTGTTAATCGGGAGTCTGATTTACGAGCCGCCAGTTCCTGCAAGTTAATTTCAACTCGAGCGAGGTGCTCGTGCCGGTTCCCGATTTTTCCGGCGGCCGTTTCCCATTTCGGACCCCCGACGGGCCGTTTTCGAGCCTAAGTATTAGGAAAATCCGATGTTTTCACCTCTAAAACTCTAACCAGGAGTCCTATCTGCGAACCGTCAGTTCCTACAAGTCACTCTACCCTCGAGTGAGGTGCTTGTGCTGGTTTCCGATTTTTCCGGGGACCAGTTCCAATTCCGGACCCCCAGCAGGCCGTTTTCAAGCCTAAGTGTTAGAAAATCGTCGATTTTCGCTACTAATTCTCTAATCGGGAGTCCTATCAGCGAACCGTCAGTTCCAACAAGTCACTCTACCCTCCAGCAAGGTGCTCGTCCCAGTTCCCAATTTTTCCGGGGGCCGGTTCCCATTCCGGACCTCCGGCGGGTCGTTTTCGGGCATAAGTGTTGGAAAATCCGATGTTTACACCTCTAATTCTCTAACCGGGAGTCATATCTGCGAACTGTCAGTTCCTACAAGTCAGTCTAACCTCGAGCGAGGTGCTCGTGCCGGTTCCCAATTTTTCCGGGGGCCGTTTCCCGTTCCGGACCCCGGCGGGCCATTTTCGAGCCTGAGTGTTGGAAAATCCGATGTTTTCGCCTCTAAAACTCTAACCGGAAGTCCTATCTGCAAATCGTAAGTTCCTACAAGTCACTCTACCATCGAGCGAGGTGCTCGTGCCGGTTCCCAATTTTCCCGGGGGCCGTTTCTCGTTCCGGACCCCCGGCGGGCCGTTTTCGAGGCTAAGTGTTGGAAAATCCGCTGTTTTCGCCTTTAAAACTCTAACCGGGAGTCCTATCTGCGAACCGTCAGTTCCTACAAGTCACTCTACCCTCAGGCGAGGTGCTCGTGCCGGTTTCCAATTTTTCCGGGGGCCGGTCCCTGTTCCGGACCCCCGGCGGGCCGTTTTCGAGCCTAAGTATTAGGAAAATCCGATGTTTTCGCCTCTAAAACTCTAACCGGGACTCCTGTTTGCGAACCGTCAGTTCCTACAAGTCAGTCTAACCTTGAGTGAGGTGCTCGTGCCGGTTCCCGATTTTTCCGGGGGCCGTTTCCTGTTCCAGACCCTCGGCGGGCCGTTTTCAAGTCGAAGTGTTGGAAAATCCGATGTTTTCGCCTCTAAAACTCTAACCGGGAGTCCTATCTGTGAACCATCAGTTCCTATAAGTCACTCTACCCTCGAACAAGGTGCTCATACCTGTTTCCGATTTTTCCGGGGGCCGGGTCCCGTTCCGGACCCCCGGCGGGACGTTTTCGAGCCTAAGTGTTGGAAAATCCAATCTCTTCGCCTCAAAAACTCTAACGGGGAGTCCTATCTGCGAACCGTCAGTTCCTACAAGTCACTCAACCCTCGAGCGAGGTGCTCGTGCCGGTTTCCGATTTTTTGGGGGCCGGTTCCCGTTCCGGAACCCCGGTGGGCCGTTTTCGAGCCTAAGTATTAGGAAAATCCGATGTTTTCGCCTCTAAAACACTAACCAGGAGTCCTATCTTTGAATCGTCATTTCCTACAAGTCACTCCACCTCGAGCGAGGTGCTCGTGCCGGTTTCTGATTTTTCCGGGGGCCGGTTGTAAGACCCCGACCCGAGTGACTCGATAAGTACTAATTAAGTTGTGTATTAGTGCTAAGGTTGGTGATTAGAATTTGGCTAGCTTGGATTAGAATAGTTATTTTATAGCTTTTTGGGGAGTGCTAAGTGCCTTGTGTTTAGTGGGACCTTTTGGGGGTTTCCTTTTGATAGTCTTGCTTTCTTTTGGAGATTTCTTGATTTTCCCCTAATCCTTATCTTGATCTCGTTTTACTTATTTTGTTGATCCTTACAACTTTCATGTTGAGCTCGTAACCGTCCGGAACCCCGAAACCCGATTTTCTTGCATCGAGGGCAAAACAGTCTTTTTACATGAAATTTGTGCCCAGAACTTGACATCCCCGAAACCCGCGAAACATATACTTTTTGGAAACTAGATATTTCGACGATCACTTTTCTCTTCTTCGTCGATTTCATCCGAGGTCCCGATAATAGTGATTTCAGCCCAAAGAGTTGTCCTAGTAGTGGAACCCACTCCCTTGGCTTTAAATAGAGACTCTTCTCCCTCATTTTCCCTTTTTCCAGCACAAGCACAAACCTAGGGTTTCCTTGCTACCTTTCTCTTCTTCTTCTTGCCTCTCCACCACCTAGCATCACCACCTTGCTCCAATCAAGAAATAGAAGTCATCATCTTCTTCCTCTCTCCTAGAGCTTTCCATTGATACAACTCTTAAAGGAAGACCTCCATCCTAAGACCTTTTGTGAGCTAGTGTTGTCCATTAGAAGAGCTTCCAAGTAAGTCTTCCCTCCTAATCTCTTAGATTCATGTTCTTCTAACCATAGAGGAGCTCTATTTTCCTTATTGTGAGCCCTCTCTTCTTGTTTCTTGATTTGACCCATTTTAGGGTTTGGTTTTTGGGGGTTTTGTGTAGATTGTATTCTTGGCTTGGAGGAAGAGAGTAATAACTTGATTTTCTTGCATAGAGACCTTCGAGCGGACAGCCTTGCTGGTTGCCTGGGTTCCTGCATGGTTCAGGTCCGCTCGAGCGCCCTTTGGTCCGCTCGAGCGCACCCCCCCTGGGGTCTAAAGCCTTTTTTAAAGCCCGAAAATTGTTTTTGAAGGAATCCCTTGATACCGGAATACCCGTAGGACAACGTTTGAAGTTCATTTGAGAAGGGAAACCACAACACAAAGACCCATTAAAGTTCTTCAGAAATTTTCAAGGTGTATAAGTGTTCCGGAATGTCTCCAATTCCAAGAGTACCAAGCTATCTTTAGATCGACATACGGAATACCTATTCACCTTAAACGAATCTTGAATCCGATATTTTGCCCGAAACCCCAACAGTTCATTTGTATTTTTCTTTTACCCGAGATTTACACTAAGTGACTGTTATTCTCGAAAGCTTTGAAAATCATACTTGTATTGTTTTACTAGTCTTGACATACATGCCCGACTTGATATGATAGCTGTGCCTTGAGCACCCCGCCTTGCCCAATTATAGTCTTGTACTTTATTATTATTACACATGTCTTGATTTCCATGTTTTGACCTATGAGTCGGCACCACTGAGCTTGGATACCTTGTTAGTCTGATCTACTGACTAGGTGATCCCCCTCTTTTCCCGCCAGCTGCAGTTTGGATCTTGCTACCCGGTTATTTAACCGTGGTCTTGTCCTGATACCGCAGATTGCTACTGTGGTTCCTGATGCCCGGCTCGCTACCGTGGTCATGTCTTGTATATAGTATATATGTATATGTATTTCGTTGTACCTCCTCACTTCGGTGACTGGGGTCAACGCCTTGACTTGTTTGCTCTATCACTTCGGTGATAGAGGATTTAACTTCGTGTGGTTGCCATCTTGCTCGTTTCCTGTATTCCTTGGTTACCTCTATCTGTTTTATCTTGAATATATGTTTTTAACTAAATGATACGTTTTACTCATGAAAGTATTGTTTAGACAGGTTTAAATGTTTTCCAAGGTAAACGTTTTTATTATGTAATGTATTTACCTTTTATCTACCTGCCAGACCGTCGTGTCTGACCCTTTGCTTTGGTACTCAGGTCCCATTGTTGGTTTCCCCGAGGAGGAGCCAGAGGAGGCGGTCGGAGAACCACAGCAGCTAGTTGAGTGGCGTGCCGATGATGTTGTCTAAACATCCGGCTGCCTCGAGAGTTGCGTGACATTTTGGGGGATTGTTATTGATAGTTTTGGTGGATAGTTTTTGTTATATTGGCCTTTGTTGGCCTCTATTTTTGGGAATTGTAATTAAATGATATATGTTCTAACTTTAACAGTATTTTGGGTTACGCTATAGAACATTGCTCATTCTGATACTTGTTGATTAAATGCAAACAGTCTTGTCATTTTGGAAATGAAATACATGTTTGATTTACTACAGGCTTCCGCAAATATACAGAATGTTTATGTGTGTTGGAAAATCCTCACTGCGGACACCTGTGGGAAATCACGTGCACGGGAAATGTGTATCCTTTTATGAACCCGTGTACGAATGGGCATTAAAAATATCTTTAATTATTGTCATCATTCCATATGCCCATCACCATCACAACTAATTAGTCCCGATCCCGGATTTGGCCCCTAAGCCCGGTCCGGGGTCGCGACAGACTGGTATTAGAACGAGACGTGTTTCATGCAATTAAAAGAAACTAGAAATCCTAAGGACGTGGCGAGGATTCGTTAGATTTTTCGTTAGTTAGAATCGCATGAGCAATGTGTGACCCTGTTTTGGATTTTTATGTGCTAACAATTTGTTTTGAAGCATCATGCCACCTTGTAAGCGCCCAGTAAATGGCAATCCCACTGCAAGGAACAGTGATTTTACTGAACCGGTTGAAGAAGATCGAACTGAAAATACAAGAGCTGAAAATACTATGCCAAACCAGTTTCAGCAGATAATGCAAGCCATGCTTGACCAGCAGCGTCAGGCTAATGAGAACCAAACCAGATTGCAAGAACAAATGCTCAAGAAAGATGAAGACCATGCTAGGGAATTGGCAGAGATGCAAAGGCAATTACTAGAGGTGTTACAGAGAAGACCCGAACCAGTTCAACCGCAACCTGCTATTGTTATTAATCAGAGGGAGCATGACCCCAATGCACTATTTGAGAGGTTCAGAAAGAGAGGTCCGAAGGAGTTTGTGGGGACAGAAGACCCCTTGGCTGCAGATGATTGGCTAGAGCATACAGAGAATATATTTGAGGTCTTCAGATGTAATGGGGTTGAGAAAGTACAACTTGCAGCATCACTCTTCACCAGCTTGGCAGATAATTGGTGGAAGATAGTGAGAGAGGAGTATAGGACTATGCCAGACGCAGTGGCTTGGGCAAACTTCATGAGACAATTCAGAGACAAATATGTGCCCGCCCATGTCAAGAGATAGAAAGCGGTGGAGTTCCAGCAGCTAGTCCAAGGCAGTATGACAATGCTAGAGTACCTCACCAAGTTCGAGAGGTTATCACGGTACGCTCCGGAGTTAGTGGACACGGTGGAGAAGAAAATAGCTAAATTCTTAGAAGGACTTCACCCTATCATTGAAAAGGATGCCACCGGTGTAGTGCCACCTCTCACCTTTGAGGAAGCTGTTAAGAGAGCATATAAGTTTGAGAATTTTCACCATAAGATCCTAAAGGTCCAAGGCAAAGGACAAGGGCAACCACAACAGCAGCACAACCAGCACAGGAACCAGCAAAACAAGAGACAGAGGCAAGATCAAAATGTGCAGCTTATTTGCATTCATTGCGGAAAGAACCATGGCAGTGCCCAGTGTCGTACAGCCTTAGGAGCATGTTATAGATGTGGCTCCATGGATCACTAGATGAGGAATTGTCCAAGACAGAACAGGCAGAATCAGCAGCAGCAAGGAGCACCGCGTCCGACACCGCCCCAGAATGCACTGGTAGTGCAGAATCAGGCAAGGCTACTCCAGCAACAGGCACCACAGCAACAGTATAGACCCTAGCAGCAGTAGCAACAGGTCCGTCAGCAAGGGCAATAGCAGAATCAGCGTCCCCCGCAGCATAATAGGAATGCCCCTCAAGGAAGGCAGTAAAAAGCACCTATCAGGCCACAGCAGCGAGGACAAGTGTATGCGGTCAACAGAGCTGACGCAGAAGCAGCGGGTGATGTTGTGGAAGGTACACTTCTAGTTAGTGGGATAGAAGCTAAAATATTATTTGACCCTGGCTCTACGCATTCTTTCATATCCCATGCATTTTCTAGATTGATTGATGTGCGTGGTAGAGATCTTGAATACATTTTGACTGTGGCAACCCCAGTAGGAAAAGAAGTTGTGTGTACTAGTTATTACCCTAGTTGTACAGTCCGGATAGGAGAAGTTGTGTTACCCGTAAATCTTATTCTGTTGGAGATGAAGGATTTTGATGTCATCCTAGGGATGGATTGGCTGGCAGGGTACCATGCCACGATGGATTGTTTCCATAAGACCCTCACATTCAAGTTGGATGAGACATCAGCAGGGGTGTTATTCCAGGAAGAGAGGAGGAATCCTCGTGCAGGGTTTGTCTCAGTGTTGATGTCTCGTGCCGATTCCCAATTTTTCCGGGGGTCGTTTCCCGTTCCGGACCCCCGGAGGGCCGTTTTCGAGCCTAGGTGTTGGAAAATTCGATGTTTACGCCTCTAATTCTCTAAACGGGAGTCATCTTTGTGAAGCGTCAGCTCCTACAAGTCATTGTAACCTCGAGCGAGGTGCTCCGCCGGTTCTCGATTTTTTTTGGGGCCGTTTCCTGTTCCGGACCCCCGGCGGGCCGTTTTCAAGCCTAAGTGTTGGAAAATCCGATGTTTTCGCCTCTAAAAATCTAACCGGGAGTCCTATCTGCGAACCGTCAGTTCCTATAAGTCACTCTACCCTCAAGCGAGGTGCTCGTGCTGGTTCCCGATTTTTCTGGGGCCGTTTCCCGTTCTGGACACCCGGCGGGCCGTTTTCGAGCCTAAGTGTTGAAAAATCCGATGTTTTTGCCTCTAAAACTCTAACCGGGAGTCCTATCTGTCAACCGTCATTTCCTACCAGTGACTCTACCCTCGAGCCAGGTGCTCGTGCTGGTTTTCGATTTTTCCTGGGGCCGGTTCCTGTTCCGGACCCCCGGCGAGCCGTTTTCGAGCCTAAGTATTAGGAAAATCAGATGTTTTCGCCTCTAAAACTCTAACCGGGACTCCTGTCTGCGAACCATCAGTTCGTACAAGTCAGACTAACCTAGAGTGAGGTACTCGTGCCGGTTCCCAATTTTTCCGGGGGCCGTTTCCCATTCCGGACCCCGGCGGGCCGTTTTCGAGCCTAAGTGTTGGAAAATCCGATGTTTTCGGCTCTAAAACTCTAACCGGGAGTCCTATCAAAATCCGATGTTTACGCCTCTAATTCTCTAACTGGGAGTCATATCTGCGAACTGTCAGTTCCTACAAGTCACTCTAACCTCGAGCGAGGTGTTCGTGCCGGTTCCCGATTTTTCCGGGGGCCGTTTCCCGTTTCGAACCCCCGGCGGGCCATTTTCGAGCCTAAGTGTTGGAAAATCCGATGTTTTCGCCTCTAAAACTCTAACCGGGAGTCCTATATGTGAACTGTCAGTTCCTACAAGTCACTCTACCCTCGAGGGAGGTGCTAGTGCCGGTTCCCGATTTTTCCGGGGGCCGTTTCCCTTTTCGGACCCCCGGCGGGCCGTTTTCGAGGCTAGGTGTTGAAAAATCCGATGTTTTCTCCTCTATAACTCTAACCGGGAGTCCTATCTGTGAACCTTCAGTTCCTACAAGTCACTCAACCCTCAGACGAGGTGTTTGTGCCGGTTTTCGATTTTTCTGGGGGCCGGTCCCTGTTCCAAACCCCCGGCGGGCCGTTTTCGAGCCTAAGTATTAGGAAAATCCGATGTTTTTGCCTCTAAAACTCTAACCGGGACCCCTGCTTGCGAACCATCAGTTCCTACAAGTAAGACTAACCTAGAGTGAGGTTCTCGTGCCGGTTCCCGATTTTTCCAGTGGCGTTTCCCGTTCCAGACCCCCGGCAGGCCATTTTCGAGCCGAAGTGTTGGGAAATCCGATGTTTTCGCCTCTAAAACTGTAACTGGGATTCCTATCTGTGAACCGTCAGTTCCTACAAGTCACTCAACCATCGAGTGAGGTGCTCATGCCAGTTTCCGATTTTTCCGTGGGCCGGTTCCCTTTCCGGACCCCCGGCGAGCCATTTTCGAGTTTAAATATTAGGAAAATTCGATGTTTTCGCCTCTAAAACTCTAACCAGGACTCCCGTCTGCGAACCGTCAGTTAATACAAGTCACTCTTACCTAGAGTGAGGTGCTCGTGCCAGTTCCCGATTTTTCCGGGCGCCTGTTCCCGTTCCGGACCCCCGGCGGGCTGTTTTCGAGCTAAGGTGTTGGAAAATCTGATGTTTTCGCCTCTAAAACTCTAACAGGGAGTCCTATCTGCGAACCGTCAGTTCCTAGAAGTCATTCAACCCTTGAGCGTGGTACTCGTGAAGGTTTTCGATTTTTCCGGGGGCCGGTTTCCGTTCTGGACCCCCGGCGGGCCATTTTCGAGCCTAAGTATTAGGAAAATCCGATGTTTTCGCCTTTAAAACTCTAACCGGAGTCCTATCTGTGAACTGTCAGTTCCTACAATTCACTCAACCCTCGAACGAGGTGCTCGTGCCGGTTTTCGATCTTTTCGGGGGCCGGTTCCCGTTCCGGACCCCCGGCGGGCCGTTTTGGAGCCAAGTATTAGGAAAATCCGATCTTTTCGCCTCTAAAACTCTAATCGGGAGTCCTATCTGTGAACCGTCATTTCCTACAAGTCACTCTACCCTCGAGCGAGGTTCTCGTGCCGGTTTCCGATTTTTCCGGGGGCCGGTCCCCGTTCCGGACCCCCGGCGGGCCGTTTTCGAGCCTAAGTATTAGGAAAATCCGATGTTTTTGCCTCTAAAACTCTAACCGGGAGTCCTATCTTTGAACCGTCATTTCCTACAATTCACTCTACCCTCGAGTGAGGTGTTCATGCCGGTTTCCGATTTTTCCGGGGGCTGGTCCCCGTTCCGGACCCCCGGTGGGCCGTTTTGGAGCCTAAGTATTAGGAAAATCTGATCTTTCCGCCTCTAAAACTCTAACCGGGAGTCCTATCTGTGAACCGTCATTTCCTACAAGTCACTCTACCCTTGAGCGAGGTGCTTGTGCCGGTTTTCGATTTTTCCGGGGGCTGGTCCCTGTTCCGGACCCCCGGCGGGCCATTTTCGAGCCTAAGTATTAGGAAAATCCGATATTTTTGCCTCTAAAACTCTAACCGGGAGTCCTATCTATGAACTGTCATTTCCTACAAGTCACTCTACCCTCGAGGAAGGTGCTCATGCCGGTTTCCGATTTTTCCAGGGGCCGGTCCCCGTTCCGGACCCCCGACGGGCCGTTTTCGAGCCTAAGTGTTAAGAAAATCGTCGATTTTTGCTTCTAATTCTCTAACCAGGTGTCCTATTAGCGAACCATCAGTTCCTACAAGTCACTCTACCCTCCAGCGAGGAGCTCATCCCGGTTCCCAATTTTTCCGGGTGCCGGTTCCCATTCCGGACCTCCGGCGGGCCGTTTTCGAGCCTAAGTGTTGGAAAATCCGATGTCTACACCTCTAATTCTCTAACCGGGAGTCATATATGTGAACTGTCAGTTCCTACAAGTCACTCTAACCTCGAGCGAGGTGCTCGTGCCGATTCCCAATTTTTACGGGGGCCGTTTCCCTTTCCAGACCCCTGGCGGGCCGTTTTCGAGCCTAAGTGTTGGAAAATCCGATGTTTACGCCTCTAATTCTCTAACCGGGAGTCATATCTGTGAACCGTCAGTTCCTACAAGTCACTCTAACCTTGAGCGAGGTGCTCATGCCGGTTCCCAATTTTTTCGGGGGCCGTTTCCCATTCCGGACCCCCGGCGGGCCATTTTCGAGCCTAAGTGTTGGAAAATCCGATGTTTACGCCTCTAATTCTCTAATCGGGAGTCATATCTGCGAACCGTCAGTTCCTACAAGTCACTCTAACCTCGAGCGAGATGCTCGTGCTGGTTCCCGATTCTTTCGGGGGCCGTTTGCCATTCTGGACCCCTGGCGGGCCGTTTTCGAGCCTAACTGTTGGAAAATCCAATGTTTACGCCTCTAATTCTCTAACCGGCAGTCATATTAAAGTCCGATTAAGCAGATAAAATATGAACCCCTTTGGTAATGGATCACAATTGTTTTTTGGGTTCTCTAATCTATTAGTTTTTTGGGTTCTCTCAGGTGGGACTCATCCTTGAGTATTCACACAGTCAATCTGCAACACTAGATGACTAATGCATGAGTCTAGTCCTAGGAAAATTAAATATGCATATGGTATCAAATTGTGACATGATCAAGGCGAACAAGCAAGACCTACATCTGTAAATGATTCAATTGTATATGATAACCTGTGTGCACTAACACATTTAAATCTTGCTGATCATCCATACTTCATGCAACAGTGCAGTCCAAATTACCAAGAAAGTGAGGATGATTATTGTTATATATTCAAAACCAAAAAAAAAAAAAAAGGGTTGTCCACCTGCCCTTAAGAGCATCCATCATGATCTCCAGTAGCTGTGCCATCACCAGCAGAAGTGGTCCCTCCCGTGATGTCGAAATAGGTGGTCGGATCTATCCCTGCCGCAGCTGCCAACTATTGAACAAGGGCCTCAAGTGCAGCATGCTTCCTGTCCTGCCCAGCCTGCCTCTTAGCTTGTTCAGCTAGCTGCTCCCGCAGGGCTATCACCTCAGGATCCGGTGCCCGAGACTGTGTGGAACATGCAGAGGTCCTAGTGTATATCCCATACCCTTTTAAATATCCCGACCTCTTTCCAAGCACATCAACAACAATCTGTTCCTCAGTCATCGGAGCTGTGACAGAGGGCTGCGACTGCTTCTCAATCTGCTGCACCAAGGCCTCCTGCCATTTAAATCAATAAGGGATTTAGAATGCTTTTATGGCATTATTGATCATAATTGAATTAATAGCATACGTACATGTCTCTGCTGAGCCACCTCATTTACCCACTCATTACTTTTTTCTCTATAGTGGGTGTCGCGGAAGAACTGAGTAATAGGCGGCGCTTGACCGGCATTCTGTGCCATCTGTCATTTGAAATGGCTTTGTATTAGATATGAACCCAGCTACATATTGATAAATTAATAAACTTAATCAAGTTTATTTATATGAATATAATTAGTACCATCAGAGATATCCTCAATGCAAATGACCTAGAACCATTAGTATGATTATATGGCAGCTTGGCTCGACTCTCTTGAGCTTTTTTCGACTTCGACTACATAGAAAAACAATAATACAGTAGCAATCATTTATAAAATCATTACCAATAGAATTACGTTGGAATATAATTAATTGTTGTAGATAACATCCCAAAGTTACCTTCTAGGCTGGTGATTCCCAGCACTGTGAGACCATCAACTGCCAATCAGCCGGATCACAACCCCCCGCCGGGTGGTCTTGGGGTCGAGGAACCCCCTGCTCCAACAACTCGAGATAGTGACTATGCAGCTCATACTTCCAGTTCCTATACAAAACCCCGCATTGGCGGTCAATGTCCGCCCTGAGTTGTATATCACCCTCGCAGTCCCCGATATCAAAAATTTGCTGCAATTAGGGGAGAGCCATATAAAGATTAGTAATAACAAACTATAATATATTAAACTGCAATTGGTGTCAGACAAGCATCCAGTCATAAAACTTCATCAAATCAAAATTTGAGTCTACATTTTTATGAAAGTAGCTCTCAACTTCATCGGAATTAAAATTTTTTTTTTTGAAATGGCAAGTCAGATATTCTCAAGAGCAAACTTATAATATAGTCATACAACAACTATCATAGATTTTCTCCAACATTCACAAAATACTTTATAACCCAATTTCATGCATGTCACATACCCAACATCATCTCTAAGAGTGTACCAAAATGAAATTCATAAGTATCAACATCCCATATAATCCTATTACAAGACATACAAAAAATTAGATGAAAATAAAATAAGCAAATCATGATTGAGAGAAGACATCTGCAATAGCTTCTGTGACATTCCAAGTAACAACACATAAAAGTTCGCATGTTTGTGCCAAGATTTAGCTATCAAAATGATGTTTGTTCAAGATGGGAACATCCATGGTGAGCATAGTATTTCAAATTATTTTTATTATGAAAGATAATGATTCCTCTATCAATTAAACAATGAGGATAGCAATTTCAATAACTTTGCAGAGATCCAAATACAAGTTAGCTCAGAGAAAGCAATAACAAAAACATTAATACACAAAACTTAACCACCCCAAGTAAAATAACAACAGCACCCTGCCCCAACCAACTAATAATATTGATCAATTAAATACTTCTCTGTCATCCAAAAACCAAATCAAATCTATCCAGTAAAAAATCAAATGACAATAAAAACCCCAACAAAAAAGAACCCAAAACACAAAGCCCCACCCAAAAACACCTAAAAGAAAACAAAAGGAACTTAGAAAACAAGTACCAAAGAGAGGGGAAAAACCACCCCTAATTGATATCATTATTCATGGCATTAGATTAGATTGTGGCTAAGAAAACGCCCCAAATTCCTACCTGCATTCATCAACTAACCAAAATTCTAAGACCCATAATTAGTTTGAGATGAAACCTAAATACATGAAGAGATTGAAAGTCAATTGAGTGAAAGAGCTAATACCAAGAGCTTGCTTGAGCAGAAAACCAATTCCCGCACTCGAATAGCTGGATCGAGAGAGAGAGAGAGAGAGAGAGAGAGAGAGAGAGAGAGAGAGAGAGAGAGGGCAGCTGAGAAGGAGAGCGGGAAAGAGCCTTATGGGTGAACATCAAGTGGACTCCAATATGGGTGAACACTATGCACAAGTTGTGCATGGGATATTTTTCCTACCCTTGGTCCTTGTTACGAGAGAAAGCTAGAGGGATATGGAGACCAAAGGGGTGTGGAAGAGAAGGTGGTGTTAGAGTAAGGTTGATAAAAATTGAAATACTCTCAAAAATATTGAAATAGAAATTGATTTGAGATAAAAATTGGTTGATATTTCTCGTTGAAGTTTACCTGAACTGCAGCAATGACGGCAAGCTTGATCCCACTGTCAAGCTTCTTCCATCCATGGGGCCTGACTGGGGCAACCTCTCTAATGGCTAAACCAAGATGGTTAACCAGTGAAGGGGCATGTTCCCCTTCTGGCCTATGACTAGAGATGGGGATTGGGCTGGGATGTTATGACCCAGCTGTCTCCTCAGCTTTGTCACATTCTTCCCTCGTGTAACACCCCTTACACGGCTCGGAACCTCCGAGACTGGGGCTGATGCTGGTAAGATGAAAGTGATAAATGAGTTAGTGAACACAAATCATTAAATTGAGGTGAACCATTCTGAATCTTAAAAGGTCATAATTTTCTCACCTACGCTACTCCCGACTGTATGAGGACTCGTCGGAAGCTGGGACGGCTGAGGCTGGGTCGACGAGGGCTGTGTGGTTAGAGGCTGAATCGGCAGAGGCTGGGGGGCTGCCAAATCAGGGGTGCTCTGATCCTCCAGACCGTGTAACTAGAAGAGCAGCCGGCGGAGGCTGTGTCGAGGCCTCAGGTGTCACCGTAAGTGAAGCTGCGATCCTCCGAGCAAGTTGCACCCTACTTTCCCGAGGCATATCTGCAATCTGACATAACACAAAGTGACAAGGAAAATAAATAATTATTAGCAAAAATCAATAATATTAGTAAAGTGAATGTCAACAATTTACATTAAATGAAAATGGAAATCATTTTAGCATGAGTGTCACCGTCAAAACTAATATTTTGAGGTACACGTCATAGACATTCACAGAAAGATTACCTCATCCGATTGAGACCAAAATGTCTCGTCATCTACATCATCTTCACGGGGAATGTAGTTCTCATCCTTATCATTCACACTAACATTCCTCTTTCCCTTCTCGTTTGTCCCTTTAGCCGAACCAAATATAGTACATGCGGTTGGCGGGAGCCCTAGAGATGCAAGTTTTTCTGCATTCTGCTTAATTGTCTTTTTTCTCTTTAATAAATAATTGGATGCTTGCACTTGACGGGACAACTCTCCTGGTTTGACCCATTTTTTCCCTCCGTTTGGCATCTTTTGCAACTATGATATATAGAAGTAAGAATAAAATGTGAAATGTAGAAATGTCTTATCCATATATGAACAAATCATAAGAGAAAATGAAATTGAAGACAATGTCATTATGTAAGACAAGATTTTTATTAATTTACTTAAAGATTACATATGCAAAACGTGAAACAAACACTACATGTCATATTCCATGTCATCATCTTCCTGACTATGAACATCATTTTCTTCTTCATCTTCATACTCCGCCAGTGTTTCATCCTCGTCTTGGCCATCCACATCTGCTGACTCATCACTAAGAACGATCTCAGGATCTAGATCATCCCCAGAGTATTGGACACTAGTACCATCGACAAGAACTGGGACAACAAATGTCGTTTCGTGTTGCTGAAATGCATCATTAGGCACATTGTCATCGTCATCGTCGTCATCCCTCTTAGCGGGTACATCCCATACTCCCCGATGCTTGACCCGTTCTACAACTCTCCAATTTTTTCCTTTGCTGGTGTCATTGACGTAGAAGACTTGTGTCACCTGACTTGGTAGGACAAATGGGTCATCCGTACACCAACGACCCGTGATATCAATGCTTGTAACATGGTCTTCGATGTTTATCTTGTGCTTGGTACTAGTGTTGTACCATTCACATTCAAATAAGACCGCCTTACCCCCGTGCCGATAGGACAATTCCCAGACTTTGCAGATGTAGCCATAGTAGTCATGCTTTACCCCTTGGTATTCCCCTTCCATGACCAATCCACTACTCTGGCTCTTACGGCATTTCTCACGGTCTTTAGTGTGGTATCGGACGCAATTGCAATCACATCCTTGATAAAGATTCACTAGGGATCTAGGGCCATTTGCTAATGACCACATCTCATCAAATGCTTCTGGTGACCTTAGAGTTCGCAATTGATTAATCTACATAAGCAGATTAAGACAAATGTATTAGACTAATGTTATTTGAAGTGCAATCCAATAATATGTAGCAATTAAAATGATGATATTTCATATGTCTTACACGCTGTTTGAACCATCCTGCAAATTCTTTTCGCTGTATTTGATCGACATCTCCAGTTCTTTGATCTTGCACTAAATGCTTGTGTTCCCTACTCAAGATAGCTTTTAATGAATAAGTAAGAGTAGAGAATGAATAAAGGAGTTAACAAGCAATGCAAGAATAATCTACTAGATTGAAGCACATACTTTAGATAGGGCTCCACCTCGGGGCAATTATTCAATACAAACCATTGAGCCATGTCACGCATTTTTTTAGAAGGATCATGTGCTCTTGGCATCGGTCCGATGGGACGGACGGTTTGTGTGAATACCGACATCCCCAGGCCACGTTCGCCACCATCATCATAGCGCTCTACTCGATCAGTCTGCCTTAAATACATTGAGCAAAAAGTGAGGCACTCTTAACAATGTAAGCCTCAGCGATCGAACCTTCAGGCCGAGCTCGGTTGCGAACGTACCGTTTTAGGGTCGTCAGAAACCTTTAGATAGCCAATGATAACAATTACGATTTTCAATGTAAGCCAATTAGTTGCACTAATACATAAATAATTAATCAATGGTCATCAACTATTACCTTTCTATCGGGTACATCCACCGATATTGCAGTGGTCCACCAAGCATGACCTCGCGTGGCAAATGAACCGATAAATGAACCATCACATCAAAGAAAGCAGGAGGAAAAATCCTCTCCAACTTGCACAATATCAAAACTATCTGCTCCTCCAATTTTTTCAGATCATCGTGTCTCTGTGTTTTCGAGCAAAGGTCTTAGAAAAAGCTGCCTAACTCAAACAATGTTGTACAGATATCCTTATTCAAAAAGCCGCGCATGCCAATAGGAAGGATGCGTTGTATAAGGATGTGGCAATCATGGCTCTTTAAACCAGCTAATTTATCATTTTTCGAGGTTACACACCTCGAAAGGTTCGCCGCATAGCCGTCTGGGTATTTGATCGACTTCAAATATTCATAAAATCCATCTCTATGTTTTGTTTCCAAAGTGAAAGAGGCATGCGGCTTCGCGCTGGATCCATTGCCCCTCTCCACTAGATGCAACTCTGGCCTGATGCCCATATTTTTCAAATCCTTACGTGCTTTCTCGGTGTCCTTGTTTTTGCCATTTATGCCCAAAATTGTTCCAACCAAAGCTACACAGATGTTCTTCTCAATATGCATAGGATCAAGGTTGTGTCAGAGTTTTTTGCACTTCCAGTAGGGCCATTCAAATAGGATGCTTTTCTTTGTCCAATTCAGTTCTCTGGAGTCACGCGGTCTTTTGTTATTCTTGCCAAACTTGACCGGCGCTAGTTCTTCTAGCTGGTTAGTACCTTTTGCCCCGGTAAATCCAAATACTTCTTTTCACGCTCAGGCTGACCGTTGAAGGCCTTGCTTCTACGCCATTGGTGGTTCAGTTCCAAGTATTTTCGATGGCCAATATACCCAATCTTATCTTTCAACTTCACCCCTAATGAGTTGTCGTTACACGAGGGGCAAGCATTATAACCTTTTGTGCTCCACCCAGACAAGTGACCATACGCAGGAAAGTCATTTATCGTCCACATTACAGCCGCATGCATTTGAAAGGTCTGTTTAATGGGGCATCATAAGTCGATACACCATGATCACACAGCTCCTTCAACTCATCAACCAAGGGCCTAAGATATACATCGATATCGTTTCCCGGTGAGCTTGGTCCTGGAATAAATAGTGACATCATAAAAAATGGCTCCTTCATGCACATCCGTGGTGGCAAATTATAGGGCATAAGTATGACAGGCCACATGCTATAAGAGGTGCTCATGTTACCGAAAGGACTGAATCGATCGGTGGCTAACCCCAGCCTCACATTACGTGTCTCTTGGGCAAACTCTGGATATTTCTTATCAAATTCTTTCCATTCCACTGAATCAGCCGGATGCTACGCTATCCCATCGTCAATGCGCTTATCACTGTGCCATCTCATCTCTATGGTTGTCTTCCTTGACATATACAATCTGCGTAACCTCGGTGTCAATGGGAAGTAACGGAGCACCTTATGAGGGATCTTCTTTCGCTTGCCATCATTGACCTTGTACCTAGGCTCTTCACATTCTGGACATTTATCCAATTGAGCATTCTCCTTCAGTAAAACACACAATTGTGTTTGCAAGCATCTATGTTCTTGTATCCCATGCCCAAGTCACGTAATAATTTCTTCGCCTTGTAAACTGAGGCCGGCACCACATGACCTTCAGGTAAGAAGTCCTTAAAAATCTGCAGAACCTTATCAAACGACTTGTTGCTACACCCACTTTCTACCTTCACATGCAATATCTTGATGACAAACGATAACAGAGTATCTAAGCTTTTGCATCCTGGGTACAGGCCACGCTGTGAAGCCTTCAACAAATTTTCAAAATCATGCACGTCATCCCTGATGGACCCGAAAGAAATCTTCCGTCCTCTCCTTCCGCACCCCGGGGGCTAACCAGGGTCTCGACGGAGGAGGGGAAATCTCGGGCATCAACATTTTTGTACGGGTATGCCAGAGTTACTTTCTACTTGGAATTTGGAATGGTGATAATCCGGAGATTCACCTTCACAAGTGGAAAGGAAATCAATCCTTTTTTCTAACTTTTCAAATTGCATTAATATTAAGAAAAGAGACAAGTTTGTTTTTTTAGAATGCCGTAGGAGGCGTTTTTGTTTGTTTGTCGTAAAAGGTGATTTTGCCGTGAAAGGAGATTTTACAAAACTCATCAAATATGAAAGACAAGAATTGCGATTTCTTTTTGTCTCTTTAAGAAATACAAACTACAATAGAAAAGTAAGAAAATTGATCTAATTTCTCAGGAGATTGTGGGGACACATTGAGATCGACGGTCGCAAGTCATTATGGACTTCGCCATCGTCCTTCAAATGAAAACATGTGATGCCTTGATTCTTTGGCTTGGCTCCTAACCTCAGTTTTTTAAAGGACAAGGACCAAGAGAAGGTCCTATATCCAATGAAAAATCGAGTAAACAGGCTGAAAAGCCGCGTTTAGGCCATGTTGGAGAAGGAGGTGACCTTGGGGGGGTGGCCCCCCAAGGGACATTGATCACCTTGTGGTGTTCTTTGCAGCAGAGCAGCAAGACTTCATCTAGATTTCTTTGGGAGAAGTGCATAATTTCAAGTCGATAGATGTCGATGATCCTCTCTTGGAAATGGATCTCCTTTTATAGGCTTTTGGTAGCCATAGGGTGGTTATGGGCATTGATAGCCATGATGAGAGCATTGATGAGGAGTTACAAGTTGATTTTGTAACTCCTTTTTCATGGCTTGTGATTGGCCGATGAAGGTAGTAGGCTTTTAATTGCCTTTATGCTTCATGATGATGGGAGTTTCATGAGTTTAATGCCATGATTGCTTGGATTTGTAACTCCCAAATGCTTGGTTCTGATTGGGCCGTCCAAAATAATTAGTTAATGACCGCTTTAATGGGTCAATTAACGACATTAAGTGGTCGCCAAGGCATGTGAAGAATTGCGGGCCGCGCCGCGTCTTTTGAGATTCTTCTTGCGATCATCACAGGTGGATCCACGCATTGTTTGATGTCGGATTGTGATGCAATTTCAGACATTAGTTGATGTTGGTGGGCCGGTGACATCTGTCTTGTCGATTTCACGATCGGTCGGACAGAAAGTGCACTTTCTTGGTCAGTCGGTTGGCGATCTTGGAACGATCGGTGATGATTTCATGCTTTTGATGGCGGATCCGAGATGTCGACGAAGATCAGTCGTTTTCAAGCATCAAACATTGGATTTTCAGAAAATCACAGAGGCAGGAACACCCGAAATGCGAAAAGGATCGAAAATCGGGCATTTTGGTGCAAAATCCGGCGACCCGGATTTGCAGGGTCGCCGGCGACCATAGGGTTTTGGCTCGTTTGGTCGCCGAGTGTCGTTTTCGGCCGTTTTTCCGTCTTTTTCGTTTCTTCTTTCTTTTGTCTTTTTCTTGACATTTTTCCTCAATTATTGACTTGATTTTCTTGGAGAAAACTTGACGAGAACCCGCGTGAAATCGGAGCACAAAGTTTTCCATTTTTCGGGAAAGCCGAAGACTTTGTAGCCGATTTTCCGTCAAGAGTCGAAACTAGGTCAAACGATGTCGGAATGACCTGAAAATTGAGGTGAAGCTTCTTGAGCAGTGGATAGGACCAACCATGGGCTTTTATTTGAATTTTTGAAGCCGTTTGGGGTCCCATCGATGCTTCACTTGATTTTGCTGCGGGGAAAATGCTGAGCTTTAATATGTGGTCAAACAATGTCTGATTGACCTGAAATTTAACAGGGAGCCTATTGGAGTCATTTTGAGACATTCCATCAGCTCCATTTTGGATGTCATGGTCCTGGGATGCTCCGCCGTTGGTAGGCTTGATTTTCTCTCGGAGCATCGAAACCTGGTCAAACGTTGTCGGAATGACCTGAAATTCGACGTGCAGCCTTTTGGAAGCATGTTGAAGCCACTCATGTATTTTTTTTTATCAGTTATGGCTTCGGTGGTTCCCGCCACCGCAAGGCTTGATTTTACTGCACGAGCATTGATGGAGGGTCAAACGTTGTCGGTTTGACTTGAAATTTGGCATGGAGCCCTTTGGAGACATTCTGGAGTCATCCGTAGGCTCTGATCAAAGTTTTGGTGTCTTTGATGATGTCGCCGCCATGAGCTCTTGTTTAGCTGTCGGAGCAGTGAAGTTAGGCCAAACGCTGTCGGAATGGCCCGAAATCTTAGGTGTACCCCTCTTTTGGCTGCCTTGAAAGGTCTTTCAGTTTTTGTTTGATTCTGACAAGATCTGATGCTTGAAGTAGCTTTGCCTGTTTTATAGCAGGATGCAGCTTCACGGGGCTTCTTGATGTTAAGGAGACATAGTGACTTTTTTTGGTGTCAACAAATGCCCCCTCGAGGTACAACGACGAGTAGCTTTTTGGAGTCGATGTGCCTCGAAGAGAAACTTGGAGGAGAGATTCCAACTTGACCAAGAGTCTTGAGCAATTTTTTTTTAATAGCCTTCCGAGTTTCCAGGGGAATTTTATGGTAGTGAGAGGGATCACGTACCATCTCAAGGCAAAGTTTTGAAAATGACATGGGGTATTTGGATTTTGGGTTTTGGATTTTTGTTTTTGACTTTGTGACCTAACAAGCTGTATGTGGCAAGTTAGGGGGTCGGGGTTTGATTTTTGATTTTGACCTTGTGACCCAACAAGCTGTATGTGGCAGGTTGGGGGGTCAGATTTGGGGTTTTTGGTTTTGGGTTTGGTTCGGATTTTGATTTTGGTTTCGGTCTTGTGACCTAACAAGCTGTATGTGGCGAGCTAGGGGACCAGAATTTGGTTTTGTGAAATGTCAATTTCAAGATTCTGGCTCAATTTGGTTCATGAGGTTGGATGGTTTGGTTTTTGGAAACTCATGAGACTTTATTTTCTCTTTTTTTTTAATGGTCCCATCAACTCAAAAGAGGCATGGGACTTTTTTTGCTCTTTTCTTTTTTTTTTTTTTTTTTTTTCGCTCTTGGTAAGAGGAATATTTTGACTAAAAGCCACTTTTAGTGCCTAGGTGGTCAAACCTGGCTCATATGGGCTAACCCATGGGACCTTAGGCTTTGGAGATGGCCTAGATCTCATATGGTGTCATATTTGTAAAGAATATCTAAAAATATCTCTTTTGTGTAGAGAATATCTAAAAATATCCTTATTTGGAGAGAATTTCTCGAGTTTCCTCTTTTGTGGAAAGATTCTCTCAAAATATCTTTCTTTTTGGAAAGTAGCTAAATTTTAACACTTACCTCCTTTCTTTCTCCTTGTTTCCTCTTTTGGCTTGCTGAGGGTTGTTTCTTTTGCTCAATTGCTTTCTTTTTGCAAGAAATCTTCAAGAGTGCTCTCCAAGATAAGAAGTGTTTTCTCTTCTTCAAGGATCTCCAAGCTTTTCTTCTTCTTCTCCATCAATGGCTTCGAGTAAGTTTTCTTCCTCCACAAGAATCTCCATTGTAGAAGTAGCTTCTTCATTTTTTTCTTCTTCTTTTTCTTTTCTTTTCTTTTTTTTTCTTCAAGCACGTTTTCTTTTTTTTTTTTTTTTCTTTCGTGCTTCTTCTTTTTTCTTCCTTTTTTTTTTCACAGTTTTCTCCTTTATTTTTTTTATGTGCTTTTTTTTTCTTTCTTTTTTTTTCTTCGCTGATTTTCCCTTTTTTTTCTGTCAGCGTTTTTTTTTTTTTTTGTTTCTGTTTTTTTTTTCACGCTGGTTTTTTCTTTTTTTGTTAGCGTTTTTTTTTTCTCTATTTTTTTTCTTTGTTTGCTCACCATGATAATGAGGCTATGCAATTTCAATATGTATACATTTTTTTTTTTTTTGATGCATCAAGATAGAAGACTAGAGTTTCTAGATCAAGTCAACATGATTTTTGACTTGGACAAAGTTTGATAGGTTTTGACCAAATTAGGTTGGAATTGGTCAAACTTTGGTCAAGGTCTTCCTAGCATCTAATGCATGATGATATTCTTTGATGCATGATTTTTGTAAATAGATTGGGAAGTATGATGATGCATACCTGAAAATCTTTTACAAGTATTGGGATTTTGAGCTCGCAGCGATGTTGAGCTCTTTCTCGGTCTTGCTGGATTTTGAGGAAGTTTTCAATTTTTGGATTCTGAAGCTCGCAGCAATGTTGAGCTCTTTTCCAGATTTTGCGGAAGTTTGATGAGATTGACTCGTTCTCGCAGCGATGTTGAGTTCGAACCTTCTTTGAGAATTCTCCACTGAATATGAGCTCGCAGCGATGTTGAGCTCATCTTCAGGCTTCTTGTCTTTTTCGGAGTATTTTCCTTTTCTTCGGAATTGCCCCGGAACCATGTCAAAATTTTGCTAGAATTTTTTGTAGCAGAATTCTGTCATTTTGATGATGATTGATCTTTTCTCTTCATCTTTTGCAGGTAGTTCTTCCAGATCGAACAAGGGTAAAGGTCCTATTATTGACGCACCTTGTCGATCTGCCAGATCTTCCAAAGCAGCCGTTCAGCAGGCTTAGGAGAAAGAGGGGACTCTCATTCGCCAGGTTGAGGAAGCTGAAGGTAATGTCAGGAGGAAGGCTCAGGAGCATGAGCAGTGGCAGGTCCTCTGGGAAGAACTTCCTCGTGCTGCAGATGGGTCACGGCATTCGGCCACGTTTTATGGGACATTTTGAAGAAGCGTGGCCTAAAAACTTTGGAAGTTAAGGCCAAGGGTCTGCTTGAGGAGTTGAACATTTGGTTGAAGACCATGTCGGATTGAGCTCCTGAGTTGTAACAAACTCTTTTTTCTTCTTCTTTTTTTTGGTACCTCCATGTATAAACAGTTTTGGTACTATATTTTTGTATCCCCTTCCTTTCACTTAAATCATTTTTTTTTTATGAAAACAAATTTGAGCAAAAGTTGATGGGAATGTTTGTTTAAGAACTTGATCAAAAGGTTGTCATTTTGTGGAAATCTTTGGTCAAAGGGTTGTTTTGGGCATGAAAGCCAATTTTGTGGTGAAAAGCCTGGTTTTTGATGGTTTGAAAACCGAAATTTTGGATGGCATAAAAGCCTAATTTTGTCTGTGGCATGGGAGCCAAATTTGTTTGTGGCATGAGAGCCAAAGTTTTTTGGATGGCGTCAAAGCCGAATTTTGGAATGGCATAGAAGCCGAATTTCATTTTGTGGCATGGGAGCCAAATTTTGTTTGTGGCATGAGAGCCAAAGTTTTTGGATGGCGTGAAAGCCGATTTTGGTGTTTATAGCCGAATTTTTTTTTTTTTTTGGCATTTATAGCCGACTTTTGGCGTTTATAGCCGGATTTGGCGTTTAGAGCCGAGTTTTGGCGTTTATAGCCGAATTTTGTTTTGTTTTGTTTTGGCATAAGAGCCAGATTTTTGAAAACCAAGTTTTTTTTTTGTTGGCATGAAAGCCGATTTTGGCGTTTATAGCCGAATTTTTTTTGTTTGTTTTGGCGTTTATAGCCGGATTTTGGCGTTTATAGCCGAGTTTTGGCGTTTATAGCCGAATTTTGGCGTTTATAGCCGAATTTTGGTTTTCAAAATGCAGGTATCAACTAAATGTCGCCTCCCCGCTGAATGGTCTTGCAAGTATCGATGGAATGTCGCTTCCTTGCTCATTCGGTTTTGCGAGTATTGATGGAATGTCACTTCCTCACGGGCTGGGTTTTGCGAGTATCGATGGAATGTCGCTTCCTCGCGAATTGGGGTACAAGTATCGACTAAGCGTCGCTTCCCTGCTTTTCCCAAAACTTTTGGTTTTCATGGGTACTGACTTGGTGTCGTTTCCCCGCGATTTTTGAAATTTGAGGTTTTCTCGAACCATTTAAAATTTTGGTTGTGGATATCAACTGGTATGTTGCTTCCCCACGGTTTTTTGAAATTTGGGTTGGGGATATCAACTGGTATGTTGCTTCTCCACGATTTTTGAAATTTGGGTTGTGGATATCAACTGGTATGTTGCTTCTCCACGATTTTTGAAATTTGGGTTGTGGATATCAACTGGTATGTTGCTTCTTCATGATCTGAGATTTTGCAAGTATCGAATGGGGTTCGCTTCCTTGCGATTTTTGGGTTTTGCGAGTATCGACTGAATGTCGCTTCCCCGCGGTTTCTAAAAAAAACCATTTTTTTTGTTTAGAGACACGAGGGTCATAAATTTTGGCTTAAAACCATTTTGGTTATAAAAGCCAAGGCAGACTAGGGTGAAAATTCCTGAGTCCTGGTTTTTGTTTCAAACCATGAATTTTGGGTTCAAGGATCGAAAATTTTGGTCAAGTCTGGGAAGGGGGTCCTAAACTCGAATTTTGGATTTGATTTTTCTTTTGAACAATGAAATGATGAAAGTAAGCATTGTTTTGAAAGTTTTTTTTTTAGAAACTTCAACATAAAGATGAAAATTTCAAAAGGGGTGGGTTTGACGAGCAGGTACCTGGAAATAGGCTTTGGCCATGTAGATATCGCTCTGACCCGTTTGAGGAAGTCTTCAAGGGTACTACCGCTTCAAGAACTTGTCGTTGATGGGTAGCATACATCTGTCTCCTTCCATGTTTAGAAGAGCGTATGCACTGTTGGAGAAGACTTTGTCGATGACGAAGGGTCCCTCCCATTTTGGTTCAAATTTGCCTTTGGATTTGTGGGCAAAGACTATGGGTAGTTTTACTGTAAGAACCAAGTCACCCTTTTTGTAGGCGTGTTGCCTGACCTTCTTGTCGAAAGATCCTACCATGCGTGTTTGGTACAACTCAATGCTTTGTAGAGCTTCGAGTCGTCTTTCATCGAGATTATCCAACTATTGGAGTCTCAATTTCACATTGCTTTCTTGCGTCATGTCATTTTGCAGAGATACCCTTAAGGATGGAATTTGTACTTCCAAAGGGACAACAGCTTCGTATCCATAGATCAAAGAGAATGGTGTGCTATGGGTTGGTCCTCGAACGGTGGTTCGATAGGCCCACAAGGCTTCTGGTAGTTTGTCGCCCCAGTCTCTTTTGTGACTAGAGACTATTTTCTTGAGAATTTTGCAGAGTGTCTTGTTGAAGGCTTCTGCTAGTCCGTTAGCTGCTGGATTATATCGAGTCGAAGGACAACTTTGGATTTTGTACTTGTCGCAGAACCTGTAGAATCTGTGATCCCGGAATTATGGTCCGTTATCATGGACGAATCTTTTAGGTATGCCGAAGCGACAAATAATGTTCGTGCGCAAGAACTAAAGGACTGATGAAGTCTTCATTTCGCTGAGCGCAAATGCTTCTGACCACTTGGAGAAATAATCCGTAGCGGCGAAGATGAAGCGATGACCTTTGCTTGATGGGGGAGAAATAGGAACTACGATGTCCATACCCCAGGCTTCGAAAGGCCATGAGATTGCTGTTGGATGTAGCCATTCTGGAGGCATGTGGACATAATCTCCGTGAATCTGGCATTTTTGGCAGCGCTTGGCAAATTGCATTGCATCAGCTACCATGGTTTGCCAATAATAACCTAGCCTTTTTATCTGGTTGTAGAGCTTAGGGCCAGCCTGATGGGCTCCACAAAGACCAGCATGAACTTCTTTGAGAGTTTCCTCAGCCTCTTGTTGTGACAAGCAGCGTAGGAGTACTTCGTTGAAGGATTTTCTGTAAAGTACTTTTGAAGGTATATCCAAAGGAAAGTTTGGGGCTCGTCTTTGGATACTTACCCGCTCTTTTGGATCTTCAGGTAGGATTCCGAACATGATGTAATCAAAGAACGGATCTCTCCAGTCGCCAATCGGAGGTTTGAGGATGGACATCCGACTTCCAACCACTTGGTGGCATTCAGCAACTGCTTGGAGTGTGTTGAGAGGAGGGAGAATCCTTCTTTGACACACTGTGACTTGCATGATTTCCCCTTCTTGGATTGCCATGGATGCGGCAAGTCCAGCCAGGGCATCTGCACGGATGTTTTCACCTCTGAGGATGTGGGTGATGTGACAGATGTTGAATTTTTATCGAAGCGATTGCGCCTTGTTGTAATAAGGCAGTAAATCAGGCTTCCTGATTTCAAATGTCTGATTCATCTGGTTGACGATCAGTTGAGAGTCTCCAAAAGCTTCCAGCATGGTGATGCCGGATTCGAGGGCGAGTTCCAATCCTACAATCAGGGCTTGGTACTCAGCTGCATTGTTTGAACATGGTTCCAGTAGTGAGAAGGCGTGTGGAATCATGTATTTGTCGGGGCTGACAAAGAGGATGCCGATTCCCGATATTTGCTTTCCTTTTTCATTTGTCCCGGTTGCACCGTCAAAGTACATATCCCAGGAAGCATTTGATAAGGAAGTTTCTACATTGTACACAAATTCGTCCGGGAGATCGTCCCAGAGTGGAGAATCTTTAGGCAATGGATGCTCTGCGAGGAAGTCTGCTAGAGCTTGTCCTTTGATTGCTTTTTGTGGTACATACCTAATATCAAACTGTGATAAAATGATGGACCATTTTGCCAGTCGGGCATATCGAGAACCTGCTTTTGTGACAAGGACCTTTAGGAGGTTGATCCTCGAAATCAGGTAGACTGTGTTTGACAGCAGATAGTGACGCAGCTTTTGTACCGCAAACATTACTGCAAGGCATTCTTTTTCGACTGGGGAGTAGTGATGCTCTGCACCTACCATCATGCGGCTAAGATAATATAGAGCAGCTTCTTTTCCGTCGTCGTTTTCTTGTCCGAGCAGAGCACCCAAAGAGTGGTCGAGAGCTCTTGTGTACAAGATAAATGGTTTTCCAGTTGTGGGGGCAGCCAGCACTGGAGGTTTGGTTAGGTATGCTTTGATGTCTTGAAATGCATTTTCACATTCAGCATCCCAGACAAAGTCCACGCCTTTCTTCATTAAGCGAGAAAATGGAAGGTACTTCCCTGACAGATTTGAGATGAACCGTCGGATTTATGCCAACCTTCCCTGAAGTCCTTTTAATTCTCTTAGGGTTCTGGGAGATGGTATTTCCAGGATAGGCTTGACTTTGGTAGGTTCAAGTTCTATTCCAGCTTTCCGTACTATGAATCCAAGAAACTTACCCGATGAGACACCGAAGAAGCACTTTAGTGGATTCATCCGCAATTTGTGTTTGCGAAGTCGGAGGAAGACTTCTCGAAGATCATCGAGATGGTCTTCTTTTCTTCTGTTTTTGATGGCGAGGTCGTCAACATAGCATTCGACCGTTTTGTGTTGCATATCTTGGAATATTTTCATCATAGCCCTCTGATATGTTGCACCTGCATTTTTCAGACCAAATGGCATGACATTGTAGCAATACACGCCAAATGGTGTACGAAATGATGTATGCCTTTCGCCTTGAGGATGCATCCTTATCTGATTTTAGCCAGAGAATCCATCCATGAATGTCATTCGCTCGAACCCATAGGTGTTGTCAATCATCACCTCTGGTATGGGGAGCGGGAATTCATCTTTAGGACATGCATTATTCAGGTCTCTGTAGTCGATACAGACCCTTATCTGCCCATTTTTCTTTGTCACAGGGACGATGTTGGCCAACCATTTAGGATGTTGTTCCTCGCGGATGAAGCCAACGTTTTTGAGTTTCTAAATTTCTTATTCAATTTTGTCCATCACGTCGGGACAGAATCTTCTTTGGCCCTGTTTGATAGGCTTGATTTCTTTTTGCAAGTTGAGCTTGTGGACTGCTACTTTGGGATCCAAGCCAGGCATTTCAGCATAAGACCACGCAAAGCAATCAACGAACTCACGAAGAAAAGAGATATCCTCGGGTAACTCATCATCCTTTATATTCTTGCTTATGAATACAGGACGTGGGTTATCAGGTGTTCCCAAGTCTATTTTTTGAACAGGATCTTCTGTCGGAAGGTCTGAAGGTGGTTCCTCCACAATGTTTTCGGAGGCTTCCAATTCAATAAGACCTTCTGAAGTGCCAGAGGCATTTTCAGATTGAGGCTCTGTTTCTGTCCATGGATCTTCTTGATCAGTATCCTTCTCAAGGCTTGCAATGAGATGGTCCCAATCATTTGCTGGAATTAGGTTGAAGTAGGGTACTTCTTTTGGAGACGATGATTCTTCTGGGACAGAGAACCGCTCGTTTGTGTCATCGGGGCAATTCCTCATTATCATCAGAGAAATTATACCAATTGGAGGAGCTTTCTGGATTTTTGGCGAATAACTCCTCAAAGAGATATCCAGGGATATCGATGTCTTCATGAGATATTAAGACTTGGTCGGCAAAGCGACTTTGCAGCCATGGTGTCAATTATCTCATAGGAGTGGTAGGATTATACCCCAACCGATATGAAGACTTGCCCTTGTGAAGGTGGATTTTCCAATCTTCTGGTTGACTTTTGGTCAGGGTGGGTTCCAATGGTGTGAGAATAGCATGGCCACCTTCCAAACCAGTTGGATTTTGAGCGTCGTAGCCCATTTTCTTCATGATAGCTTGTGCCATTGGACTATACAGTGATAGCTGAGGCATACCTTCGTTTTGGAAAGGTTCAAGCAGAGAGTTCAGTGGAGATGCTCCCGATCTATGGAAGAAGATTGATTTTTCTTCTGGCAAAGTTGCCGGAATAACAAAGGAAGCAGACGTAGGGTCTTCTATGTCTGCAAGTGTCTCCAATGGATTGAGAGGGGGTTGATCTTGCTGAGTATCAGCTTGGCTTGAAGCTGTGTCATCTTCTGGCTCTGACTCAGAGTCTGTGTCATGCATAATAGACACAAAGGAGACAGTGAACTTGCCCCCAGCCTTTTGTTTTGTCTTCTTTACTTTGGTAGTGATTACCAAAGGCTTTGGAGATTTGAAGGAGACGACGAAGGGAGCTTGACCGCTTACTTCGAGTTTGGTGGAGGGTTTGTTTACCTCCGGTGTTTGCTGAAGAGCCTTGCCTTTATCTTTCTGGAGACTGTCGGCAAAGTATATTGTTTCTTCCTCCTGTTCTTCTTTTCTATCTTTATACATTTGAGCATATGCAAAATGGACATCTCTACCTTTGAAGGGCTTTTTGTCTGCAAACACTCGATGTATCAAGCCGTCGTTGCCAACGAACTTGATGCACTGATGTAGAGTTGAAGGGACGACACCATTGTCATGTATCCAGGGGCATCCAAGGAGTATATTGTAGCATGAAGGGGTCCGTATTGCATACACAGTGACTTCAGAAATAAGATCACCGATTTGCAATTTGAACCTGATTTTGCCGATAGGCCTTTGAGCGCTGCCGTCATATCCGAAGATGGATATAGAAGTGTGACTCAGCTTGCTAGGCTGGATGCCCAGCTCTTCGAGTGCCGAAGTAGAAATAAGGTTGAGTGCAGAACCTGGATCGATTTGAACTCTGTGTACTGGCATTTCTTTGACGTACCCCGTAAAGTACAAAGGTCGGTTTTGCTTTGTCTCGCCTAGCAAGAGGTCATCCTTGTCGAAGGCAATTGTTGCACTTGCTGCTTTTTGTACCGAAAGGCACTCAGTTTTCTTCTTTTCTCCCTTTGGGGGAGTATTTGATTTTTTGACCCTTTAGTCCATTTCAATTTGTAGGACTTGTGGGGCGTGTTTGTCGACATCCGTATTCAGCCTTTGTAATTATGAAATGAGACTATCACGAGTTTGTGGAAACATTCGTAATAAGTCAAGGATGTGTAGACGTGCAGGTATGTGTTTGAAGTGCTCAATCAAGTCGTACTTAAAAGCCTCCTTCGGGCCTGCATTTTCATTATTATTGCCACTTGGAGCGCTTACAACTTGCTTTCCCGAAGGATTTACATAAGAAGAAGAAGGTTGGTTATAATTTTTGTGGTAATCTTGGCCAGAACGGGTACCTCTACCAACTTCAAGAGCTTCTAAAGAAGGGTCTTCTTTTGGAAAATCACTCTTAGGATCAAGGGGTTGATCCTTGTCATTTGCTGAAGCCATTTCTGTAATAGCATTGGCGTCTTCAGTGATTGTATTGCACAGAGCAATTTTCGGGAACAAGTCCTGAACAGCATCCGACAACCTTTCTTTCTTAGTCCAGACATCGTCTATGAGATCGGGTATCTGGGACCAATCAACTGGGTTTTCATTGAAGAAGATTTCATTGACAGAAGTTTCTTCAAGATGATCAATCAGGAGAGGCTTGAGTTCCGATGTCACAGCTTCAGGAGACGAGGGCTGAGAGGATGATATCTCAGTGGAAGTCACCTGAGAAAATGTAGCTCCAGATGATACACTACCGGTTGGGGTGTACGTGTCTTAGAAAGCTTCAGAGGCACTATCGTCCTGAGCTATCGCATTGCAGGTCATCTGGATAGGAGATGCCCCCAGTGCAGACTGTTGGGAATTAGACTCATCCTCAGATGTAAGAGGATCATCGATCCAACTATTTTCTCCATTTTCAGGAGTTAGGGGAGAAAGTTCCCGTTGATTTTCAGGGAATTCTGGTTCTGGTTTATGACGAAGATCATTAACGCAATCTGCTCCTGCTCTATGGCAAGATGTTGCAAGATTCTTGCATATTCCTCAAGATCAGGCATAGGAGCCAAATCTTCTTCGTCACCCGCTCCTCGTGGTTCACCAATGTTGGGGTTCCACCGGAGCATTGGTTGGTGCTGGATCGACAACGTTTTCTTGAATAGAGCCCTGGTCTTCTTCATTATCAGACCAAGATCCTTGTGGCTGTAATGGGTTATACCAGATTACTGGCATAAGATGAGACTTGGGAATCCATTCCTCGTCAGAGAGGTATTCTCCTGTTTTAAAGGATTCTTCCCACTCATCGATATCACTGGCAATGTCACTGGACTCGTATCCATCCATAGGGAATCCAACTACCGAATTGCAGGAGTATGATGCCCCCTGTGCAGTTTCATTTTTGTATTGAGGTGGCATGAAATCATCAAGAGTGAATTTTCTTACCGCCTTTGAAGTTTTGGGAAGAGATTCTTCCGTCGTGCTTGGTGAAGCAGTGGAAGAAGTTTCTGCTTTTTCAAGGACTTCTTGTTTTGGTTGAGACTTCTACTGTTGTTTGAGCTTGCGGAGTTGTCTCTTGGCTTGCCTTCGCTGCTAAGCGGTCGGCTTTATTTTGACGATCTCCCAATTTTCATCATCTAGGAGATCGGGATGCACCCATATAGGTTGTCCATCTAATGTTGGATAGGGAACCAATTCTTGGGATGCTTGAGCCATTTTAATCACCTTGAATGAAGTAATAGTCTTCTTCTTCGGTGATTTTGAAACTTGCCCACATGACACAGTGTTGACAGAAGTGGAGTCGTAGTTTTTGTCAAAAGTTATGACTCCGTTTTTCCACATCTCATTGATCTTCTCCCTCACAACGAAGCATTGATTGAGAGAATGTGAGATCATCTGATGGTATGGACAGTATCGGAGATCATTGGTTTTGCCAACATCTCCCGGTCTTTTGGGCTCTGGCAAAATGAGTTTGCCATTTACTAGGACAGCCTCAAAGATTTCTTCAACATCTTCATCGAACGGATATTTCTTTTCTACACGTTCTTTGAAGGCATCAGAGAGTTCAGGTCTTTTACCTGTAGTTTTGTTTTCAGGTTTCTTTGGTTGCTGAGGAGCTGACTTAGTCTACACATTGAGAACCTCATTTTTCTTTAGTTTTGAGGTTGTAACAGCAGTCGGCTCTTTCTTTGATGATTTCTGACTGTTGAGGCCTTTAATCACCATTTCAGCTTCCATGGAAGCTTCAAGGAGTTCTCCCAGGTTCTTTGATTTGTTACCGATGATCATGGAGCGGATTTTTGCTCTCATATTGTTACGGCAGATGTCGACTAGCGACGCTTGTGGCAGCACATCTGAGCATTTGTACGCCATTGCCTTCCACTTGTGAATGAAGTCATAAGTTGACTCATTCTCTCCCTGTTTTAGGCTGCAGAGCTGAGCCATAGTAACAGGATGATCCTCACCTTGGAAGTGGGTCAAGAAGCGTGTCTCCAGCATAGCCCAGTTTTGGATGGAGTTCTCCGGCAGAGTGGAGTACCAATCAAAGGTTGTACCTTTTAGGGTACTTGCAAAGAGGCGAATCTTGAGGGCATCTTGATCCGCAATAGCTCCCGTCAGGATCTTGAAGTGGATGATGTGTTGTCTGGCTGAACCTTTCCCCGTATATGTCTGGAGAGTAGGTTGTTTGAATTTTGCACGGAATGGAACCGAGTCCATCCATAGTGGGTAGGGTGGCTTGATCCCATGTTCCTTCAATGTATCCCCTTCTTTTGCTTTTGTGAGGATATCGTCCACGTCCTTTTTGGTAAGGGCGTATGACTCATTGTTTTCTGCATTGCCCTCATCATCTTCATGATTCGGAGGGGTTTCGTTGTTAGGTGGCGAACGCTGTAAAGTGAGAATGAGGTTTTCCATCAAAGCCTCAATTCTCTGTTTTCCTTGCTCCAACTGCTGGATGCGTGCGGTTACATCGTCATGTTGTGGAGGCGGCTCAGAACTTGTAGCCAAGACGTTCATCCCTCGGGATTCGAACGAAGAAATCGTCCTAGTGACTGAGCTGGGGCTCATTCTTCTGGATGAAGAATCTGAGGAGTGGTTACTCTGGTGTTCTTGGCTTGGAGGAGTGGAAGATTCTTCCAGATGTGTTCTTGTCCGAGAGACGCTGCGAGTCACTGGACGTCTAACACTGATTTTGGTTGCTGACTTCTGGCGTTTTCTGGTTTAGCCAACCATATGGACAGCAACGAATTGGTCGGGTGTTTCTTTTTCGACCCATTTGTTTGAGACATGGAGAGTAGAACGCTGGGTTCTTTGTTTCTCGAGTCTCTTTTGTTGATATGCAGTGCGGCGACGCATACGACAAGTAATTTGAGCTTCAGTCAGCTCTGGCTGGGTTCTGGCGATGAAGGATGTAGTCCCTCATGCACAGCAGCCGAGTTTGTCTTCTTTGAAGTTGGGCAAGGACAGAATCTGGACGCGGTCCTTTGTTTGTCGCAATGAAGACTTGAATTTTGCGAGCTCGGCCCCTGTTGAGATGAAGGGTCGACTCGCGGGAGTGCAGGCTTCAGCATGTTTTTCCATAGGCCTAACGATGCAGGATTTGATTTTGGGCTTGTAGGAGCAAGCCGGCTCATGATGATTTTGTTTGTTTTTTGGGTGGAGGGTAGGTTTCTCCTCTTTCATGTAAGAGAGAGGGTAGAACTGATTCTCCTTAAGAGGGGCCAGGTATGCTGGCTTTGCAGATGTTCGGGACCTCCGTTGCTTTGGTGAAGATCTCGGGGACTAAGTTTTGGGGTAAACCTGGTTTCTTGTGGGTTGAGGCTTCGTGGGAACGCCACAGGCTTCAAGCTTCTTGGTGTTTGCCCTTGGTGCCATTTTAGTGACACGTTGCGGGGCTGTTTTCTGCTTCTTGGCAGGTACAGTGTCTTCTGCGGGAAGTGGGAATGGTCCCAGCGATCTGAAGACGATGGTCTGGGGAGTTGAAGTTGACCCGGTGTTTGGAGAGTTGTCGAGGGAGATGACGCTTCGGCAACTGGCAGGGCGCTTATGCTTGTTTTGTTTATCTTGAGGCATAAGCAGGTACTTGTTCTCATCGAAAGTGATAGTCAATGAAGCTGCCATTGTTAGTTTTGGAAAACTTCTGAAACAAGACCAAATCCATTAGTAATCACAAGAATATGGTGATCATAAATGGGAAAAAAACTATGGTTTTGTCTTTTCAAATCACTTGAGGGGACGATGAAGAAGGCAAAAAGCCATAGAGGATACAATTGTTCTAGAATGCAAGTATGGTAGGCTCAGAGCGAGCGTTCCAGTGACTGCTAGAAGCAATTGTAGATCTTAATTCAAATTACCGAGAGGCAAGGCTCACTCGAGGTAAAATGATATAAGGTTGGAGATACAAATGTGTCGGTCGCAAATACAGTAGACCTGAAAGGGCGTACTAGCACCGCTAGGCACAAATGTTGCAAATCGCATCCTTGGAAAGGACACGAGATGGGATTTTTTGAAAGGTCAAATTTGGATTCATAAAGGAGAGCAACTGGTATTCCAATCCGAACCACAACTCAACATTTCTGTGAGCGTTAAATCCGAAAAGGAAGGAAACCAGAATTTCTCAAATGTGAATCCAGACGTGACGGAAGTTTTTTTTTTTTTTTTTGAAAGGTCAAGATTGAATTCATCAAAGAGAGCAATTGGTATTCCAATCCGAACCACAACTCAATATTTCTACGAGCGTTAAATCTGAAAGGGAAAGAACCAAAATTTCTCGATTCTAAATCCAAAAGTGACGGAAGTGTTTTTTTTTTTTTTCTTTTTTTTTTTGAAGGTTTAAGATTGAATTCATCAAAGAGAGCAAATGATGTTCCAATCCGAACCACAACTCAACATTTCTGCGAGCGTTAAATCCGAAAGGGAAAGAACCCAAAATTTCTCGATTGTAAATCCAAAAGTTGAAGAATTTTTTTTTTTGAAATGCACCTAGGTTTTCAATTCGATCTTATAAAACCTTAGTAGACAGATCAGCCCCCAGGTAAGGGTAGGATTACTTAATGAACCCGTTTGAAGGACCCTTGCCTCGAACGGTCAAGCTGTCTCCACACTCTGAACAAGGCTTTTCTTAAATCCACTTTAGTCAAAGAGCGCAATTGGTGCAACCTTAGTGTTCTTTTTTTCTTTTTTTTTTTTGAAAGGTTTCTAATGAACTCGTCAAAGAGAACAAGTGGTGTTCCAATCCGAACCACAACTCAACATTTCTGCGAGCGTTAAATCCGAAAAGGAAAGAACCAAAGTTTCTTTGTGAATTTGAATTCAAAAGAAGATTTTTTTTTGAAATTATTTTTTTTTAATCTCAATTGGACTCATCAAAGAGAAAAGATGGCCCAATCCCTGATATGAACGATAGCTGCAAACATTTCTGTGAGCTATCAAGTTCGAAAAAGGAAGGATCAAAGTTTCTCAAAGTTGAGTTTTTAAGAAAAAGAGATCATTTTGTTTGAAAGAATAATTTTTTTTTGAAATCTTAATTGGACTCATCAAAGAGAAAAGATGGCCCAATCCCCGATATGAACGATAGCTGCAAACATTTCTATGAGCTATCAAGTTCGAAGAGGGAAGGATCAAAGTTTCTCAAAGTTGAATCTAAGAAAAAGAGATCATTTTTTTGAAGTGAGAAAGAACAATTCAAATCCCATCTCATGTTTTTTTTTTAGATGCAAGATGCAACATAGGCCACCAACTAGAAAGGAGCCAAGGGATCAAAGCATCACGTTCCAAATCAACGTGGTCCCACCGGGTATGCCAACTTGATGGACCCGAAAGAAATCTTCCGTCCTCTCCTTCCGCACCCTGGGGGCTGACCTGGGTCTTGGCGAAGGAGGGAAAATCTCGGGCATCAACATTTTTGTACGGGTATACCAAATTTACTTTCTACTTGGAATTTGGAATAGTGATAATCCGGAGATTCACCTTCACAAGTGGAAAGGAAATCAATCCTTTTTTCTAACTTTTCAAATTGCATTAATATTAAGAAAAGAGACAAGTTTGTTTTTTTAGAATGCCGTAGGAGGCGTTTTTGTTTGTTTGCCATGAAAGGCGATTTTGTCGTGAAAAGCGATTTTACAAAACTCATCAAATATGAAAGACAAGAATTGCTATTTCTTTTTGTCTCTTTAAGAAATACAAACTACAATAGAAAAGTAAGAAAATGGATCTAACTTCTTAGGAGATTGTGGGGACACGTTGGGATCGACAGTCGCAAGTCATGTATGGACTTCGCCATCGTCCTTTAAATGAGAACATGTGATGCTTTGATTCTTTGGCTTGGCTCCTAACCTCAGTTTTTTAAAGGACAAGGACCCAGAGAAGGTCGTATATCCAATGAAAAACCGAGTAAACGGGCTGAAAAGCCGCGTTTAGGCCATGTTGGAGAAGGAGGTAACCTTGGGGGGGTGGCCCCCCAAGGGACGTTGATCACCTTGCGGTGTTCTTTGCAGCAGAGCAGCAGGACTTCGTCTGGATTTCTTTGGGAGAAGTGCAGAATTTCAAGTCGATAGATGTCGATGATCCTCTCTTGGAAATGGATCTCCTTTTATAGGCTTTTGGTAGCCATGGGGTGGTTATGGGCATTGATAGCCATGATGAGAGCATTGATGAGGAGTTACAAGTTGATTTTGTAACTCCTTTTTCATGGCTTGTGATTGGCTGATGAAGGTAGTGGGCTTTTAATTGCCTTTATGCTTCATGGTGATGGGAGTTTCATGGGTTTAATGCCATGATTGCTTGGATTTGTAACTCCCAAATGCTTGGTTATGATTGGGCCGTCCAAAATAATGAGTTAATGACAGCTTTAATGGGTCAATTAACGACATTAAGTGGTCGCCAAGGCATGTGAAGAATCGAGGGCCGCGGCGCGTCTTTTGAGATTCTTCTTGCGATCATCACAGGTGGATCCACGCAATGTTTGATGTCGAATTGCGATGCAATTTCAGACATTAGTTTATGTTGGTGGGCCGGTGACATCTGTCTTGTCGATTTCACGATTGGTCGGACAGAAAGTGCACTTTCTTGTTCAGCCGGTTGGCGATCTTGGAACGATCGGTGATGAACATATTAAAGATGGTGGTTTTTCACAATCTAAAAGTGCAGTTTCTTGTAGTGTTCCAGGAGGTTGTGTATGGCTTTATGCAGGAGATTTTGATGACATTTCATTTCATCAGTATACTAGGGTTTTTTATTTTATTTTATTTTATTTTTTTCTGTGTACTAGAAAAACTTGCAGGACGTTTATTTGCAATTGGGATATTAAAAAAGGAATGCAATTGGACCATCTTTGCAAGAAATATGGAGCATGGTTTCTGTTGACAAGAGTATGCAACATCTAAATAGTGGAGGGAAATGTTCTCATGTGAAAAAAGATTTCTCATCCTTTCCCTATGAAAATGAATCCTATCTGCTAAGATTTTATGGTTTCCACTCTTCCCCGGCACCTCCTACCTCTCCCCACCCCAAGAATATCAAACTACACAGTGCAAATTGAGCCAGCGAACCGGTCCATGATATTCAACAGGCTTGTTTGTGTAGACTCATTAAGAAATGATATGTAATGGGAATGGAATTTTCCTTGGCATGCATTCTAGCCAACACTAAACCCTATTATTTAATCTGGCATTCAAATCAGCTGGCTTGGTAGGTGAGTGAAGGCAAATCAGCAATCAATGACCGGGCTGATCTCTTGTAGATTTGAAGTTTTGATGTGGTACATGCATAACAGCCGATATGAGTGGTGCTCTGCCCCATGTTCTAAATCAATTGGCTAAATTCTCAGCATAAAAAGTCTCAACACTCCTAAGCCCCAACTACCAATTTTGTGTTCCAACTTGTTAGCAGCCATGCCTTAATATTAATAAGATAAAATACAAATATTGATGTTACACACATGCCAGTTACTGGGAACCATTTTTTCCACTCTTTTGTTTTGGAATTATCTTGTGTGCTCATGGGAAAGATTGCTGCCATCTTCTGCCAGCAGGTCCCAACACTTGATATTTAACATGCATGAAGGTAGTGCCGGTTCAAAATTCCCATTCCACCAAAGATGGCCTGAGAAAACAACAGATACCAAAAGCTATAACTAAGCTGTGAAAATATTTGCTGAGGACATTGCAGAGGCCCTTGCTGAGGACATTTCACCTACGGATGGACCTTGCCAAAAATGGAGACCCAAAGATAGGCATATCTTATTCCTCCAAGAGGGACTTGTTCTAAGAAAAAGAACAAACTTTTCTTCTTCCTGAACGGGAACCCATTTCTATTTCACCTACCTACCTGTTGTTCTTGCCAAAAAAACCGAAACCAAGAAATGGGTATCACTTATTTTCGATTGTGAGCATGATACAGATCGAAAATTTAAAAGAAACGAAAAATCACTTCCGGAAAGGAAACCCATTTCTATTTCACCTACCCACCTATTGATCTTGCCCAAAAAAAAATAGAAACCAAGAAATGGGTATCACTTATTTTCGATTGTGAGCATGATACAGATCGAAAATTCAAAAGAAACGAGAAATCACTGACCTGATTTGCAGCTGGAGAACCTGCGATTGCTGCCCACTTCTTCTCGCTTTCTTTCTGGTTATGAATTATAATAGAGAAAAGATTAGTGAAATGGAATGGGTTTTTTGTCTTAAAAGCATTGAAATGATTCGATCGAAAAGGGAGTAATCAACGAGAGATGAAATGTTGAGAATCCGAGATTTGGGAGACAAAGGGTTTATGGGGTTTTAACAAGAGAGAACAGAGAAGAAAGAGATGGGGTGTGAGGTGTGTGCGGAATGCAGGAAGAGTGAGGGGTGTACCTGGTGCAGGGGAAGCGTCTGGCGGCGCGAGGAGGAAGATGAAGATGGGTTCTGTGGTGCAGGGGAGGCGTCTGGTGGCGCGAGTGAGGCGTCCGGGGGCTTCTGGTGTGGAGAGATCTGGAGAGTGAGGGAGAGAAAGGAAGGGCGATGGAGATGGGTTCTGTGGTCGTCGTGCGCAGAGATCTGGAGAGGGTCCGAGCAGAGAGGGCGATGGGAGAGATGGGCAGAGAAGGTCCGAGGAGAGAGAGCAAGTGCGCAGAGATCTGGAGAGGGTCCGAGCAGAGAGGACGATAGGAGAGATGGGCAGAGAGAGAGAGAGAGAGAGAGAGATGGGTTCTGGAGGCGGGAGAGAGAAATGACTGAGAAGAGGGAAAATAGAGATTTCGAGGGCGGGAGAGCCAAAAAAAACAAAAAAAGGGATTTACCGACGTTTAATAACGTCGGTAAAAAGTATTTTATTTTTCTTATTTAAAAATTAGTAAAAAATCAACAACCATTACCGACGTTTATCTTAAAACGTCGGTAATTTATTTACCGATGCAACTTTTCGTCGGAAAATAAACAATTCGACGGTAAATGTCTCTATTTTTTATTTTTTTTAAAAAAATATTTAAACTTTACCGACGTTTAATATAAAACGTCGCTAAAAGTTCATTTTAATATTTATTTTCGAGTTCATGCTAAAATTGACCTTTGCCGACGTTTTATTTTTGTTGGCAAAATAAATAAGAAAAGTAAGTAAAAAATAAAAACCTTTCACCGATGTTTTTTTTCGTCGGTAAAATAAAAAATAATTAAAAAATAAAAAATAAAAATACTTTTACCGACGTTTGTTTTTTTCGTCGGCCAAAAAAAAGAAAAATAATTAAAAATAATAAGACTTTTAATGACGAATAAAATCGTCGGTAAAACCTAGGAAACGTCGCGAAATTCAATTTTACCGACGTTTTTAATTCGTTGGTAATAATCTCTGATTTTCACGTCTCTCAACCGACAAGTTAATTTCAAGATTCAACTTTGCCGACGTTTTTGTTAGAAACGTCGGTAAAATGCCACTTTTAGCGACGCTTTGTAAAATGTCGCCAAAAAACGTTGGTAAAAGGGACTTTTAGCGATGTTTTCTAAAAGCGTCGCAAAAAAACATCGCTAAAGTGCAACTTGTTGTAGTGTGAGATCACTCCAATTCACTTTATTTTATGGCAATCCAAACATGCTTATAGGCTATAAGTCCGGCTTGTAGGATTGGATGTGGCCTCGTGGGATCTGGTTTGTCCATTTAGTTAAATGGCCAAGTATTGAGACCTAACTCTAGTTTGTAAAGTTAATGCATTTAATTTGTAGGGATTTCTCCAAACTCCAAGAGGTTGGTGTGATTAGGAGAACCATCATGGGATGGCCTTCTGTTAACTCTGTAAAACCACTTTGATCAGCAAAATCCACATTTTCAGCCAATTTGCAGCCTTTAGTAGGGCTTCCAATGAGTTGATCCAGCTGGACATGGCTCAGTTGAGCTTGTCTTGTGTCGAGCTCAATCTAAGATTGATAATTAGTTCACAAGTGGAGTTTAAGTTAGAGCCTAATCATCCACTTGGACTTAGTTCAAGGGCTTGAATTGACCTCAAGTTTCAGCTTGCCGATTAAGTCAACATTTTTTATGAGTCCATGTTCATCCTTGAACATTTTTTAGAGCTTGCCGATAGCTCTAGCTAAATCAGCTAGTCAATCTAAGTAAACATATGCACAAGGAAGACAAGCCGATCCCAAGCCTCAGTTCAACGGTCAGGATAGTTGAGTTCGAGCCTGAAGTTGTCTCCACGAGCTTAAGTCAAGCTCCAGAGCTTTACCAAGCTCAGCCCAGCTCACATTGTCTACTACACCTCTCATTTACATATAAATGATGCACATACAACATAACATTTATGCATGATTAGATTAATTTACATTCATCGATCACCCATTGGATGTATAAATGAGTGTAAAGATAGTGTGTAAGAGGCCATTTCAACCTCTCATTTATAAAAATAAAACATTTATTTTTTCATGATGTCATGAAAAGTGATTTTTTTTTTTTTTTTTTTTTTTGGGGGGGGGGGGGGGGGGGGGGGTGGGGGGTGGGTTTACTTTTCTAAGGAAGTGGAAAAACAAAAGCCCATGGAATTTCTTTGGGTGTGTATGTGTAGATGAAAGATTTTGTAGACCACAGATTTTCATTTCAGTGCGAGCTTATCCCTCCCATTAGAAAGATGAAATCCTTTATATTGAGGAAAATAATTTATCTGGTCTTCCTTGTTACGCAAAAGTGTAGTACTAAAGCACAAAGAGTAAGCTGCATGAAATGTCAAAATCATTTATCCTGTCTTCCTTCTCGTCACACAAATGTTGGATCTCTTGGATTTAGGGCTTTTTGTGTAAGACGCAGAAAGGAAACTGCAGTTTTCCATTCCATCGAAACAGAAGTTCAAGGAGGAGGTGGGATTGTTGGAAAGAGGTAGGCCTCGTGGATAGATTTTCAAAACTTTTGACCCACTTGACTCAGGGATCAAGTATCCATAAGGCCAAAAACCCAATTCAGGATGCATAACCCTCAATCTCATGATAATGTGCAGAAAGTAAAACTATCTAAAAGATATAACAGAAGCGAACAAGCATCCATTAAAATCTACCACATACAAGGAAGCAGATTATACCTTTGGAGCTCGGTTGCGCTCTAATGGAGAAGTCGATGACTTTCATTGATGTAGAACTTTTCTACAAACTAAGATCAGAATCTCCACCACCTCTTAGCCTTCCACGCTATGACCCGAATTAGATCTCTCTTCTCAAGAAGATCGGTGGAATCTCCAAGAGAAAACCCAACTCGAAACCATAAGGAACTAGAAGAGGAAGAGAGAAGACAGCAGTGCAACTATTGCACAAAAGGGTTGGACGTTTTTCACTCCTATATTGATGGACGTCCATGAGGCATAAATCCCCTTTTATAACCTCTCAAGTCTCCTCTTTTCTTAATTGAAATAGAAGTCTTACTTCCACAACAATTAGTAAGTATACTATTACCACTATTAGAAGTCCTACTTCAAATAGAAATAGTAACACTTTAATTCCTTCCTATTAGAGTTCAAGTAGGATTAGTATCTTTCTAATAACTTGGGCTAGCGTGGTGACCACTAGGGATTCCACAGAAAGCTGGCTCCAACTTGGACACGCGACCCCACATCTCATGTGCAATCCGGGCCCACAGTTAATTACAAATAACACCACTATATAAATGCAATTGCACTCCAGTCTTAGGAATAAATTACAATGAAGACCCTAAACTTCCCGATTACCACAAGTAGGCCCTTCTATCAATATCCATGAATCAATTGGAATAAATCTGTCTCTTCCAATCTTAGTTCCACATCTTATTATCCTTGAGCCCCAATTAATCACTATGATCATCAGTACCATCCAATTAACTCTTAATCGAGATGGGTGCGCACTTACTAATGACAAATCCATTAATTTGCACAAGGGGATAATAGAGATAGATTCCTTCTTGATCATTCAATGTTCCCACAGTCTTACTACCACATACCCAAGACACCGAGGTGTTGACCTATAGTTGGCCTCACTCATTGGTGACTCAAAATAAATGAATAGATAGAAACTTGAGTTCATCAATGTCTCAGGATTGAGAGCCTATTGCTAGGGAATTATGAGAGCATACCTTATTATTGAGACAGAATTCCATAAGGTGTTTCTCATGGTCCTTCAATACATCCAATGTACCAGCACATTGATCCAGAATCTTCCATTCTGACGATCGAGACAAATCACACTATCTCATAGTGATCAAAGTGTTGCAACCTTATCAGATGAGATGCCCAGTCTCATCACTGGTTGTGAAGATATTTTAAGTATAAGATTTGTGACATATATCTCCCGTGTGTGTATCTCATCTATACACATATATCACATCTAATATACTAATGGGACCCGGTTCAACTTATGAACCATTATGTCATATGTATTGGTCATGTGCTGATGGAACGCGCTCCACGCTGAGGGTGCTACGGGGGTCGGCGGACGTGAGAGTCTGTCGGGTCCGGCCCTTTCGCGCCCGGGGGGCTGAAGCGTGCATCAACATTTCTTTGTGTGGGTGTGCCAGATTTTCTATTTTACTTGGAATTGCAAGTGGTAATCCGGAGATCAACCTTCGCAAGTAAAAAGGAAATCAACTTCTTTCAAGTTTTCCATTGCACAAATATTTAAGAAAAGAGACATTTTCTTGGTTTGCCGTGACAGGCGATTTTGTTTGGCATTTATAGCCGATTTTGGCGTTTATAGCCGATTTACAATTCTCATCAATAATGAAAGACAAGAGTTGTGATTTTTGTCTCTTTTAGAAAAATACAAACTACAATGAAAAGCAAGAAAAGGAGGATCTAACTTTTCAGGAGATTGTGGGGGACTCGTTCAGAGTGACGGTCGCAAGCCATGTGTGGGCTTCGCCATCATCCATGCAGATGAGAACAGAGGATGCTCTTGATTCGCTTGGCTTGGCTATAACCTCAGATTTTTAGAGGACAAAGACCAAGAGGAGGTCCTATGTCCAATAAAAAGCTAAGTAGACGGGCTGAAAAGCCACGTCTAAGCCATTGGAGGCAGCGGGAGAAGGCAAGGACCTTGGGGGGGAGTACCCCCCAAGGGACTTTTTGTCACCTTGTAGTGGTGCTTGATGTAGATTTTTTGCAGAATTTTCTCTCTTTCTCTAGACTCTGTCTGTCTGGAATTCGGGATTCTCTGTACCTTTCGATCTTCGGTTTTCCGTTCGTCTTTTTCCGATCCGGATTTCAATGGAATGCTCTCCTATTTATAGGCTTTTGGTAGCCATTTAGGAGAGCTTTTATGGGCTTTAATGGCTTTAATGGGAGGAGTTACAAGATTTATTTCTTGATTTTGTAACTCCTTTTTCCTTGAATCTGATTGGCTGATGGAGATTAAGGGCTTTTAATCACCTTAATTACCATAATGGGAGGAGTTTCATGGCTTGAATGCCATGACCTAATTGATTTGTAACTCCTGGATGCTTGCTTCTGATTGGGCCGTCCAATAGAATGAGTTAATGACTGTCATAAAGCTAGCCAATTAACCACATTAATTGGTCGCCGAGCAGTCGAAGAGTCGTGGGCCGTGCCGTGTCTTCTGGAATTCTTCTGGCGATGATCATTGATGGATCTTCATGCTGATCGACATCGGATGAACATGTGACTTCAGACATTGATAGCTAAGAGCGGGCCGGTGACATCTGTCTTGTCGATTTCTCGATCGGTCGGACAGAAAGAGCACTTTTTAGGTCAACCGGTCGGCGATCTTGGAGCGATCAATGATGATTTTATGCTTTTGACGGCGGATCTGAGATGTCGTCGGATATGAGTCAATTTCAAGCACTAAAAATCACATTTTCAGGAAACCACAGGGGCCAAAATGCGCGAAACGCGAAAAGCGACGGAAAAAACGGGTCACCGGCGAAAAATCCGGTGACCCGGACTTCCATGGTCGCCGGCGACCCTGGGCCAGGGTCGCGGGCCGCGACCCTGGGGGTTTTTCTCCCCTTTTTGGTCCGTTTTGCGGTCTTTTTCGTCTCCGTTTTCTTCTGTATTTTTCCTGACATTTCTTCTCATTTATTTTCTTGATTTCCCTGTAGAAAACCTGATGAGAATCCTTGCATTTTTAGAGTGCAAAGTTTCCAATTTTCCGGGAAAGCCGAAGACTTTGTCGCGTAGAGCTGCTGATTTTCCGCCAGAAGCTGAAACTTGGTCAAACGATGTCGGAATGACCTGAAATTTGAGGTGGAGCCTCCTGAGCAATAAATAAGACCAACCATAGGCTTTTGTTTGAGTTTTGAAGCCGTTTGGAGTCCCGTCGCCAGTAGACTTGATTTTGCCGCGAGGGAGATGCCGCGCGTTGATGTGCGGTCAAACGATGTCCGATTGACCTGAAATTTGACAGGGAACCTATTGGAGTCATTTTGAGATGATCCACAGGCTCTGTCTTGGAAACCATGATCCCGGGGAGCTCCGCCGCCGGTAGGCTTGATTTTCTTTCGGAGCGTCGAAACCTGGTCAAACGTTGTCGGAATGACCTGAAATTCGACGTGCAGCCTTTTGGAATCATGTTGAAGCCACTCATGCACTTGGTTTGATGAGCGAAGGCTTCGGTGGTTCCCGCCGCCGGGAGCGCCAATTTAGCTGTCGGAGAAGCGAAGTTAGGCCAAATGATTCTGAAATGGCCCGAAACTTCATGTGTACTCTTCTCTTGACTATCTTGAAGGATCTTGCAGTTTTTGTTTGATTTTGACAATATTTGATTTTTTGGAGAATTTGCATTGCCTATTTATGGCAGGTTGCGACTTCATGCAGCTTTCTTGATGTTGAAGAGGCAAAGTGACATTTTTGGTGTCAACAAATGCCCCCTCGAGGTACAGCGACGAGTTGCTTGACTTTTGTAGTCGATGTGCCTCGAAGAGATTTGTGAAGGAGAGCTTGTATCTTGACCAAGAGTCTTTGAGCAATCTTTCCTTTGGTAGAGTAGCCTTTGAGCTTCCAGGGGAATTTTATGGTAATGAAAGGAATCAAGTACCATCTCGAGGCAAAGTTTTGAAGATGACATCAGGGATGTGGATTTGGGTTTTTGTTTTTGACCTTGTGACCTAACAAGCTGTATGTGGCAGGTTAGGGGGTCGGGTTTTGGTTTTGACCTTGTGACCCAACAAGCTGTATGTGGCAAGTTGGGGGATCATGATTTGGTTTTTGGTTTTGGTCTTGTGACCTAACAAGCTATATGTGGCAGGTTAGGGGACCAGGATTTGATTTTTGGTCACTCTTTGGGACTGTGTGGGTCCATTGGAGTGGTTTGGATTTTTGTGGAATGTCAATTTCAAGATTTTGGCTCAATTTGGTATATGAGGCTGGATGGTTTGATTTTTGGAAGCTCATGGGGCTTGAAATTTTTTGTATGGTTCAATCAACTCAAAAGAGGCATGGAACCATTTTTGTATGCTCTTGGTAAGAGGGATTTTTTTTCCTGACTAAAAGCCCATTTTTTTTTTTTTTAGTGCCTAGGTGGTCAAACCTGGCTCATATGGGCTAACCCATGGGACCTTAAGCTTTTTAGGATGGCTTAGATCTCATGTGGGGCCATTTTTGTAAAGAATATCTAAAGATATCTCATTTGGATAGAGAATATCTAAAAAAATATCTTTATGGGAGAGAATCTCTCATATTCCCTTAATTTGGGAGAGAATATCTCAAGGTATCTTTCTTTTTGGGAAAGAATCTCTAATCTCCTATTTTGTTGGAGAGAATCTCTCATTGATTGATTTTGGGAGAAAATCTCTCAAAGACATCTTTCTTTTTGGGAAAGAATCTTTCTAATTCTTTCTCTTTTGGTAAGGTTACTAATTAGTAGCACTTACCTTTCTTTTTTTGTTTCCTTCTTTGATTTGCTCTCTTCTATAAAAGCAAGGAGGAGGCTAGATCTCTTGCCCTTATTGCTTTCTTTTGCAACAATCTCAAGAGAGCTCCAAGACCAAGAGTTCTTCTTCTTCAATGATCTTCAAGCTTTTTCCTTCTTCTTCTCCATCAATGGCTTCAAGTAAGTTTTCTCTCTTTTTCTTTCAAGAAAACTCCATGTAGAGAATAGGATGGTAAAAAAAAGAAAGTTTCTCTCTTTTTTTTTTCTTTTCTTTTTCTTTTCTTTCTATTCTTCTTCTTTTTTTTTTCCACGTGATTTCTGTTTGTTTGTTTTTTTTTTTTTTCCGTGCTTCTTTTTCTTTTTGCACGTTTTCTTTCTTCTTTTTTTTTTCTTTCTTCCCCTTCTTTTTTTTGAGAAAGTTTCTTTTTTTTTTTTTTTTTTTTTGCTTATCATGATAATGCGTTTTTATGCAAATCTAGATGTTCATGCATGTACTTTTTGTAGATTGAATTTGAGAGCATGATAGCATACCTGAAAATCTTTGCAAATTTGGGAATTTTGGAGCTCGCAGCGATGTTGAGCCCTTCTTGATTTTACGGAGATTTTGAGGTTTCGAAAGTTTGGAGTTTCGGAGCTCGCAGCGATGTTGAGCCCATCTTCAAACTTTCTATTTCTTTCGGGGTATTTCCCTTTTCTTCGGAATTGCCCCGGAACCATGCCAAAATTTCGCCAGATTTTCTTTTAGCGAAATCCTGTCATTTTGATGATGATCTTTTTTTTCTTTTCCAACCTTTGCAGGTGGTTCCTCCAGAACGAACAAGGGTAAAGAGCCTGCTACAAGCGTACCTCGTCGATCCGCCAGTTCTTCTAATGTGGCCGTTCAGCAGGCCTGGGAGAAGGTCCAGTATGTTGAGAGAAACTTGGAAGAGTGCGACTCTCTCAACAGAGATGAGATGAGGCAACAACTGATCGCTCTCAAGAGTGAGGAATTTTATAAGATCATGGTAAGCAACCGTCCTTGGGTTATGGACGATCTGAGGGTTTTACCCAAGCCTACCTTCTTCTTTGGAGATGCAGTCCCTGACGACTCGACATACCAAAGGAGATGTTTTCAGTTCTCTTACACAGCAGATGGTGAGGAGAGAACTAATTCTACCCGGTCGTCTTTTGATCGGACCATCTCGATCCTGAGCCTTTCTCCCACGTGCTCTAAGAGGGAAGATCCTCCAAGCTGGGTGAAAAGGACCAACGTGATCAAGGCCGGGGTTTTTGTTGGCGGTCCCTCCGGATATGCGGAGAAGTCGCCTGCCCAAATGGACATGTTGATGCCAGCCAGTGGCTATCAGGGCCCTGATTATCCGTTGGTCGATTTGGGACCGGTGGGCCTTGGCGTTTTCAGCGGTGACGGCAGCAATTGGGTGAAGCCTTTTCGACTTCGTGGCCGTTTCAGTGTTGACTCCGATTGGAAGTCGTGGACTGATCGCGTTCTGCTGATTGGTGGCACCATTTTGAAGGAAGCCGGGATATTTGATGTAGTCCGTGCCTTCAGAGATACCGTGGCTTTTTCCGACGAGGCCTTCATGGCCATGTTGGAATCATTTCTCCCACAAACCAATACCTTCGTTGTAACGAATGGTGAGATTGGTTTTTCCTTGAAGGAGTTGAGCGCCATTACTGGATTGCCCATCCTTGGCAAACTCTACGAGGAGTTCATGCCGATTGACAGCGTCCTTGAGGAGCAGTTAGAGGAGTTCAGGCTCCTATACTTTCAGCTCGTCGCCTTCTATGATTTTTTGAAGGAGAAGGAGGGCTCGAAAGTCAGGTCCAGCAGTTGGAAGAGTTATGGCTCCTCATTCTTCAACTTCTTTGACAGCAAAGAGTCTTCTGACAGCATGACCCTGGAGGACCGGAAGAAGGCTTCCGCCATGCAAGAAGAGTTGAAAGACTTCTTCGCAGGTACAGATGTAATTTGTTCTGACATTGCACTGCGAAGAGAAATTGCAACTTACCTCACTTATTGGCTAGGTGAGGCTATTTTTGCTGGAGGAGATGGAACACACATCAGGCCGCATTGTATTTTTCCGGCTTGTCAGATGGCATTTGGAGAGCGGCTTGCTTTGGTGCCTGCTCTTTACTCCTACTTGTGTACCGAACTGCAGGCTGCTGCTTTTTTTGTTCGGCTTGGGCTCCCTATGAATAGGGTATTTTCAGCCCATATCTTTTATTCGTTGTTTGTATACCACTGTCCTGGCTTCCACCAGCTGGGTGCTGCACAGGATGATGATCCTCTGATGATTCGATTGGCTAAGGGAAAAGCCATATCCGAATCACTTTTGTTTGCCCGCATGAGGATCCGACGGTTCAGGGACGTCAAGATGGGGCAGTCTTCAGTTAAGCTTTCTCCAGAGTTGCGGAAGAAGGCTTTTGATTTTGGTGCCTCCCGAGACTCTACCAGAGCAGGGTCGGGAAGGCATTACTCTTTGACCAATGCAGAGAAGGAGTGGCTTTTCAGCATACGAGTCGGCACGATGGTGTACCGTAGACATCTTTTCGTCGACATCCAGCCGTATGTACCTTCTCGCTTTGCACTTCAGTTGGGCTTCTCTCAAGGCGTTGTTGGAGTGCCTTCGAGTATGGTGAAGCGTTTTGGAGGTTTGCAGGATGGCAGAAATGCATGGGCTTTTTATAGTGCTGAAGACACTACTGCCACGATTTCTTATCCTGAGCTGTCGACTTTCCGAACTGCCGGCTTCACGAAGTGGTTCGCGGAGAGCTTTTTGGCATATCGGGGGCTTTCCAAGAAGGAGCTTGATGTAAAGCTGTCTTCGGGGAAAGGTACTGGAAAGTCGGATGGCGTCCGGCGAGAGGAAGTTTGGGCCTTCCTTTCTGGAGAGAAGCACAAGATAGGCTTTCTCGGTGACCAGGGCGTCATTGGTTCTAAAGCTGTTCGGGAAGTACCTGATGAGGCTTTAGAGCAGCTAGAACAGGAGGAAGTTGAGCTCGACGCTTGGATGCAAGCGGCACAGAGGCGAGCTTCCGTGGAGTCTACCGGCAAGAGCAGACCATCCGGTGAGGAGCCAAGTGGGAGACCTGACTCTGACAGTGGGGCAGGATCTTCTAGGAAGCGAGCCCACAGAAGTAAGAGGAAGAGGAGTCAGCGTCACACGGGGCGGGACGAAGACTCTCCTGATGTGGAAGTCCCTCTTACTGTCAATGAGGAGGTGCCAGGGGAAGCTGACGAACCTCCGGAGAAGAGGATTCGGGAAGAAGAGACCATCGGTGAAGGTATGATTCTTCCTTTTTCTTTTTCTGCTTCTTTCATGGGGCTTTCCATGTTCTGATTTGTTTTCTCACCCTGTTGCCGCTCTTTTTTTTTTTTTTTTTTTTTAGTAGAGGATGAAGACTTGTCGATGCCTGAGGTTTCGACCGATGAGGCGGTGATGGAGCCGGTTATGGCATCTGAAGAAGAACCGAGGGACTCTGGAATGATTCCAGAATCTCCAATTGGTATAACTTCTTTCGCTTTCTCTTTTTTTTTTTTGCCTGCGACTTGATTTGCTAACATTTTTCTTGTCAGCTGACTTGCCACAGGATTTCGATGACTTTGAACCATCAATGGACGCAAATGTTGATGATGCTTCCGATGAGTTCATGGAGGAAGAGAGTGTTCCGCCAGTCGTCGAAAAAGGTACTTTGTAGTGATGACCCTGATGATTTTTTTTTTAACCGGATCATATTCATACCTCTTTGTGTTCCATTTGCAGGTTTTGAAGTGACAGAAGAGAGTCCATCGCTTTCTTCAGAACCGGAGCAAGGGATGCCAGAGGTCGATCCGGAGGTTGAGACTCCTACAACCAGTCCTGACGCGATAGAGGAGATACCTTGTGCTGAGATTCCTTCTCCAGTGGCTCCAAGTGGAAAGAGTTCTTTTGTTACTCTTCCAATGGGACATGACATGAGCAGCCGATCAACGGAGAAGGGTGAATCTTCATCCAGTTCGTCTCTTCAATTTGCGAAGAAGGTGCTGGCTCGGGTTTTGAGTTCTTGGATCGAGACTCTCTTTTCTGGACACCTGGATGCCGGATTCGGCATGATCCCACATGTACAGGAGATTCTCACTGATACCGAAGAGGTTGGTCTGGATGTCACAGGTGCCAGGGCGATCGTTGATAGGATCATTGCACTGGGTGACAAGTGGTTTGAGATCATGGATTTCCCTGACGACCAATTCTTCAAGGAGATGTTCTTGAACCCTGCTGATAAGGCTAAGTCTGACCTGAATGAGGCTACACAAAGCAAGAAGCAGCTAGTTCGGGAGAAGAACTTGGAAGAGCTAGCCATCATCGGATTGAGACATGACCTTAACGTCCTTGATAGGGAAGTTGAGGAGGCCAGGAGACGTCTTGAGCATTTGAAGGCGCAAGTCGCTGCCAAGTGGGCTGCTATAACAGAGGCTCGTGACAGGGAGAGTGCTCTGATTCGCAGGGTTGCAGATGCCGTTCAAGTTCTTCAAAGGAGGACTCAAGAAAACGAACAATGGCAAACTGCTGGGGAAAAGCTTCCCGGTGTAAAAGAAGGGTTACGGCATTCGCCAGCATCTCATGGCAAGTTCCTGAAGAAGCGTGCCTTGGAAACTCTGACGGCTGAGGCCAAAAGTTTGCTTGAGGAGCTGAAGCTTTGGCTGGAGACCATTTTTGGCTGAGCTTCTGATTTTTTGTAGCAGAAACTATTCTTCTTTTTTTTTTTTTGGTACCACATGTATATTTTTTGGTACTCTGTTTTTGTAGTGCTTGTGAACACTTTTCTCTTTTTTTTTTGGTACCACATGTATTGGTTTTGGTACTTTTTCCTTTTTTTTTTTTTTTTGTTTTCCCTACGCTCACTCAAATCTTTTTGTGATGAAAGCAATTGCTAAATAGGGTGTTTGTTTGAAAATTTGATCAAAAGGTTGTCTTTTTGTGAAAATCTTTTGTCAAATAATTGTTTTGGCATGGGAGCCTGATTTTGGTTGTGGCGTGAAAGCCGATTTTGAGATGGCATGGAAGCCGAAATTTTATGGCGTAAAAGCCAAAATTTGGCATGGAAGCCGGTGTTTGTTTTGTGGCATCTATAGCCGGTTTGGGTGGCATTGATAGCCGATTTTTTGAAAGCCAAGTTTTGGTTTGTCGGCGTGAAAGCCAATTTTTTGTGGCATTGATAGTCGGTTTGTGGCATTTATAGCCGGTTTTGACATGAGAGTCAGGTTTTTTTTTGTGTGGCATTTATAGCCGATTTGGTGGCATTGATAGCCGGTTTTGGCAAAAGAGCCAGGTTTTTGGTTTTCAAAAATGCAAGTATCGACTAAGAGTCGCCTCCCTGCTGAATGGTCTTGCAAGTATCGATGGAATGTCGCATCCTTGCTCATTCGGTTGCGAGTATCGATGGAATTTCGCCTCCTCGCGGATTTGGGTGCAGGTATCGATGGAATGTCGCATCCTTGCTTTTCAAAAATTTTGTTTTGCGGGTACTGACTTGATGTCGTTTTCCCCTTGATTTTTGAAATTTGCAGTTTTCTCCAACCTTTGGGTCGTGGATATCAAAACATTGCATCTCCACGATTTTTAGGTTTTTTCGAACTTTTTTTGAAATTTGGGTTGTGGATATCAACTGATATGTTGCGTCTCCACGGTTTTTGGATTTTGCAAGTATCGACGAAATGTCGCTTCCCTGCGATTTTGGGTGCAAGTATCGATGGAATGTCGCATCCTTGATTTTTTCAAAAATTTTGTTTTGCGGGTACTGACTTTGATGTCGTTTCCCCACGATTTTTGAAATTTGCGGTTTTCTCGAACCTTTTGAAATTTGGGTTGTGGATAGCAACTGGTATGTTGCTTCTCCATGATTTTTGAAATTTGCAAGTATCGAATGGGGTTCGTTTCCTTGCAATTTTGGGTTTTGGAAGTATCGAATGGGGTTCGCATCCTTCCGATTTTTTGAGTTTTGCGAGTATCGACTAAGTGTCACTTCCCCGCGGTTTTTGAAAAACCATTTTTTTTTGTTTAAAGACACGAGGGTCGTAAATTTTGACCTAAAACCATTTGGCGGTAAAAGGTAAGGTGGACTAGGGTGGAAATCCCTGAATCCGGATTTTGTTTCAAACCATGAATTTTGGTTCAAGGATCGAAAGTTTTGGTCAAGTCAGGGAGAGGCTCCTAAACTTGGATTTTTTTTTTTTGTTTTTGAACAATGAAACGATAAAAGTAAGCATTGTTTTTGAATCTCTAGAAATTTTGACATTTGATATGAAAATTCTAAAGAGAGTGGGTTTGACGAGTGAGTACCTGAGAACAGGTTTTGGCCATACAGGCATTGCTCTTACCCAGTTGGGTAAGTCTTCAAGGGTAGTACCGCTTCAAGAACTTGCCGTTGATAGGCAGCATACATCTGTCGCCTTCCATGTTTAGGAGGGCATATGCGCCGTTGAAGAAGACCTTGTCGATGACGTAGGGTCCCTCCCATTTTGGTTCAAACTTGCCTTTGGACTTGTGAGCGAAGACCATTGGTCTTTTTACCGCAAGAACCAAGTCACCCTTTTTGTAGGCGCGTTGCCTGACCTTTTTGTCAAAAGATCCTGCCATGCGTGCTTGGTAAAGTTCAATGCTTTGTCGAGCTTCGAGCCGTCTCTCGTCGAGATTGTCCAGTTCATGGAGTCGCAATTTCGCATTGCTTTCTTGAGTCATGTCGTTTTGCAGAGATACCCTCAGAGAAAGAATTTGTACCTCTAGGGGCACGACAGCTTCGCATCCATAGACCAAGGAGAATGGTGTGCTATGGGTTGGTCCTCGAACGGTGGTTCGATAGGCCCACAAAGCTTCAAATATCTTGTCGCGCCAGTCTCTTTTGTGACTAGAGACCATTTTCTTGAGGATTTTGCAGAGTGTCTTGTTGAAGGCTTCTGCTAATCCGTTTGCTGCCGGATTGTATGGAGTCGAAGGACAGCTTTGAATTTTGTATTTGTCGCAGAACCTGTAGAATCGATGATCCCGGAATTGTGGTCCGTTATCATGGACGAATCTTTTAGGTATGCCGAAACGACAAATGATGTTGGTGCGCAGGAACTGAAGGACTGATGAGGTCTTCATTTCGTTGAACGCAAATGCTTCTGACTACTTAGAGAAATAATTCGTTGCGGCGGAGATGAAGCGATGACCTTTGCTTGAAGGGGGAGAAATAGGACCTATGATGTCCATACCCCAGGCTTCGAAAGGCCACGAGATTGCTGTAGGGTGTAGCCATTCCGGAGGCATGTGAATGTAATCTCCGTGAACTTGGCATAGCTGGCAGCATTTGGCAAATTGCATTGCATTAGCTACCATGGTAGGCCAATAGTAACCTAACCTTTTTATCTGATCATAGAGCTTAGGACCTGCCTGATGGGCTCCACAAAGACCAGCATAAACTTCTTTAAGTGTTTCTTCGGCCTCTTGTTGTGACAAGCAGCGTAGAAGTACTTCGTTGAAGGATTTCCTGTAGAGGATTTTTGAAGGAATATCCAAATGAAAGTTTGGGGCTCGCCTTTGGATGCTTACCCGTTCTTTTGGATCTTCAGGTAGGATTCCGAACATAGTGTAATCAATGAACGGATCCCTCCAGTCACCGATTGAAGGTTGAAGGATAGAGATTCGACTTCCAACCACTCGGTGGCATTCAGCAACTGCTTGGTGTGTGTTAAGAGGAGGGAGGATCCTTCTCTCGCACACTGTGATTTGCATGTTTTCCCCTTCCTGGATCGCCATTAATGTGGCAAGTCCGGCCAGGGCATCTGCACGGATGTTTTCACCTCTACGAATGTGGGTGATGTGACAGATGTCAAACTTTTGCAGAAGCGATTGTGCCTTGTTGTAATAAGGCAGCAGATTGGGCTTCCTGACTTCATATATCTGATTCATCTGGTTGACGATCAGTTGAGAGTCTCCAAAGACTTCCAGCATAGTGATACCGGATTCGATGGCGAGTTCCAATCCTAGGATCAGAGCTTGGTATTCAGCTGCATTGTTTGTGCATGGTTCCAGTAGCGAGAAAGCGTGTGGAATCATGTATTTGTCGGGGCTAACAAAGAGGATGCCAACTCCCGAGATCAGCTTTCTGTTTTCATTTGCCCTGGTTGCACCGTCAAAGTAAATGTCCCAGGAGGCATTTGGTGAGGAAGTCTCCACGTTGTAGACAGGTTCGTCTGGGAGATCATCTCTGAGTGGAGAATCTTTAGGCAATGGATGCTCTGCGAGAAAGTCTGCTAGAGCTTGGCCTTTGATTGCTTTTTGTGGTACATACCTAATATCAAATTGTGACAAGAGGATGGACCATTTTACCAGTCGGGCATTGAGAGAACCTGCCTTTGTGACAAGGACCTTCAAGAGGTTGATCCTCGAGACCAGGTAGACTGTGTTGGAAAGCAGATAGTGACGTAGCTTTTGTACGGCGAACATCACTGCAAGGCATTCCTTTTCGTCTGGAGAGTAGCGATGCTCTGTACCTACTAGCATGCGGCTGAGGTAGTATAGAGCAGCTTCTTTTCTTTCATCATTTTCTTGTGCAAGCAGAGCACCCAGAGAGTGATCAAGGGCTCTTGTGTACAAGATGAATGGTTTCCCAGTGGTAGGAGCAGCTAACACTGGAGGTTTGGTTCGGTATGACTTGATATCTTGAAATGCGGCTTCACAGTCAGCATCCCAGACAAAGTTTACACCCTTTTTCATCAATCGAGAGAATGGACGACACTTCCCCGAAAGATTGGAGATGAACCGTTTTATGTAGGCCAATCTCCCTTGGAGCCCTTTTAATTCTCTCAAGGTTCTTGGAGAGGGCATTTCTAGAATAGCCTTGACTTTTATGGGGTCAAGTTCTATTCCAGCTTTCCGAACAAGGAATCCGAGAAACTTACCCGACGAGACGCCGAAGAAGCATTTTAGAGGATTCATCCGCAGTTTGTGTTTGCGGAGTCGGAGGAAGACTTCCCGAAGATCTTTGAGATGGTCTCCTTTTCTTCTGCTTTTGACGGCGAGGTCATCAACGTAACATTTGACCGTCTTGTGCTGCATATCTTGGAATATTTTCATCATAGCCCTCTGATATGTGGTACCAGCATTTTTCAGACCAAATGGCATGACAATGTAGCAATACATGCCAAATGGAGTCCGAAATGAAGTGTGCTTTTCATCTTCAGGATGCATCTTTATCTGATTGTAGCCAGAGAAGCCATCCATGAATGTCATTCGCTCGAATCCGCAGGTATTGTCAATCATCACCTCCGGTATGGGGAGCGGGAATTCATCTTTAGGGCAAGCGCCATTCAAGTCTCTATAGTCAATACAGACTCTGATCTGCCCATTTTTCTTTGTCACGGGGACAATGTTGGCCAACCATTCTGGATGTTGTTCCTCACGGATGAAGCTGACGCTTTTGAGCTTTTGAACTTCTTGTTCAATTTTATCCATCACATCTGGACGGAATCTTCTTTGGCCTTGTTTGACAGGCTTGATGTCTTCTTGAAGATTGAGTTTGTGGACTGCTACTTTGGGGTCTAAACCAGGCATTTCAGCGTAGGACCATGCAAAGCAATCAACGAACTCACAAAGAAAAGCGATATACTCGGGTAACTCATCATCCTTTATATTCTTGCTTATGAATACAGGACGTGGGTTATCTGGTGTTCCTAAGTCTATCTTTTCAACAGGATCTTCTGTTAGAAGGTTCGAAGGTGGTTCCTCCACAATATTTTCGGAGGCTTCCAGCTCAACGAAACCTTCTGGGATTCCAAGGGCATTTGTAGACCGAGGGTTTGTTCCTTTCCACGGGTCTTATTGATTGGTGATCTTCTCAAGGCTTGCTATGAGATGGTCCCAATTGCCTGTTGAAACTGGGTCGAAGTCAGGTACTTCTTTTGGAGACGAGGGCTCTTCTGGGTCAGAGTAGCACAAGTCTGTATTATCGGACGATTCCATTTTATCATCAGAGAAATCGTACCAATTGGATGAGCTTCCTGGATCTTTGTCAGGTAACTCTTTAAAGAGATATCCAGGGAGATCGATGTCTTCATGGACTTGAGATGTTGAGGCTTGGTCGGTAAAACGACTTTTAAGCTTTTGTGTCAACTGTCTCAGAGGAGTGTCGGGATCATACCCTAACCCATATGAAGACTTTTCTACATGACCGTAGAGTCTCCAATCTTCCAGCTGGCTTTTGGTCAAGGCGGGCCCCAATGGCGTGAGAATACCGCGTCTTTCTCCCAAACCGACTGGGTTTTGAGCGTCATAGCCCATTTTCTTCATAATTGCTTGTGCCTGATGGAACGCGCTCCGAATGCCGAGGGTGCTACCGGGGTCGGCGGACGTGGGAGTCCGTCGGGTCCGGCCCTTTCACGCCCTGGGGGCATGAAGCGTGCATCAACATTTCTTTTGTGTGGGTGTGCCAGATTTTCTATTTTACTTGGAATTGCAAGTGGTAATCCGGAGATCAACCTTCGCAAGTAAAAAGGAAATCAACTTCTTTCAAGTTTTCCATTGCACAAATATTTAAGAAAAGAGACATTTTCTTGGTTTGTCGTGAAAGGCGATTTTGTTTGGCATTTATAGCCGATTTTGGCGTTTATAGCCGATTTACAATTCTCATCAATAATGAAAGACAAGAGTTGTGATTTTGTCTCTTTTAGAAAAATACAAACTACAATGAAAAGCAAGAAAAAGAGGATCTAACTTCTCAGGAGATTGTGGGGGACTCGTTCAGACTGACGGTCGCAAGCCATGTATGGGCTTCGCCATCATCCATGCAGATGAGAACAGAGGATGCTCTTGATTCGCTTGGCTTGGCTATAACCTCAGATTTTTAGAGGACAAAGACCAAGAGGAGGTCCTATGTCCGATAAAAAGCTAAGTAGACGGGCTGAAAAGCCACGTCTAAGCCATTGGAGGCAACGGGAGAAGGCAAGGACCTTGGGGTGGGGGTGCCCCCCAAGGGACTTTTGTCACCTTGTAGTGGTGGCCGGCGCAGAACTTCAGCAGAGTTTTTCTCTTTTTTTCTTTCTCTGGATTCTTTCCGCTCTCTTCCGATCCGATCTCTTTTTTTCTGATCCTTTTCTCCGATCCGAATTTCAATGGAATGCTCTCCTATTTATAGGCTTTTGGTAGCCATTTAGGAGAGTTTATGAGCTTTAATTGCTTTAATGAGAGGAGTTACAAGATTTATTTCTTGATTTTGTAACTCCTTTTTCCTTGAATCTGATTGGCCGATGGAGATTAAGGGCTTTTAATCACCTTAATTACCATAATGGGAGGAGTTTCAAGGTTTAAGTGCCATGAATCTCTTGATTTGTAACTCCCGAATGCTTGCTTCTGATTGGGCCGTCCAAAGAAATGAATTAATGACTGCAATAAAGCTAGTCAATTAACTGCATTAAATGGTCGCCGAGCAGTCGGAGAGTCGCGGGCCATGCCGTGTCTTCTGGAATTCTTCTGGCGATGATCATCGATGGATCTACATGCTGATCGACATCGGATGAACATGTAACTTCAGACATTGATAGCTAGCAGCGGGCTGGTGACATCTGTCTTGTCGATTTCACGATCGGTCGGACAGAAAGTGCACTTTCTTGGTCAGCCGGTTGGCGATCTTGGAGCGATCAATGATGATTTTATGCTTTTGACGGCGGATCTGAGATGTCGTCGGATATTAGTCAATTTCAAGCACTAAAAATCACATTTTCAGGAAACCACAGGGGCCAAAATGCGCGAAACGTGAAAAAAGACGGAAAAACGGGTCACCAGCGAAAAATCCGGTGACCCGGACTTCCATGGTCGCCGGCGACCATGGGCCGGCGACCCTGGGCCAGGGTCGCGGGCTGCGACCCTGGGGGTTTTTTCCCCTTTTTTGGTCCGTTTTGCGGTCTTTTTCGTCGCCGTTTTCTTCTGTATTTTTCTTGACATTTCTTCTCATTTATTGGCTTGATTTCCCTATAGAAAACCTGATGAGAATCCTTGCATTTTTAGAGTGCAAAGTTTCCAATTTTCCAGGAAAGCCGAAGACTTTGTCGCGTAGAGCTGCTGATTTTCCGCCAAAAGCTGAAACTTGGTCAAACGATTTCGGAATGACCTGAAATTTGAGGTGAAGCCTCCTGAGTAATAAATAAGACCAACCATAGGCTTTTGTTTGAGTTTTGAAGCCGTTTGGGGTCCCATCGATGCTTCACTTGATTTTACTGCGGGGAAAATGCCGAGCTTTGATATGTGGTCAAACGATGCCCGATTGACCTGAAATTTGACGGGGAGCCTATTGGAGTCATTTTGAGACGTTCCATAGGCTCCGTTTTCGATGTCATGGTCCCGGGTTGCTCCGCCGCCGGTAGGCTTGATTTTCTCTCGGAGCATCGAAACCTGGTCAAACGTTGTCGAAATGACCTGAAATTTGACGTGTAGCCTTTTGGAAGCATGTTGAAGCCACTCATGCACTTGGTTTGATGAGCGAAGGCTTCGGTGCTTCCCGCCACCGGGAGGCTTGATTTTGCTGCTCGAGCATTGATGGAGGGTCAAACGTTGTCGGTTTGACTTGAAATTTGGCATGGAGCCCTTTTGAGACATGCTGGAGTCATCTGTAGGCTCTGATCGAAGTTTTGACGTATCCGATGATGTCGCCGCCGGGAGCGCCAATTTAGCTGTCGGAGAAGCGAAGTTAGGCCAAATGATTCTGAAATGGCCCGAAACTTCATGTGTACTCTTCTCTTAGCTATCTTGAAGGATCTTGCAGTTTTTGTTTGATTCTGACAAGATTTGATTTTTTGGAGAAGTTGCATTGCCTATTTTTGGCAGGTTGCGACTTCATGCAGCTTTCTTGATGTTGAAGAGGCAAAGTGACATTTTTGGTGTCAACAAATGCCCCCTCGAGGTACAGCGACGAGTTGCTTGACTTTTGTAGTCGATGTGCCTCGAAGAGATTTTTGAAGGAGAGCTTGTGTCTTGACCAAGAGTCTTTGAGCAATCTTTCCTTTGGTAGAGTAGCCTTTGAGCTTCCAGGGGAATTTTATGGTAATGAAAGGAATCACACACCATCTCGAGGCAAAGTTTTTGAAGATGACATCAGGGATGTGGATTTGGGTTTTTGTTTTGTTTTTTTTTTTTTTTTTTTTTTTTTTTGACCTTGTGACCTAACAAGCTGTATGTGGCAGGTTAGGGGGTCGGGTTTTGGTTTTGACCTTGTGACCCAACAAGCTGTATGTGGCAAGTTGGGGGATCATGATTTGGTTTTTGGTTTTGGTCTTGTGACCTAACAAGCTGTATGTGGCAAGTTAGGGGACCAGGATTTGGTTTTTGGTCACTCTTTGGGACTGTGTGGGTCCATTGGAGTGGTTTGGATTTTTGTGGAATGTCAATTTCAAGATTTTGGCTCAATTTGGTATATGAGGCTGGATGGTTTGATTCTTTGGAAGCTCATGGGGCTTGGAATTTTTTGTATGGTTCAATCAACTCAAAAGAGGCATGGAACCATTTTTGTATGCTCTTGGTAAGAGGGATTTTTTTCCTGACTAAAAGCCCATTTTTTTTTTTTTAGTGCCTAGGTGGTCAAACCTGGCTCATATGGGCTAACCCATGGGACCTTAAGCTTTTTAGGATGGCTTAGATCTCATGTGGGGTCATTTTTGTAAAGAATATCTAAAGATATCTCATTTGGATAGAGAATATCTAAAAATATCTTTATGGGAGAGAATCTCTCATCTTCCCTTAATTTGGGAGAGAATATCTCAAGGTATCTTTCTTTTTGGGAAAGAATCTCCAATCTCCTATTTTGTTGGAGAGAATCTCTCATTGATTGATTTTGGGAGAAAATCTCTCAAAGACATCTTTCTTTTTGGGAAAGAATCTTTCTAATTCCTTCTCTTTTGGTAAGGTTACTAATTAGTAACACTTACCTTTCTGTTTTGTTTCCTTCTTTGATTTGCTCTCTTCTATAAAAGCAAGGAGGAGGCTAGATCTCTTGCTCTTATTGCTTTCTTTTGCAACAATCTCAAGAGAGCTCCAAGACCAAGAGTTCTTCTTCTTCAAGGATCTTCAAGCTTTTTCCTTCTTCTTCTCCATCAATGGCTTCAAGTAAGTTTACTTTCTTTTTCTTTCAAGAAAACTCCATGTACAGAATAGGATGGAAAAAAAAGTTTCTCTTCTTCTTCTTTTTTTTCTTTCTTTTCTTTCTATTCTTCTTCTCTTTTTTTTTTTTTTTCACGTTGTTGACACCAAAAATGTCACTTTGCCTCTTCAACATCAAGAAAGCTGCATGAAGTCGCAACCTGCCATAAATAGGCAATGCAACTTCTCCAAAAAATCAAATCTTGTCAGAATCAAACAAAAACTGCAAGATCCTTCAAGATAGCCAAGAGAAGAGTACACATGAAGTTTCGGGCCATTTCGACAACATTTGGCCTAACTTCACTTCTCCGACAGCTAAACGGGAGCTCCCGGCGGCGACATCATCGGAGACGTCAAAACTTCGATCAAAGCCTACAGATGACTCCAGCATGTCTCAAAAAGGCTGCACGTCAAATTTCAGGTCATTCCGAAAACGTTTGACCAGGTTTCGATGCTCCGAGAGAAAATCAAGCCTACCGGCGGCAGAGCAACCCGGGACCATGACATCCAAAACGGAGCCCATGGAACGTCTCAAAATGACTCCAATAGGCTCCCCGTCAAATTTCAGGTCAATCGGACATCGTTTGACCGCACATCAAAGCTCGGCATTTTCCCCGCAGCAAAATCAAGTGAAGCATCGACGGGACCCCAAACGGCTTCAAAACTCAAACAAAAGCCTATGGTTGGTCTTATTTATTGCTCAGGAGGCTTCACCTCAAATTTCAGGTCATTCCGACATCGTTTGACCAAGTTTCGACTTCTGGCGGAAAATCAGCAGCTCTACGCGACAAAGTCTTCGGCTTTCCCGGAAAATTAGAAACTTTGCACTCTAAAAATGCAAGGATTCTCATCAAGTTTTCTACAGGGAAATCAAGCCAATAAATGAGAAGAAATGTCAAGAAAAATACAGAAGAAAACGGCGACGAAAAAGACCTCAAAACGACCGCAAAACGGGCTCCGAAGGGGAAAAATCCCCCAGGGTCGCAGACCCCTGCGACCATGGCCCATGGTCGCAGGCCCCTGCGACCATGGGCCATGGTCGCCGGTCCATGGTCGCCGGCGACCATGGCCCATGGTCGCCGGCGACCATGGAGGTCCGGGTCACCGGATTTTCCGCCGGTGACCCGTTTTTTCGTCTTTTTTCGCGTTTCGCGCACTTTGGCCCCTGTGGTTTCCTGAAAATGTGATTTTTAGTGCTCTAAATTGACTCATATCCGACGACATCTCGGATCCGCCGTCAAAAGCATAAAATCATCATTGATCGCTCCAAGATCGCCAACCGGTCGACCAAGAAAGTGCACTTTCTGTCTGACCGATCGTGAAATCGACAAGACAGATGTCACCGGCCCACTCTTAGCTATCAATGTCTGAAGTTACATGTTCATCCGATGTCGATCAGCATGTAGATCCATCGATGATCATCGCCAGAAGAATTCCAGAAGACACGGCATGGCCCGCGACTCTTCGACTGCTCGGCGACCAATTAATGTGGTTAATTGACTAGCTTTATTGCAGTCATTAATTCATTTCTTTGGACGGCCCAATCAGAAGCAAGCATTTGGGAGTTACAAGTCAATTGATTCATGGCATTTAAACCATGAAACTCCTCCCATTATGGTAATTAAGGTGATTAAAAGCCCTTAATCTCCATCGGCGAATCAGATTCAAGGAAAAAGGAGTTACAAAATCAAGAAATAAATCTTGTAACTCCTCCCATTAAAGCCATTAAGGCTCATAAACCCTCCTAAATGGCTACCAAAGGCCTATAAATAGGAGAGCATTCCATTGAAATGGAGATCGGAAAAAGATCGGAAAAAGATCAGAAAAAAGAGGAGAAAATCAGAGAAAATCAGAAAAAAAAAGGATCAGAAAGAGATCTGAGAGAAAGAAAAAGAGAGAAAAACTCTGCTGAAGTTCTGCACCGGCCACCACTACAAGGTGACAAAAGTCCCTTGGGGGGCACCCCCCCCAAGGTCCTTGCCTTCTCCTGCTGCCTCCAATGGCTTAGACGTGGCTTTTCAGCCCGTCTACTTAGCTTTTTATTGGACATAGGACCTTCTCTTGGTCTTTGTCCTCTAAAAACCTGAGGTTATAGCCAAGCCAAGCGAATCAAGAGCATCTTCTGTTCTCATCTGCATGGATGATGGCGAAGCCCATACATGGCTTGCGACCGTCAATCTGAACGAGTCCCCCACAATCTCCTGAAAAGTTAGATCTTCCTTTTCTTGCTTTTCATTGTAGTTTGTATTTTTCTAAAAGAGACAAAAATCACAACTCTTGTCTTTCATTATTGATGAGAATTGTAAATCGGCTATAAACGCCAAAATCGGCTATAAATGCCAAACAAAATCGCCTTTCACGGCAAACCAAGAAAATGTCTCTTTTCTTAAATATTTGTGCAATGGAAAACTTGAAAGAAGTTAATTTCCTTTTTACTTGCGAAGGTTGATCTCCGGATGACCACTTGCAATTCCAAGTAAAATAGAAAATCTGGCACACCCACACAAAAGAAATGTTGATGCACGCTTCAGGGCCCGCCAGGGCGCGAAAGGGTCGGACCCGACGGACTCCCACGTTCCGCCGACCCCGGTAGCCGCCCCAGCGGGCGCCTCGGAGCGCGTTCCATCACACGTGATTTCTGGTTTTTTTTTTTCGTGCTTCTTTCTTTCTTTTTTTTTGTTTTTTTTTTTTTTTTGCACGTTTTCTCTTCTTTTTTTTTTCTTTCTTCTTTTTTTTTTCTTTGTGGGCCGTACGGACAGATCCGTACGGCCACGTGGCATGTGGGCCACGGCCCATGGGCCAGCCCCTTTTGCTCTTTTTTTTTCTTCTTTTTTTTTTTTTGCTGTTTTTCTTTCTCCCTTTTTTTTTTGAGAAAGTTTCTTCTTCTTTTTTTTTTTTGCTCATCATGATAATGCGTTTTTATGCAAATCTAGATGTTCATGCATGTACTTTTTGTAGATTGAGTTGAGTAGCATGATGTGATAGCATACCTGAAAATCTTTGCAAATTTGGGAATTTGGAGCTCGCAGTGATGTTGAGCCCTTCTTGATTTTGCGGAGATTTTAAGGTTCCGAAAGTTTGGAGTTTCGGAGCTCGCAGCGATGTTGAGCCCATCTTCAAAACTTTCTATTTCTTTCGGGGTATTTCCCTTTTCTTCGGAATTGCCCCGGAACCATGCCAAAATTTCGCCAGAGTTGCTTTTAGTGAAATTCTGTCATTTTGATGATGATCTTTTTTTTTTTTCCAACCTTTGCAGGTGGTTCCTCCAGAACGAACAAGGGTAAAGAGCCTGCTACAAGCGTACCTCGTCGATCCGCCAGATCTTCTAATGTGGCCGTTCAGCAGGCCTGGGAGAAGGTCCAGTTTGTTGAGAAGAACTTGGAAGAGTCCGATTCCCTCAATCGCGATGAGATGAGACAGCGATTGATCGCTCTCAAGGATGAGGAGTTCTATAAGATCATGGTAAGTAACCGTCCTTGGGTTATGGACGATCTGAGGGTTTTACCCAAGCCTACCTTCTTCTTTGGAGATGCAGTCCCTGACGACTTGACATACCAAAGGAGATGTTTTCAGTTCTCTTACACAGCAGATGGTGAGGAGAGAACTATTTCTACCCGGTCGTCTTTTGATCGGACCATCTCGATCCTGAGCCTTTCTCCCACGTGCTCTAAGAGGGAAGATCCTCCGAGCTGGGTGAAGAGGACCAGTGTGATCAAGACCGGGGTTTTTGTTGGCGGTCCCTCCGGATATGCGGAGAAGTCGCCTGCCCAAATGGACATGTTGATGCCAGCCAGCGGCTATCAGGGCTCTGATTATCCGTCGGTCGATTTGGGACCGGTGGGCCTTGGTGTTTTCAGCGGTGACGGCAGTACTTGGGTGAAGCCTTTTCGACTTCGTGGCCGTTTTAATGCTGACTCCGATTGGAAGTCATGGACTGATCGCGTCCTGCTGATTGGTGGCATCATTTTGAAGGAAGCCGGGATTTTTGACGCGGTCCGTGCCTTCAGAGATACCGTGGCTTTTTCCGACGAGGCCTTCATGGCCATGTTGGAATCATTTCTCCCACAAACCAATACCTTCGTTGTAACGAATGGTGAGATTGGTTTTTCCTTGAAGGAGTTGAGCGCCATCACCGGATTGCCCATCCTTGGCAAACTCTACGAGGAGTTCATGCCGATTGACAGCGTCCTTGAGGAGCAGTCAGAGGAGTTCAGGCTCCTATACTTTCAGCTCGTCACCTTCTATGATTTTTTGAAGGAGGGCTCGAAAGTCAGGTCCAGCAGTTGGAAGAGTAATGGCTCTTCATTCTTCAACTTCTTTGACAGCAAAGAGTCTTCTGATAGCATGACCCTGGAGGATCGGAAGAAGGCTTCCGCCATGCAAGAAGAGTTGAAAGACTTCTTCGCAGGTGCAGATGTAATTTGTTCTGACATTGCACTGCGGAGAGAAATTGCAGTTTACCTCACTTATTGGCTAGGTGAGGCTATTTTTGCTGGAGGAGATGGAACACACATCAGGCCGCACTGTATTTTTCCGGCTTGTCAGATGGCGTTTGGAGAACGGCTTGCTTTGGTGCCTGCTCTTTACTCCTACTTGTGTACCGAACTGCAGGCTGCTGCTTTTTTGGTTCGGCTTGGGCTCCCTATGAATAGGGTATTTTCAGCCCATATCTTTTATTCGTGGTTTGTATACCACTGTCCTGGCTTCCACCAGCTGGGTGCTGCACAGGATGATGATCCTCTGATGATTCGATTGGCTAAGGGAAAAGCCGTATCCGAATCACTTTTGTTTGCCCGCATGAGGATCCGACGGTTCAGGGACGTTGAGATGGGGCAGTCTTCAGTCAAGCTTTCTCCGGAGTTGCGAAAGAAGGCTTTTGATTTTGGTACCTCCCGAGACTCTACCAGAGCAGGGTCGGGAAGGCATTACCCTTTGACCAATGCAGAGAAGGAGTGGCTTTTCAGCATACGAGTCGGCATGATGGTGTACCGTAGACATCTTTTCATCGACATCCAGCCGTATGTACCTTCTCGCTTTGCACTTCAGTTGGGCTTCTCTCAAGGCGTTGTTGGAGCGCCTTCGAGTATGGTGAAGCGTTTTGGAGGTTTGCAGGATGGCAGAAATGCATGGGCTTTTTATAGTGCTGAAGACACTACTGCCACGATTTCTTATCCTGAGCTGTCGACTTTCCGAACTGTCGGCTTCACGAAGTGGTTCGCGGAGAGCTTTTTGGCATATCGGGGGTTTTCCAAGAAGGAGCTTGATGTAAAGCTGTCTTCGGGGAAAGGTACTGGAAAGTCGGATGGCGTCCGGCGAGAGGAAGTTTGGGCCTTCCTTTCTGGAGAGAAGCACAAGATAGGTTTTCTCGGTGACCAGGGCGTCATTGGTTCTGAAGCTGTTCGGGAAGTACCTGATGAGGCTTTGGAGCAGCTAGAACAGGAGGAAGCTGAGCTCGACGCTTGGATGCAAGCGGCACAGAGGCGAGCTTCCGCGGAGTCTACTGGCAAGAGCAGACCATCCAGTGAGGAGCCAAGTGAGAAACCTGACTCTGATAGTGGGGCGGGTTCTTCTAGGAAGCGAACCCGTAGAGGTAAGAAGAGGAGGAGTTATCATCACAGCGAGGGGCCACATGAGGACTCTCCTGACATGGAAATCCCTCTTACCATCAACGAGGAGGTGCCAGAGGCTGTCGACGAGCCTCCAGAGAAGAGGAGCCGTGGAGAAGAGACCATTGGTGAAGGTATGATTCTTCCTTTTTCTTTTTCTGCTTCTTTCATGGGGCTTTCCATGTTCTAATTTGTTTTCTCACCCTGCTGCTGCTTCTTTTTTTTTTTTAGCAGAGGATGAAGACTTGGCGATGCCTGAGGTTCCGACCGATGAGGCGGTGATGGAGCCGGTTATGGCATCTGAAGAAGAACCGAGGGACTCTGGAATGATTCCAGAATCTCCAATTGGTATAACTTCTTTCTCTTTCTCTCTTTCTTTTTTTTTTTTTTTTTTTTTTTTTTTTTTTGCCTGCGACTTGATTTGCTAACACTTTTCTTGTCAGCTGACTTGCCACAGGATTCCGATGACTTTGAACCATCAATGGACGCAAATGTTGATGATGCTTCCGATGAGTTCATGGAGGAAGAGAGTGTTCCGCCAGTCGTCGAAGAAGGTACTTTGTAGTGATGACCTTGATGATTTTTTTTTACAGGATCATATTCATACCCTTTTGTGTTTCATTTACAGGTTTTGAAGTGACAGAAGAGAGTCCATCGCTTTCTTCAGAACCAGAGCAAGGGATGCCAGAGGTCGATCCGGAGGTAGAGACTCCTACAACCAGTTCTGACGCGATAGAGGAGATACCTCATGCTGAGATTCCTTCTCCAGTGGCTCCAAGTGGAAAGAGTTCCTTTGTTACTCTTCCAATAGGACATGACATGAGCAGCCAATCAGCGGAGAAGGGTGAATCTTCATCCAGTTCGTCTCTTCAATTTGCGAAGAAGGTGCTGGCTCGGGTTTTGAGTTCTTGGATCAAGACTCTCCTTTCTGGACACTTGGAGGCAGGATTTGGCATGATCCCACATGTACAGGAGATTCTCACTGATACCGAAGAGGTTGGTCTGGATGTCACAGGTGCCAGGGCGATCGTTGATAGGATCATTGCACTGGGTGACAAGTGGTTTGAGACCATGGATTTCCCTGACGACCAATTCTTCAAGGAGATGTTCTTGGACCCTGCTGATAAGGCTAAGTCTCACCTGAATGAGGCTAAACAAAGCAGGAAGCAGGTAGTCCGAGAGAAGAATAAGGAAGATCTAGTCATCCTTGGATTAAAGCGCGACCTTGACATCCTTGATGGAGAGGTCGAAATGGCCAGGAAGCATCTCGAGCATTTGAAGGCACAAGTTGATGCTAAGTGGACTGCTATAACAGAGGCTCGTGACAGGGAGAGTACTCTGATTCGCAGGGTTGCAGATGCCGGTCAAGTTCTTGAGAGGAGGACTCTAGAAAACGAGCAATGGCAAACTGCTGGGGAAAAGCTTCCCGGTGTAAAAGAAGGGTTACGGCATTCGCCAGTATCTCATGGCAAGTTCCTGAAGAAGCGTGCCTTGGAAACTCTAACGGCTGATGCCAAAAGTTTGCTTGAGGAGCTGAAGCTTTGGCTGGAGACCATTTTTGGCTGAGCTCCTGATTTTTTGTAGCAGAAACTATTCTTCTTTTTTTTTTTTTGGTACCACATGTATTTTTTGGTACTTTTTTTTTTGTTTTGTAGTGCTTGTGAACACTTTCTTTTTTTTGGTACCACATGTATTTTTTTTTTGGTACTTTTTTTTTGTTTTCCTTACGCTCACTCAAATCTTTTTGTGATGAAAGCAATTGCTAAATGGGATTTGATCAAAAGCTTTGTCATTTTGTGAAAATCTTTTGTCAAATAATTGTTTTGGCATGGGAGCCTGATTTTGGTTGTGGCGTGAAAGCCGATTTTGAGATGGCATGGAAGCCGAAATTTTATGGCGTAAAAGCCAAAATTTGGGTTGGCATGGAAGCCGAAATTTTGTGGCATTTACAGCCAATTTGGTGGCATTGATAGCCAATTTGTGGCATTGATAGCCGGTTTGGTGGCATTGATAGCCGGGTTTTTTGAAAGCCAAGTTTTGGTTTGTCGGCGTGAAAGCCAATTTTTTGTGGCATTGATAGCCGGTTTGTAGCATTTATAGCCGGTTTTGGCGTTTATAGCCGAGTTTTGACATGAGAGTCAGTTTTTTTTTTGTGTGGCATTTATAGCCGATTTGGTGGCATTGATAGCCGGTTTTGGCAAAAGAGCCAAGTTTTTGGTTTTCAAAAATGCAAGTATCGACTAAGAGTCGCCTCCCTGCTGAATGGTCTTGCAAGTATCGATGGAATGTCGCGTCCTTGCTCATTCGGTTGCGAGTATCGATGGAATTTCGCCTCCTTGCGGATTTGGGTGCAAGTATCGATGGAATGTCGCATCCTTGCTTTTCAAAAATTTTGTTTTGCGGGTACTGACTTGATGTCGTTTTCCCCTTGATTTTTGAAATTTGCGGTTTTCTCGAACCTTTGGGTTGTGGATATCAAAACATTGCATCTCCATGATTTTTAGGTTTTTTCGAACCTTTTTTGAAATTTGGGTTGTGGATATCAACTGATATGTTGTGTCTCCACGGTTTTTGGATTTTGCAAGTATCGACGAAATGTCGCTTCCCTGCGATTTTGGGTGCAAGTATCGATGGAATGTCGCATCCTTGCTTTTCTTCAAAAATTTTGTTTTGCGGGTATTGACTTTGATGTCGTTTCCCCACGATTTTTGAAATTTGTGGTTTTCTCGAACCTTTGAAATTTGGGTTGTGGATATCAACTGGTATGTTGCTTTTCCACGAGTTTTGAAAATTGCAAGTATCGAATGGGGTTCGTTTCCTTGCGATTTTTTGAGTTTTGCGAGTATCGACTAAGTGTCACTTCCTCGCGGTTTTTGAAAAACCATTTTTTTGTTTAAAGACACGAGGGTCGTAAATTTTGACCTAAAACCATTTGGCGGTAAAAGGCAGGGTGGACTAGGGTGGAAATCCCCGAATCCGGATTTTCATTTCAAACCATGAATTTTGGGTTCAAGGATCGAAAATTTTGGTCAAGTCAGGGAGAGGCTCCTAAACTTGGATTTTTTTTTTTGTTTTTGAACAATGAAACGATAAAAGTAAGCATTGTTTTTAAATCTCTAGAAATTTTGACATTTGATATGAAAATTCTAAAGAGAGTGGGTTTGACGAGCGATTACCTGAGAACAGGTTTTGGCCATACAGGCATTGCTCTTACCCAGTTGGGTAAGTCTTCAAGGGTAGTACCGCTTCAAGAACTTGCCGTTGATAGGCAGCATACATCTGTCGCCTTCCATGTTTAGGAGGGCATATGCGCCGTTGGAGAAAACCTTGTCGATGACGTAGGGTCCCTCCCATTTTGGTTCAAACTTGCCTTTGGACTTGTGAGCGAAGACCATTGGTCTTTTTACCGCAAGAACCAAGTCACCCTTTTTGTAGGCGCGTTGCCCGACCTTTTTGTCAAAAGATCCTGCCATGCGTGCTTGGTAAAGTTCAATGCTTTGTCGAGCTTCGAGCTGTCTCTCGTCGAGATTGTCCAGCTCATGGAGTCGCAATTTGACATTGCTTTCTTGAGTCATGTCATTTTGTAGAGATACCCTCAGAGAAGGAATTTGTACCTCTAGGGGCACGACAGCTTCGCATCCATAGACCAAGGAGAATGGTGTGCTATGGGTTGGTCCTCGAACGGTGGTTCGATAGGCCCACAAAGCTTCAGACAGTTTGTCGCTCCAGTCTCTTTTGTGACTAGAGATCATTTTCTTGAGGATTTTGCAGAGTGTCTTGTTGAAGGCTTCTGCTAATCCGTTTGCTGCCGGATTGTATGGAGTCGAAGGACAGCTTTGAATTTTGTATTTGTCGCAGAACCTGTAGAATCGATGATCCCGGAATTGTGGTCCGTTATCATGGACGAATCTTTTAGGTATGCCGAAACGACAAATGATGTTGGTGCACAGGAACTGAAGGACTGATGAGGTCTTCATTTCGTTGAACGCAAATGCTTCTGACTACTTAGAGAAATAATTCGTTGCGGCGGAGATGAAGCGATGACCTTTGCTTGAAGGGGGAGAAATAGGACCTATGATGTCCATACCCCAGGCTTCAAAAGGCCATGAGATTGCTATAGGATGCAACCATTCTGGAGGCATGTGAATGTAGTCTCCATGAACTTGGCATTGTTGGCAGCGCTTGGCAAATTGCATTGCATCAGCAACCATGGTAGGCCAATAGTAACCTAAACTTTTTATCTGATCATAGAGCTTAGGACCTGCCTGATGGGCTCCACAAAGACCAGCATTAACTTCTTTAAGTGTTTCTTCGGCCTCCTGTTGTGACAAGCAGCGTAGAAGTACACCGTTGAAAGATTTCCTGTAGAGGATTTTTGAAGGAATATCCAAATGAAAGTTTGGGGCTCGCCTTTGTATGCTTACCCGTTCTTTTGGATCTTCAGGTAGGATTCCGAACATAGTGTAATCAATGAACGGATCCCTCCAGTCGCCGATTGAAGGTTGAAGGATAGAGATCCGACTTCCAACCACTCGGTGGCATTCAGCAACTGCTTGGTGTGTGTTAAGAGGAGGGAGGATCCTTCTCTCGCACACTGTGATTTGCATGTTTTCCCCTTCCTGGATCGCCATTGATGCGGCAAGTCCGGCCAGGGCATCTGCACGGATGTTTTCACCTCTACGAATGTGGGTGATGTTGCAGATGTCAAACTTTTGCAGAAGCGATTGTGCCTTGTTGTAGTAAGGCAGTAGATCAGGCTTCCTGACTTCATATTTCTGATTCATCTGGTTGACGATCAGTTGAGAGTCTCCAAAGACTTCCAGCATAGTGATACCGGATTCGATGGCGAGTTCCATTCCTAGGATCAGAGCTTGGTATTCAGCTGCATTGTTTGTGCATGGTTCCAGTAGCGAGAAAGCGTGTGGAATCATGTATTTGTCGGGGCTAACAAACAGGATGCCAACTCCCGAGATCAACTTTCTGTTTTCATTTGTCCTGGTTGCACCGTCAAAGTACATGTCCCAGGAGGCATTTGGTGAGGAAGTCTCCACGTTGTAGGCAGGTTCGTCTGGGAGATCATCTCTGAGTGGAGAATATTCAGGCAATGGATGCTCTGCGAGAAAGTCTGCTAGAGCTTGGCCTTTGATTGCTTTTTGTGGTACATACCTAATATCAAATTGTGACAAGAGGATGGACCATTTTACCAGTCGGGCATTGAGAGAACCAGCCTTTGTGACAAGGACCTTCAAGAGGTTGATCCTTGAGACGAGGTAGACTGTGTTGGAAAGCAAGTAGTGACGTAGCTTTTGTACGGCGAACATCACTGCAAGGCATTCTTTTTCGACTGGAGAGTAACGATGCTCTGCACCTACTAGCATGCGGCTGAGGTAATATAGAGCAGCTTCCTTTCCCTCACCATTCTCTTGTGCAAGCAGAGCGCCTACAGAATGATCAAGAGCTCTTGTGTACAAGATGAATGGTTTTCCAGTGGCAGGGGCAGCTAACACTGGAGGTTTGGTCAGGTATGACTTGATATCTTGAAATGCGGCTTCACAGTCGGCATCCCAGGCAAAGTCTACACCCTTTTTCATCAATCGAGAGAATGGACGGCATTTCCCCGAAAGATTGGAGATGAACCGTCTGATGTAGGCCAATCTCCCTTGAAGCCCTTTTAGTTCTCTCAAGGTTCTTGGAGAGGGCATTTCTAGAATAGCCTTGACTTTTATGGGGTCAAGTTCTATTCCAGCTTTCCGAACAAGAAATCCGAGAAACTTACCCGACGAGACGCCGAAGAAGCATTTTAGAGGATTCATCCGCATTTTGTGTTTGCGGAGTCGGAGGAAGACTTCCCGAAGATCTTTGAGATGGTCTTCTTTTCTTCTGCTTTTGACGGCGAGGTCATCAACGTAACATTCGACCGTCTTGTGCTGCATATCTTGGAATATTTTCATCATAGCCCTCTGATATGTGACACCAGCATTTTTCAGACCAAATGGCATGACAGTGTAGCAATACACTCCAAATGGAGTCTGAAATGAAGTGTGCTTTTCATCTTCAGGATGCATCTTTATCTGATTGTAGCCAGAGAAGCCATCCATGAATGTCATTCGCTCGAATCCGTAGGTATTGTCAATCATCACCTCCGGTATGGGGAGCGGGAATTCATCTTTAGGGTAAGCGCCATTCAAGTCTCTATAGTCAATACAGACTCTGATCTGCCCATTTTTCTTTGTCACGGGGACAATGTTGGCCAACCATTCTGGATGTTGTTCCTCACGGATGAAGCTGACGCTTTTGAGCTTTTGAACTTCTTGTTCAATTTTATCCATCACATCTGGACGGAATCTTCTTTGGCCTTGTTTGACAGGCTTGATGTCTTCTTGAAGATTGAATTTGTGGACTGCTACTTTGGGGTCTAAACCAGGCATTTCAGTGTAGGACCATGCAAAGCAATCAACGAACTCACGAAGAAAAGCGATATACTCGGGTAACTCATCATCCTTTATATTCTTGCTTATGAATACAGGACGTGGGTTATCTGGTGTTCCCAAGTCTATCTTTTCAACAGGATCTTCTGTTAGAAGGTTCGAAGGTGGTTCCTCCACAATATTTTCGGGGGCTTCCAGCTCAGCGAAACCTTCTGGGATTCCAAGGGCATTTGTAGACCGAGGGTTTGTTCCTTTCCACGGGTCTTCTTGATTGGTGATCTCCTTAAGGCTTGCTATGAGATGGTCCCAATTGCCTGTTGAAACTGGGTCGAAGTAAGGTACCTCTTTTGGAGACGAGGGCTCTTCTGGGTCAGAGTAGCACAAGTCTGTATTATCGGACGATTCCTCTTTATCATCAGAGAAATCGTACCAATTGGATGAGCTTCCTGGATCTTTGTCAGGTAACTCTTTAAAGAGATATCCAGGGAGATCGATGTCTTCATGGACTTGAGATGTTGAGGCTTGGTCGGTAAAACGACTTTTAAGCTTTTGTGTCAACTGTCTCAGAGGAGTGTCGGGATCATACCCTAACCCATATGAAGACTTTTCTACATGACCGTAGAGTCTCCAATCTTCCAGCTGGCTTTTGGTCAAGGCAGGCTCCAATGGCGTGAGAATACCGCGTCTTTCTCCCAAACCGACTGGGTTTTGAGCGTCATAGCCCACTTTCTTCATAATTGCTTGTGCCACAGGACTGTGTAGAGATAGCTGAGGCATACCTTCATTTTGGAAAGGTTCCAGCATGGAGTTTGATGAAGAAGCGTCCGATCTATGGAAGAAGATCGGCCTTTGCTTTGGTGATGTTGTCGGAACAACAAAGGTAGCAGACGTAGGATCTTCTACATCAGCAGGTGTCTCTATCGGAGTGAGAGCAGGCTGAACATGCTGAGCGTCAGCTTGGCTTGACGATGCATCGTCTTCTGGCTCTGTGTCCGAGTCTGTGTCTTGCATGATAGACACGAGAGAAACAACAAATTTGCCCCCAGGCTTTTGCTTTGCCTTCTTCACTCTAGTTGTGATGACCAAAGGTTTTGAAGATTTGAGGGAGATGACGAAGGGAGATTGACTACTCTCTTATAATTTGCCGGAGGGTTTGTTTTCTTCCGGTGATTTTTGAGGAGCCTTGCCTTTATCTTTCTGGATATTTTCAGCAGGGGGTGCTATTTCCTCTTCTTCTTTTTCTCCTTCATACATCTGGGAGTCTGCGAAGTGGACTTCTTTACCTTTGAAAGGTTTTCTGTCCGCAAAGACTCGATGTACCATGCCGTCGTCGCCGACGAACTTGATGCATTGATGTAGAGTTGAAGGGACAACACCGTTCTCGTGTATCCAAGGACGTCCAAGAAGGATGTTGTAGCATGAAGGGGTTTTTATTGCATACACAGTGACTTCAGAGATAAGATCACCGATCTGCAATTTGAACCTGATTTTGCCGATAGGCCTTTGAGCGCTCCCATCGTATCCAAAGATAGATACAGATGTGTGGCTTAGCTTGCTGGGTGGGATGCCCAACTCTTCGAGAGCCGAAGTGGAGATGAGGTTGAGTGCAGAACCTGGGTCGACCTGAACTCTGTGTATAGGCATTTCCTTGATGTACCCTGTGAAGTACAGGGGTCGGTTGTGCCTTGCTTCGCCAAGTAGGAGGTCGTCCTTTGTGAAGGCGATGGTTGCACTGGCTGCTTTTTGCACCGAGAGGCATTCAATGCATGATCCCTCAGTTTTCTTTTCTCCCTTTGAGGAAGTTTCAGAGTTTTTGACCCGGTAGTCCATTTCAATTTGGAGGACTTGCGGGGCATGTTTGTCGACATCCTCATTCAGTTTTTGTAATTCTGAGATGAGATTATCACGAGTGCGTGGAGACATTCGTAATAAATCCAGGATGTGCAGTCGTGCAGGTATGTGTTTGAAGTGCTCAACCAAGTCATACTTGAAAGCCTCCTTAGGGCCTGCATGTTCATCATTGTTGCCACTGGGGGCGCTTACAACATCTTTTCCCGAAGGATTTACATAAGTAAAGGAAGATTGGTTGTAATTTTTGTGGTAGTCCCGGCCCGAGCGGGTGCCTCTACCAACTTCGAGAGCTTCTTGAGAAGGATCTTCGTTTGGAAGATTGTCTTCATAATCAAGAGGCTGTCGTTTTTCATTTACTGGGGATGCATCTGCAGCAGAGTTGCCATCCTCAGTGATTGTGTTGCACGGAGCATTTTCCGGGAGCGAGTCCTGAACAGCATCCAGCAGCTTTTCTTCTTCGTTGACCCATCCATCATCCCAAGTTGGGTTTTCTTCATGATGATGAGTCGGGAAGAATGTGTATTCTGAAGTCACAGTCTCAGGAGAAGAAACCTGAGAGGGTGTCATCTCTGTGAAAGTCACGTGAGACGAGGTAGCTCCAGAAGATACATTGCTAGGCGTCGTCGGAGTATAGGTAATCTCATCAGACGACACTTCAGAAGAGGTATAGTCCTGATATATTACATTACAGAAAGCTCTGATAGGGGATGTTGCCTGCTCGGAGTCAGACTCATCCTCGGATGTAAGAGGATCGTCAATCCAGCAATGTTCTCCATTTTCAGGAGTTAAGGGTGGATGTACCTGATTATCTTCAGGGACTTCAGGCTCTGGGTTGCGAGGAGGCTCGTTAACACGATCTTGCTCTTGTTCTAGAACGAGACGCTGCAAGATCCTTGCATATTCTTCAAGATCAGGCATGGGGGCCAGATCCTCTTCTTCGTCTTCTCCGTGTGGCTCAACATAGTTGATTTCCACTGGAGCAATGACAGGTGCTGGGTTAACAGCATCTTCTTATGCAGCCTCTTGGTCTTCTTCATCATCAGACCAGGATCCTTGCAAAGGGTTATACCAGGTTACTGGCATACGGTGAGTTTCAGGAACCCATTCTTCGTCGGAGAGATATTCTCCTGTTTCAAGGGATTCTTCCCACTCATCGGTGTAGCCGGACTCGAATCCATCATCGGTGTCGCTGGACTCGTATCCATCAATGGAGAATCCAACTACCGAGTTGCAAGAGTATGATGCCCCTGCATAGCTTCTTCTCTGAATTGAGGTGGCATGAAATCACTGAGAGTGAGTTTTCTTACCCCCTTTGAAGTCTCTGGAAGGGACGTTTCTGTTGCCCCGAGTGAAGTGGTAGAGGAGGCCTCTGCCTTTTCATGGACTTCTTGTTTTGGCTGGGTCTTCTCTTGCCGTTTGAGCCTGAGGAGATGTTTCCTAGCCTGCCTTCGCTGTTGAGCTGTTCGCTTTGTTTTGACGGTCTCCCAGTTTTCATCTTCCAGGAGATCGGGATGTACCCATATATGTTGTCCGTCTGGTGACAGGAAAGGAACCAACACCTCGAACGCTTGAATTTTGTTTATCACCATGAAGGAAGTAGTGATCTTCTTCTTTGGTGATTTTGGTGTTTGTCCACATGACACCATGTTGACGGAGGCAGTCCCATAGTTTTTGTCAAAGGTGATGACTCCGTTTTTCCACATCTCGTTTATCTTCTCTCTCACAACAAAGCATTGATTGAGAGGATGCGAGACCATCTGGTGGTATGGACAGTACCGAGGATCGTTGGTTTTGCCAACATCGCCCGGTCTTTTGGGTTCAGGCAAGGTGAGCTTGCCGTTTGCCACGAGAGCCTCGAAGATTTCATCAACATCTTCATCGAACGGGTATTTCTTTTCTACTCGCTCTTTGAAGGCATCAGAGAGTTCAGGTCTCTTACCTGCAGCTCTGTTTTCAGCTTTCATTGGTTGCTGAGGAGCTGACTTGGTTTGCACATTGAGGACCTCTTTCTTCTTTGGTTTAGAGGTTGCAATGGCGGTTGGCTCTTTTCTTGATGACTTCTGACTGTTAAGGTCTTTAATCACCGTTTCAGCTTCCATAGAAGCTTCCAGGAGTTCTCCCAGGTTTTTTTGATTTGTTGCCGATGATCATGGGGCGGATTCTGGCTCTCATGTTGTTTCGGCAGATGTCGACTAGCGACGCTTGTGGCAATACATCTGAGCATTTGTACGCCATTGCTTTCCACTTGTGAATGAAGTCGTAAGTTGACTCATTCTCTCCCTGTTTTAGGCTGCAGAGCTGAGCCATAGTAACAGGATGATCCTCACCTTGGAAGTGGGTCAGGAAGCGTGTCTCCAGCATAGTCCAGTTCTGAATGGAGTTCTCCGGCAGAGTGGAGTACCAATCGAAGGCCGTACCTTTTAGGGTACTTGCAAAGAGGCGAATCTTGAGTGCATCTTGATCCGCAATAGCTCCCGTCCAAATCTTGAAGTGGATGACGTGCTGTCTGGCTGATCCTTTCCCCGTATATGTTTGGAGAGTGGGATGTTTGAATTTTTTGGGGAACGGGACCGAGTCCATCCATAAAGGATATGGTGGCTTGATCCCATGCTCCTTGAGTATATCCTCTTCTTTTGCTTTGGCGAGGATACTGTCTACGTCCTTTTTGGTAAGGGCGCGTGACTCATTTTCTTCTCCATTTCCCTCGTTATTGCTATGATTCGGAGGAGGCTCATTGTTCACCTGATTTTGGACAACAAGGAGAAGGTTTTCCATCAGAGTTTCAATCCTCTGCTGGCCTTGTTCCAACTGCTGGATGCGTGTGAGCGCATCATCTTGAGGTGGATTCTGAGGTGGTGGCTCAGAACTTGTAGCCAAGACGTTCATCCCTCGGGATTCAAACGAAGAAACCGTCCTGGTGACTGAGCTGATGCTCATTCTTTTTGATGAAGAGCTTGATGAAGGATTACTCTCCCGTCCTTGGCTGGAAGGGGCAGGAGATTCTTCGGGATGTCTTTGTGTCCTGGTGACGCTACGGGTCACCGGTCATCGGACATGGATTTTTGATGCTGACTTTTGGCGTCTTCTGGTTTTTCCAACCATATGGACGGCAGCAACTTGGTCGGGTCTTTCTTTTTCGACCCATTTGTGAGAGACTTGAAGTGTAAGAGGCTAGGTCCGTTGCTTCTCTAGTCTCTTTTGTCGATATGACGCACGGCGGCGTGCTCGACGAGCGATTTGAGCTTTGGTCAGCTCTGGCTGGGCTCTGACGATGAAGGATGTGCTCCCTCGGGCGCAGCAGCCGAGCCTGTCTTCTTTGTAGCTATGCAAGGACAGGATCCGGACCCGGTCCTTTGCCTGTTGCAGCGAAGCTTTGAACCTTTCGAGTTCGGCCCCTGTAGAGATGAATGGTCGAACTGAAGGAGTGTAGGCCTTGGCAGGTGCTTGTAGAGTCCTGGTGATGCGTGATCTGATTCTGGGCTTATGGGAGCAAGCCGGTTCATGCTGGGTTGACTTGGGAGTCAAGTTGGAGATGGGTCTCTCCTCTTTCATGAAGGCAAGAGGGTAGAACTGGTTCTCCTTGAGTGGGGCCAAGTATGCTGGCTTGGTGGAGGTTTAAGACCTTCTTTGTTTTGGGGAAGGTCTTGGAGACCAAGTCTTAGGGTAGACCTGGTTGGTTGTTGGTCGAGGCTTCGCGGGGGTGCCGCGGGCTTCGGGCTTTTGGGCGCTTTCCTTTGGTGTCACGGGAGTGACACGTTGAGAGGCGATCTTCTGCTTTTTAGCAGGCACAGCTTGTTCTTCGGGAAGTGGGAATGGTCCCAGTGTCCCGAAGACGATGGTCCGGGGAGTCGAGGTTGACCCGGAGTTCAGAGAGTTGCCGAGGGAGTTGACGCTTCGGCAGCAGGCAGGGCGCTTGTAAGTGCGCTCGGTTTGCTTCTGTTGAAGCATGAGTTGGTGCTTGTTCTCATCGAAGATAATGGTTAAGGCTGCCATTGTTAGTTTCGAAAAAGTTCTGAAACAAGACCACATCCATTAGTAATCACAAGAATATAATGATCATAAATGGGAATTTCTATGGTTGTCTTTTCAAATCGCTCAAGGGATATGACCCAAGCGACATGAAGAAGGCAAAAAGCCATAGAGGGTACAATTGTTCTGGTTGCAAGCATGGTAGGCCCGAAATGAGTGTTCCAATGACTGCTAGAAGCAATTGTATACCTAAATTCGACTTATCAAGAAGCGGGGCTTGCTCGAGATAAGAAGAATATAAGGTAGGAGTTACAAATGTGCCGGTCACAGATACAGTAGACCCTGAAAGGGCGTACCAGTATTGCTAGGCACAAATGTTGGAGATCGCATCCATGAGATGGGATTCTCTTTTTGAAAGGTCAGAAATGGATTCGTCAAAGAGAGCAAGTGGCATTCCGATTCAAATACGGGCTCAACGATTTCCGCGAGCGCCAGTACTCAGAAGGGAAGAGACCACAATTTCTCGAATCTGAATCCAAAAGTGACGAGTTTTTTTTTTTTTTTTTTTTTTTTTTTTTTGAAATGTCAAGATTGGTTCCATCAAGGAGAGCAAATGGTATTCCAATCTGAACACGGTCTCGGCGATTTCCGCGAGCGCCAGTGCTCAGAAAAGAAGAAACCAAAATTTCTCAGATCTGAAATCAAAAGTGACGAGTTTTTGAAGATTTTTTTTTTGAAATGATTTTTTTTATTTTATTCTTTTTATTTTTTTTAATTTTTTTTTTAAATATGTTTTTATTTATTTTTTTTATTTTTTTTTTGAAGATTTTTTTTTGAAGATTTTTTTTTGAAAATCTTTTTTTTATTTTTTTATTTTTTTTTATTTTTAATTAATTTTTCTAAGATTTAAAGACGAGAGAGTACACATAGGCCTCCTAACCCGGTCTTATGAAACCTCAATTGATAGAATTGCCCCCAGGTAAGGGTAGGATTACTTAATGAACCCGTTTGGAGGACCCTTGCCTAGAACAGTCAAGCTGTCTCCACACTCTGGACAAGGCTTTTCTTGAATCAATCGTGATCAAAGAACGCAATTGGTTTAACCTTAGTGGTCTATGTCCTTTTTTTTCAAATCCCAAATAGACTCATCGAAGAGAAACGATGCCCCAAAACCTTAGTCGAATGGGCTCAACATTTCTGCAAGCACCAAAGAACGATAGGATAGGATCAAAGTTTCTCAATTTTGAATCCAAACTAAGAAAAATGATTTTTTTTTTATTTAATTTTTTTTGAATCTCTAATGAACTCATCGAAGAGAAACGATGGTCCAAAACCTTAGTCGAACGGGCTCAACATTTCTGCAAGCACCAAAGAACGATAGGATTGGGTCAAAGTTTCTCAATTTTGAATTCAAACTAAGAAAACTGATTTTTTTTTTTTTTTTTTGAAAAGAGAAAGAATGGAAACAAACTCAAAGAAATAGAAATTTCCAAAAAATCCCATCTCATTTTTTTTTTTTAGGATGCAAAATCCAACATAGGCTGCCAGCTAGAAAGTAGCCAAGGAATCCGGAAAAGAAGTATAAGCATAGAGCAAAAAGTATGATATGCAAATATTTCATTTCCGAGCACCATGTTCTCAAATGAACGAGTCCCACAGGGTGTGCCAGCTTGATGGAACGCGCTCCGAATGCCGAGGGTGCTACCGAGGTCGGCGGACGTGGGAGTCCGTCGGGTCCGGCCCTTTCGCGCCCTGGGGGCATGAAGCGTGCATCAACATTTCTTTTGTGTGGGTGTGCCAGATTTTCTATTTTAATTGGAATTGCAAGTGGTAATCCGGATCAACCTTCGCAAGTAAAAAGGAAATCAACTTCTTTCAAGTTTTCCATTGCACAAATATTTAAGAAAAGAGACATTTTCTTGGTTTGCCGTGAAAGGCGATTTTGTTTGGCATTTATAGCCGATTTTGGCGTTTATAGCCGATTTACAATTCTCATCAATAATGAAAGACAAGAGTTGTGATTTTGTCTCTTTTAGAAAAATACAAAGTACAATGAAAAGCAAGAAAAGGAGGATCTAACTTCTCAGGAGATTGTGGGGGACTCGTTCAGACTGACGGTCGCAAGCCATGTATGGGCTTCGCCATCATCCATGCAGATGAGAACAGAGGATGCTCTTGATTCGCTTGGCTTGGCTATAACCTCAGATTTTTAGAGGACAAAGACCAGGAGGAGGTCCTATGTCCGATAAAAAGCTAAGTAGACGGGCTGAAAAGCCACGTCTAAGCCATTGGAGGCAGCGGGAGAAGGCAAGGACCTTGGGGGGGGTGCCCCCCAAGGGACTTTTGTCACCTTGTAGTGGTGGCCGGCGCAGAACTTCAGCAGAGTTTTTCTCTTTTTTTCTTTCTCTGGATTCTTTCCGCTCTCTTCCGATCCGATCTCTTTTTTTCTGATCCTTTTCTCCGATCCGAATTTCAATGGAATGCTCTCCTATTTATAGGCTTTTGGTAGCCATTTAGGAGAGTTTATGAGCTTTAATTGCTTTAATGAGAGGAGTTACAAGATTTATTTCTTAATTTTGTAACTCCTTTTTCCTTGAATCTGATTGGCCGATGGAGATTAAGGGCTTTTAATCACCTTAATTACCATAATGGGAGGAGTTTCAAGGTTTAAGTGCCATGAATCATTTGATTTGTAACTCCCGAATGCTTGCTTCTGATTGGGCCGTCCAAAGAAATGAATTAATGACTGCAATAAAGCTAGTCAATTAACTGCATTAAATGGTCGCCGAGCAGTCGGAGAGTCGCGGGCCATGCCGTGTCTTCTGGAATTCTTCTGGCGATGATCATCGATGGATCTACATGCTGATCGACATCGGATGAACATGTAACTTCAGACATTGATAGCTAGCAGCGGGCTGGTGACATCTGTCTTGTCGATTTCACGATCGGTCGGACAGAAAGTGCACTTTCTTGGTCAGCCGGTTGGCGATCTTGGAGCGATCAATGATGATTTTATGCTTTTGACGGCGGATCTGAGATGTCGTCGGATATGAGTCAATTTCAAGCACTAAAAATCACATTTTCAGGAAACCACAGGGGCCAAAATGCGCGAAACGCGAAAAAAGACGGAAAAACGGGTCACCGGCGAAAAATCCGGTGACCCGGACTTCCATGGTCGCCGGCGACCATGGGCCAGGGTCGCGGGCTGCGACCCTGGGGTTTTTTTCCCCTTTTTTGGTCCGTTTTGCGGTCTTTTTCGTCGCCGTTTTCTTCTGTATTTTTCTTGACATTTCTTCTCATTTATTGGCTTGATTTCCCTGTAGAAAACCTGATGAGAATCCTTGCATTTTTAGAGTGCAAAGTTTCCAATTTTCCGGGAAAGCCGAAGACTTTGTCGCGTAGAGCTGCTGATTTTCCGCCAAAAGCTGAAACTTGGTCAAACGATTTCGGAATGACCTGAAATTTGAGGTGAAGCCTCCTGAGCAATAAATAAGACCAACCATAGGCTTTTGTTTGAGTTTTGAAGCCGTTTGGGGTCCCATCGATGCTTCACTTGATTTTGCTGTGGGGAAAATGCCGAGCTTTGATATGTGGTCAAACGATGCCCGATTGATCTGAAATTTGACGGGGAGCCTATTGGAGTCATTTTGAGACGTTCCATAGGCTCCGTTTTCGATGTCATGGTCCCGGGTTGCTCCGCCGCCGGTAGGCTTGATTTTCTCTCGGAGCATCGAAACCTGGTCAAACGTTGTCGGAATGACCTGAAATTTGAAGTGTAGCCTTTTGGAAGGATGTTGAAGCCACTCATGCACTTGGTTTGATGAGCGAAGGCTTCGGTGGTTCCCGCCGCCGGGAGGCTTGATTTTGCTGCTCGAGCATTGATGGAGGGTCAAACGTTGTCGGTTTGACTTGAAATTTGGCATGGAGCCCTTTTGAGACATGCTGGAGTCATCCGTAGGCTCTGATCGAAGTTTTGACGTCTCCGATGATGTCGCCGCCGGGAGCGCCAATTTAGCTGTCGGAGAAGCGAAGTTAGGCCAAATGATTCTGAAATGGCCCGAAACTTCATGTGTACTCTTCTCTTAGCTATCTTGAAGGATCTTGTAGTTTTTGTTTGATTCTGACAAGATTTGATTTTTTGGAGAAGTTGCATTGATGGAACGCGCTCCGAGGCGCCGTGGGGCGGCTACCGGGGTCGGCGGAACGTGGGAGTCCGTCGGGTCCGGCCCTTTCGCGCCCTGGCGGGCCTGAAGCGTGCATCAACATTTCTTTGTGTGGGTGTGCCAGATTTTCTATTTTACTTGGAATTGCAAGTGGTAATCCGGAGATCAACCTTCGCAAGTAAAAAGGAAATCAACTTCTTTCAAGTTTTCCATTGCACAAATATTTAAGAAAAGAGACATTTTCTTGGTTTGCCGTGAAAGGCGATTTTGTTTGGCATTTATAGCCGATTTTGGCGTTTATAGCCGATTTACAATTCTCATCAATAATGAAAGACAAGAGTTGTGATTTTTGTCTCTTTTAGAAAAATACAAACTACAATGAAAAGCAAGAAAAGGAGGATCTAACTTCTCAGGAGATTGTGGGGGACTCGTTCAGATTGACGGTCGCAAGTCATGTATGGGCTTCGCCATCATCCATGCAGATGAGAACAGAGGATGCTCTTGATTCGCTTGGCTTGGCTATAACCTCAGGTTTTTAGAGGACAAAGACCAAGAGAAGGTCCTATGTCCAATAAAAAGCTAAGTAGACGGGCTGAAAAGCCACGTCTAAGCCATTGGAGGCAGCGGGAGAAGGCAAGGACCATGGGGGGGGGCGCCCCCCCAAGGGACTTTTGTCACCTTGTAGTGGTGGCCGGTGCAGAACTTCACCTCGACTCCCCGGACCATCGTCTTCGGGACACTGGGACCATTCCCACTTCCCGAAGAACAAGCTGCGCCTGCTAAAAAGCAGAAGATCGCCTCTCAACGTGTCACTCCCGTGACACCAAAGGCGAGCGCCCAAAAGCCCGAAGCCCGCGGCACCCCCGCGAAGCCTCGACCAACAACCAACCAGGTCTACCCTAAGACTTGGTCTCCAAGACCTTCCCCAAAATAAAGAAGGTCTCAAACTTCCACCAAGCCAGCATACCTGGCCCCACTCAAGGAGAATCAGTTCTACCCTCTTGCCTACATGAAAGAGGAGAGACCCATCTCCAACCTGACTCCCAAGTCAACCCAGCATGAGCCGGCTTGTTCCTACAGGCCTAAAATTAGATCATGCATCACCAGGCCTCTACAAGCACCTGCTAAGGCCTACACTCCTTCAGTTCGACCCTTCATCTCTACAGGGGCCGAACTCGAAAGGTTCAAAGCTTCGCTGCAACAGGCAAAGGACCGGGTCTGGATCCTGTCCTTGCCTAGCTACAAAGAAGACAGGCTCGGCTGCTGCGCCCGAGGGAGCACATCCTTCATCGTCAGAGCCCAGCCAGAGCTGACTAAAGCTCAAATCGCTCGTCGAGCACGCCGCCGTGCTTCATATCGACAAAAGAGACTAGAGAAGCAACGGATCCAGCCTCCTACACTTCAAGTCTCTCACAAATGGGTCAAAAAAGAAAGACCCGACCAAGTTGCTGCCGTCCATATGGTTGGAAAAACCAGAAGACGCCAAAGGTCAGCATCAAAAATCCATGTCCGACGTCCGGTGACCCGTAGCGTCACCAGGACACAAAGACATCCCGAAGAATCTCCTGCCCCTTCAAGCCAAGGACGGGAGTGTAATCCTTCATCAAGCTCTTCATCAAAAAGAATGAGCCTCAGCTCAGTCACCAGGACGGTTTCTTCGTTCGAATCCCGAGGGATGAACGTCTTGGCTACAAGTTCTGAGCCACAACTTCAGAATCCACCTCGAGATGATGCGCTCACACGCATCCAGCAGTTGGAACAAGGCCAGCAGAGGATTGAAACTCTGATGGAAAACCTTCTCCTTGTCGTCCAAAATCAGGCGAACAATGAGCCTCCTCCGAATCATGGCAATAACGAGGAAAATTGTGAAGAAAACGAGTCACGCGCCCTTACCAAAAAGGACATAGACAGTATCCTCGCCAAAGCTAAAGAAGAGGATATACTCAAGGAGCATGGGATCAAGCCACCATATCCTTTATGGATGGACTCGGTCCCGTTCCCCACAAAATTCAAACATCCCACTCTCCAAACATATACGGGGAAAGGATCAGCTAGACAGCACGTCATCCACTTCAAGATTTTGACGGGAGCTATCGCGGATCAAGATGCACTCAAGATCCGCCTCTTTGCAAGTACCCTAAAAGGTACGGCCTTCGATTGGTACTCCACTCTTTCGGAGAACTCCATTCAGAACTGGGCTATGCTAGAGACACGCTTCCTGACCCACTTCCAAGGTGAGGATCATCCTGTTACTATGGCTCAGCTCTGCAGCCTAAAACAGGGAGAGAATGAGTCAACTTATGACTTCATTCACAAGTGGAAAGCAATGGCATACAAATGCTCAGATGTATTGCCACAGGCGTCGCTAGTCGACATCTGCCGAAACAACATGAGAGCTAGAATCCGCTCCATGATCATCGGCAACAAATCAAAAAACCTGGGAGAACTCCTGGAAGCTTCTATGGAAGCTGAAACGGTGATTAAAGACCTCAACAGTCAGAAGTCATCAAGAAAAGAGCCAACCGCCATTGCAACCTCTAAACCAAAGAAGAAAGAGGTCCTCAATGTGCAAACCAAGTCAGCTCCTCAGCAATCAAAGAAAGCTGAAAACAGAGCTGCAGGTAAGAGACCTGAACTCTCTGATGCCTTCAAAGAGCGAGTAGAAAAGAAATACCCGTTCGATGAAGATGTTGACGAAATCTTCGAGGCTCTCGTGGCAAACAGTAAGCTCACCTTGCCTGAACCCAAAAGACCGGGCGATGTTGGCAAAACCAACGATCCTCGGTACTGTCCATACCACCAGATGATCTCGCATCCTCTCAATCAATGCTTTGTTGTGAGAGAGAAGATAAACGAGATGTGGAAAAACGGAGTCATCACCTTTGACAAAAACTATGGGACTGCCTCCGTCAACATGGTGTCATGTGGACAAACACCAAAATCACCGAAGAAGAAGATCACTACTTCCTTCATGGTGATAAACAAAATTCAAACGTCCGAAGTGTTGGTTCCTTGCCCGACACCAGACGGACAACCCATATGGGTACATCCCGATCTCCTGGAAGATGAAAACTGGGAGATCGTAAAAACAAAGCCGACAGCTCAACAGCGAAGGCAGGCTAGGAAACATCTCCTCAGGCTCAAACGGCAAGAGAAGACCCAGCCAAAACAAGAAGTCCATGAAAAGGCAGAGGCCTCCTTTACCACTTCACTAGGGGCAACAGAAACGTCCCTTCCAGAGACTTCAAAGGCGGTAAGAAACTTCACTCTCAGTGATTTCATGCCACCTCGATTCAAAAAAGAAGCTATGCAGGGGGCATCATACTCTTGCAACTCGGTAGTTGGATTCTCCATTGATGGATACGAGTCCAGTGACACCGATGATGGATTCGAGTCCGGCTACACCGATGAGTGGGAGGAATCCCTTGAAACAGGAGAATATCTCTCCGATGAAGAATGGGTTCCTGAAACTCACCTTATGCCAGTAATCTGGTATAACCCTTTGCAACCACAAGGATCCTGGTCTGATGATGAAGAAGATCAAGTGGCTGCACAAGAAGATGCTTTTAACCCAGCACCTGTCATTGCTCCAGTGGAAATCAACTATGTTGAGCCACACGGAGAAGACGAAGAAGAGGATCTGGCTCCCATGCCTGATCTTGAAGAATATGCGAGGATCTTGCAGCATCTCGCTCTAGAACAAGAGAAAGACCGCATCAACGAGATTCCTCACCATCCAGAGCCGGAAGTCCCTGAAGCCCACCAGGTACCTCCTCCCTCAACTCCTGAAAATGGAGAAAATTGCTGGGTAGACGATCCTCTTACATCTGAGGATGAGTCTGACTCCGAGCAGACAACGTCTCCTTTAAGAGCTGCCTGTAATGTGATAATTCGGGATTATAGCTCTTCCGATGCATCAACTGATGAGATCACTTACACACCGGCGACACCTAGCACCATATCTTCTGGGGCTACCTCGTCTCGCGTGACTTTCACAGAGATGACACCCTCTCAGGCTTCGTCCCCTGAGACTGTGACTTCAGAACTCACGCTTTTCCCGACTCATCATCATGAAGAAAACCCAACTTGGGATGATGGATGGGTCAACGAAGAAGAAAAGCTGCTGGATGCTGTTCAGGACTTGCTCCCGGAAAATGCTCCGTGCAACACAATCACTGAGGATGGCAACTCTGTTGCGGATACATCCCCAGTAGATGAAAAACGACAGCCTCTTGATCCTGAGGACAATCTTCCAAGCGAAGACCCTTCTCAAGAAGCTCTCGAAGTTGGTAGAGGCACCCGCTCGGGCCGGGACTACCACAAAAATTACAACCAATCTTCCTTTACTTATGTAAATCCTTCGGGAAAAGATGTTGTAAGCGCCCCCAGTGGCAAAAACAATGAACATGCAGCCCCAAGGAGGCTTTCAAGTATGACTTGGTTGAGCACTTCAAACAGATACCTGCACGTCTTCACATTCTAGACTTATTGCGAATGTCTCCACGCACTCGTGATAATCTCATCTCAGAATTACAAAAACTGAATGAGGATGTCGACAAACATGCCCCACAAGTCCTCCAAATTGAAATGGACTACCGGGTCAAAAACTCAGAAACCTCCTTAAAAGGAGAAAAAGAGAAAAGCGAGGGATCATGCATCCAATGCCTCTCGGTTCAAAAGGCAGCCAGTGCAACCATCGCCTTCACTAAGGAAGACCTCCTACTTGGCGAAGCAAGGCACAACCGACCCCTGTACTTCACAGGGTACATCAAAGAAATGCCGATACATAGAGTTCAGATCGACCCAGGTTCTGCACTCAACCTTATCTCCACTTCGGCTCTTGAAGAGTTGGGCATCCCACCCAGCAAGCTAAGCCACACATCTGTATCTATCTTTGGATACGATGGGAGCGCTCAAAGGCCTATCGGCAAAATCAGGTTCAAATTGCAAATCGGTGATCTTATCTCTGAGGTCACTGTGTATGCAATAAAAGTCCCCTCATGCTACAACATCCTTCTCGGACGCCCCTGGATACACGAGAATGGTGTTGTCCCTTCAACTCTACATCAATGCATCAAGTTCGTCGGCGACGACGGCATGGTACATCGTGTCTTTGCGGACAGAAAACCTTTCAAAGGTAAAGAAGTCCACTTCGCAGACTCCCAGATGTATGAAGGAGAAAAAGAAGAAGAGGAAATAGCACCCCCTGCTGAAAATCTCTAGAAAGATAAAGGCAAGGCTCCTCAAAAATCACCGGAAGAAAACAAACCCTCCGGCAAATTAGAAGAGAGTAGTCAATCTCCCTTCCTCATCTCCCTCAAATCTTCAAAACCTTTGGTCATCACAACCAGAGTGAAGAAGGCAAAGCAAAAGCCTGGGGGCAAATTTGTTGTTTCTCTCGTGTCTATCATGCAAGACACAGACTCGGACTCAGAGCCAGAAGACGATGCATCGTCAAGCCAAGCTGACGCTCAGCATGTTCAGCCTGCTCTCACTCCGACGGAGACACCTGCTGATGTAGAAGATCCTACGTCTGCTACCTTTGTTGTTCCGACAACATCACCAAAGCAAAAGCCGATCTTCTTCCATAGATCGGATGCTTCTTCATCAAATTCCTTGCTTGAACCCTTCCAAAATGAAGGTATGCCTCAACTATCTCTATATAGTCCTGTGGCACAAGCTATCATGAAGAAAATGGGCTTTGACGCTCAGAACCCAGTCGGTTTGGGAGAAGGCCGCGGTATTCTCACGCCATTGGGGCCCGCCTTGACCAAAAGCCAGCTGGAAGATTGGAGACTCTACGGTCATGTAGAAAAGTCTTCATATGGGTTAGGGTATGATCCCGACACTCCTCTGAGATAGTTGACACAAAAGCTTAAAAGTCGTTTTACCGACCAAGCCTCAACATCTCAAGTCCATAAAGACATCGATCTCCCTGGATATCTCTTTAAAGAGTTACCTGACAAAGATCCAGGAAGCTCATCCAATTTGTACGATTTCTCTGATGATAAAGAGGAATCGTCCGATAATACAGACTTGTGCTATTCTGACCCAGAAGAACCCTCGTCTCCAAAAGAAATACCAGACTCAACAGGCGATTGGGACTATCTCATAGCAAGCCTTGAGGAATCACCAATCAAGAAAATCCATGGAAAGGAACAGAGCCTTGGTCTGGTAATGCAGTTGAAACTCCAGAAGGTTTCGTTGAGTTGGAAGCCTCCGAAAATATTGTGGAGGAACCACCTTCGAACCTTCCGACAGAAGATCCTATTCAAAAGATAAACTTGGGAACACCTGATAACCCACGTCCTGTATTCATAAGCAAGAATATAAAGGATGATGAGTTACCCGAGTATATCGCTTTTCTTCGTGAGTTCGTTGATTGCTTTGCATGGTCCTATGCTGAAATGCCTGGTTTAGACCCCAAAGTAGCAGTCCACAAACTCAATCTTCAAGAAGACATCAAGCCTGTCAAACAAGGCCAAAGAAGATTCCGTCCAGATGTAATGGATAAAATTGAACAAGAAGTTCAAAAACTCAAAAGCGTTGGCTTCATCCGTGAGGAACAACATCCAGAGTGGTTGGCCAATATTGTCCCCGTGACAAAGAAAACTGGGCAGATCAGAGTCTGTATTGACTATAGAGACTTGAATGGCGCTTGCCCTAAAGATGAATTCCCGCTCCCCATACCGGAGGTGATGATTGACAATACCTGCGGATTCGAGCGAATGACATTCATGGATGGCTTCTCTGGTTACAATCAGATAAAGATGCATCCCGAGGATGAAAAACACACTTCATTTCGGACTCCATTTGGTGTGTATTGCTACACTGTCATGCCATTTGGTCTGAAAAATGCTGGTGCCACATATCAGAGGGCTATGATGAAAATATTCCAAGATATGCAGCACAAGACGGTCGAATGTTACGTTGATGACCTCGCCGTCAAAAGCAGAAGAAAAGAAGACCATCTCAAGGATCTTCGGGAAGTCTTCCTCCGACTCCGCAAACACAAAATGCAGATGAATCCTCTAAAATGCTTCTTCGGCGTCTCGTCGGGTAAGTTTCTCGGATTCCTTGTTCGGAAAGCTGGAATAGAACTTGACCCCATAAAAGTCAAGGCTATTCTAGAAATGCCCTCTCCAAGAACCTTGAGAGAACTAAAAGGGCTCCAAGGGAGATTGGCCTACATCAGACGGTTCATCTCCAATCTTTCGGGGAAATGCCGTCCATTCTCTCGATTGATGAAAAAGGGTGTAGACTTTGTCTGGGATGCCGACTGTGAAGCCGCATTTCAAGATATCAAGTCATACCTGACCAAACCTCCAGTGTTAGCTGCCCCTGCCACTGGAAAACCATTCATCTTGTACACAAGAGCCCTTGATCACTCTCTGGGTGCTCTGCTTGCACAAGAAAATGATGAAAGAAAAGAAGCTGCTCTATACTACCTCAGCCGCATGCTAGTAGGTGCAGAGCATCGCTACTCCCCAGTCGAAAAGGAATGCCTTGCAGTGATGTTTGCCGTACAAAAGCTACGTCACTACTTGCTTTCCAACACAGTCTACCTCGTCTCAAGGATCAACCTCTTGAAGGTCCTTGTCACAAAGGCAGGTTCTCTCAATGCCCGACTGGCAAAATGGTCCATCCTTCTATCACAATTTGATATTAGGTATGTGCCACAAAAGGCAATCAAAGGCCAAGCTCTAGCAGACTTTCTCGCAGAGCATCCATTGCCTAAAGATTCTCCACTCAGAGATGATCTCCCAGACGAACCTGTCTACAACGTGGAGACTTCCTCACCAAATGCCTCCTGGGACATGTACTTAGACGGTGCAACCAGGACAAATGAAAAAAGAAAGCTGATCTCAGGAGTTGGCATCCTCTTTGTTAGCCCTGACAAATACATGATTCCACACGCTTTCTCGCTACTGGAACCATGCACAAACAATGCAGCTGAATACCAAGCTCTGATCCTAGGATTGGAACTCGCCATCGAATCCGGTATCACTATGCTGGAAGTCTTTGGAGACTCTCAACTGATCGTCAACCAGATGAATCAGAAATATGAAGTCAGGAAGCCCGATCTGCTGCCTTATTACAACAAGGCACAATCGCTTCTGCAAAAGTTTGACATCTGCAACATCACCCACATTCGTAGAGGTGAAAACATCCGTGCAGATGCCCTGGCCGGACTTGCCGCATCAATGGCGATCCAGGAAGGGGAAAGCATGCAAATTACAGTGTGTGAGAGAAAGATCCTCCCTCCTCTTAACACACACCAAGCAGTAGCTGAATGCCACCAAGTGGTTGGAAGTCGGATCTCTATCCTTCAAACTTCAATCGGCGACTGGAGGGATCCGTTCATTGATTACACTATGTTCGGAATCCTACCTGAAGATCCAAAAGAACGGGTAAGCATTCAAAGGCGAGCCCCAAACTTTCATTTGGATATTCCTTCAAAATTCCTCTACAGGAAATCCTTCAACGGAGTACTTCTACGCTGCTTATCACAACAAGAGGCCGAAGCAACACTCAAAGAAGTTCACGCTGGTCTTTGTGGAGCTCATCAGGCTGGTCCCAAGCTCTACGACCAAATCAAAAGGTTGGGTTACTACTGGCCTACCATGGTACCCGACGCAATGCAATTTGCTAAACGCTGCCAACAATGCCAAGTTCATGGAGACTACATTCACATGCCTCCGGAATGGCTGCATCCTACAGCAATCTCATGGCCTTTTGAAGCATGGGGCATGGACATCATAGGTCCTATCTCTCCCCCTTCAAGCAAAGGTCATCGCTTCATCTTCGCCGCTACGGATTATTTCTCCAAGTGGTCAGAAGCATTTGCGTTCAACGAAATGAAGACCTCATCAGTTCTTCAATTCCTACGCACCAACATCATTTGTCATTTCGGCATACCCAAAAGATTCGTCCATGATAACGGACCACAATTCCGGGATCATCGATTCTACAGGTTCTGCGACAAATACAAAATCCAAAGCTGTCCTTCGACTCCATACAATCCGGCAGCAAACGGATTAGCAGAAGCCTTCAACAAGACACTCTGCAAAATCCTCAAGAAAATGGTCTCTAGTCACAAAAGAGACTGGAGCGATAAACTGTCTGAAGCTTTGTGGGCCTATCGAACCACCGTTCGAGGACCAACCCATAGCACACCATTCTCCTTGGTCTATGGATGCGAAGCTGTCGTGCCCCTAGAGGTACAAATTCCTTCTCTGAGGGTATCTCTACAAAATGACATGACTCAAGAAAGCAATGTCAAATTGCGACTCCATGAGCTGGACAATCTCGACGAGAGACGGCTCGAAGCTCGACAAAGCATTGAACTTTACCAAGCACGCATGGCAGGATCTTTTGACAAAAAGGTCAGGCAACGCGCCTACAAAAAGGGTGACTTGGTTCTTGCGGTAAAAGACCAATGGTCTTCGCTCACAAGTCCAAAGGCAAGTTTGAACCAAAATGGGAGGGACCCTACGTCATCGACAAGGTCTTCTCCAACGGCGCATATGCCCTCCTAAACATGGAAGGCGACAGATGTATGCTGCCTATCAACGGCAAGTTCTTGAAGCGGTACTACCCTTGAAGACTTACCCAACTGGGTAAGAGCAATGCCTGTATGGCCAAAACCTATTCTCAGGTACTCGCTCGTCAAACCCACTCTCTTTAGAATTTTCATATCAAATGTCAAAATTTCTAGAGATTCAAAAACAATGCTTACTTTCATCGTTTCATTGTTCAAAAACAAAAAAAAATCCAAGTTTAGGAGCCTCTCCCTGACTTGACCAAAACTTTCGATCCTTGAACCAAAATTCATGGTTTGAAACAAAAATCCGGATTCAGGGATTTCCACCCTAGTCCACCTTACCTTTTACCGCCAAATGGTTCTAGGTCAAAATTTACGACCCTCGTGTCTTTAAACAAAAAAAAATGGTTTTTCAAAAATCGTGGGGAAACGACATCAAAGTCAGTACCCGCAAAACAAAAATTTTGAAAAAAAAGCAAGGATGCGACATTCCATCGATACTTGCACCCAAAATCGCAGGGAAGCGACATTTCGTCGATACTTGCAAAATCCAAAAACCGTGGAGAAGCAACAAACCAGTTGATATCCACAACCCAATTTCAAAAATCGTGGAGATGTAACATACCAGTTGCTATCCACAACCCAAAATTACAAATGGTTCGAGAAAACCTCAAATTTCAAAAATCGCGGAGAAACGACATCAAGTCAGTACCCACAAAACCAAAAGTTTTGGGAAAAGCAGGGAAGCGACGCTTAGTCGATATTTGCACCCCAATTCGCGAGGAAACGACATTCCATCGATACTTGCAAAACCTAACCCGCGAGGAAGTGACATTCCATCAATACTCGCAAAACCGAATGAGCAAGGAAGCGACATTCCATCGATACTTGCAAGACCATTCAGCGGGGAGGCGACATTTAGTCGATACCTGCATTTTGAAAACCAAAACTCGGCTATAAATGCCAAAATCCGGCTATAAATGCCAAAACAAAAATTTCCGGCTATAAACGCCAAAATCGGCTTTCATGCCAATAAAACAAAACTTGGTTTTCAAAAAACTCGGCTACAAATGCCACACAAAAAAAAAACCTGACTCTCATGTCAAAACCGGCTATAAATGCCACAAATTGGCTATCAATGCCACCAAACCGGCTATAAATGCCACAAATTGGCTATCAATGCCACCAAACCGGCTATAAATGCCACCAATTGGCTATCAATGCCACCAAACTGGCTGTAAATGCCACAAAAATCCGGCTTTCATGCCAAATTCGTTTCCCCTACCAAAACAACCATTTGACAAAAGATTTTCACAAAATGACAAAGCTTTTGATCAAATCCCATTTAGCAATTGCTTTCATCACAAAAAGATTTGAGTGAGCGTAGGGAAAACAAAAAAAAAAAAAAAAAAAAAAGTACCAAAAAATACATGTGGTACCAAAAAAAAAAGAAAAGTGTTCACAAGCACTACACAAAAAAAAAAAAAAAAAGAGTACCAAAAATATACATGTGGTACCAAAAAAAAGAAGAATAGTTTCTGCTACAAAAAATCAGGAGCTTAGCCAAAAATGGTCTCCAGCCAAAGCTTCAGCTCCTCAAGCAAACTTTTGGCATCAGCCGTCAGAGTTTCCAAGGCACGCTTCTTCAGGAAATTGCCATGAGATGCTGGCGAATGCCGTAACCCTTCTTTTATACCGGGAAGCTTTTCCCCAGCAGTTTGCCATTGCTCGTTCTCTAGAGTCCTCCTCTCAAGAACTTGACCGGCATCTGCAACCCTGCGAATCAGAGTACTCTCCCTGTCACGAGCCTCTGTTATAGCAGTCCACTTAGCATCAACTTGTGCCTTCAAATGCTCGAGATGCTTCCTGGCCATTTCGACCTCTCCATCAAGGATGTCAAGGTCGCGCTTTAATCCAAGGATGACTAGCTCTTCCTTATTCTTCTCTCGGACTACCTGCTTCCTGCTTTTGTGTAGCCTCATTCAGGTCAGACTTAGCCTTATCAGCAGGGTCCAAGAACATCTCCTTGAAGAATTGGTCGTCAGGGAAATCCATGGTCTCAAACCACTTGTCACCCAGTGCAATGATCCTATCAACGATCGCCCTGGCACCTGTGACATCCAGACCAACCTCTTTGGTGTCGGTCAGAATCTCCTGTACATGTGGGATCATGCCAAATCCTGCCTCCAAGTGTCCAGAAAGGAGAGTCTTGACCCAAGAACTCAAAACCCGAGCCAGCACCTTCTTCGCAAATTGAAGAGACGAACTGGATGAAGATTCACCCTTCTCCACTGATCGGCTGCTCATGTCATGTCCCATTGGAAGAGTAACAAAAGAACTCTTTCCACTTGGAGCCACTGGAGAAGGAATCTCAGCACGAGGTATCTTCTCTATCGCGTCAGAACTGGTTGTAGGAGCCTCTACCTCCTGATCGACCTCTGGCATCCCTTGCTCTGGTTCTGAAGGAAGCGATGGACTCACTTCTGTCACTTCAAAACCTACAAATGAAACACAAAAAGGTATGAATATGATCCTGTTAAAAAAAATCATCAGGGTCATCACTACAAAGTACCTTCTTCGACGACTGGCGGAACACTCTCTTCCTCCACGAACTCATCGGAAGCATCATCAACATTTGCGTCCATTGATGGTTCAAAGTCATCGGAATCCTGTGGCAAGTCAGCTGACAAGAGAAATGTTAGCAAATCAAGTCGCAGGCAAAAAAAAAAAAAAAAAGAGAAAGCGAAAGAAGTTATACCAATTGGAGATTCTGGAATCATTCTAGAGTCCCTCGGTTCTTCTTCAGATGCCATAACCGGCTCCATCACCGCCTCATCGGTCGGAACCTCAGGCATCGCCAAGTTGATTGAAAGTAGTTGAATTCATGCTTGAAAAACTGTAACACATAACCATACATTCAATTAATGAATTTAAATGACATTGGGTTTAGTATTCTACCAAATTTATGTGGGAATCCTCATAACCACTAAATTCAGAATACATCGGAATCCCAACCCGCTGGGGTATGCCTCCTTGGGGAGTGCTAATACCACCTAGGCTGGTGCGGATCATAGTTGGTCAAAATTTGGAATTAAGACTAACTTTCCATGATCCCCATCATTCATTATTATCTAGGTATCTCATACCAAATAATGTTTGACTTCCGATTTGCTTCGGTTTCTAAAATACATGAGGTAAATCCTTGGGGATACTACATCATTATTTTAGTTAAGTGTGACCCACCAACTTAGCATTGCATGACAACCGTTGCGGGCAGCTCCTCCTTGGGGACTGGGCCCCCGCCCTGTCTCATCAACATTATCCATAGGAGATCCATAACTAGTATCCAGACAAATATAAGCCCTCCGTGGGGAACGACCATTCTCAAGATGGCGCGAGGCTAATACTTTCCTTACAATGGACCTATGGTGGAAAACTATGAGAATTTCTAAATATAAATGTCCCGCTCCCACTTAATATTTCAGAATTGAGGATTTCCTTATGGGCCCACATATATATAGACATCAAATCATCTAATGATATGACCAATGATTGGTTCCAAGTCAAGTTCTTTTAAGGAAAGTCCAGTTTCTAAAATTAGTGTTACCAATGGATCCATCTCATGGGCCCATTAACTCTAATTAGAACTCTTTCTAAAAATTAATTTGATTTGACCAATTTTGGAAATTTCTATGTTTGCATCAGATTTGGAAACTTTCTAAAATAAGTATTCATCCATAAAAAGAAAATGCTATAATTAGAAACTTGTCCTCTCCTCTACATGGCCCATGCAGAATAGACTTCTTGGACTTCTAGACTTTCCATAGCTTTGGGATTCCTCAAACTCTTTGGATATCTCCAAAACTCCTTGGTAATCTTCAAACCCTTTTGATTAGGAGTCCATCTCAACTTTCCTTCTTTGTCTCAGACATCTCCAGAATTTACATAAATTCATGTCTCTACAATGAGACTTACATGGTAATCTAAACATGGAAAGAAAATGGTTATAGGGAAATTCATCATGCCTTGCCCTTTCACGGGAAACCAAGGAAACCATAATGCCCTTTACATTTAGCCACAAATAAACCATTCAACCATAATAGAAAGTAAATGTGATGTGGGCCATATGGAGAGGACAATATCACCTGCAAGTTAGTATCTCATACAACAAAGCATCTCACAAAACCAGGTTGCCAAACCACAATGGAAAAACAAGATGCCAAAGATTTGCCACTACTACCCAAGATGCCCTACGCAGAGGGGGTCCAGGGGGCAGCCCTCGTTCTATCCTCTTCGCATCTCAGTAGGCTTCTAATTGCTTCTTACCATTCTTCCATCATGATTAAAACCTTTTGTGACATTCCAAACATGGATCTACTACAAAAGTAAGCAAAACCCAATAAACACTGATCCTTACATAGCCCTCGTTCTATCCTCTTCGCATCTCATGCAAAGATTAAAACAAGGTTACTGATCTAACATGATTAGAGACGAGGTACCATTATGATACCAATTGTTGGAAAGAGGTGGGCCTCGTGGATAGATTTTCAAAACTTTTGACCCACTTGACTCAGGGATCAAGTATCCATAAGGCCAAAAACCCAATTTAGGATGCATAACCCTCAATCTCATGATCATGTACAGTAAGTAAAACTATCTAAAAGATATAACAGAAGTGAACAAGCATCCATTAAAATCTACCACATACAAGGAAGCAGATTATACCTTTGGAGCTCGGTTGCGCTCTAATGGAGAAGTTGATGATTTTCGTTGATGTAGAACTTTTCTACAAACTAAGATTAGAATCTCCACCACCTCTTAGCCTTCCACGCTATGACCCGAATTAGATCTCTCTTCTCAAGAAGATTGGTGGAATCTCCAAGAGAAAACCCAACTCGAAACCCTAAGGAACTAGAAGAGGAAGAGAGAAGACAGCAGTGCAACTATTGTACAAAAGGGATGGACGTTTTTCACTCCTATATTGATGGACGTCCATGAGGGATAAATCCCCTTTTATAACCTCTCAAGTCTCCTCTTTTCTTAATTGAAATAGAAGTCTTACTTCCATAACAATCAGTAAGTATACTATTACCACTATTAGAAGTCCTACTTCAAATAGAAATAGTAACACTTTAATTCCTTCCTATTAGAGTTCAAGTAGGATTAGTATCTTTCTAATAACTTGGGCTAGCGTGGGGACCACTAGGGATTCCACAGAAAGCTGGCTCCAACTTGGACACGCGACCCCACATCTCATGTGCAATCCGGGCCCACAGTTAATTGCAAATAACACCATTATATAAATGCAATTGCACTCCAGTCTTAGGAATAAATTACAATGAAGACCCTAAACTTCCCGATTACCACAAGTAGGCCCTTCTATCAATATCCATGGATTAATTGGAATAAATCTGTCTCTTCCAATCTTAGTTCCACATCTTATTATCCTTGAGCCCCAATTAATCACTATGATCATCAGTACCATCCAATTAACTCTTAATCGAGATAGGTGCACACTTACTAATGACAAATCCATTAATTTGCACAAGGGGATAATAGAGATAGATTCCTTCTTGATCATTCAATGTTCCCACAGTCCTACTACCACATACCCAAGACACCGAGGTGTTGACCTATAGTTGGCCTCACTCATTGGTGACTCAAAACAAATGAATAAATAGAAACTTGAGTTCATCAATGTCTCAGGATTGAGAGCCTATTGCTAGGGAATTATGAGAGCATACCTTATTATTGAGACGGAATTTCATAAGGTGCTTCTCATGGTCCTTCAATACATCCAATGTACCAGCACATTGATCCAGAATCTTCCATTCTGACGATCGTGACAAATCACACTATCTCATAGTGATCAAAGTGTTGCAACCTTATCAGATGAGATGCCCAGTCTCATCACTGGTTGTGAAGATATTTTAAGTATAAGATTTGTGATATATATCTCCCGTGATATATACTAATGGGACCCAGTTCAACTTATGAACCATTATGTCATATGTATTGGTCATGTGCATAAAGTAATAAAATAACATTCCTCTCATGAAAGTAAAGTATGATTTTATTTATAAATTAATCAATTTATAACATCAACTGATGGATGGAGTCCATACAATCTAACAGGGATCCCCAAAGCTTCCCCGTTCAGAGTTAATGCCTAAAAAACTGAAAAATAGTTTTTTTTTTTTTGGTGGAGTACAGCTGCACCAAAGTGGGAGGAAAAATAGGCGCATAAAGGATGCTAATTGCCTATTTTTTCGTGGTTTTTGTATTGCACAAACGCCCCTTTAGAAATTATATAAATCCTCAAAATTACACGTGGTATGGGACCTGATATCCTTGCTAATAGATTTGTAGGTCCTAATGGTTGGAATCGAACCCCTCCATCTTCAGAAGAATTGAGAACTGCTTGGGACTTTATAAATGCCCATACTGCACTTGAGACTGATTTTCGTGATGAAATTATTTGGATTTTAGAGGAATCCGGTGTTTTCTCCCTTAAATCAGCTTATAATGCTATAAATGGATGCACAGATCAGAATCTTATTCCTTAGATGAAACTTGTATGGTTAAATAGATCTATTGTTGGGTATTTTCTAAATCTTTATGGATTCCTCTGGCATGGGTCATCCCAATAATGAAATACGTAATATGAAAGTAAGAAAGAAAAGTAAATTAAAAAAAAAAAAAAAAAAAAAAGGAGATGAGAGGTACATTTGGGATATGGCCAAAGGGGTGCATGGGGTGACAGTTGGTAACAACCAATCCCCCAAAAGATGCTTCCTATTTTGGAGATTCAAATTTGAATGTGTAGTTTTTTCTGGCTGTTTGGTAGTTTTTGACTGTTGGCGTCAATACTCATGACCGTTTGGGCCATTTGAATTGTGGTGACCTGTCCATTTAAATGGGCGTGACCCAAGTGATTGTGTTGTTTTCAAGTCTTTAAATTGAGGCCCAATTTGAGTTCTGGATATACAACAATTAGGACCCAAAAATTGAGATACAAAATAAACTAGCTAAGAGCACTTTCTTTCCTTTATTTTATTTTTGATTTTTAAGGACAATTCCATATTTCTATCTTTGGTGTGCAGACCTTGAGATAGAGTGGGACATTGTATCCTAGGAGCCTGTGGGATGTACCGACTGAGTGCTGATTTGGATTTTTTTCCCGCTTGCATTTCGTTAAAAAATGAAAGTCTAATAATTTTACAGGTTCTCTATTGAACAACAGCATGCCTTATTTCAAGAATTAAGTTCGACATCGGCCACAAATTGTGGGCCCAAATGGAATGGGCTGAACCGGGATTTAGATGAGTCGTACGGGAGTTTTAGTTATTGTTTGGGCAAATTATCACTAACTTACTATCATTAATTCCTTATTTGAGCCAGGCCGGGCCAGGCTTTCACTTACTATCTCCTAATCAGGCCTGACCTAATTATTAAATGGGCACACATTAGACATCGAGGCCCAGCCCAAATCGGGCTCAGCCTTAATCACAGCTGGGCTGTCTCGGCCCACGAGCAGGCCCCTTCCTGATAGGCCCATGCGGGAGTATATAGAATAGTGGTCCAGGTACCAACTATATGGAATCGTAGTGGGCGCACCAGAAAACAATTAATTCACATTGGGGCGCCTTATGCTGCCAACATGACGAATTAAGTTGGGACCCATCTAGTGCAAAAACATGCCAGGTCTGATCTACCAAATTAATGGAAGTAGCATAGGGCCCTCAAAATGGTGAAATCACTGTGTGGCCCATCCAACAACATAATTGATATTGGGGGTTGCACTAGCTAAAGCAAAGGAAACATGATGGGTGCATCAAAAACAAATCATATGGATGGAATCACAGTGGGTCCACCAGTAAAAAAAAATCATCTAGTGTCCATTCTGCCAAGAAGTTGTCATCATTGTGGAACCCACCCATTTAAATGAAGGAATCATTTGGACCCATGTTAAATTAATGGAATAACTGTGTGGCCATGACAGAATGATTATTTTGATGGGTAGACCCCCAAAGAATATGGAATCAAACAGGGGTCAATCCCTACAAAAAAATTATTGAATGGTGGGAATCAACCGTGTACATGAACGTATCGACCTCCCAAATTGATGAGATCATTTTAAAGCCCGCTGCAAATTATAAGATCACCATGAGGCTGCTGGGTTTATTTTGGTTCATGATATGATAAGAAATATCCTGAATGGCTGTGATGGATGCATGATGGATGAATCATATGTGACGAATGATGAGAAGATTTGTTCTATTCCTTCCTCTAATAGACTGAACCCAAGCTGAGATCCTTCATTCACATGTTCCTGGGCTCGATCCAAACAATGTTGAATGCGCTTTCTAGAGATAGCTTCAACAACTGAGGTCAAGCACAAAAGCAACACCTGATATTAATGGGTCAGTAGTCTTCCCAACCAATCTTATCAAATGTTCAGTCTTATGGGCCATAGGGTAGTCTTCCCAACCAATTTTATCAAATGATCAATCTTAGTGTAAGGCTTAAGAAGTCTGTGGGCTCTAGCTTGAGCCGAGGCCTAACAGAAACTAAGAGGCTCAGTTTAGGTTTGTATGAGTTTAGCCCTAGAATATCCCATTTCACACTTGATACTTGAGAGAGATCACCCGTCTCATGCATATTAAATAGTAAATAAGAATTAATGTTAATCGTTTCCCCCATTTAGCCCAAATTGTGTGGTTAAACATCGGCCTAATTTCAGAAAATGACCATGAGACTAGCCCTGAACCTGTGAGTCCAATCACACATTTGAATGTGATTATGCATGGTTGACCACAAAAGCAATCAAGTGCAGCCTGTGCAGGCAAGTCAAATATATATATATATATATATAGGGTTTTATTCAGGTGAGAAGACTTCTCATACATTATGTGAGAAGTCCTTTGACAGTCGTTGGATCGTCAAAGTGGATCCAACGGCTGCCACATTTTTTTATAAAAGCCCTCTTTTCACATTGGGGGCCCAATTTTTCGGTTTCCCTTTTTCGAAGAGTTCCAAATCCCCAAGCCCTTGCATCTTCCCCTTTCATCTTCTCCAGATTTTCCTTTGCCGTCCACTCCAACCCCTTTGCAGCGCCTCATCTCCATCTCTCCAGTGACTGTGCAAAGTCTCCTCTCCATCTCCATCTCCTCGTTTGGGCGTGTCGCCGGAGGGTCTCGTCTGGAGCGGAGACGTTGAGAAGGAAAAGAGGGCCTCGTCTGGTCGTGTCGCCGGAGGGAAGAGCGGCCCCTCTCCTCCCGTCCAGAACGACGAGTTCTGGATCTCCATCCATAACTTGGCTTGAGAAACAAAGAAGATAAAAGGAAAGGGAAGAAGGTCTGAGCATATGTAAAAGAAACAGAGAGAAGCAAAGTTTGGCTGCAGAGGACTGGTTACAGATCATCTACATCGTGGAGAAGGGTATGGCTTATGAAATTGAATGAAAAACGTATTAATGCAACAAATATGCACACTAATGCACAAGAAATAAGTGAAGCTCTTAATCCTTTTAATTTTATTACTAGCCAAACTTTGCTTCTCTCTGTTTCTTTTACATATGCTCAGACCTTCTTCCCTTCCCTTTTATCTTCTTTGTTTCTTAGGCCAAGTTATGGATGGAGATCCAGAACTCGTCGTTCTGGATGGGAGGAGAGGGGCCGCTCTTCCCTCAGGCGACACGACTAGACGAGGCCCTCTTTTCCTTCTCAACATCTTCGCTCCAGACGAGACCCTCCGGCGACACGCCCAAACGAGGAGATGGAGATGGAGAGAAGACTTTGCACAGTCACTGGAGAGATGGAGACGAGGCGCTGCAAAGGGGCTGGAGTGGATAGCAAAGGAAAATCTGGAGAAGATGAAAGGGGAAGATGCAAGGGCTTGGGGATTTTGGAACTCTTCGAAAGATGGAAACCGAAAAATTGGGCGCCCAATGTGAAAAGAGGGCTTTTATAAAAAAATGTGGCAGCCGTTGGATCCACTTTGACGATCCAACGACTGTCAAAGGACTTCTCACATAATGTATGAGAAGTCTTCTCACCTGAATAAAACCCATATATATATAGTGTCCATTGATGGAACGCGCTCCGAGGCGCCGTGGGGCGGCTACCGGGGTCGGCGGAACGTGGGAGTCCGTCGGGTCCGGCCCTTTCGCGCCCTGGCGGGCCTGAAGCGTGCATCAACATTTCTTTGTGTGGGTGTGCCAGATTTTCTATTTTACTTGGAATTGCAAGTGGTAATCCGGAGATCAACCTTCGCAAGTAAAAAGGAAATCAACTTCTTTCAAGTTTTCCATTGCGCATATATTTAAGAAAAGAGACATTTTCTTAGTTTGCCGTGAAAGGCGATTTTGTTTGGCATTTATAGCCGATTTTGGCGTTTATAGCCGATTTACAATTCTCATCAATAATGAAAAAGACAAGAGTTGTGATTTTTGTCTCTTTTAGAAAAATACAAACTACAATGAAAAAGCAAGAAAAGGAAGATCTAACTTTTCAGGAGATTGTGGGGGACTCGTTCAGATTGACGGTCGCAAGCCATGTGTGGGCTTCGCCGTCATCCATGCAGATGAGAACAGAGGATGCTCTTGATTCGCTTGGCTTGGCTATAACCTCAGGTTTTTAGAGGACAAAGACCAAGAGAAGGTCCTATGTTCAATAAAAAGCTAAGTAGACGGGCTGAAAAGCCACGTCTAAGCCATTGGAGGCAGCAGGAGAAGGCAAGGACCTTGGGGGGAGTGCCCCCCAAGGGACTTTTGTCACCTTGTAGTGGTGGCCGGTGCAGAACTTCAGCAGAGTTTTTCTCTCTTTTTTCTTTCTCTGGATACGAGCTCTGGATTCTTTCCGATCGATCGATCTCGATTTTCTTGATTTCCATTTCAATGGAATGCTCTCCTATTTATAGGCTTTTGGTAGCCATTTAGGAGGGTTTATGAGCCTTAATGGCTTTAATGGGAGGAGTTACAAGATTTATTTCTTGATTTTGTAACTCCTTTTTCCTTGAATCTGATTGGCCGATGGAGATTAAAGGCTTTTAATCACCTTAATTACCATAATGGGAGGAGTTTCATGGTTTAAATGCCATGAATCAATTGACTTGTAACTCCCAAATGCTTGCTTCTGATTGGGCCGTCCAAAGAAATGAATTAATGACTGCAATAAAGTTAGTCAATTAACCACATTAATTGGTCGCCGAGCAGTCGAAGAGTCGCGGGCCGTGCCGTGTCTTCTGGAATTCTTCTGGCGATGATCATCGATGGATCTTTATGCTGATCGACATCGGATGAACATGTAACTTCAAACATTGATAGCTAAGAGCGGGCCGGTGACATCTGTCTTGTCGATTTCTCGATCGGTCGGACAGAAAGAGCACTTTTTTTGGTCGACCGGTTGGCGATCTTGGAGCGATCAATGATGATTTTGTGCTTTTGGAGGTTGACCCGTGATTTTGACGGATGTCGGAGGATATGAGTCAATTTTAAGCACTAAAAATCACATTTTCAGGAAACCACAGGGGCCAAAGTGCGCGAAACGCGAAAAAAGACGGAAAAACGGGTCACCGGCGGAAAATCCGGTGACCCGGACCTCCATGGTCGCCGGCGACCATGGGCCGGCGACCATGGGCCATGGTCACAGGGGCCTGCGACCATGGGCCATGGTCGCAGGGGCCTGCGACCTTGGGGGAATTTTTCCCTTTGGAGCCCGTTTTGCGGTCGTTTTGAGGTCTTTTTCGTCGCCGTTTTCTTCTGTATTTTTCCTGACATTTCTTCTCATTTATTGGCTTGATTTCCCTGTAGAAAACCTGATGAGAATCCTTGCATTTTTAGAGTGCAAAGTTTCCAATTTTCCGGGAAAGCCGAAGACTTTGTCGCGTAGAGCTGCTGATTTTCCGCCAGAAGCTGAAACTTGGTCAAACGATGTCGGAATGACCTGAAATTTGAGGTGGAGCCTCCTGAGCAATAAATAAGACCAACCATAGGCTTTTGTTTGAGTTTTGAAGCCGTTTGGGGTCCCGTCGATGCTTCACTTGATTTTGCTGCGGGGAAAATGCCGAGCTTTGATATGTGGTCAAACGATGTCCGATTGACCTGAAATTTGATGGGGAGCCTATTGGAGTCATTTTGAGACGTTCCATGGGCTCCGTTTTGGATGTCATGGTCCCGGGTTGCTCCGCCGCCGGTAGGCTTGATTTTCTCTCGGAGCATCGAAACCTGGTCAAACGTTGTCAGAATGACCTGAAATTTGACGTGCAGCCTTTTGGAAGCATGTTGAAGCCACTCATGCACTTGGTTTGATGAGCGAAGGCTTCGGTGGTTCCCGCCGCCGAGAGGCTTGATTTTACTGCTCGAGCATTGATGGAGGGTCAAACGTTGTCGGTTTGACTTGAAATTTGGCATGGAGCCTTTTTGAGACATGCTGGAGTCATCTGTAGGCTCTGATCGAAGTTTTGACGTCTCCGATGATGTCGCCGCCGGGAGCGCCATTTTAGCTAACGGAGAAGCGAAGTTAGGCCAAATGATTCTGAAATGGCCCGAAACTTCATGTGTACTCTTCTCTTGGCTATCTTGAAGGATCTTGCAGTTTTTGTTTGATTCTGACAAGATTTGATTTTTTGGAGAAATTGCATTGCCTATTTATGGCAGGTTGCGACTTTATGCAGCTTTCTTGATGTTGAAGAGGCAAAGTGACATTTTTGGTGTCAACATCCATCGTTTAATGACCTGAACTATTCAATTTGTGCCCCCACCCTATTTACAGTAGTTAGAGTGAACTTTTCGCCACAGGCTCAAACCATGTGAGCTCGGACTTAGCCAGCCCATGTTGAAGCCTGAAATGAGACTTCAGGCTTTGCCACTCATATGAAACCGTGAAATGGCCATATATCGTGAAATGGCCGTCTTTTACTACTCCTTCAAAATAGCCTTGAGGAGTGCACGCATTAAGTTTTGGGTCATTAACATCATTTTGATTGACTTCATTCTTCTAGCAGCTAACCAGGACCTTCCGGCAACAGCAGTGCTGGAGACCATGTCTCACAAAATATAGCATACAATTGGTCTCAAAATACCATTAGAAGGCTCTATATCAAATTTCAGACCATCCCGACATCGTTTGGTCTCAAATGCAAAAGTCACATTATTCTTGCGACAAAGTCAGCCCTTCCAGCAACAACAACATCGGATAATCTTCAATAATCAGAGCCTGTGGATGGTCTTAAAATACTTCAAGACGCTCTATGTCAAATTTCGGGTCAATCCGACCTCGTTTGACCCAACATTAATCTTCTGGTAATGAAACTATGCCTCCCAGCATTGGAGACCGCCAAAATCACCATTCTCCGAAAAAAAAACATATGAATAGTCTCAAAATACACCTAAGAGGCTACATATCAAGTTTTAGGACATTTTGACATCAAATATTGGCCCAACTTCAGCCACCAATAGCAAAATTAGGTCTCCCAGTGACGGAGTCCATCGGGACCATAAAAGACAAACCAAAGCTGATGGATCGTTTCAAAAGGCTTCAAGGAAGATCTTTGTCAAATTTTAAGTCAATCGGACATCGTTTGACTGCACATCAAAGCGCAGCATCTCCCTTGCAACATAATTGAATCTACTGCGACAGGACTCCTAACGGCTTGAAAGTTCAAACAAAAGCCTATGGTTGGTCTTATTTGATGCCCATGAAGCTTCACCTCAAATTTCAGGTTATTCCCATGTCGTTTAACTCAATTTTGGCTTCTAGCAATAAATCGGCATCTCCGCACGACAAAGTCTTCAGCTTTCCCACTAAATTGAAAGCTCCGCTCCTCATTTTGCGTGGCTTTCCATCGACTTCACCGTGAGAAAAATATGTCAAAAATATTTGAGGATTTTACTGAAAAATTTCTATTACGTGGGGATTGCATGAAATAGTGCCTCTTAACTCATGCATTACGAAAGTATTCCTCCCGTAGTTATAGGGAATGACGCCAGCGTCGCTTAATTACAGACAAGCGACGCTAGCGTCACTCCTCTCAAGTACTCGTTTGTACCGCCCGAGTTATGAGGCATTTTTTCGTGCAACACCATGTAATGAGAATTTTTCCGTAAAATTCTCAAAATATTTTGTCCACAATTTGAATGGAGATACTTCAGATTTTAAGCAGCTTTCCACTTAAAAAATGTATTCACATTCTTATTAACTCTTGCAGAAAGTACATGCAAAAAGCAAGAGGCATTGCTCATTAAAGTACTAAATATTGATTACTGTCTCATGGGTCCCAAAGCTAGAAGGTTGTGACAGATTCTTTTATTTAGGCCTACAATTTTACTTCTCAATGAAAGACCAGACCACATCATCTTGTGATGACGGACTCAAATTTGAAACTACTATAAATTTATTATTTTACATGAATGTACCAAATACATTTATTTTGATAGCCATTGTACTAAAAAAATAAATGGAACCATCTTACTTCCATTTCCTTTTCCCACTGTGACGGTTAATTTGTTTCTTAAGAATCTTTATTGATTTATGAGTTTGAAGCTAACATTAACATACCTGATGAGTACAGGAAGGTAAGATAAGACTTCACTAAAAGAAAACGGAGACAAGCCACAAACACATGGTACTATACAGTAGATCAACCAATCCATGATTCTTTTTAAATTTTTTTTTTTTCAATCGCTTAGTGTGCAACTCAGAACTAACGTATACATAAAAAAAAAAAAAAAGGCAACAGGTTGGAATCAATCATAAGATGGACAAATCAAATTCTTACATATGAAAGAGACCGATTCCAATTGAGAAATCAGCCTCAATTCATTTTGACCCTCACTAATTTATTTTGACTCGAGCCACACGTTGGCCCAGTGGGCTCCAGTAAAACGGCTCTCAGTCTTCCTCATAATGTATTTAACTCTTCCAATATGCTCAACGCATCTCATTCAAAATGCTCAAAGCCCATCTCTCTCATTCTCTAATAACGTGCAACTCCTCTCCAACAGTTTTTGTGGGCTACTGTAATTCCTAACCTCTTTATTACCCTATCATAACTCCTCCTCTTCCTTTCTCTAACGTGCAAAACCCCTAAAGTGTTGCCTTCTCTTCCTTTCTCTCCTCTCCTCTTCATTTCAGTTGTTTGTCCACAACTCTGCTACAACGCTGCAATGTAATCTAAGGACCAAGCTTCAGTGTTGGGAGCAGGTTAAGACAACCCCGAAATGATGCAGCAAGTACAAGGTGAAAGACACGGTATTAAAAAAAGAATTTGTTGAAAGAAGCCTTCTTGCCAATTGACCATGTGCAATCCGCCGGTCATTATTCCGAGACGGTTGCATCATATCCATCAAGGGGACAAAGGGGACAAAATTTTGTGGGGATTATGCACAGGAATTCTGCCAGGAAGTTGCCCTCAACAACTTTATGAAATCGGAGGAATATTTGGTCGTAGATTCTTCAATGGGTTGTTGAAGCCATCCATTGCAAACTAGAATCAGGTAATTTCAAAATGGATGAACTTATGTTTGAGTTAGGATTTGGAGGGAAAGAGTTTTTAGATGAACGGATGTTGGGTGGGTACCTTTTTTTTTTTTTGAGTTTGGTTTTCAGAATTGTATTGGATTCTAAGGAGTCATAAACCTGTTCAACTTAATACGTGTGATTGTTTAGGTTCTGTTTTTAACTTATATTCAAGGGAATTTTACCAAATAAATGTCCCTAAACATGTAATAGCCCGATTTAGCCTGAAATACACCAAAATGACAATTACAGTGTTCGTACGAGAGATTTGGACAACTTTACCCTCAAAGCTGCCAAACGACGTCGTCATCTTCTTTCCCCAAATTTCAATCCCTAAACGAATGAAGTCCATTGCTGCAGCTAGCCCTTCTTCTCTTTGCTTAGCTTCCAACCAACTTCCCATCTCTGCCCGGCCATTCCCCTGCACCCAGAGACCACCTGCTGCTTCCAATCCAGCGGCCACCTGCTGTAGTCACCGGCCACTCCACTTGTAAGCACCCAGTGGCCAATGCTGCTTCTCCCTGCCATCGGCCGACCTACACCCTTCAGCCCAGTGGCCACTTGGACTTCTCCATCATCCCTACCAGCGGCTAACTTGCACCCTTTGGCCAACGGCCAACCTGAACTCTTTCCCTAGCGACCAACCTGAACACCCCTTCTTCCCTGCCCGCAGCCAGTCCTCCTCCCCGGCTGCGCTGTAACTCCTCCACGTGAACCTGCACAACCTGAACTAGCCATCTGAAACCAGCTCCCCTGACCCCAGCCACTGCCTCTTCCACCTGCACTGATGTCAGCCTGCACTGCCCCTTTCCAGCCACCTGTACTGCTCCTCCACCTTCGCTGCCCAGCCACCTGTACTGCTCCTCCAACTTCGCTACCCAGCCACTTGATTTCAGCTGAAACCCCCACCTGATTTCAGCTGAAACCCCATCTGTTTTCAGCTAAAAGCCCCACTTTATTCCAGCTGAAACCCCCACCTGATTTCAGCCTGAATTACCACCTGATTTCAGCCTGAATTTCCAACTGATTTCAGCCTGCAACTCCACCTGCACTGCCTTCCCCTTGCACTGCTCTTCCACCGACACTGTTCCCACTTGCAACCTGTCCAGCCCACCTGCCACTTGTCCAGCCCACTGCAACAGGTTCAACCCACCTGCACACTTGACCCAGCTACTGCCTCTCTTTCTTGTTACCATCAGCAATCTGATGTGTACAACTTGGACCAATGGGTCCCACGTCGGGACCCGCAGGACCTGACCCTCAGGCCCTGTTTTATGACCCATAAAAACTGAATTATTAACTAGACCTTTGGCCTAATTTACCTGTTTTTAACCTGATTAATCCTTGGGAAATCCGGAGTTTTTGAACCAAATATTAGGATATTTTAACCAATGTTTTAAAGAAATTTATAATTGCCCACTGACTTCAAAAATAGGGGCATTTGACTTAAACCCCGGGCAATGCAAAGAGACTGTCTTTTCTTGGAAAAAGAAAGACCAAGACCTAGACCTAGACTATGATGCACCCAGTCATCCGACTTGCTTGATGTTAATTTTAACTCCGTACTTAGACCCAATCACGGCCCTTAATCCTACCCCCATTTTGGGGTCATGATAAGGGATATGGTTGCAGCCAAAATAGTCTTCTGTGGTTATATTATTGGGAACCTGCCTCAGATTTATGCATATTTGGGAGATGAGAGGGTCTTTGAATTTTGCCCGCAAGCTGTACTGTTATTGCAAATGCCCCCACAATAGCCTCCAATAATGTATATATTTCCTGTAAGATATAGACATGTCTTTAAGAAGTAGTGCTTGTTGTATGGGCCCGCGCAGTTTTCTTGTGGCCCCATCTCACTTCATATAGCAGATTGAGTTGTTTGTTTTGGTTTTTCCTTTAGCCAATCAAATGAGATTGGTGCACTCGTACAGCAGACCAAGTTCATTTATGTAACAGTCAAGCTATAAGATGGAAGGCCACCACTGTTGTAGTTTTCTTGCTTTACATGAATATACTGACATATCAATCTAAGCAGCATTCATGAGTCTTTCCCATTGTTTAAATATCACATTTTAAAATCGTGGCCATCAACTTGCTAGATAACAAATTTGAGACTCAAAACTCTAAAGGAAGGTAACGATTTCATTGTTGGAATATTTGCAATTTGGTATTCTTGGTAACCTCCGTGAACCTTTTTCATCGTTCATGTATCTCAATATATAGTTCAGGCCAATCTCGTTGTTCGACGGCGAAAAAAGTAGAAAACTCTAATGGTTCGTAACGATATCGTTATCAAAAAATTTAGAAATCACTATTCTGGGTGAAATCCGTGAGCCTTTTGCTTTGTTTATATATCTCAATTTATAGGTAGGTTCAGTCTCGTTGCTGTAAAAAAAATTGGGAGAAAGGCCTTAAAGGATCATAATGATATCGTCATCAAAAAATTTAGAAATTACTAATCTGGGTAAAATCCGTGAACTTTGGTTGGGAGTACTCAAACCAAGCCATTTTCCAGAGTTGCCCATAGTTCGAATTAGACAAATGGCTCGGTTCGAACTCTCATTCAAACCAAAAAAGTGTTGAATGATTTAATCTGAACTATGGGCACCTCTGGAAAATGGCTTGGTTTGAGTACTCCCAATCAAGGTTCACGGATTTCACCCAGATTAGTGATTTCTAAATTTTTTGATAATGATATCGTTATGATCCTTTAGAGCCTTTTCCTCTCAATTTATTGTACAACAATGAGACTGACCCTGACTATAAATTGAGATACATAAACAATGCAAAAGGCTCACGGATTTCACCCAGAATAGTGATTTTTAAATTTTTTTGATAACGAAATCGTTACGATCCATTAGAGTTTTCTACTCCTTTTTTCGCTGTCCAGCAATGAGATTGGCCCTGACTATATATTGAGATACATGAACAATGAAAAAGGCTCATGGAGGTTATCAAGAATAACAAATTACAAATATTCCAACAACGAAATCGTTGCTGTCCTTTAAAGTTTTCAGTCTTAAATTTGTTATCTAGCAAATTGATGGCTTCGATTTTAAAATGTGATCTTTAAACAACGGGAAAGACTCATGAATGTTGCTCAGATTGATATGTTAGTATATTCATGTAAAGCAAGAAAATTACAACAGTGGTGGCCTTCCATCTTATAACTTAACTATTACATAAATGAACTTGGTCTACTGTACGAGTGCACCAATCTCATTTGATTGGCAAAGGGAATAACCAAAACAAATAACCCAATCTACTATATGAAGTGAGATGGGGCCGCAAGAAAACTGCGTGGGCCCAGACAACAAGCACTACTTCTTAGAGACATGTCTATGTCTTACAGGAAATATATACATTATTGAAGGCTATTGTGGGGGCATTTGCAATAACAGTACAGCTTGCGGGCAAAATTCAAAGATCCTTCCATTTCCCAAATATGCATAAATCTGTGGCAGGTTCCCAATAATATAACCACACAAAACTGTTTTGGCTGCAACCATATCCCCTGTCACGACCCCAAAATGGGGGTAGGATTAAGGGCTGTGATTGGGTCTAAGTACGGAGTTAAAATTAACATCGGGCAAGTTTCTTTTTCCAAGAAAAGACAGTCTCTTTACATTGGCCGGGGTTTAAGTCAAAAGCCCTATTTTTGAAGTCAATGGGCAATTATAAATTTCTTTAAAGCATTAGTTAAAATATCCCAATCTTTGGTTCGAAAACTCTAGATTTCCCAAGGATTCACTATGTCAAAACACCCAAAAAGCCACAGTCATAGACTGTCGTTTTTTAAAAAAAAACGACAGCTATAACTGTCGTTTTTTGTGTCTCAATTTAGAGTGTAGCTTTTGGAAAACGACAGTCCTCATTTGTGGTTTTTATTTTGAAAAAACCACAACCCAGTACTGTGGGAAATTTAGTTTCTAATACAACATTCATAGTCTATCGTTTTTTTAACTGAACTTGTGTTTTTTTGAGATAAAAAACAACAGTCAACGGTTGTGGTTTTTTCTATTTTTTCTGAAAAAATAAAATATTTCAAATATTAAACCTATTTAGTATCAATAACAATCCATTTAAGCAATTCAAACAACCTATTTAGTATCAATAACAATCCTTTTCTAACCATTTAGTTTCACTGGTATTTTTTTTAGGCTATATAGCCTAAAACACAGAAAACTTTACTACAAAACAAGTATGACTAAATGCTAGAAAGTCAATGTGAATTGCATCTTTCCATTGAACTCAGATGGAAACAGAACAAGACACGTTGCTGGGCTCTCTTTTTTAACACAAGTATGAATATTCTTCATAATAATTGTAGGAAATTACCATTTGACACAACTAGAAAGTTCTAAGAAAACAACACATACAAAGTTACTGCCATTTGGAAAGGAAACTGGAGGTTTGATTTTATCATCTGGGAGGTGGTGGAGGTACATGGGATTTAGCCATCCCCAGCCGTGCAACAATGCCAACTGCAAGGACTATCCAGCCTAAGATGTCGTACTTGAGGTCACTTTCTTTCTTTTTCTTCAAGCCCTGAAAGAGAGAATCCAAGAACAAACCCAATTAAAGCTTCTCAAGAAGACCCCACAACAAGGCAGGCAGTGTACCACCCATCACATTTAGGGAGTATCTGGACTTAAGATGCTACAAGAGCTGGTGAATGTGATGTCTGTCCCCTAGATTCATATCCATAATGTTTCTGGTAGGACCGTATATTGATTTCAAGAAGGATAGCTGGCGGTGTGCCATCAAATCCATTATATTCCTGCATAGCCAACCATGCATGGTGTACCAAGTAACCTCTGTTCTGTTTAAATGTCCATTCTGCTTGCAATTGACATTTAACAAATCCAAACACACTCGTTAAGGGTATGAGCAGGTTACTAGAACCAATAAATAAGGACATGACATTGCAAAGTTATATGTTGATTAATTTTGCTATGCTCTAAAAGAGTCCTTACAAATAGTTCGCCAGTAAAAAAGAAGAAGAAGAAGAAGAAAAGAAAAAAAAAATGACAACTGGCATGGGAATTTTACCTTTACATTAGGAGCTGCTGCAGTGGGTTGATTGAATCCATGCCACTGGATCTCCAAATGCAACTTTGGAGCCTGAAAGTGATGGTGTTATTAACACTACAAATGTATACTGACATTGAATTAGAAATATGACTAAAAGACAAACTATAGATATTGAAGTATTAGACATCAATTGTAATAACAAAAGAAATGCCCTTACTCTGATATATCTATGTAACACGTATCCAACACAATTTTATGGGCTCAAAATCAACTGCCATTATGGGAGACAACATTTTCACCTGCTCCCATAATAGCAAAAATCCAGACACAAGCCAAACCACTGATAGATCAGTGGTAAAGCCATCTCATTCGCTGGTGACAACTGGATGCCGATCCCTAGTATCCCAGATTATACTTACCTTCCTTTAGTACTATTCCAAAGTAGCCAAAAAAAAAAAAAAAAGAATCCAGAGACAGACTTACATAACATTAGGACTATCAGTATGTGTGGCCACTATCTTATTGTTCCGTGGACATTGACAGTTTCAGGAACCTACATGATTAGAAGATTAAAAAAAAAAAAAAAAGCTTTATATATTTGGACACAAACACTTGAATCTAGAGGCATAATTCAACTTCCTTTTGCCCCCACAAGATTCCTCAAATCCAAAGCCTTGCAACACTTAGTTCTTCTAGGGCAATTAGAAGAATAAAAATCAAACCAAAAAAAAAAAAAACCCTTCTTACTAATCGTCCACATCATGTAATGTTCTTCAACTATCACAACACTAGTAATAAAGAATCCAACCAAAAAAAAAAAACTTTTTTTTTACCTGAAACAGCAGGATTATGCTTGGGTTTCCGCGATTGACGCATCTTCTTATCCTTGTCTCCTTCCTCACTTCTCTATACCACAAGCGGCTGTTGCTGTACCATCCCTTTCATGGCTCCACCCAATTCATTCAGATCAATCTTTATCACGTCTTTTACTGGTTAACAATTAAACAAACAAAGCCTACCATAAATAAACAAAGATTACCTCACTTCTTAAATAATTGTGCTTGTCCAACACCCAATATTAGACAGGATGTTACAGAGCACAAGGAAAAATCTCTTATATAATTTATTCACTTTATTTCAATACCATTTCTTTGGTTCTGATGGATATGGCCTATATCTTATTTATGGATCAAGTTTTATAATAATACACACACACACACACACACAGAGAGAGAGAGAGAGAGAGAGAGAGAGAGAGAGAGAGAGAGAGAGAGAGAGAGAGAGAGAGAGAGAGAGAGAACACATGAACTGATGTTTGTTAAAACACATTTACATACTAAGTTCGTTCTTACTCTAATCAGTCTGCAAAAACAGAGTCCATAAGGTCATCTATTACTATTTAATGTAAAGATGATCAGCACGTAGTACGAGATTGTGGAGAGAATTTGCTAATGAGACCCACTCTCCTTGGGGGGACCTAGGGGCATTGGTGGTGGAGATAAGGCATTAGAGGGGTGCCATGCTCAATCGGTCCAGATTTCGAGGCCTTCAAACCTGGAGATGGATCAATGGGTTGATAATCCTGCAAGTTTATATTGATCAAGCCCCTTCTCTTCTTGGTGCCAATTGGATAATGATAGCTAGTTTCCTGAGAATGGATGAGAAATTGTTGCACGTGATTAAAGAAAATAAACATGGCATGCTTTATCAGTGTGTTTTTGGACTCTAAAGTTTAATTGCAGTTAGCAGCCATAAAGAAGCTCACTGATGGGTCTTTGGACTGAATAAAAAGTGATTGGTCTTTGAACTAAATAAAAAGTTACACAAGCTCACTGCAGTTAGCAGCAATCTTAGACAAGTTCACTGATGGTTCATGAACTGCAGTTAGCAACCATTCAAGACAGCAATTGCAACACCCAATTAAAAGTGAGTTTCCAAAAAATCCCATAAACAGAAATAACAAATGCAGATTAAAGTTTAATCTCCCAAAAGAATCCAAAAAAACAAAAATTGAATACAATGCCAACACTACAGAAAAGATAAACCAACAGTATAAATAACAGAAATTGCAGACCAATCCCTTCAGAATCAATGAAAGCTGTGGTACACAAGATACATATCCCATCCATCTATCATTGAATTAAAAAATGTAGAAATAAAAGAGATTACAACCACAGTGAACCAAAAAAAATTAATAACTCATCATAAGGTTTTGCATTTTAGAAGAAAAATCTACTTCTCACCCGGTATTCGCATCTAGCAGAACCATTCTTTGGAGTACGAGTAGTAAGCCACATTTGAGTCCAAGTGATCTCAATTCGAGGATTTAGTTGCCTTTGAAAAAGTAGGGAGCTGACACCCTCATTACAAAATTAGTTAAATGGAAAAAATTAAAAAATAAATGCACAGCGCCTTTTGATCCTCCCCTCTCTTTCACGGTAAGATCAGGACATCCACATGCCGACATTATTCTATGAGAAAACTTCGCCACAGGCTGATACCAATGGCCTTGAACTGGGCCTTTTGGGCTATCTCTTGATATCTGAATTGCTAAACAGTACCCCCAATGCATTTCCAAAAGAAACTAAAAAATAGAGAGAACATAATAAGGTGAGAAATGGGGTTCCCAACCAACAAGGAAATCGATTGTTCTCACAAATGCAGTGTTGAAATCCTAAGAAATCACTGTTTTTTCTCATTTCAAAAGAACAAACCAAAAAAAGGATGATTAGCAATTCACACCACAATATGCATAGGAAGATATGATTGGATGGTTGGGAAGAAAGGGGCAAATCACTTATGTTGCGGTAGTGGTATGCCAATCACAAAATCATTGATAAATTGACTTAGATAAAAACACTATGAATGCAATTGGTGCTTAGAAAGGTAACAACATAAGAATCATTGGTTTTATCTCATAACTCAAAAGGTCAAACCAAAACAACCAAAACAGCAATAATCAATCCAAACCAATATAGATAATGATATACTGTGTCCATGACTGCAGTCGTGGGATGCCAGTCACATACACATAAAGTTAACATGATCCAGCTATAATCAGCCCTTTTTATGGATTGGATTATTCTTTAAAGCTGTCAAAAATATCAGCAATATGTTACCAAAAAAAATGTTCGTTTCCCAAATCTTTGATGACAAAGATGCTAACCCATTTTTTTGAAAATCATATGATTAAGACCTGTTTAAATAGAAAATGGAGTTTAACCAGCAGAGGCATTCTAACCCGGTTATTTCCTTGTGCAAACGTCACTGGTGATAGGTTTCATCTCATTCTTTATTCTTTGTCTTTTACCCAACTATTCCATTGCCAATCCACAATCCCCAAGACCTAATTGAAACCCTATAACCTTCAATCCACCATCTTGAAACCCGTCCGTCCCAAGTGGAAAGAAAAAAAAAGACTCGCCCAGACCCAAATCTCCTTTCCTGCTTCCCGACTCCTAGCCCAATCCATCCCACCCATCGTCACCGAGTAGGCACCATCGTTCTTCCCCAACCCCAAAACCCCAGACCGAATCAAATCCCCTCGATTCTCTATTGGCAGTCCCAGAACCAAAAAAAAAAAAAAAAAGAAAGAACAAGAGACAAAGGGAAATATTGAGATAGAAGGCGTACCTGGATCTTGTCTAGTTGCCTCTTCTACAGCCACTGGCCGAGCAGAGAGAGGGTCAGAGTCGGAGACAAGCAGAGAGGGGAGACTAGCACAGTGGGCCAGAAAGTGAATGAGTTTTCCAAAAGAAAACCCTAAAACCGTAAAGAGAGCAGAGGGCGGGAGGGAAAGAGGGGAGAGGGCGGGAGAGGAATAGGGAGGGCATAATTTTAGGTGTTTTATTAGATGAAAACAACCACAAATAGCAGCTGTGGTTTATGAAAATTCAAGTGTCTAAAAATAGCACAGTCCAAATTAGTGGTTTTGCCTCCCTTATTTGTGTGTCTATTAGCCGGTTTTGACGTAGTGATTAATCGGGTTAAAGACACGTTCAAATCAGGCCAAAGGTCTAGTTAAAACTTCAATTTTTAAGGGTCATAAAACAGGGCCTAAGGGTCGGGTTCTGCCGGTCCCAGGGTGGGACCCATTGGTCCAAGTTGTACACATCAGATTGCTGATGGTAACAAGAAGGAGAGGCAGTAGCTAGGTCAAGTGTGCAGGTGGGCTGAACCTGTTGCAGTGGGTTGGACAAATTGCACGTGGGTTGGACAAGTGGCAGGTGGGCTGGACATGTTGCAAGTGGGAGTAGTGCAGGTGGAGTTGCAGGTGAAATCAGGTGGGGGTTTCAGCTGCAATCAGGTGGGGATTTTAGCTAAAAATAGGTGGGGGTTTCAGCTGAAATCAGGTGGGGGTTTCAGCTGAAATCAGGTGGCTGGGAAGCTCAGGTGGAGGAGCAGTACAAGTGGCTGGATAAGGGCAATGCAGGCTGAGATCAGTGCAGGTGGAAGAGGCAGGGGCTGGGTTCAGGGGACCTGGTTTCAGGTGGCTAGTTCAGGTTGTGCAGGTTCACATGGAGGAGCTGCAGTGCTGCCGCGGAAGAGGACTGGCTGCGGGCAGGGAAAGAGGGCTGTTTAGGTTCGCCGCTGGGGAAAGAGTTTAGGTTGGCCGCTGGCCAAAGGGCACAGGTTAGCTGCTGGCAGGGATGAGGGAGAAGTCCAAGTGGCCGCAGGGCTGAAGGGTGCAGGTTGGCTGCTGGCAGGGAGAAGCAGCAGTGGCCGCTGGGTGCTTACAGGTGGAGTGGCCGGTTGTCGCGACCCCGGACCGGGTTTAGGGACCAATCCGGGATCGGGACTGATTTGTGAAGTAAGTGACATAAAAGATCGTAGTTATGTTTGATGCCAAAATGTACACGGGTTAATTAAGAACGCACATCACCCGTACACGTGATTTCCCACGGGTGTCCGCGGTGAGGATATCTCAACAACATCATGAATCCTTTGTTAAATTGCGGAAACGTGTAGCAAATCAAGCATATAATTCATTTCCAAAATAGCAAGGCTGGTTACATTTAAATACAAGTATCAGAATGAGCAATGTTCTATAGCATAACCCAAAGTACTGTTAAAGTTGAACATACATCATTTAATTACAATTCCCAAAAATAGAGGCCAACAAAGGCCAATATAGACAAAACAATATCCACCAAAATAGCAAGTAATAACACCCCCCAAAATATTTCGAATCTCAGCAACCAAATGTTTAATTAACATCGTCGGCACGCCACTCAACTAGCTGTTGCGGTTCTCCGACTGCCTCCTCCTCGGGATAACCGACAACGGGACCTGAGTACCAAAGCAAAGGGGTCAGACATGGCGGTCTGGCAGGTGGGTGAAAGGATATTAACATTCAATAATAAAAACATTTATCTTGGAAAACATATAAACCTGTTCAAACAATGACTTTCAAGAAGTAAATGAGTCATTTAATTGAAAACACATATGCAGTAATAAAACATGTAAGGTAACCAAGGAAATCGGGAAACAAACAAGATGGCATCCACAAGAAGCTAAATCCTCTATCACCAAAATGATAAGAGCAAGCATATCAAGGTGTTGACCTCAGTCACCGAAGTGAGGAGGAACAACGAAATTTATATATACATATTCTATATATGGGACATGACCACTGTAGCGAGCCGGGCATCAGGAACCACAGTAGCAATCTGCGGTATCGGGACAAGACCACGGTTAATAAACCGGGTAGCGGGATCCAAACTGCAGCTGGCGAGACAAGTGGGGAATCTCCAAGTCAGTGGATCAGACTGACAAGGTTATCTAAGCTTAGCGGTGCCGACTCATAGGTCAAATCGTATAAATCAAGTCACGTGTAAAACAAATCAAGAGCAAGAATGTAACAGGGCGAGACGGGGGTACTCAAAGGCACAACTGTCATATCATGTCGGGCATGCCTGTCAAGGCTAGTAAAACATTTCAAGTACACTTCCAAGACATTTGGGATTGATAAATCATAACTCATAAATTTCGGGGATAAAAAGGTGAAACAAACTTTCGAAATATCGGGACAGTATCGGGGTTTTAAAACTAATTCAAGGTGAATAGGGATCCTGTATGTCTGTATAATAAAGAAAACTTGGTACTCTTTGAATTTGGAAGACATGCCGGGTTCCTTATACACTATAGTAGCCTCAATACTTAAATGAATCTCTGTGATGTGGTTTCTCTCTCGTACGGGCTCCCAACAAACATTTCATTTCTGCTTCGAACACATTCCCAGGTGAGCGGTGCCCATTGCTCTTAGAAAGGTTCACAAGCAATGGGGTGGAAGCTCCCTTTATTCATAGAATTCAGGGAAATTCGGTTACCTAGCTGTCAGATGGCGGTTAGCCGTCAGTGGATCCGACGGTTAACCGCTGGCTGACCGTGAGGCTGATCGCGGGATAACAGCTCTCTGGAATTGTGACCGCCTCAATTCAGTTGGCTGGCAGTTAGCCGCTGATGGATTCGGCGGTTAGCCGCTAACTGACCACGAAGCTAACCGCGAGATTGCAACTCTCTAGAAAAGTAACCGAAACTGCTTCGGTTAGCCGCCAGTCACCAGACGGCTAGCCGCTTGGTGACCGCCAGTCACGGGAATTCTTCACTGGGTTCAGATTCAGGTCTTCTCTTCTCCAATTCAATTTCTCTCATTCTCCATTCACTTTCCTGCAATAGCATGAGCTAAAAAGCTCCAAGCTTCTACCAAAGATCTGCCTAAACAATTCCATACATTTCCACATTCAATCACAAAGAAAAGAGAAAATCACAACTACATAGATCCATTCAAGTCTTAGACAAGAGATAAAACAAAAACTTTAAAATCACATTTCAAGACAATAAATAGCTAACCAACCCTTTTCCAAAAGCATTTATAGCATGATGAATGCAAGTGAAACAAGCCATTAATGAGACAATAAATCAACATATTTATCACGGAAATCATTGAAAACTAAAACATCCATTCAATCCACTTGCCTCAATGTCTCTAGACAAGAAGTCAAGCAATAACTCTCTTCTTCCAAGCCAAACTCCAAGGTACACAAAAACCCCCAAATACAAACCCTAAAATGGGTCAAACCAAGAAACAAGAAAAAGAGACCTTCAATAATGAAGAGAGAGCTTCTCTATAGCTAGGAGAACACAATATCAAGAGATTGGGAGGGAAAACTTACTATGAGAATCCTTAAAAAGCAAGATGAGCTCCAAGAAGGTTCTAAAATGGGTGGCTTCCTTCTACAAATGGTATCAATGGAGAGCTCTAGTAGAGAGGAAGAAGATGGTGATCACCATTTGTGCTATTGGTGCAAATTTGGAGGAGATTTGGTGGTGGAGAAGCAAGGAGAAGAAGAAGAAAAGGAAAAACCCTAGGTTGTTGCTTTTGTGCTGGAAAAAGCAAATGAAGAGAAGGGTTCTCTATTTAAAGCCAATGGGTGTGGGCTCCACCACTAAGAAACTCTTTGGGATGAAATCACTACTTTCGGGACCTTGGATGAGTTCGACAAAGAAATAAGAAATGATCACCGAAATATCTAGTTTCCTGTAACACCCCACCCTATACCCTTGCATGATATTGTCCGCTTTAGCTCATGGGCTACTTGACCAGAGGACCTGGCCTAAGCGCATCCAATCTTGCCTCACAGTTTTGCTTCTAATTGGCCTCAACCCATCAAAAGGCCTCATGCAAAGTAAGGGTGCTGGCTCTACATATAACCCCATTCACTTTTCTCTCTATAGTCGATGTCGGACTCCGGGGCGTCACAATCTACCCCCCTTAAAGGCTGCACGTCCCTGTGCAGTAGCCTGCGAGTCTCTGTAGCCTGCCAGCCCTCTTGGCCCGCCCACATGGAGACCCGCCCACTTGCACCAGGCCACGGCAGGGGGCCCACACTTGAACTAGTCGAGTGTCGGCTCTGATACCATTTGTAACGCCCCACCCTATACCCTTGCATGATATTGTCCGCTTTAGCTCATGGGCTACTTGACCAGAGGACCTGGCCCAAGCGCATCTAATCTTGCCTCACGGTTTTGCTTCTGATTGGCCTCAACCCATCAAAAGGCCTCATGCAAAGTAAGGGTGTTGGCTCTACATATAACCCCATTCACTTTTCTCTCTATAGTCGATGTGGGACTCCGGGGAGTCACATTTCCAAAAAGTATATTTTTCATGGGTTTCGGGGATATCAAGTTTTGGGTACAGATTTCATGTAAAATGACTGTTTTACCCTCGATGCTAGAAAATCGGGTTTCGGGGTTCCGGACTGGTACGGGATTAACATGAAAGTTGTAGGGATTAGCGGGATAAGTAAAACGGGACCAAGATAAAGATTATGAGAATCTCGAGTAAACCTCCAAGTACAAGTCAAGACTATCAAAAAGGGAAACCCCCAAGGGCCCCACTAAACAAAAGATACTTAAAATTCCTCAAAGCTATAACAAGAACTATACTAATCCAACTTAGTCAATTCTATCAAGCACGCTTAGCACTAACACGCGACTTAATTAGCACTAATCGTGGTCACTCAGGTCGGGGTCTTACACCGGTGACTACAGTAGGTGGTCGCTAGATTGGAAGTAGCAGGTGGTCTCTGGGTGCAGGGGATTGGGTGACAGCTGAGTGCAGGAGAATGGCTGGGTAGAGAGGAGAAGTTGGCCGAAAGTTGAGCAAAGAGAAGAAGGGCCAGCTACAGCAATGAATCTCATTTGTTTAGTGATTAAAATTTGGGGAAGAAGATGACGAGATCGTTCAGCAGCTTTGGGGGTAAAGTTGTCCAAATCTCTCGTATAAACACTGTAATTGTCATTTTGGTGTATTTCAGGCTTTTTTTTTCTTTTCTCAAGTGGAACTCTACCCATGATAAGAAACTATGGGTGCGACTTGGATGGTGTTACCTGTATAAAATGTTGGTAAGCCGTTTTCTTCATAAATATGAATTCCCATAATAGAAATTGTCACGACCCTAAAAGTGAAACCGGGGTTATGCGTGAGATTAGGGTCAATTAAAAATTTTCAACAATAATAATAATAACACTTGGCCCCAATCATGTCCCAAATGGATTGAAGATCGCTGTGAGGTATAAATGTTTCCTCGAATACATAAATCAATAGCGGAAGCTTCATACAAACAAGTGGTATCTCAAGAAGTATAGTTAAGAGCAATACGGAAATATAATCTAAGTTCAAGTTTGAAACATTTAAACAAAAGTATTAATTACATGAAAGGCCACTCTAATGTTGGAAGTAGGTGGGCCTCGTGTCAGGACAAGTACCCATAAGGCCATAAACCATATCCAGGATGCATAACCCTCAATATCAAGATCATGTACAGTAAAAAATTCTATCTAAAAGATAGAAATCAAGCAGCACTAAACATCCATAACAATCCACAACATGCAAGCAGTAGATCATACATTTGAAGCCCGGTAGTACTCTAATGGAGAACTTGATGACTTTCTTTGATGTAGAACTCTTCTACAAAATAAAATCAGAATCTCCAACACCTCTTAGCCTTCCACGCTATGACCCGAATCAGTTCTCTTTTCTAAAAAAGATTGGTGGAATCTCCAAGAGAAAACTCTTAAGGAAAATAGAACAGAACTAGAAAAGGGAAGAGAGGAGATGGAGCAAGTGCAACTCTTGCACAAACAAGGCTTGGGCGTGAATCCCTAGGCTAGGATATCCATTGGGGCGTCCAGCCCTATAATCTCCTTTATATATAGCTTAAAAGCAAGTTCCTATTTGTTATCTAATTGAAATAGAAGTCTCACTTCTCTAACAATTAGTAACTCTCTTCTTTTTAATTTAAATAGAAGTCTCACTTCCATTATAATTAGTAGCTTACTATTACCACCATTAGAATTCTCACTTTAAATAGAAATAGTAACTATCTATTTCCTTTTAGAGTTCTACTATAATTAGTATCTTTCTAATAACTTGGGCTAGCGTGGGGACCACTAGCGATTCCATAGAAAGCTGACTCCAACTTGGACACCGCGACCCCACATCTCATGTGGAATCGGGCCCACAGTTAATTGCAAATAACATCACTATATAAATGCAATTGCACTCCAGTCTTAGGAATAAATTACAATGAAGACCCTAAACTTCCCAATTACCACAAGTAGGCCCCTTTATCAATATCCATGAATCAATTGGAATAAATCTGTCTCTTCTAATCTTAGTTCCACATCTTATTATCATTGAGCCCCAATTAATCACAGTGATCATCAGTACCATCCAATTAACTCTTAATCGAGATGGGTGCGCACTTAGTAATGACAAATCCATTAATTGGCACAAAAGGATAATAGAGATAGATTCCATCTTGATCATTCAATGTTCCCACGGTCCTACTACCACATACCCAAGACACCGAGGTGTTGACCTACAGTTGGCCTCACTCATTGGTGACTCAAAGCAAATGAATAGATAGAAACTTGAGTTCATTAATGTCTCAGGATTGAGAGCTTATTGCTAGGTGTCACGACCCCAAACCCGGGGCCCGTGAAGTAATAATTATGTTTCTCCCAAGATCCGCGTGTGTGAGGATTATAATTTCCAAAACAGTTTGAATATTTAGCGGAAGCTTTCGTGGTGTTGCGACTCGGAGTCCATGGCCATTGGATTCCGCACCACACTCAACCTAAGCATATAGTAATCTTACCAATGATCCATCTCAGACTGGAATAAACCATCACAATAAAAGTACAGAGCTGACAGTAACATGGTATTATATTCTAATATATGTTCAAGTTACAAATAACAATGTGTATTAATTACAAATCCCAAGAAAAGGCTAATAGAAGCCATGCAAGAAAACAAGCTAATGATCACTACCCCATATGTGACGTAATTCCGATGTCAAGCTCAATGTCTACATGACATAGTCGACAAACAACCTGTAAGCTCATGGCTCCACAGCCAACACGTGCACTCATCTCGCGTGAAGAAATCTGAACCTGAGTACCAAAGTAGTGGGTCAGACACGACGGTCTGGCAGGTGGGTGAAAAGATATAACAATATACTGTACGATAAAACATGTAATAAATTATGCTGTCTGGTCAAAATTGTACATAATTACAAATGTATAGGAAATCATGAATCTCTTGAAAAAATCCTGTATTCATATAAAACGGGTATGAAACATAAATATTTGACAAAACATGTATTCCATTAAAGCATGTATAAAACATGAACATTTCACAATTCGGTAACTCATTTAAAGCGGGTATAAACAATAACATTTCACAAATCTGGAACTCATTTAGAATGTGTATAAACAATAAACATTTCACAAATCGGGAATTCATCTAAAGCATGTATAAATAATAAACATTTCACAAATCGGGGACTCATTTAAAACATGTATAAACAATAAACATTTCCCAAATCGGGAACTCTTTTAAAACATGTATAAACAATAAACATTTCTCAAATCGGGGACTCTGTCACCGAAGTGAGGAGGAACAACGAAATTTACATATACATATACAATAATACGGGACGGGACCACGGTAGCAAACCGGATATCGGGAGCCACGGGAGCGAGCCGGGTATCGGGACAGGACCACGGTTAATAAACCGGGTATCGGGATCCAAACTGCAGCTGGCAGGACAAGTGGGGAATCTCCAAGTCAGTGGATCAGACTGACAAGGTTGTCCAAGCTTAGTGGTGCCGACTCATAGGTTATATGCAAGTAAACAAAACAAATACATGTATGCATGTTCTCTTTTTGGCTCATGGGCTCGCACTACAAAGCTCTGGCCCCATATTACCTCAAGGTTTTATTCTCAAAATAATAATCCTTTTGGTTCATGGGCTCGCACTACAAAGCTCTGGCCCCATCTTACCTCAAGGTTTTATTCTCATGGGTCATATACAAGAAATCAAATCAAATAAATACATATGACGAGAGGGGGTGCTCATAAACACAAAAGCATATCTGTATCGGTCGGGCATGTACGAGTTAGCAATAATGCTAAAAGCATGAATTTCAATACTGTCGAGTAAGTCTAGTCATAAAACACGAGATTTAACATGTACAAGTGAAACTCGGGTCGAAATAAAGCATGAATGGATTTATCATATTCTCCGGGCCAAGTGTTGAAAGTCCAAGATTTGAATCAATGTACTAGGGTCCCGTATGTCAGGTTTGATATACATTTGGTACTCTTTAAGAATTGAAAACATTCCGGGGCCTTATATACATTAACAAATCTAAAAGACCTAAACAACAAAGTCATGACGATGGAATTTCTCCTTCGGTACAGTTCCTCACTCTTCTTCAATACAGTTCCCTAGGGTTCTTCAAGAAGACAACAATACAATTGCTGTCGGTCAGCCGAACTGGGGTGTCGGCTGGCCGACAGCTGACCGACGCTGACTGTCAGATCTACACACATCAGGAAGTTTGTTGCTCTCTGGAAAATGAACCGAAAGATCTGTCAGTTGTCTCTCGGTCGACCGAACTAGGGAGTTCGGTCAGCCGACAGCTGACCGACAGATTTCCTGATGGAAATTTGCTCTCTGGAATTGGGACCGACAGGCTGTCGGTTCACATGTCGGCTGGGTGTCGGTTAGGCGTCGGTTGACCGACACTTCTGCATCAGAAGTTGCAGAAAAATGCAGCTCTCTGGAATTGAAGCCGACAGGTTGTCGGTCGGGTGTCGGTCGACCTACAGGGGATGTCGGTCGGCCGATAGCTGACCGACAGTGAACCGACCCTTTACGGCCAGTCCGTTTCAAGTCAGATTTTTTTACATTTTTCCTTCCCTTCTCCCATCCAATCTTTCTATACATTTAAGCATCCTTTTCACCCAACTTTAGAGGTCTCAAAACCTCATTGAAACTTCATGAAATCCACCAATATAAGCACTCCAATCACCTACTTTCCATCCACATTCCACCTCATCCATTCTTCCATCAAATCCTTCCATTCCATTCACATTCAACCAAAGGAAATCCATCACATGAACAAGTCAAAACTTAATATCATCAAGATACCATTTTCAAGAATGCAATATACTAGAAAGATACACTAAAGAGTGTATTTCAAATCTCAATAAAAGCATGTCATGAAGTAAAGCATAAGTATTGAAAATCATTAATGAAAGCTACACATTTGTATAAAACATGATCAATGGAAATAAATCATTTCATCCACTTGCCTTGGATCCAACACTAATCAAATCAGCCACTAATCACTCCTCCAAGCTATAAACACCAAATCTACACAAAACCCCCAAATACAAGCCCAAAAATCAAAACCAAATCAAAACAAAAGGAAAACCTCCAATAATCAAAACAAAGCTTCTCAAAGGCTAGGAGAACACAAATCCAAAAGATTACAAGGATCCCTTACTTGGAAGTTCTTCAAAAAGCAAGAGATTGCTCAAAGGAAATCTTGAAAAGCTTGGTTTTCTTCAAAAATGGTGTCCAAGGGTAGCTCTTGAGATGGGGATGAAGATGGTAGAGTCCAATCTTGGTTTAGCAATGGTTTGGTGGAGCTATGAGATGGAGAAAGCAAGAAAGAAATGGAGGGCACCACGGCTGCGGGGATTCTCCTCTTGGAATAGTGATTAGGGCAAGGAAGAAGAGAAGAGAAGAGATGGGTTCCTTTTATAACAAAGGGGAGATGGGTCCCACAACTTAAAACATTTGTCGGGCTGAAAACGTGCATTTCGGGACCTCAAATGATTTCGACGAAGAAGAGAGAGCTGATCAACAAAATTTCTAGTTTCCAAAAAGTATATATTTTGCGGGTTTTGGTGACATTGAAAATCGTATCTAGATTTTGGGTGAAAAGACTGTTTTGCCCTCAAATTGAGAAAAGTCGGGTTTAGGAGTTTCAAACGAGGACGGGTCCAACATGAAAGTTGTAGGGATTGACAATATAAATTAAATGGGATGAAAACACAATTTTTAGGAAATCAAAATAAATCTCAAGCTCACACAAAATCGCAATAAGAACCCCCAAAGGGTCCCACAAGTTAGGAAGGTTCTCGAAACTTTTCAAAACCAAAGAAAAGGTAGTTAAACTAAGAAAGTTAAACAAACAACCACTAAAACCACTAAGAAAACTAAATCACGATTAAAACCACACTAAATCAGGAAATTAGGGGTCGGGCTTTCACACTAGGGAATTATGAGAGCAGACCTTATAATCGAGACATAATTCCATAAGGTGCTTCTCATGGTGTTGACACCAAAAAAGTCACTATGTCCTCAACATCAAGAAGCCTCGTGAAGCTGCATCCTGCTACAAAACAGGCAAAGCTACTTCAAACATCAGATCTTTTCAGAATCAGACAAAAATTGAAAGATCCTTCAAGACAACCAAAAGAGGGGTACACCTGAGGTTTCGGAACGTTCTGACATCGTTTGGCCTAACTTTACTGCTCTGATAGCTAAAACAAGCGCTCCCGGCGGCGACATCATCGAAGACACCAAAACTTCGATCAGAGCCTACGGATGACTCCAGAATGTCTTCAAAGGGCTCCATGCCAAATTTCAAGTCAAACCGACAACGTTTGACCCTCCATCAACGCTCGAGCAGCAAAATCAAGCCTCCAGGCGGCGGGAACCACCGAAGCCATCACTCATCAAACCAAGTACATGAGTGGCTTCAACATGCTTCCAAAAGGCTGCACGTCGAATTTCAGGTCATTCCAACAACGCTTGACCAGGTTTCGATGCTCCGAAAGAAAATCAAGCCTACCGGCGGCGGAACACCCCAGGACCATGAAATCCAAGAAGGAGCTAATGGAACGTCTCAAAATGACTCCAATAGGCTCCTCGTCAAATTTCAGGTCAATCGGACATCGTTTGACCACATATCAAAGCTCGGCATTTTCCCCGCAACAAAATCAAGTCAAGCCTTGATGGAACCCCAAATGGCTTCAAAACTCAAATAAAAGCCCATGGTTGGTCTTATCCACTGCTCAAGAAGCTTCACCTCAATTTTCAGGTCATTCCGACATCGTTTGACCTAGTTTCGACTCTTGATGAAAAATTGGTTACAAAGTCTTCGGTTTTCCCGAAAAAATGGGAAACTTTGTGTTCCGGTTTTGCGCGGGTTCTCGTCAAGTTTTCCTCAAGAAAATCAAGTCAATAATTGAGGAAAAATAACAAGAAAAATACAAAAGAAAGAAGGAACAAAAAAGACAGAAAAACGGCCGAAAACGAAGCTCGGCGACTGAAAAGGGCAAAACCCTAAGGTCACCGGCGACCCTGGCCCAGGGTCGCCGGCGACCCTGGGTGCATATCCGGGTCGCCAGATTTTACACCAAAATGCCCGTTTTTCGATCTATTTCGTGTTTCGAGCATTCCTGCCTCTGTGATTTTCTGAAAATCCAATGTTTGATGCTTGAAAACGACTGATCTTCACCGACATCTTGGATCCGCCGTCAAAAGCATGAAATCATCACCGATCACCCCAAGATCGCCAACCGGCTGACAAAGAAAGTATACTTTTTGTCCGACCGATCGTGAAATCGACAAGACAGATGTCACCGGCCTACCAATATCAATCAATGTCTGAAATTGCACTGCAATCCGACATCAAACAATGCGTGGATCCACCTGTGATGATCGCAAGAAGAATCTCAAAAGGCGCAGCGCGGCCCGCGACTCTTCACATGCCTTGGCGACCACTTAATGACGTTAATTGACCCGTTTATGACAACTTAATGCCGTCATTAACTCATTATTTTGGACAGCCCAATCAGATTCAAGCATTTGGGAGTTAAAAATCCAAGCAATCATGGCATTAAACCCATGAAACTCCCATCATCATGAAGCTTAAAGGGAATTAAATGCCCACTACCTTCATCGGCCAATCACAAGCCATGAAAAAAGGAGTTACAAAATCAACTTGTAACTCCCCATCAATTCTCTCATCATGGTCATCAATGCCAATAAACACCTCATGGTTACCAAAAGCCTATAAAAAGAGGTGAGTTCCAAGAAGAAAAAAAGAGGAAAGAATCCTAAGTGCAATCCCAAGCTCTGAAAATCCAGAAAATCTAAGAGAGAGAAGAAGTCTTGCCGCTTTGCTCCCAGAAGCACCGCAAGGTGATCAACGTCCCTTGGGGGGCCACCCCCTAAAGGTCCACTCCTTCTACAACATGGCCTAAACGCGGCTTTTCAGCCCGTTTACTTGGTTTTTCATTCGATATAGGACCTCCTCTTGGTCCTTGTCCTTTAAAAAACCGAGGTTACGAGCCAAGCCAAAGAATCAAAGCATCACATGTTCTCATTTGAAGGACGATGGCGAAGTCCATACATGACTTGCGACCGTCGATCTCAACGTGTCCCCACAATCTCCTGAGAAGTTAGATCCCTTTTCTTACTTTTCTACTGTAGTTTGTATTTCTTAAAGAGACAAAAAGAAATCACAATTCTTGTCTTTCATATTTGATGAGTTTTGTAAAATCGCCTTTCACGGCAAACAAACAAAAACACCTCCTACGACATTCTCAAAAAACAAATTTGTCTCTTTTCTTAATATTTATGCAATTTGAAAAGTTAGAAAAAAGGATCGATTTCCTTTCCACTTGTGAAGGTGAATCTCCGGATCATCACCATTCAAATTCCAAGTAGAAAGTAAATCTGGCATACCCGTACAAAAATGTTGATACCCGCGATTTTCCCTCCTCCGCCGAGACCCAGGTCAACCCCCGGGGTGCGGAAGGAGAGGACGGAAGATTCTGAGGGTCCATCAAGTTGGCACACCCGGTGGGACACATTGACTTGAGAATGTGATGCTTTTATCCCTTGGCTCCTTTCTAGTTGGTGGCCTATGTTGCATCTTGCATCTAAAAAAAAAAACATGAGATGGGATTTCAATTGTTCTTTCTCACTCCAAATAAAAAAACAAATCTGATCTCTTTTTCTTAAAAACTCAACTTTGAGAAATTTTTATCTTTCCCTCTTCGAACTTGATAGCTCACAGAAATGTTCGCAGCTATCGTTCATATCGGGGATTGGGCCATCTTTTGTCTTTGATGAGTCCAATTGGGATTTCAAGAAAAAAAACACCTACATTTCAAATTCTTTCAAAAAAAAAAAATGATCTCTCTTTCTCAAGATTCAACTTTGAGAAATTTTGATCCTCTCCTCTTTGAACTTGATAGCTCATAGAAATGTTTACAGCCATCGTTCATATCGGGGATTGAGCCATCTTTTCTCTTTGATGAGTCCAATTGAGGTTTCAAAAAAATTATAATTTCAAAAAAAAAATCAGTTTTCTTTCTTTTGGGCTCAAAATTGAGAAATCTTGGTTCTTTCCCTTTCGGATTTAACGCTCGCAGAAATGTTGAGTTGTGGTTCGGATTGGAACACCACTTGTTCTCTTTGATGAGTTCATTAGAAATCTTTCAAAAAAAAAAAAAAAACACTAAGGTTGCATCAATTGCGCTCTTTGACAAAAGTGGATTCAAGAAAAGCCTTGTCCAGAGTGTGGAGACAGCTAGACTGTTCGAGGCAAGGGTCTTCCAAACGGGTTTATTAAGTAATCATACCCTTACCTGGGGGCTAATCTATCTAGTAAGGTTTCATAAGATCGAATTGGAAACCTATGTGCATTTTCCAAAAAAACAAGGGAAAAAAAAAGAAAGAAAAAAATTTCCCGTCATTTTTGAGTTCAGAATTGAGAAATCTTGGTTCTTTCCCTTTCGGATTTAACGCTCGCAGAAATGTTGAGTTATGGTTCGGATTGGAAAGCCATTTTTGATGAATTTAATCTTAACCTTTCAAAAAAAAAAAAAAAAAAAACCTTCCGTCGATACTGGATTCACATTTGAGAAATTTTGGTTCCTTTCTCTTTTGGATTTAACGCTCGCAGAAATGTTGAGTTGTGGTTCGGATTGGAATACCAGTTGCTCTCCTTTATGAACCCAAATTTTACCTTTTAAAAAAAAATCCCATCTCGTGTCCTTCCCAAGGATGCGATTTACAACATTTGTGCCTAGCGGTGCTAGTACGCCCTTTCGGGTCTACTGTATTTGCGACCGACACATTTGTATCTCCAAGCTTATATCATTTTACCTCGAGTGAGCCTTGCTTCTCGGTAATTTGAATTAAGGTCTACAATTGCTTCTAGCAGTCACTGGAAAGCTCGCTCTGAGCCTACCTACCATACTTGCATTCTAGAACAATTGTATCCTCTATGGCTTTTTGCCTTCTTGATCGTCCTTGGGCTGGGCCATGTCCCCTCAAGTGATTTGAAAAGCCAAAAACATAGTGGTTCTCTATTTATGATCACCATATTTTTGTGAGTACTAATGGATTTGGTCTTGTTTCAGAAGTTTTCCAAAACTAACAATGGCAGCTTCATTAACCATCACTTTCGATGAGAACAAGTACCAGCTTATGCTTCAAGATAAGCAAAACAAACATAAGCGCCCTTCCAGTTGCCGAAGCGTCATCTCCCTCGACAACTCTCCAAACACCAGGTCAACTTCAACTCCCCGGACCATCGTCTTCGGGTCGCTGGGACCATTCCCACTCCCCGCAGAAGACATTGTACCTGCCAAGAAGCAGAAAACCGCCCCGCAACGTGTCACTAACATGGCACCAAGGGCGAACACCAAGAAGCCTGAAGCCCGTGACGCTCCAACGAAGCCTCAACCCACAAGAAACCAGGTTTGACCCAAAACCTGGTCCCCGAGATCTTCACCAAAGCAACGGAGGTCCCGAACATCTGTAAAGCCAGCATACCTGGCCCCTCTCAAGGAGAACCGGTTCTACCCTCTCTCTTACATGAAATAGGAGAAACCTACATTCCACCCAAAGAACAAACAAAATCAACATGAGCCAGCTTGCTCCTACAAGCCCAAAATAAAATCCTGCATCGTTAGGCCTCCACAACGGCATGCTAAAGCTGCACTCCCACGAGTCGACCCTTCATCTCAACAGGGGCTGAGCTCGCAAAATTCAAGTCTTCATTGCGACAGGCAAAGGACCGAGTCCAGATTCTGTCCTTGCCCAACTTCAAAGAAGATAAACTTGGCTGTTGCGCACGGGGGACTACATCCTTCATCGCCAGAGCCCAGCCAGAGCTCACTGAAGCTCAAATTGCTCATCGTATGCGCCGCCGCGCGGCATATCGACAAAAGAAACTTGAGAAACAAAGAACCCAGCGTTCTACTCTCCATGTCTCAAACAAATGGGTCGAAAAAGAAACACCCGACCAATTCGTTGCTGTTCATATGGTTAGCAAAACCAGAAAACGCCAGAAGTCAGCGACCAAAATCAGTGTTAGACGTCCAGTGACTCGCAGCGTCTCTCGGACTCGAAGACATCTGGAAGAATCCTCCACTCCTCCAAGCCGAGGACATTGGAGTAACCACTCTTCAGATTCTTCATTCAGAAGAATGAGCCCTAGCTCAGTCACCAGGACGATTTCTTCGTTGGAATCCCGAGGGATGAACGTCTTGGCTACAAGTTCTGAGCCGCCTCCACAGCATGATGATGTAATTGCACGCATCCATCAGTTGGAGCAAGGACAATAGAGAATTGAGGCCCTGGTGGAAAACCTTATTCTCACTCTACAGCGTCCACCACCTAACAACCAAGGTCCTCCGAATCATGAAGATGATGAGGGCAATGCTGAAAACAATGAGTCTTGCGCCCTTACCAAAAATGACGTGGACGATATCCTCGCAAAAGCAAAAGAAGAGGATACATTGAAAGAACATGGAATCAAGCCACGCTATCCTCTATGGATGGACTCAGTTCCGTTCCCTGCAAAATTCAAACAACCTACTCTCCAGACATATACGGGGAAAGGTTCAGCTAGACAGCATGTCATCCACTTCAAGATCCTAATAGGAGCTATTGCGGATCAAGATGCCCTCAAGATTCGCCTCTTTGCAAATACCCTAAAAGGTACAGCCTTTGATTGGTACTCCACTCTGCCGGAGAACTCCATCCAGAACTGGGCTATGCTGGAGACACGTTTCCTGACCCACTTCCAAGGTGAGGACCATCCTATTACTATGGCTCAGCTCTACAGCCTAAAACAGGGAGAGAATGAGTCAACACACGACTTCATACACAAGTGGAAAGCAATGGCATACAAATGTTCATATGTACTGCCACAAGCGTCGTTAGTCGACATCTGCTGTAATAATATGAGAGTAAAAATTCGCTCCATGATCATCGACAACAAATCAAAGAACCTGGGAGAACTTCTCGAAGCTTCCATGGAAGCTGAAATGGTGATTAAAGACCTCAACAATCAGAAATCATCAAAGAAAAAGCCGACTGCTGTTACAACCTCAAAACCAAAGAAAAAGGAGGTTCTCAATGTGCAGACTAAGTCAGCTCCTCAGCAGCCAAAGAAAGCTGAAAACAAAACTGCAGGTAAAAGGCTTGAACTCTCCGACGCCTTCAAAGAACATGTAGAAAAGGAATATCCGTTTGATAAAGATGTTGAAGAAATCTTTGAGTTTCTCCTAGCAAATGGCAAACTCATTTTGCCGGAGCCCAAAAGACCGGGAGATGTTGGCAAAACCAATGATCCCCGATACTGTCCATACCATCAGATGATCTCACATCCTCTCAATCAATGCTTCGTTGTAAGAGAGAAGATCAATGAGATGTGGAAAAACGGAGTCATAACCTTTGACAAAAACTATGGCTCCGCCTCTGTCAACATGGTGTCATGTAGGCAAACTTCAAAGTCACCAAAGAAGAAGATCACTACTTCATTCAAGGTGATTAAAATGGCTCAAGCGTCCTAAGAGTTGGTTCCCTATCCAACATTAGATGGACAACCTATATGGGTGCATCCCGATCTCCTAGAAGATGAAAATTGGGAGATCGTCAAAACAAAGCCGACCGCTCAGCAGCGAAGGCAAGCCAAGAGACAGCTCCGCAAGCTCAAACAGCGGCAAAAGTCTCAACCAAAACAAGAAGTCCTTGAAAAGGCAGAAACCTCTTCCACTGCTTCACTAGGGGCGACGGAATAATCCTTTCCCAAAACTTCAAAGGCGGTAAGAAAATTCACCCTTGATGATTTCATGCCACTTCTATACAAAAATGAAAATGTGCAGGGGGCATCATACTCTTGCAACTCGGTAGTTGGATTCTCCATGAATGGATACGATTCCAGTGATACTGCAAGTGATATCGATGAGTGGGAAGAATCCCTTGAAATAGGAGAATACCTCTCCGACAAGGAATGGATTCCCGAGTCTCATCTTATGCCAGTAATCTGGTATAACCCATTACAGCCACAAGGATCTTAGTCCGATGATGAAGAAGACCAGGACCTTGTTCAAAAAAATGCTGTCGATCCAGCACCAACCAATGCTCTGGTGGAACCCAACATTGGTGAACCACGAGGAGCGGATGACGAAGAAGATTTGGCTCCTATGCCTGATCTTGAGGAATATGTAAGAATCTTGCAACATCTTGCCATAGAGCAGGAGCAGGATCGCGTTAATGATCTTCATCATAATCCAGAACCAGAATTCCCTGAAAATCAAAGGGAACTTTTTCCCTTAACTTCTGAAAATGGAGAAAATAGTTGGATTGATATCCTCTTACATCTGAGGATGAGTCCGATTCCCAACAGTCTACACTGGGGGCATCTCCTATTCAGATGACCTGCAATGCGATAGCTCAGGACAATAGTGCCTCTGAAGCTTCCAAAGACACGTACACCCCAATCGGTAATGTATCATCTGGAGCTACATCTTCTCAGGTGACTTCCGCTGAGATATCATCCTCTCAGCCCTCGTCTCCTGAAGCTGTGACATCGGAACTCAAGCCTCTCCCGGTTGATCATCCCGAAGAAACTCCTGCCAATGAAATCTTCTTCAATGAAAGCCCAGTCGATTGGTCCCAGATACCCGATCTCATAGACGATGTTTGGACTAATAAAGACAGGTTGTCGGATGCTGTTCAGGACTTGTTCCCGGAAATTGCTCCGTGCAACACAATCACTGAAGACGCCAATGCTATTATAGAAACGTCTTCAGCAAATGACGAGGATCAACCCCTTGATCCTGAGAGTGATCTTCCAAAAGAAGACCAGTCTCTAGAGGCTCTTGAAGTTGGTAGCGGTACTCGTTCTGGCCGGGATTACCCCAAAAATTACAACCAACCTTCTTTTTCTTATGTAAATCCTTCGGGAAATCAAGTTGTAAGCGCCCCAAGTGGCAATAATAATGAAAATGCAGGCCCGAAGGAGGGTTTCAAGTACGACTTGATTGAGCACTTCAAACACATACCTGCACGTCTACACATCCTTGACTTATTACGAATGTCTCTACAAACTCGTGATAGTCTCATTTCATAATTACAAAGGCTGAATGCGGATGTCGACAAACACGCCCCACAAGTCCTACAAATTGAAATGGACTACAGGGTCAAAAAATCAAATACTCCCCCAAAGAGAGAAAAGAAGAAAACTGAGGGATCAAGCAATGAATGCCTTTCGGTACGAAAAGCAGCAAGTGCAACAATTGCCTTCGACATGGATGACCTCCTGCTAGGCGAGACAAAGCGCAACCGACCCTTGTACTTTACGGGGCACGTCAAAGAAATGCCAGTACACAGAGTTCAGATCGATCCAGGTTCTGTACTCAACCTTATTTCTACTTCGGCACTCAAAGAGCTGGGCATCCCACCTAGCAAGCTGAGTCACACGTCTGTATCCATCTTCAGATATGACGGCAGCGCTCAAAGGCCTATCGGTAAAATCAAGATCAAATTGAAAATCAGTGATCTTATTTCTAAAGTCACTGTGTATGCAATAAGGACCCCTTCATGCTACAATATCCTCCTTGGACGCCCCTGGATACATGAGAATGGTGTCATCCCTTCAACTCTACATCAGTGCATCAAGTTCGTTGGCAACGATGGCTTGATACATCGAGTGTTTGCAGACAAAAAGCCCTTCAAAGGCAGAGATGTCCATTTTGCAGATGCTCAAATGTATAAAGATGGAAAAGAAGAACAGGAGGAAAAAATAATTCACTTTGCCGATAGTCTCCAGAAAGATAAAGGCAAGGCTCCTCAGCAATCACCGGAGGTAAACAAACCCTCCACCAAACTCGAAGTAAGCGGTCAAGCTCCCTTCGTTGTCTCCTTCAAATCTCCAAAGCCTTTGGTAATCACTACCAAAGTAAAGAAGACAAAACAAAAGGCTGGGGGCAAGTTCACTGTCTCCTTTGTGTCTATTATGCATGACACAAACTCGGAGTCAGAGTCAGAAGATGACACAGCATCAAGCCAAGATGATACTCAGCAAGATCAGCCTGCTCTCACTCCATTGGAGACACTTGCTGACATAGAAGACCCTACGTCTTCTTCCTTTGTTATTCCGGCAACTTCGCCAGAAGAAAAAGCAATCTTCTTCCACAAATCAGGAGCATCTCCACTAAACTCTCTGCCTGAACTTTTTTCAAAACGAAGGTATGCCTCAGCTATCCTTGTATAGTCCGATGGCACAAGCTATCATGAAGAAAATATGCTACGATGCTCAAGATCCGACTAGTTTGGGAGGTGGCCGTGCTATTCTCACACCATTGAAACCCACCCTGATCAAAAGTCAACCAGAAGATTGGAAAATCCACCTTCATAAAGGCAAGTCTTCATATGGGTTGGGGTATGATCCTACCGCTCCTATGAGACAGTTGACACCTTGGCTACAAAGTAGCTTTACTGACCAAGCCTCTACATCTCATGAAGACATTGATATCCCTGGATATCTCTTTGAGGAGTCACTCGTCAAGGATCCAGAAAGCTCCTCCAATTGGTATGATTTCTCTGATAATAGAGAGGAATTGCCCGATGACATAGACGCGCGGTTCTCTGACCCAGAAAAACCATCGTCTCCAAAAGAAGTACCCTACTTCAACCCAGTTCTAGCAAATGATCAGCGACTGGAGAGATCCGTTCATTGATTACATCATGTTCGGAATCCTCCCTGAAGATTCAAAAGAACGGGTAAGCATCCAAAGACGAGCCCCGAACTTTCATTTGGATATACCTTCAAAAGCATTTTACAGAAAATCCTTCAATGGAGTACTCCTACGCTGCTTGTCATAACAAGAGGCTGAAGAAACTCTTAAAGAAGTACATGCTGGTCTTTGTGGAGCCCATCAGGCTGGTCCTAAGATCTACAACTAGATAAAAAGGCTAGGTTATTATTGACCTACCATGGTAGCTGATGCAATACAATTTGCCAAGCCCTGCCAAAAATGCCAGATTCAAGGAGATTATGTCCACATGCCTCCAGAATGGCTACATCCAACAACAATCTCATGGCCTTTTGAAGCCTGGGGTATGGACATCATAGGTCCCATTTCTCCCCCATCAAGCAAAGGTCATCACTTCATCTTCGCCGCTACGGATTATTTCTCCAAGTGGTCAGAAGCATTTGCGCTCAGCGAAGTGAAGACTTCATCAGTGCTTCAGTTCTTGCGCACCAACATTATTTGTCACTTCGGCATACCTTAAAGATTCGTCCATGATAACGGACCACAATTCCGAGATCACAGATTCTACAGGTTTTGCGACAAGTACAAAATCCAAAGTTGTCCTTCGACTCCATATAATCCAGCAGTGAATGGACTAGCAGAAGCCTTCAACAAAACACTCTGCAAAATTCTCAAGAAAATGGTCTCTAGTCATAAAAGAGACTGGGGCGACAAACTACCAGAAGCCTTGTGGGCCTCTCGAACCACCGTTCGAGGACCAACCCATAACACACCATTCTCTTTGGTCTATGGATACGAAGCTGTTGTCCCTTTGGAAGTACAAATTCTTTCCTTAAGGGTATCTTTGCAAAATGACATGACGCAAGAAAGCAATGTCAAATTGAGACTCCAAGAGCTGGATAATCTCGATGAAAGACGACTTGAAGCTCTACAAAGCATTGAGTTGTACCAAGCACGCATGGCAGGATCTTTCGATAAGAAGGTTAGGCAACGCGCCTACAAAAAGGGTGACTTGGTTCTTACAGTAAAAAGACCCATAGTCTTTGCTCACAAATCCAAAGGCAAATTTGAACCAAAATGGGAGGGACCCTTCGTCATCGACAAAGTCTTCTCCAACGGCGCATACGCTCTTCTAAACATAGAAGGAGACAGATGCATGCTGCCCATCAATGACAAGTTCTTGAAGCGGTATTACCCTTGAAGACTTCCTCAAATGGGTCAGAGCGATATCTACACGGCGAAAGCCTATTTCCAAGGTACTTGCTCGTCAAACCCACCCCTTTTGAAATTTTCATCTTTATGTTGAAGTTTCCAAAAAAAAAAAAAATCTCTCAAAACAATGCTTACTTTCATCATTTCATTGTTCAAAAAAAAAAAAAAAAATCAAAATCCAAAAATCCAAGTTTAGGAGCCTTTTCCCAGACTTGACCAAAATTTTCGATCCTTGAACCCAAAAATTCATGGTTTGAAACAAAAACCAGGACTCAGGAAGTTTCACCCTAGTTCGCCCTGGCTTTTACAACCAAAATGGTTTTAAGTCAAAATTTATGACCCTCGTGTCTTTAAACAAAAAAATGGTTTTTTAGAAACCGCGGGGAAGCGACACTTAGTCGATACTCGTAAAACCCAAAAGCCGGAAGGATGTGAACCCCATTCGATACTTCCAAAACCCAAAAAAACAGAAGGATGCGAACCCCATTCGATACTTCCAAAACTCAAGAAAAAACCGGATGGATACGAACCCCATTCGATACTTCCAAAACCCAAAAACTGCAAGGAAGCGAACCCCATTCGATACGTGCAAAACCTCAAAATTTCAAAATCGTGGAGACACAATATTCCAGTTGCTATCCACAACCCAAATTTCAAATGGTTCGAGAAAACCTCAAATTTCAAAAATCGCGGAGAAACGACATCAAGTCAGTACCCGTAAAACCAAAAGTTTTGGGAAAGGCAGGGAAGCGACGCTTAGTCGATACTTGCATCCCAATTCGCGAGGAAGCGACATTCCATCGATACTCGCAAAACCCAGCCCGCAAGGAAGTGACATTCCATCAATACTTGCAAACCGAATGAGTAAGGAAGCGACATTCCATCGATACTTGCAAGACCATTCAGCGGGGAGGCGACATTTAGTCGATACCTGCATTTTGAAAACCAAATCCGGCTATAAACGCCAAAATTCGGCTATAAACGCCAAAATCCGGCTATAAACTCCAAAATCCGGCTATAAATGCCAAATTCGGCTATAAATGCCAAAACAAAAAAAATTCGGCTATAAACTCCAAAATCGGCTTTCGTGCCAATAAAACAAAAACTTGGTTTTCAAAAATCTGGCTTCCATGCCAAAACAAAACAAACAACAAACAAAACAAAACAAAATTCGGCTCCTATGCCATTCCAAAAATCGGCTTTCATGCCATCTTAAAATTCGGCTCTTATGCCATTCCAAAAATCGGCTTTCACGCCATCCAAAAACTTTGGCTCTCATCATACCACAAAAAAAAAAAAAAAAACTTTGGCTTTCACGCCATCCAAAAACCTTTGGCTCTCATGCCACAAACAAAATTTTTGGCTCTCGTGCCACAAACAAAATTTGGCTCCCATGCCACAAAATGAAATTCGGCTTCTATGCCATTCCAAAATTCGGCTTTCATGCCATCTCAAAAACTTTGGCTCTAATGCCATCTCAAAATTTTTTGGCTCCCAAGCCCAATCAAAAACCATTTTGGCTTTTACGCCACAAAATTAGGCTTCCATGCCCCACCAAAATTTCGGTTTTCAAGCCATCAAAAAAACTAGGCGTTTTGCCACAAAGTTGGCTTTCATGCCCAAAACAACTCTTTGACAAAAGATTTTCACAAAATAACAACCTTTTGATCAAATTCTTAAACAAACATTCCCATCAACTTTTACTCAAATGTGTTTCCATCAAAAAATGATTTAAGTGAAAAGAAGGGGATACAAAAATATAGTACCAAAATTGTTTACACATGGAGGTACCAAAAAAAAGAAGAAGAAAAGAGAGTTTGCTATAACTCAGGAGCTCAATCTATCATAGTCTTCAACCAAAGGTTCAACTCTTCAAGCAGACCCTTGGCCTTAACTTCCAAAGTTTTTAGGCCACGCTTCTTCAAAATGTTCCCATAAAACGCGGCCGAATGCCGTGACCCATCTGCAGCACGAAGAAGTTCTTCCCTGAGGACTTGCCACTGCTCATGCTCCTGAGTCTTCCTCCGGACATTACCTTCAGCTTCCTCAACCTGGCGAATGAGGGTCCCTTCCTTGTCACGAGCCTCCACAATGGCGGTCCATTTGGCAGCAGCTTCTTCCTCCAAAAGCTCAAGACGCTGCCTAGCCTCGACAACCTCCTTATCAAGGCGGTCCAAGTCTTGCTTCAACCCCATATTGGATAACTCGGTAACGTTCTTCTCCCGGACGACCTGACTCCGAGTCTTCGTGACCTCAGTCAGCTCAGCTTTGACTTTGCCAGATGGTTTTATAAACATCTCATCAAAGAAGTCACCATCTGGGAAACTCTTGGTCTCAGTCCATTTGTTCCCCAAGGCGATGATTTCCTCAACAAAGTCTTTGGCGCTTGCGATGTCCAGACCGACTTCTTTGCTATCAGCAAGGATGTCCTGCACATGCTTGATCATGCCAAAACCAGCTTCCAAATGACCTGAAGAGAGAGTCTCAACCCATGACCTCAAGACAGTCTTCAACACCTTCCTTACATACTGAAGGTGCGGTGCAGATGAGTATTCGCCATGCTCTGGTGCCCGACTGCCCATGTCATGTTCCATCGGAAGAGTAATCAATAAACTCTTTCCAACTAAAGAAGTTGACTCATTGAAGGAAGCAGAAGCCCCCACTCCTGGATCAGCAGCAGGTACCCCCTGTTCTGGCTCTGAGGAAGACGGAGGGACCTCTCCTGTTGCTCCACAATCTGCCGAGGAAAGGACAAAAGGTATGAATATAATCTCGTCAAAAAAAAATATATATCAAGATTATTATTGCAAAAATACCTACTTCGACGACCGGCGGAGTACTCTCTGCCTCTCTGAGCTCATCCGAAGCATCGTCAAAAGTTGCGTCCATGGATGGCTCGAAATCGCCAGAATCCTCTGGCAAGTCAAGAAAACAAAAGCTATATGTTAGCAAATGACCAGCACACGGTATAAAAAAAAAAAAAAAAAAAAAAAAGAGAAAGAAGAAGCACGAAAAAAAAGTGCTTAGAAAAAAAAAAGAGAAAAGAAAAGAAAAAGAAAAAGAGAGCAAAGCAAGAAAGAAGCTACTTCTACAAATGGAATTTCTTGTGGAGGAAGAAAACTTACTTGAAGTCATTGATGGAGAAGAAGAAGAAAAGCTTGGAGATCCTTGAAGAAGAGAAAGCACTTCTTATCCAATGGAGCAAAAGATCCAACCCTCTTGCTTTTATAGAAGAGAGCAAGCCAAAAGAGGAAACAAGGAGAAAGAAAAGGGGTAAGAGCTAAAATTTAGTTACTTTCCCAAAAAGAAAAATATTTTGAGAAAGTCTTTCCACAAAAGAAGGAAACTTGAGAGATTCTCTCCAAGTAAGGATATTTTTAGATATTCTCTACACAAAAGAGATATTTTTAACACAAATGACACCATATGAGATTTAGGCCATCTCCAAAGCCTAAGGTCCCATGGGTTAGCCCACATGAGCCAGGTTTGACCACCTAAGCACTTAAAGTGGCTTTTAGTCAAAATATTCCTCTTACCAAGAGCAAAAAAAGGAAAAGAGCAAAAAAGACCCATGCCTCTTTTGAGTTGATGGGACCATTCAAAAAAGAAAAAAAAAAAAAAAGAGAAAGCCTCATAAGTTTCCAACAATCAAACCATCCAACCTCATGAACCAAATTGAGACAAAATCTTGAAATTGACATTTCACAAAACCAAATTCCGGTCCCCTAGCTCGCTACATACAGCTTGTTGGTCACAAGACCAAAACCAAAATCAAAATCCAAAACAAACCAAAACCAAAAACCCAAATCTGACCCCCCAACCTGCCACATACAACTTGTTGGGTCACAAGGTCAAAATCAAAATCAAACCCCGACCCCCTAACTTGCCACATACAACTAGTTAGGTCACAAGGTCAAAATACAAAATACAAAATCCAAAAACCCAAAATCCCCATGTTATTTTCAAAACTTTGCTTTGAGATGGTACGTGATCCCTCTCACTACCATAAAATTCCCCCGGAAACTCAGACGGCTATTCAAAAAAAAAAATAAATGCTCAAGATTCTTGGTCAAGTTGGAAACTCTCCTTCAAGTTTCTCTTCGAGGCACATTGACTCCAGAAAGCTACTCGTCGCTGTACCTCGAGGGGGCATTTGTTGACACCAAAAATGTCATTATGTCCTCAACATCAAGAAGCCTCGTGAAGCTGCATCCTGCTACAAAACAGGCAAAGCTACTTCAAACATCAGATCTTTTCAGAATCAGAAAAAAGCTGAAAGATCCTTCAAGACAGCCAAAAGAGGGGTACACCCGAGGTTTCGAGCCATTCCGACATCGGTTGGCCTAACTTCACTGCTCCGATGGCGACATCATCGAAGACACCAAAACTTCGATCAGAGCCTACGGATGACTCCAGAATGTCTTCAAAGGGCTCCATGCCAAATTTCAAGTCAAACCGACAACGTTTGACCCTCCATCAATGCTCGAGCAGCAAAATCAAGCCTCCCGGCGGCAGGAACCACCGAAGCCATCACTCATCAAACCAAGTACATGAGTGGCTTCAACATGCTTCCAAAAGGCTGCACGTCGAATTTCAGGTCATTCCAACAACATTTGACCAGGTTTCGATGTACCGAAAGAAAATCAAGCCTAGCAGCGGCGGAACACCCCGGGACCATGACATCCAAGACGGAGCTAATGGAACGTCTCAAAATGACTCCAATAGGCTCCCCATCAAATTTCAGGTCAATCGGACATCGTTTGACCACATATCAAAGCTCGGCATTTTCCTCGCAGTAAAATCAAGTCAAGCATCAATGGGACCCCAAATGGCTTCAAAACTCAAATAAAAGCTCATGGTTGGTCCTATCCACTGCTCAAGAAGCTTCTCCTCAATTTCCAGGTCATTCCGACATCGTTTGACCTAGTTTCGACTCTTGACGAAAAATCGGCTATAAAGTCTTCGGTTTTCCGCAAAAAATGGGAAACTTTGTGTTCCGGTTTTGCGCTGGTTCTCATCAAGTTTTCTCCAAGAAAATCAAGTCAACAATTGAGGAAAAATGTCAAGAAAAATACAGAAGAAAGAAGGAACAAAAAAGACAGAAAAATGGCCGAAAACGAAGCTTGGTGACCGAAAAGGGCAAAACCCTAAGGTCGCCGGCGACCCTGCAAATCCGGGTCGCCGGATTTTGCACCAAAATGCCCGTTTTTCGATCTTTTTCGCGTTTCAAGCATTCCTGGCTCTGTGATTTTCCGAAAATCCAATGTTTGATGCTTGAAAATGATTGATCTTCACCGACATCTTGGATCTGCTGTCAAAAGCATGAAATCATCACCGATCGCCCCAAGATCGCCAACTGGCTGACCAAGAAAGTATACTTTCTGTCCAACCGATCGTGAAATCGACAAGACAGATGTCACCGGCCCACCAACATCAATCAATGTCTGAAATTGCACTGCAATCCGACATCAAACAATGCGTGGATCCACCTGTGATGATCGCAAGAAGAATCTCAAAAGGCGCAGCGCGGCCCACGACTCTTCACATGCCTTGGCGACCACTTAATGACGTTAATTGACCCGTTTATGACAACTTAATGCAGTCATTAACTCATTATTTTGGACGGCCCAATCAGATTCAAGCATTTGAGAGTTACAAATCCAAGCAATTATGGCATTAAACCCAAGAAACTCCCATCATCATGAAGCTTAAAGGGAATTAAATGCCCACTACCTTCATCGGCCAATCACAAGCCATGAAAAAGGAGTTACAAAATCAACTTGTAACTCCCCATCAATTTTCTCATCATGGCCATGAATGCCAATAAACACCTCATGGCTACCAAAAGCCTATAAAAAGAGGTGAGTTCCAAGAAGAAAAAAAGAGGAAAGAATCCCAAGTGCAATCCCAAGCTCTGAAAATCCAGAAAATCTAAGAGAGAGACGAAGTCCTGCCGCTTTGCTCCCAGAAGCACCGCAAGGTGATCAACGTCCCTTGGGAGGCCACCCCCCAAAGGTCCCCTCCTTCTACAACATGGCCTAAACGCGGCTTTTCAGCCCGTTTACTTGGTTTTTCATTCGATATAGGACCTCCTCTTGGTCCTTGTCCTTTAAAAATCCGAGGTTAGGAGCCAAGCCAAAGAATCAAAGCATCACATGTTCTCATTTGAAGGACGATGGCGAAGTCCATACATGACTTGTGACCGTCGATCTCAACGTGTCCCCACAATCTCCTGAGAAGTTAGATCCCTTTTTTTACTTTTCTATTGTAGTTTGTATTTCTTAAAGAGATAAAAAGAAATCACAATTCTTGTCTTTCATATTTGATGAGTTTTGTAAAATCGCCTTTCACGGCAAAATCACCTTTCACGACAAACAAACAAACAAAGACGCCTCCTACGGCATTCTCAAAAAAAAAAAAAAAAAAAAACTTGTCTCTTTTCTTAATATTTATGCAATTTGAAAAGTTAGAAAAAATGATCGATTTCCTTTCCACTTGCGAAGGTGAATCTCCGGATCATCACCATTCCAAATTCCAAGTAGAAAGTAAGTCTGGCATACCCGTACAAAAATATTGATACCCGCGATTTTCCCTTCTCCGCCGAGACCCAGGTCAGCCCCCGGGGTGCGGAAGGAGAGGACGGAAGATTTCGATGGTCCATCACATGGTCCTTCAATATATCCAATGTACCAGCACCATGATCCAGAATCTTTCATTTTGATGATCGAGACAAATCCACTATCTCATAGTGAGCAAAGTGCTGCAACCTTATCAGATGAGATGCCCAGTCTCATCACTGGTTGTGAAGATATTTAAGTATAAGATTTGTGACATATATCTCCTGTGTGTGGATCTCATCCATACACATATATCACATCTAATATACTAATGGGACCCTGTTCAACTCATAAACCATTATGTCAAGTGTGTTGGTCATGTGCATAAAGTAATAAAATAACATTCATCTCATGAAAGTAAAGCATGATTTTATTGATTAATAAAGAAATTAATCAATTTATCATATCAACTGATGGATTGAGTCCAGATAAATATAAAACATCAATAGATATGCAAAACGAATTAGAATAGACGATAGACAAGATCATATAACATGCATAGCATCTTGATCGTAAGAAGTGCATAGCATACGAATCATGAACAAACTAACATAAACATCTAGTAAGATAGGCAGTCCACATATGCTAATTACCATGGGATAGTGTCATTGCCCTTCCTACTCCCATTGAGTTATGGTGGAGATATCAAGGCACAGGATATACCTGGCAACAAGGATAGGATTATGGCCTGGCAACAAGGCACGAGTAGTAACTTAGTAACAAGGCACAGTAACGACTTGACAAACAAGCAAGATCCATCAACAAGTAAAAGGTCGTACTGCGCAGACGTTCATCAAAGTCCTCACACAGATGGTTCCCCATCTGTGTTGAGCGATATACAGCTGAGTGGTGCCTGACACAAAGATCCCTAGACAAACAATAGTGAGGGGCTAAGCTTTCTTGTGTGAACAAGATTCATTGACAATAGAGAGACTACTTTTGATGTGATCAATATCAATCATAAAATACCGCAAGTGCACGGGTGTCTAGATAAGACAGTGGCAAGAACGGGTCGAACCCACAGGGAGCTAGTTAAAGAAACTTTTAAATTAAGAAAACTAATTAACTAACAATTAAGAAAAGTTTTGAGTTTATATTTAAAAATTAAGCAACTAATATAGAAATTCGAAATCTACCAATTAATGAAGATGATTAGAGTATAGGAATCCAATAAGCATCCACCACTTATTTATCAAGTAAACCTAACTTGTTCCAATTTTTACTTCAAATCAAAGACAAATCAATGTTTTTAATTTGGAAAATCTAACTTTTAAAATTCGTTTTTAATTATAAAAATTCAAAACTCATGACTTCCTTCATCTCATAAAAGCATCCATCAAAAGTAAGCATAAACCATCAAAAGATCTAAATCCTAAGCATGGCATATCAAACCTAAGCATGAGTAGTCAAAAACTAATTTTTATTTTTTGAAATAAAAATAGAGATTTGCCTAGGGCACGAAGACAAGCTTATTAATCATTAAGCATGATCATGGAACACAAATTAGAATTACTAAACAAATAAAAAGACAAGTACTTACCTTCATCCATAACTCTAATCAAGAAAATTAGCCCGCCATTGCAAAGAATGCTTCTTGATTTATCGTTAAAAATTGCATCTTTACAACTTCTCCTTCACAAATCTTCTCCTTTAAAATAAATCCTTGGATATGGCCCAAGGCTACCAAAAATAAAAATAAACTAATGGAAAAGAAGAAAGGAAGAGAAAAAGAAAGGAATAGGAGAGAGGGAGAGCTTTGGACGTATGGAATGTATTATGGGTCTCCATCATGCCTCCTTTTATGCTTTTTGCAAAACCCTTTTAGTAAAGAAGTACCATCCTTTTAGGTCTCTTTTTCCTTATTTGTAGAGATTCTTTCTTGTTCTCCAGGCTAACTTCTTTCTTTGAAAAGACTTTTAAATTTGAGAGATCTCCTTGCCTTATTAGGTTTCTTGATGCATACACGTTCTTTGTACAATTCCAAGAATATCTCTAACAATTGCATGATGATGTAAAGGGAATAAACTTCCCAAATATTGAGAGTTCTTGCAATTTCCGCCTAAAACTGTAGCAGAAAACTTCCCAAGGTCATATCTCCCTCAATATAGCTCTGATTTTGGCAATCTTGGGCTCCACGAATATTTAATCGAAAAGAGCTTTCCAACGGTGGCTAGATTGCGCCGATCCGACACTTGGTTTGAGTGTTATGGCCATTTTAAATTGCTGCCCCTGAAAAATCCGGAAATAATTGTGCAAAAATGGAAGCTTCTATGTTGGCATGCAATAGGGTGTGTGGGGCCCATGTTGGACTTCCAAGCATGCTTGGACTTTCTCTTTACTTGCTTATTTGACTTCTTTCTTCTCAAATTTCATCAATGTAGGTCCCATGTTGATTTCTCCTACAAATTGAAAGAGGCAATTTTAACATTAATCATATGTAAGAAAATAATTATGAACCATGTATGGGACCCTACATTCCTAGTGATGCACAAAAATGACCAACTTTCCAAAAATAGCACATGGTGCCAAAAATAGTAAGATATGCATTGATGAAACCAAAAGCCTAATTTTGGGGTGATAAATGAGATGAGAAAAACTTAATTTCAAAAAGTCATGCAATTTAATGAATTTTAACCATTTCTCCAAAAGTATCCTCAAATGCATGTAATCATGAAATTAAATACAATTCTATGCAAATAAACCTAATTAAGTCCACAAATGCTAATTAAATGATGAGTTAATGACCTAGTTTTGTGGACCTATCACACTCCCCAACCAGCCTTTTGCTAGTCCCTTAGGAAAATAAGCGACAAGGAATAAAACACATAAACTAATCCTAAAGAAAACAAACTAATGTAGAAAACAGAAATGAAAAACACCACTTTCGCTGGTACTCTCGACTGCAGTTAGCGTAAGCAGTAAGCCCTTAAACCCCTAGGTTCCCCCTAGTGGACGAGTTGTGCCTCGTGAGGGTTTACAGTTAATACACCCACAAAATTCCTTTTTTTTTTTTTTTTTTTTGCAAAGAATGTTTAAAACCTATCAAAATCCTGTTGACACCAAAAAAAGTCAATATGTCTCATCCACATCAAGAAGCCTCGTAAAGTTGCATCCTGCTACAAAACAGGCAAAAGCTACTTCAAGCATCAGATCTTGTCAGAATCAGATAAAAACTGAAAGATCTTTCAAGGCAGCCAAAAGAGGGGTACACCTAAGGTTTCGGGCCATTCCGACAGCGTTTGGCCTAACTTCACTGCTCCGACAGCTAAACAAGCGCTCCCGGCGGCGACATCATCAAAGACGCCAAATCTTTGATCAGAGCCTACGGATGACTCCAGAATGTCTCCAAAGGGCTCCATGTCAAATTTCAAGTCAAACCGACAACTCTGACCCTCCATCAATGCTCGAGCAGCAAAATCAAGCCTCTCGGCGGCGGGAACAACCAAAGCCATCACTCATCAAACAAAATACATGAGTGACTTCAACATGCTTCCAAAAGGCTGCACGTTGAATTTCAGGTCATTCCGACAACGTTTGACCACGTTTCGATGCTCCGAGAGAAAATCAAGCCTACAGGCGGTGGAGCATCCCGGGACCATGACATCCAAAACGGAGCTGATGGAACGTCTTAAAATGACTCCAATAGGCTCCCTGTCAAATTTCAGGTCAATCGGACATCGTTTGACCACATATCAAAGCTCGGCGTTTTCCCCGCAGCAAAATCAAGTGAAGCATCGATGGGACCCCAAACGGCTTCAAAACTCAAATAAAAGCCCATGGTTGGTCCTATCCACTGCTCAAGAAGCTTCACCTCAATTTTCAGGTCATTCCGACATCGTTTGACCTAGTTTCGACTCTTGATGGAAAATCGGCTACAAAGTCTTCGGCTTTCCCGAAAAATGGGAAACTGTGTGCTCCGATTTCGTGCGGGTTCTCATCAAGTTTTCTCCAAGAAAATCAAGTGAATAATTGAGGAAAAATGTCAAGAAAAATACAGAAGAAAGAAGGAACGAAAAAGACGGAAAAACGGCCGAAAACGACGCTCGGCGACCAAACGGGCCAAAACCCTAAGGTCACCGGCGACCCTGGCCCAAGGTCGCCGGCAACCCTGGGTGCATGGTCACCCGGCGACCCTGCAAATCCGGGTCGCCGGATTTTGCACCAAAATGCCCGATTTTCGATCCTTTTCGCGTTTCGGGTGTTCCTGCCTCTGTGATTTTCTGAAAATCCAATGTTTGATGCTTGGAAACGACTGATCTTAATCGACATCTCGGATCCGCCGTCAAAAGCATGAAATCATCACCGATCGTTCCAAGATCGCCAACCGGCTGACCAAGAAAGTGCACTTTCTGTCCGACCGATCGTGAAATCGACAAGACAGATGTCACCGGCCCACCAACATCAACTAATGTCTGAAATTGCATCGCAATCCGACATCAAACAATGCGTGGATCCACCTGTGATGATTGCAAGAAGAATCTCAAAAGACGCGGCGCGGCCCGCGACTTTTCACATGCCTTGGCGACCACTTAATGTCGTTAATTGACCCGTTTAGACAACTTAATGCGGTCATTATCTCATTATTTTGGACGGCCCAATCAGATTCAAGCATTTGGGAGTTAAAAATCCAAGCAATCATGGCATTAAACCCATGAAACTCCCATCATCATGAAGCATAAAGGCAATTAAAAGCCCACTACCTTCATCGGCCATTCACAAGCCATGAAAAAGGAGTTACAAAATCAACTTGTAACTCCTCATCAATGCTCTCATCATGGCTATCAATGCCCATAACCACCCCATGGCTACCAAAAGCCTATAAAAGGAGATCCATTTCCAAGAGAGAGGGGATCATCATCGACACCTATCGACTTGAAATTCTGCACTTCTCCCAAAGAAATCCAGACGAAGTCCTGCTGCTCTGCTGCAAAGAACACCACAAGGTGATCAACGTCCCTTGGGGGGCCACCCCCCCAAGGTCACCTCCTTCTCCAACATTGCCTAAACGTGGCTTCTCAGCCCGTTTACTCGGTTTTTCATTGGATATAGGACCTTCTCTTGGTCCTTGTCCTTTAAAAAACTGAGGTTAGGAGCCAAGCCAAAGAATCAAAGCATCACATGTTCTCATTTGAAGGACGATGGCAAAGTGCATACATGACTTGCGGCCATCGATCTCAACGTGTCCCCACAATCTCCTGAGAAGTTAGATCTCTTTTCTTACTTTTCTCCGGATTATCACCATTTCAAATTCCAAGTAGAAAGTAAATCTGGCATACCCATACAAAAATGTTGGTGCCCGAGATTTTCCCTCCTCCGCCGATACCCAGGTCAGCCCCCGGGGTGCGGAAGGAGAGGACGGAAGATTTCTTTCGGGTCCATCAAGTTGGCACACCCGGTGGGACCTGTTGACTTGAGAACGTGTTGCTTTGATCCCTTGGCTCCTTTCTAGTTGGTGGCCTATGTTGCATCTTGCATCTAAAAAAAAAAAAAAAAACATGAGATGGGATTTCAATTGTTCTTTCTCACTTCAAAAAATTGATTTCTTTTTCTTAGATTCAACTTTGAGAAACTTTGATCCTTCCCTCTTTGAACTTGATAGCTCACAGAAATGTTAGCAGCTATCGTTCATATCGGGGATTGGGCCACCTTTTCTCTTTGATGAGTCCAATTGAGATTTAAAAAAAATTTATTCTTTCAAACAAAATGATCTCTTTTTCTTTAAAACTCAACTTTGAGAAACTTTGATCCTTCCCTCTTCGAACTTGATAGCTCACATAAATGTTTGCAGCTATCGTTCATATCAGGGATTGGGCCATCTTTTCTCTTTGATGAGTCCAACTGACATTAAAAAAAAATAATTTCAAAAAAAAAAATCTTCTTTTGAATTCAAATTCACAAAGAAACTTTGGTAGTTTCCTTTTCGGATTTAACACTCGCAGAAATGTTGAGTTGTGGTTCGGATTGGAACACCACTTGTTCTCTTTGACGAGTTCATTAGAAACCTTTCAAAAAAAAGAAAAACACTAAGGTTGCACCAATTGCGCTCTTTGACTAAAGTGGATTTAAGAAAAGCCTTGTCCAGAGTGTGGAGACAGCTTGACTGTTCGAGGCAAGGGTCCTTCAAACGGGTTCATTAAGTAATCCTACCCTTACCTGGGGGCTGATCTATCTACTAAGGTTTCATAAGATCGAATTGAAAACCTAGGTGCATTTAAAAAAAAAAAAATTCTTCAACTTTTGGATTTACAATCGAGAAATTTTAGGTTCTTTCCCTTTCGGATTTAACGCTCGCAGAAATGTTGAGTTGTGGTTCGGATTGGAACACCATTTGCTCTCTTTGATGAATTCAATCTTAAACCTTCAAAAAGAAAAAAAAAAACACTTCCGTCACTTTTGGATTTAGAATCGAGAAATTTTGGTTCTTTCCCTTTCGGATTTAACGCTCGCAGAAATGTTGAGTTGTGGTTCGAATTGGAATACCATTTGCTCTCTTTGATGAATTCAATCTTGACATTTAAAAAAAAAAAAAACATCCGTCACGTCTAGATTCACATTTGAGAAATTCTGGTTTCCTTCCTTTTCGGATTTAACACTCGCAGAAATGTTGAGTTGTGGTTCGGATTGGAAGACCAGTTGCTCTCCTTTATGAATCCAAATTTGACCTTCCAAAACATCCCATCTCGGTCCTTTCCAAGGATGCGATTTGCAACATTTGTGTCTAGCGGTGCTAGTACGCCCTTTCGGGTCTACTGTATTTGCGACCGACACATTTGTATCTCCAAGCTTATATCATTTTACCTCGAGTGAGCCTTGCTTCTCGGTAATTTGAATTAAGGTCTACAATTGCTTCTAGTAGTCACTGGAAAGCTCGCTCTGAGCCTACCATACTTGCATTCTAGAACAATTGTATCCTCTATGGCTTTTTGTCTTCTTGATCGTCCTTGGGCTGGGTCATGTCCCCTCAAGTGATTTGAAAAGCCAAAAACATAGTGGTTCTCCATTTATGATCACCATATTTTTGTGATTACTAATGGATTTGGTCTTGTTTCAGAAGTTTTCCAAAACTAACAATGGTAGCTTCATTGTCCATCACTTTCGATGAAAACAAGTACCTGCTTATGCTTCAAGATAAACAAAACAAGCATAAGCGCCCTACCAGTTGCCGAAGCATCATCTCCCTTGACAACTCTCCAAACACCGGGTCAACTTCAACTCCCCGGACCATCGTCTTCGGATCGCTGGGACCATTCCCACTTCCCGCAGAAGACACTGTACCTGCCAAGAAGCAGAAAACCGCCCCGCAACGTGTCACTAAAATGGCACCAAGGGCGAACACCAAGAAGCCTGAAGCCCGTGGCATTCCCACGAAGCCTCAACCCACAAGAAACCAGGTTTACACCAAAACTTGGTCCCCGAGATCTTCACCAAAGCAACGAAGGTCCCAAACATCTGCAAAGCCAGCATACCTGGCCCCTCTCAAGGAGAATCAGTTCTACCCTCTCTTTTACATGAAAGAGGAAAAACCTACCCTCCACCCAAAAAACAAACAAAATCATCATGAGCCGGCTTGCTCCTACAAGCCCAACATCAAATCTTGCTTCGTTAGGCCTATGCAAAAACGTGCTGAAGCCTGCACTCCCGCGAGTCGACCCTTCATCTCAACAGGGGGCGAGCTCGCAAAATTCAAGTCTTCATTGGGACAGACAAAGGACCGCGTCCAGATTCTGTCCTTGCCCAGCTTCAAAGAAGACAAACTCGGCTGCTGCGCACGAGGGACTACATCCTTCATCGCCAGAACCCAGCCAGAGCTGACTGACGCTCAAATTGCTCGTCGTATGCGTCTCCGCACAGCATATCGACAAAAGAGACTCGAGAAACAAAGAACCCAGTGTTCTACTCTCCACGTCTCAAACAAATGGGTCGTAAAAGAAATACCCAACCAATTCATTGCTGTCCATATGGTTGGCAAAACCAGAAAACGCCAGAAGTCAGCAACCAAAATTAGTGTTAGACGTCCAGTGACTCGCAGCGTCTCTCGGACAAGAACACATCTGGAAGAATCTTCCACTCCTCCAAGCCAAGAACACCGGAGTAACCACTCCTCAGATTCTTCATCCAGAAGAATGAGCCCCAGCTCAGTCACCAGGACGATTTCTTCGTTCGAATCCCGAGGGATTAACGTTTTGGCTACAAGTTCTGAGCCGCCTCCACAGCATGACGATGTAACCCCACGCATCCAGCAGTTGGAGCAAGGACAACAGAGAATTGAGGCTTTGATGGAAAACCTCATTCTCACTTTACAGCGTCCGCCACCTAACAACGAAACCCCTCCGAATCATGAAGATGATAGGGCCAATGCAAAAAATAATGAGTCACGCGCCCTTACCAAAAAGGACGTGGACGATATCCTCGCAAAAGCAAAAGAAGATGATACATTGAAGGAACATGGGATCAAGCCACCCTACCCTTTATGGATGGACTTGGTTCCGTTCCCTGCAAAATTCAAACAACCTACTCTCCAGACATATACTGGGAAAGGTTCAACCAGACAGCATGTCATCCATTTCAAGATCCTGACTGGAACTATTACGGATCAAGATACCCTCAAGATTCGCCTCTTTGCAAATACCCTAAAAGGTACAGCCTTTGATTGGTACTCCACTCTGCCGGAGAACTCCATCCAAAACTGGGCTATGCTGGAGGCACGCTTCTTGACCCACTTCCAAGGTGAGGATCATATGGTTACTATGGCTCAGCTCTGCAGCCTAAAACAAGGAGAGAATGAGTCAACTTATGACTTCATTCACAAGTGAAAGGCAATGGCGTACAAATGCTCAGATGTGCTGCCACAAGCATCGCTAGTCGACATCTGCCGTAACAATATGAGAGCAAAAATCCACTCCATGATCATCGGCAACAAATCAAAGAACCTGGGGGAACTCCTCGAAGCTTCTATGGGAGCTGAAATGGTGATTAAAGACTTCAACAGTCAGAAATCATCAAAGAAAGAGCCGACTGCTGTTACAACCTCAAAATCAAAGAAAAAGGAGGTTCTCAATGTGCAGACTAAGTCAGCTCCTAAGGAACCAAAGAAACCTGAAAACAAAACTACAGGTAAAAGACCTGAACTCTCTGATGCTTTCAAAGAACGTGTAGAAAAGAAATATCCGTTCGATGAAGATGTTGAAGAAATCTTTGAAGCTCTCCTAGCAAATGGCAAACTCATTTTGCCAGAGCCCAAAAGACCGGGAGATGTTGGCAAAACCAATGATCCCCGATACTGTCCATACCATCAGATGATCTCACATCCTCTCAATCAATGCTTCGTTGTGAGAGAGAAGATCAATGAGATGTGGAAAAAAGGAGTCATAACTTTTGACAAAAACTACGGCTCCACTTCTGTCAACATGGTGTCATATGAGCAAGTTTCAAAATCACCGAAGAAGAAGACCATTACTTCATTCAAGGTGATTAAAATGGCTCAAGCGTCCTAGAATTGGTTCCCTATCCAACACCAGATGGACAACCTATATGGGTGCATCCCGATCTCCTAGATGATGAAAATTGAGAGATCATCAAAACAAAGCCGACCGCTCGGCAGCGAAGGCAAGCCAAGAGACAACTCTGTAAGCTCAAACAGCAGCAAAAGTCTCAACCAAAATAAGAAGTCCTTGAAAAGGCAGAAACCTCTTCCACTGCTTCACTAGGGGCGGCGGAAGAATCCCTTCCCAAAACTTCAAAGGCGGTAAGAAAATTCACCCTTAATGATTTCATGCCACCTCTATACAAAAATGAAAATGTACAGGGGGCATCATACTCCTGCAATTCAGTAGTTGGATTCCCTATGGATGGATACGAGTCCAGTGACACTGCCAGTGATATCGATGAGTGAGAAGAATCCCTTGAAACAGGAGAATACCTCTCCGATGAGGAATGGATTCCCGAGTCTCATCTTATGCCAGTAATCTGGTATAACCCATTGCAGCCACAAGGATCTTGGTCTGATGATGAAGAAGACCAGGACCCTGTTCAAGAAAATGTTGTAGATCCAGCACCAGCAAATGCTTCAGTGGAACCCAACATGGGCGAACCACAAGGAGCAAATGACTAAGAAGATTTGGCTCCCATGCCTGATCTTGAAGAATATGCAAGAATCTTACAACATCTTGCCATAGAGCAGGAGCAGGATCGCATCAATCTTCGTCATGATCCAGAACTGGAAGTCCTTGAAAATCAACGGGAACTCTCTTCCTTAACTCCTGAAAATGGAGAAAACAGTTGGATCGATGATCCTCTTACATCTGAGGATGAGTCCGATTCCCAACAGTCTACACTGGGGGCATCTCCTGTCAGGATAACTTGCAATGCAATAGCTCAGGACGACAGTGCCTCTGAAGCTTCCGAAGACATGTACTCTGTAACCGTTAGCGTATCTTCCGAAGCTACATCCTCTCAGGTGACTTCCACTGAGATAACATCCTCTCAGCCCTCGTCTCCTGAAGCTGTGACATCAGTGATGGAACGCGCTCCGAGGCGCCGGCTGGGGCGGCTACCGGGGTCGGCGGAACGTGGGAGCCCGTCGGGTCCGGCCCTTTCGCGCCCTGGCGGGCCCTGAAGCGTGCATCAACATTTCTTTTGTGTGGGTGTGCCAGATTTTCTATTTTACTTGGAATTGCAAGTGGTAATCCGGAGATCAACCTTCGCAAGTAAAAAGGAAATCAACTTCTTTCAAGTTTTCCATTGCACAAATATTTAAGAAAAGAGACATTTTCTTGGTTTGCCGTGAAAGGCGATTTTGTTTGGCATTTATAGCCGATTTTGGCGTTTATAGCCGATTTACAATTCTCATCAATAATGAAAGACAAGAGTTGTGATTTTTGTCTCTTTTAGAAAAATACAAACTACAATGAAAAGCAAGAAAAGGAAGATCTAACTTTTCAGGAGATTGTGGGGGACTCGTTCAGATTGACGGTCGCAAGCCATGTGTGGGCTTCGCCATCATCCATGCAGATGAGAACAGAAGATGCTCTTGATTCGCTTGGCTTGGCTATAACCTCAGGTTTTTAGAGGACAAAGACCAAGAGAAGGTCCTATGTCCAATAAAAAGCTAAGTAGACGGGCTGAAAAGCCACGTCTAAGCCATTGGAGGCAGCGGGAGAAGGCAAGGACCTTGGGGGGGGTGCCCCCCAAGGGACTTTTGTCACCTTGTAGCGGTGGCCGGTGCAGAACTTCAGCAGAGTTTTTTCTCTCTTTTTTCTTTCTCTGGATTCTTTCTGATCCCTTTTTTTCTGATCTTCTGATTTTCTCCTCTTTTTTCCGATCCCAATTTCAATGGAATGCTCTCCTATTTATAGGCTTTTGGTAGCCATTTAGGAGGGTTTATGAGCCTTAATGGCTTTAATGGGAGGAGTTACAAGATTTATTTCTTGATTTTGTAACTCCTTTTTCCTTGAATCTGATTGGCCGATGGAGATTAAGGGCTTTTAATCACCTTAATTACCATAATGGGAGGAGTTTCATGGTTTAAATGCCATGAATCAATTGACTTGTAACTCCCAAATGCTTGCTTCTGATTGGGCCGTCCAAAGAAATGAATTAATGACTGCAATAAAGCTAGTCAATTAACCACATTAATTGGTCGCCGAGCAGTTGAAGAGTCGCGGGCCATGCCGTGTCTTCTGGAATTCTTCTGGCGACGATCATCGATGGATCTACATGCTGATCGACATCGGATGAACATGTAGCTTCAGACATTGATAGCTAAGAGCGGGCCGGTGACATCTGTCTTGTCGATTTCACGATCGGTCGGACAGAAAGTGCACTTTCTTGGTCAGCCGGTTGGCGATCTTGGAGCGATCACTGATGATTTTATGCTTTTGGAGGTTGACCCGTGATTTTGACGGATGTCGTCGGATATGAGTCAATTTCAAGCACTAAAAATCACATTTTCAGGAAACCACAGGGGCCAAAGTGCGCGAAACGCGAAAAAAGACGGAAAAACGGGTCACCGGCGGAAAATCCGGTGACCCGGACCTCCATGGTCGCCGGCGACCATGGACCGGCGACCATGGGCCATGGTCGCAGGGGCCTGCGACCATGGGCCATGGTCGCAGGGGTCTGCGACCCTGGGGGATTTTTCCCCTTCGGAGCCCGTTTTGTGGTCGTTTTGAGGTCTTTTTCGTCGCCGTTTTCTCCTGTATTTTTCTTAACATTTCTTCTCATTTATTGGCTTGATTTCCCTGTAGAAAACCTGATGAGAATCCTTGCATTTTTAGAGTGCAAAGTTTCCAATTTTCCGGGAAAGCCGAAGACTTTGTCGCGTAGAGCTGCTGATTTTCCGCCAGAAGCTGAAACTTGGTCAAACGAAGTCGGAATGACCTGAAATTTGAGGTGAAGCCTCCTGAGCAATAAATAAGACCAACCATAGGCTTTTGTTTGAGTTTTGAAGCCGTTTGGGGTCCCGTCGATGCTTCACTTGATTTTGCTGCGGGGAAAATGCCGAGCTTTGATATGTGACCAAACGATGTCCGATTGACCTGAAATTTGACGGGGAGCCTATTGGAGTCATTTTGAGACGTTCCATGGGCTCCGTTTTGGATGTCATGGTCCCGGGTTGCTCCGCCGCCGGTAGGCTTGATTTTCTCTCGGAGCATCGAAACCTGCTCAAACGTTGTCAGAATGACCTGAAATTTGACGTGCAGCCTTTTGGAAGCATGTTGAAGCCACTCATGCACTTGGTTTGATGAGCGAAGGCTTCGGCGGTTCCCGCCGCCGGGAGGCTTGATTTTGCTGCTCGAGCATTGATGGAGGGTCAAACGTTGTCGGTTTGACTCGAAATTTGGCATGGAGCCCTTTTGAGACATGCTGGAGTCATCCGTAGGCTCTGATCGAAGTTTTGACGTCTCCGATGATGTCGCCGCCGGGAGCGCCATTTTAGCTGTCGGAGAAGTGAAGTTAGGCCAAATGTTGTCGAAATGGCCCGAAACTTCATGTGTACTCTTCTCTTGGCTATCTTGAAGGATCTTGCAGTTTTTGTTTGATTCTGACAAGATTTGATTTTTTGGAGAAATTGCATTGTCTATTTATGGCAGGTTGCGACTTCATGCAGCTTTCTTGATGTTGAAGAGGCAAAGTGACATTTTTGGTGTCAACAAATGCCCCCTCGAGGTACAGCGACGAGTTGCTTGACTTTTGTAGTCGATGTGCCTCGAAGAGATTTTTGAAGGAGAGCTTGTGTCTTGACCAAGAGTCTTTGAGCAATCTTTCCTTTGGTAGAGTAGCCTTTGAGTTTCCAGGGGAATTTCATGGTAGTGAAAGGAATCACACACCATCTCGAGGCAAAGTTTTGAAGATGACATCAGGGATGTGGATTTGGGTTTCTGTTTTTGATCTTGTGACCTAACCAGCTATATATGGCAGGTTAGGGGATCGGGTTTTGGTTTTGACCTTGTGACCCAACAAGCTGTATGTGGCAAGTTGGGGGATCAGGATTTGGTTTTTGGCTTTGGTCTTGTGACCTAACAAGCTGTATGTGGCAAGTTAGGGGACCAGGATTTGGTTTTTGGTCACTCTTTGGGACTGTGTGGGTCCATTGGAGTGGTTTGGATTTTTGTGGAATGTCAATTTCAAGATTTTGGCTCAATTTGGTATATGAGGCTGGATGGTTTGATTTTTGGAAGCTCATGGGGCTTGGGATTTTTTTTGTATGGTTCAATCAACTCAAAAGAGGCATGGAACCATTATTGTATGCTCTTGGTAAGAGGGATTTTTTTCTGACTAAAAGCCCATTTTTTTTTTTATTTTTTATTTTTTTTTTTCAGTGCCTAGGTGGTCAAACCTGGCTCATATGGGCTAACCCATGGGACCTTAAGCTTTTTAGGATGGCTTAGATCTCATGTGGGGTCATTTTTGTAAAGAATATCTAAAGATATCTCATTTGGATAGAGAATATCTAAAAATATCTTTATGGGAGAGAATCTCTCATATTCCCTTAATTTGGGAGAGAATATCTCAAGGTATCTTTCTTTTTGGGAAAGAATCTCCAATATCCTTTTTGTTGGAGAGAATCTCTCATTGATTGATTTTGGGAGAAAATCTCTCAAAGACATCTTTCTTTTTGGGAAAGAATCTTTCTAATTCCTTCTCTTTTGGTAAGGTTACTAATTAGTAACACCTACCTTTCTTCTTTGTTTCCTTCTTTGATTTGCTCTCTCCTATAAAAGCAAAGGAAGGTAGGATCTCTTGCTCTTATTGCTTTCTTTTGCAACAATCTCAAGAGAGCTCCAAGACCAAGAGTGCTTCTTCTTCAAGGATCTTCAAGCTTTTTCCTTCTTCTTCTCCATCAATGGCTTCAAGTAAGTTTTCTCTCTTTTTCTTTCAAGAAAACTCCATGTAGAGAATAGGATGGTAAAAAGAAAGTTTCTCTCTGTTTTTTTTTTCTTCTTTTTTTTTTCTTTTCTTTTTCTTTTCTTTCTATTCTTCTTCTCTTTTTTTTTTCTTTTCTTTTCCACGTGATTTCTCTTTTTTTTTTTTCACGTTTTTTTTTTTTTTTTTTTTTTTGTGGGCCGTACGGACAGATCCGTACGGATCTGGTCCGTACGGCCACGTGGCCTCTTTTTTTTTTTTTTTTTTTTTTTTTTTTTTGCTGTTTTCTTTCTTCTCTTTTTTTTTGTTTGAGAAAGTTTCTTTTTTTTTCTTTTCTTTCTCCCCTTTTTTTTTCGAGAAAGTTTCCCTTTTTTTTTTTTTTTTTTTTTTTTTTTTTTTTTTGCTCATCATGATAATGCGTTTTTTGTGCAAATCTAGATGTTCATGCATGTACTATTTGTAGATTGAGCATGATAGCATACCTGAAAATCTTTGCAAATTTGGGAATTTGGAGCTCGCAGCGATGTTGAGCCCTTCTTGATTTTGCGGAGATTTTGAGGTTTCGAAAGTTTGGAGTTTCGGAGCCCGCAGCAATGTTGAGCCCATCTTCAAACTTTCTATTTCTTTCGGGGTATTTCCCTTTTCTTCGGAATTGCCCCGGGGTCATGCCAAAATTTCGCCAGATTTTTAGTGGGACAAAGTGACCCTTTTTTCTTTCTTTAGCGAAATCCTGTCATTTTGATGACGATCTTTTTCTTTTCCGACCTTTGCAGGTGGTTCCTTCAGAGCGAACAAGGGTAAAGAGCCTGCTACAAGCGTACCTCGTCGATCCGCCAGATCTTCTAATGTGGCCGTTCAGCAGGCCTGGGAGAAGGTCCAGTTTATTGAGAAGAACTTGGAAGAATGCGATTCCCTCAATCGTGATGAGATGAGACAGCGATTGATCGCTCTCAAGGATGAGGAGTTCTATAAGATCATGGCAAGCAACCGTCCTTGGGTTATGGATGATCTGAGGGTTTTACCCAAGCCTACCTTCTTCTTTGGAGATGCAGTCCCTGACGACTTGACATACCAAAGGAGATGTTTTCAGTTCTCTTACACAGCTGATGGTGAAGAGAGAACTATTTCTACCCGGTCGTCTTTTGACCGGACCATCTCGATCCTGAGCCTTTCTCCCACGTGCCCTAAGAGGGAAGATCCTCCGAGCTGGGTGAAGAGGACCAGTGTGATCAAGACCGGGGTTTTTGTTGGCGGTCCCTCCGGATATGCGGAGAAGTCGCCTGCCCGTATGGACATGTTGATGCCATCCAGCGGCTACCAGGGCTCTGATTATCCGTCGGTCGATTTGAGACCGGTGGGCCTTGGCGTTTTCAGCGGTGACGGCAGTACTTGGGTGAAGCCTTTTCGACTTCGTGGCCGTTTCAATGCTGACTCCGATTGGAAGTCATGGACTGACCACACCTTGCTGATTGGGGGAGCCGTTTTGAAGGAAGCCGGGATTTTTGACGCGGTCCGCGCTTTCAGGGAGACCGTGACTTTTTCCGATGATGCCTTCATGGCTATGTTGGAGTCTTTCCTCCCTCAGACCAATACCTTCGTTGTCACGAACGGTGAGATTGGTTTTTCTCTGAAGGAGTTGAGTGCTATTACTGGATTGCCCATCCTTGGCAAACTCTACGAGGAGTTCATGCCGATTGACAGCGTCCTTGAGGAGCAGTCAGAGGAGTTCAGGCTCCTATACTTTCAGCTCGTCGCCTTCTATGATTTTTTGAAGGAAGGCTCGAAAGTCAGATCCAGCAGTTGGAAGAGTTATGGCTCTTCATTCTTCAACTTCTTTGACAGCAAAGAGTCTTCTGATAGCATGACCCGGGAAGACAGGAAGAAGACTTCGGCCATGCAGGAAGAGTTGAAGGGTTTCTTCGCGAGCACAGATGCCATTTGTTTTGACATTACACTGCGGAGAGATCTTGCTTTTTACCTCACTTTTTGGCTAGGTGAGGCTATTTTTGCTGGTGGAGATGGGACGCACATCAGGCCGCATTGTATTTTTCCGGCTTGTCAGATGGCGTTTGGAGAGCGGCTTGCTTTGGTGCCCGCTCTTTACTCCTACCTGTGTACCGAACTGCAGGCTGCTGCTTTCTTGGTTCGGCTTGGGCTCCCTATGAATAGGGTATTTTCAGCCCATATCTTTTATTCGTGGTTTGTATACCACTGTCCTGGCTTCCACCAGCTGGGTGCTGCACAGGATGATGATCCTCTGATGATTCGATTGGCTAAGGGAAAAGCCGTATCCGAATCACTTTTGTTTGCCCGCATGAGGATCCGACGATTCAGGGACGTCGAGATGGGGCAGTCTTCAGTTAAGCTTTCTCCGGAGTTGCGGAAGAAGGCTTTTGATTTTGGTGCCTCCCGAGACTCTACCAGAGCAGGGTCGGGAAGGCATTACTCTTTGACCAATGCAGAGAAGGAGTGGCTTTTCAGCATACGAGTCGGCACGATGGTGTACCGTAGACATCTTTTCGTCGACATCCAGCCGTATGTACCTTCTCGCTTTGCACTTCAGTTGGGCTTCTCTCAAGGCGTTGTTGGAGCGCCTTCGAGTATGGTGAAGCGTTTTGGAGGTTTGCAGGATGGCAGAAATGCACGGGCTTTCTATAGTGCTGAAGACACTACTGCCACGATTTCTTATCCTGAGCTGTCGACTTTCCGAACTGCCGGCTTCACGAAGTGGTTCGCGGAGAGCTTTTTGGCATATCGGGGGCTTTCCAAGAAGGAGCTTGATGTAAAGCTGTCTTCTGGAAAAGGCATTGGGAAGTCGGATGGCGTCCGGCGAGAGGAAGTTTGGGCCTTCCTTTCTGGAGAGAAGCACAAGATAGGCTTTCTCGGTGACCAGGGCGTCATTGGTTCTGAAGCTGTTCGGGAAGTACCTGATGAGGCTTTGGAGCAGCTAGAACAGGAGGAAGCTGAGCTCGACGCTTGGATGCAAGCGGCACAGAGGCGAGCTTCCGCGGAGTCTACTGGCGAGAGCAGACCATCCAGTGAGGAGCCAAGTGAGAAACCTGACTCTGATAGTGGGGCGGGTTCTTCTAGGAAGCAAACCCGTAGAGGTAGGAAGAGGAGGAGGAGTCAGCGTCACACGGGGCGGGACGAAGACTCTCCTAATGTGGAAGTCCCTCTCACTGTCAATGAGGAGGTGCCAGGGGAAGCTGACGAACCTCCGGAGAAGAGGATTCGGGAAGAAGAGACCATCGGTGAAGGTATGATTCTTCCTTTTTCTTTTTCTGCTTCTTTCATGGGGCTTTCCATGTTCTGATTTGTTTTCTCACCCTGCTGCTGCTTTTTTTTTAGTAGAGGATGAAGACTTGGCGATGCCTGAGGTTCCGACCGATGAGGCGGTGATGGAGCCGGTTATGGCATCTGAAGAAGAACCTAGGGACTCTGGAATGACTCCGGAATCTCCGACTGGTATGACTTCCTTCGCTTTCTCTTTTTTGTGCCTGCGACTTGATTTGCTAACATTTTTCTTGTCAGCTGACTCGCCACAAGATTCCGATGACTTTGAACCATCAATGGACGCAAATGTTGATGATGCTTCCGATGAGTTCATGGAGGAAGAGAGTGTTCCGCCAGTCGTCGAAGAAGGTACTTTGTAGTGATGACCCTGATGGTTTTTTTTTTTTTTTTTTTTTTTTTTTTTGAACAGGATCATATTCATACCTTTTTGTGTTTCATTTGCAGGTTTTGAAGTGACAGAAGAGAGTCCATCGCTTTCTTCAGAACCAGAGCAAGGGATGCCAGAGGTCGATCCGGAGGTAGAGACCAGTTCTGACATGATTGAGGAGATGCCTCGTGTTGAGATTCCCTCTCCAGTGGCTCCAAGTGGAAAGAGTTCTTTTGTTACTCTTCCAATGGGACATGACATGAGCAGCCGATCAGCGGAGAAGGGTGAATCTTCATCCAGTTCGTCTCTTCAATTTGCGAAGAAGGTGCTGGCTCGGGTTTTGAGTTCTTGGGTCAAGACTCTCCTTTCTGGACACTTGGAGGCAGGATTTGGCATGATCCCACATGTACAGGAGATTCTGACCGACACCGAAGAGGTTGGTCTGGATGTCACAGGTGCCAGGGCGATCGTTGATAGGATCATTGCACTGGGTGACAAGTGGTTTGAGACCATGGGTTTCCCTGACGACCAATTCTTCAAGGAGATGTTCTTGGACCCTGCTGATAAGGCTAAGTCTGACCTGAATGAGGCTACACAAAGCAAGAAGCAGCTAGTTCGGGAGAAGAACAAGGAAGAGCTAGCCATCATCGGTTTGAGGCATGACCTTAACGTCCTTGATAGGGAAGTTGAGGAGGCCAGAAAACGTCTTGAGCATTTGAAGGCACAAGTCGATGCGAAGTGGGCTGCTATAACAGAGGCTCGTGACAGGGAGAGTACTCTGATCCGCAGGGTTGCAGATGCCGGTCAAGTTCTCGAGAGGAGGACTCTAGAAAACGAACGATGGCAAACTGCTGGGGAAGAGCTTCCCGGTGTAAAAGAAGGGTTACGGCATTCGCCAGCATCTCATGGCAAGTTCCTGAAGAAGCGTGCCTTGGAAATTCTGACGGCTGATGCCAAAAGTTTGCTTGAGGAGCTGAAGCTTTGGTTGGAGACCATTTTTGGCTAAGCTCCTGATTTTTGTAGCAGAAACTATTCTTCTTTTTTTTGGTACCACATGTATTTTTTTTGGTACTTTTTTTTTTGTAGTGCTTGTGAACACTTTTTTTTTTGGTACCACATGTATTTTTTTGGTACTTTTTTTTTTCTTGTAGTGCTTGTGAACACTTTCTTTTTTTTTTTTTGGTACCACATGTATTTTTTTTGGTACTCTCTTTTTTTTTGTTTTGTTTTCCCTACGCTCACTCAAATCTTTTTGTGATGAAAGCGATTGCTAAATGGGATTTGATCAAAAGTTTTGTCATTTTGTGAAAATCTTTTGTCAAATGATTGTTTTGGTAGGGGAAACGAATTTGGCGTGAAAGCCGGATTTTTGTGGCATTTACAGCCAGTTTTGACATGAGAGTCAGGTTTTTTTTTGTGTGGCATTTATAGCCGATTTTTGAGATGGCATAAGAGCCAAAAATTTTGTTCGTGGCATGGGAGCCAATTTTGAGATGGCATGGAAGCCGAAATTTTATGGCGTAAAAGCCAAAATTTGGGTTGGCATGGAAGCCGGTGTTTGTTTTGTGGCATCGATAGCCAGTTTGGTGGCATTGATAGCCAATTTGTGGCATTTACAGCCGGTTTGGTGGCATTGATAGCCATTTTTTTGAAAGCCAAGTTTTGGTTTGTCGGCGTAAAAGCCAATTTTTGTGGCATTGATAGCCGGTTTGTGGTATTTATAGCCGGTTTTTGACATGAGAGTCAGTTTTTTTTGTGTGGCATTTATAGCCGATTTGGTGGCATTGATAGCCGGTTTTTGGCAAAAGAGCCAGGTTTTGGCATTTATAGCCAGATTTTTTGGCTTTCAAAATGCAGGTATCGACTAAATGTCGCCTCCCCGCTGAATGGTCTTGCAAGTATCGATGGAATGTCGCTTCCATGCTCATTCGGTTTTGCGAGTATTGATGGAATGTCACTTCCTCGCGGGTTAGGTTTTGCAAGTATCGATGGAATGTCGCTTCCTCGCGAATTGGGGTGCAAATATCGACTAAGCGTCGCTTCCCTGCTTTTCCCAAGACTTTTGGTTTTGCGGGTACTGACTTGATGTCGTTTCTCCGCGATTTTTGAAATTTGAGGTTTTCTCGAACCATTTGTAATTTTGGGTTGTGGATAGCAACTGGTATGTTGCATCTCCAAGATTTTTGGATTTTGCAAGTATCGACGAAATGTCGCTTCCCTGCGATTTTGGGTGCAAGTATCGATGGAATGTCGCATCCTTGCTTTTTTTTCAAAATTTTTGTTTTGCGGGTATTGACTTTGATGTCGTTTCCCCACGATTTTTGAAAAACTATTTTTTTTTGTTTAAAGACACGAGGGTCGTAAATTTTGACCTAGAACCATTTGGCGGTAAAAGGTAAGGTGGACTAGGGTGGAAATCCCTGAATCCGGATTTTTGTTTCAAACCATGAATTTTGGTTCAAGGATCGAAAGTTTTGGTCAAGTCAGGGAGAGGCTCCTAAACTTGGATTTTTTTGTTTTTGAACAATGAAACGATAAAAGTAAGCATTGTTTTTGAATCTCTAGAAATTTTGACATTTGATATGAAAATTCTAAAGAGAGTGGGTTTGACGAGCGAGTACCTGAGAACAGGTTTTGGCCATACAGGCATTGCTCTTACCCAGTTGGGTAAGTCTTCAAGGGTAGTACCGCTTCAAGAACTTGCCGTTGATAGGCAGCATACATCTGTCGCCTTCCATGTTTAGGAGGGCATATGCGCCGTTGGAGAAGACCTTGTCGATGACGTAGGGTCCCTCCCATTTTGGTTCAAACTTGCCTTTGGACTTGTGAGCGAAGACCATTGGTCTTTTTACCGCAAGAACCAAGTCACCCTTTTTGTAGGCGCGTTGCCTGACCTTTTTGTCAAAAGATCCTGCCATGCGTGCTTGGTAAAGTTCAATGCTTTGTCGAGCTTCGAGCCGCCTCTCATCGAGATTGTCCAGCTCATGAAGTCGTAATTTCGCATTGCTTTCTTGAGTCATGTCATTTTGTAGAGATACCCTCAGAGAAGGAATTTGTACCTCTAGGGGCACGACAGCTTCGCATCCATAGACCAAGGAGAATGGTGTGCTATGGGTTGGTCCTCGAACGGTGGTTCGATAGGCCCACAAAGCTTCAGACAGTTTGTCGCTCCAGTCTCTTTTGTGACTAGAGACCATTTTCTTGAGGATTTTGCAGAGTGTCTTGTTGAAGGCTTCTGCTAATCCGTTTGCTGCCGGATTGTATGGAGTCGAAGGACAGCTTTGAATTTTGTATTTGTCACAGAACCTGTAGAATCGATGATCCCGGAATTGTGGTCTGTTATCATGGACGAATCTCTTGGGTATGCCGAAACGACAAATGATGTTGGTGCTTAGGAACTGAAGAACTGATGAGGTCTTCATTTCGTTAAACGCAAATGCTTCTGACCACTTGGAGAAATAATCCGTTGCGGCGAAGATGAAGCGATGACCTTTGCCTGAAGGGGGAGAGATAGGACCTATGATGTCCATGCCCCATGCTTCAAAAGGCCATGAGATTGCTGTAGGATGCAGCCATTCCGGAGGCATGTGAATGTAATCTCCGTGAACTTGGCATAGCTGGCAGCGTTTGGCAAATTGCATTGCATCAGCAACCATGGTAGGCCAATAGTAACCTAACCTTTTTATCTGATCATAGAGCTTAGGACCTGCCTGATGGGCTCCACAAAGACCAGCATGAACTTCTTTAAGTGTTTCTTCGGCCTCTTGTTGTGACAAGCAGCGTAGGAGTACTCCATTGAAGGATTTCCTGTAAAGGATTTTTGAAGGGATATCCAAATGAAAGTTTGGGGCTCGCCTTTGGATGCTTACCCGTTCTTTTGGATCTTCAGGTAGGATTCCGAACATAGTGTAATCAATGAACGGATCCCTCCAATCGCCGATTGAAGTTTGAAGGATAGAGATCCGACTTCCAACCACTCGGTGGCATTCAGCAACTGCTTGGTGTGTGTTAAGAGGAGGGAGGATCCTTCTCTCACACACTGTAATTTGCATGTTTTCCCCTTCCTGGGTCGCCATTGATGCGGCAAGTCCGGCCAGGGCATCTGCACGGATATTTTCACCTCTACGAATGTGGGTGATGTTGCAGATGTCAAACTTTTGCAGAAGCGATTGTGCCTTGTTGTAGTAAGGCAGCAGATCGGGCTTCCTGACTTCGTATTTCTGATTCATCTGGTTGACGATCAGTTGAGAGTCTCCAAAGACTTCCAGCATGGTGATACCAGATTCGATGGCGAGTTCCAATCCTAGGATCAGAGCTTGGTATTCAGCTGCATTGTTTGTGCATGGTTCCAGTAGCGAGAAAGCGTGTGGAATCATGCATTTGTCGGGGCTAACAAAGAGGATGCCAACTCCTGAGATCAGCTTTCTTTCTTCATTTGTCCTGGTTGCACCGTCAAAGTACATGTCCCAGGAGGCATTTGGTGAGGAAGTCTCCACGTTGTAGACAGGTTCGTCTGGGAGATCATCTCTGAGTGGTGAATCTTTAGGCAATGGATGCTCTGCGAGGAAATCTGCTAGAGCTTGGCCTTTGATTGCTTTTTGTGGCACATACCTAATATCAAATTGTGATAGAAGGATGGACCATTTTGCCAGTCGGGCATTGAGAGAACCTGCCTTTGTGACAAGGACCTTCAAGAGGTTGATCCTCGAGACCAGGTAGACTGTGTTGGAAAGCAAGTAGTGACGTAGCTTTTGTACGGCGAACATCACTGCAAGGCATTCCTTTTCGACTGGAGAGTAGCGATGCTCTGCACCTACTAGCATGCGGCTGAGGTAGTATAGAGCAGCTTCTTTTCCCTCACCATTCTCTTGTGCAAGCAGAGCGCCTACAGAATGATCAAGAGCTCTTGTGTACAAGATGAATGGTTTTCCAGTGGCAGGGGCAGCTAACACTGGAGGTTTGGTCAGGTATGACTTGATATCTTGAAATGCGGCTTCACAGTCGGCATCCCAGACAAAGTCTACACCCTTTTTCATCAATCGAGAGAATGGACGGCATTTCCCCGAAAGATTGGAGATGAACCGTCTGATGTAGGCCAATCTCCCTTGGAGCCCTTTTAGTTCCCTTAGGGTTCTTGGAGAGGGCATTTCTAGAATAGCCTTGACTTTTATGGGGTCAAGTTCTATTCCAGCTTTCCGAACAAGGAATCCGAGAAACTTACCCGACGAGACGCCGAAGAAGCATTTTAGAGGATTCATCCGCAGTTTGTGTTTGCGAAGTCGGAGGAAGACTTCCCGAAGATCTTTGAGATGGTCTTCTTTTCTTCTGCTTTTGACGGCGAGGTCATCAACGTAACATTCGACCGTCTTGTGCTGCATATCTTGGAATATTTTCATCATAGCCCTCTGATATGTGGCACCAGCATTTTTCAGACCAAATGGCATGACAGTGTAGCAATACACGCCAAATGGAGTCCGAAATGAAGTGTGTTTTTCATCCTCGGGATGCATCTTTATCTGATTGTAACCAGAGAAGCCATCCATGAATGTCATTCGCTCGAATCCGCAGGTATTGTCAATCATCACCTCCGGTATGGGGAGCGGGAATTCATCTTTAGGGCAAGCGCCATTCAAGTCTCTATAGTCAATACAGACTCTGATCTGCCCAGTTTTCTTTGTCACGGGGACAATATTGGCCAACCACTCTGGATGTTGTTCTTCACGGATGAAGCCAACGCTTTTGAGTTTTTGAACTTCTTGTTCAATTTTATCCATCACATCTGGACGGAATCTTCTTTGGCCTTGTTTGACAGGCTTGACTTCTTCTTGAAGATTGAGTTTGTGGACTGCTACTTTGGGGTCTAAACCAGGCATTTCAGCGTAGGACCATGCAAAGCAATCAACGAACTCACGAAGAAAAGCGATATACTCGGGTAACTCATCATCCTTTATATTCTTGCTTATGAATACAGGACGTGGGTTATCTGGTGTTCCCAAGTCTATCTTTTCAACAGGATCTTCTGTCGGAAGGTTCGAAGGTGGTTCCTCCACAATATTTTCGGAGGCTTCCAACTCAACGAAACCTTCTGGAGTTTCAACTGCATTACCAGACCAAGGCTCTGTTCCTTTCCATGGATTTTCTTGATTGGTGATCCCCTCAAGGCTTGCTATGAGATAGTCCCAATCGCCTGTTGAGTCTGGTATTTCTTTTGGAGACGAGGGTTCTTCTGGGTCAGAATAGCACAAGTCTGTATTATCGGGCGATTCCTCTTCATCATCAGAGAAACCGTACAAATTGGATGAGCTTCCTGGATCTTTGTCAGGTAACTCTTCAAAGAGATATCCAGGGAGATCGATGTCTTCGTGGACTTGAGATGTTGAGGCTTGGTCGGTAAAACGACTTTTAAGCTTTTGTGTCAACTGTCTCAGAGGAGTGTCGGGATCATACCCTAACCCATATGAAGACTTTTCTACATGACCGTAGAGTCTCCAATCTTCCAGCTGGCTTTTGGTCAAGGCGGGCTCCAATGGTGTGAGAATACCGCGTCTTTCTCCTAAACCGACTGGGTTTTGAGCGTCAAAGCCCATTTTCTTCATGATAGCTTGTGCCACAGGACTATATAGAGATAGTTGAGGCATACCTTCATTTTGGAAAGGTTCAAGCAGAGAACTTGATGAAGAAGCATCCGATCTATGAAAGAAGATCGGTCTTTGATTTGGTGATGTTGCCGGAACAACAAAGGTAGCAGACGTAGGATCTTCTACATCAGCAGGTGTCTCCATCGGAGTGAGAGCAGGCTGAACTTGCTGAGTGTCAGCTTGGCTTGACGATGCATCGTCTTCTGGCTCTGAGTCCGAGTCTGTGTCTTGCATGATAGACACGAGAGAGACAACAAATTTGCCCCCAGGCTTTTGTTTCGCCTTCTTCACTCTGGTTGTGATGACCAAAGGTTTTGAAGATTTGAGGGAGATGACGAAGGGAGGTTGACTACTCTCTTCTAATTTGCCGGAGGGTTTGCTTTCTTCCGGTGATTTTTGAGGAGCCTTGCCTTTATCTTTCTGGAGATTTTCAGCAGGGGCTGCTGTTTCCTCTTCTTCTTTTTCTCCTTCATACATCTGGGAGTCTGCGAAGTGGACTTCTTTACCTTTGAAGGGTTTTCTGTCCGCAAAGACACGATGTACAATGCCGTTGTCGCCGACGAACTTGATGCATTGATGTAGAGTTGAAGGGACAATACCGTTCTCGTGTATCCAAGGACGTCCGAGAAGGATGTTGTAGCATGAGGGGGTTTTTATTGCATACACAGTGACCTCAGAGATAAGATCACCGATTTGCAATTTGAACCTGATTTTGCCGATAGGCCTTTGAGTGCTCCCATCGTATCCAAAGATAGATACAGATGTGTGGCTTAGCTTGCTGGGTGGGATGCCCAACTCTTCAAGAGCCGAAGTGGAGATAAGGTTGAGTGCAGAACCTGGGTCGATCTGAACTCTATGTACCGGCATTTCTTTGATGTATCTTGTGAAGTACAGGGGTCGGTTGTGCCTTGCTTCGCCAAGTAGGAGGTCTTCCTTAGTGAAGGCGATGGTTGCACTGGCTGCCCTTTGAACCGAGAGGCATTGGATGCATGATCCCTCAGTTTTCTTTTCTCCCTTTGAGGAAGTTTCTGAGTTTTTGACCCGGTAGTCCATTTCAATTTGGAGGACTTGCGGGGCATGTTTGTCGACATCCTCATTCAGTTTTTGTAATTCTGAGATGAGATTATCACGAGTACGTGGAGACATTCGTAATAAATCCAGGATGTGAAGACGTGCAGGTATGTGTTTGAAGTGCTCAACCAAGTCATACTTGAAAGCCTCCTTAGGGCCTGCATGTTCATCATTGTTTTTGCCACTGGGGGCGCTTACAACATCTTTTCCCGAAGGATTTACATAAGTAAAGGAAGATTGGTTGTAATTCTTGTGGTAGTCCCGGCCAGAGCGGGTGCCTCTACCAACTTCGAGAGCTTCTTGAGAAGGATCTTCGTTTGGAAGATTGTCTTCAGGATCAAGAGGCTGTCGTTTTTCATCTACTGGGGATGTATCTGCAGCAGAGTTGCCATCCTCAGTGATTGTGTTGCACGGAGCATTTTCCGGGAGCAAGTCCTGAACAGCATCCAGCAGCTTTTCTTCTTCGTTGACCCATCCATCACCCCAAGTTGGGTTTTCTTCATGATGATGAGTCGGGAAGAATGTGTATTCTGAAGTCACAGTCTCAGGAGAAGAAACCTGAGAGGGTGTCATCTCTGTGAAAGTCACGTGAGACGAGGTAGCTCCAGAGGATACATTGCTAGGCGTCGTCGGAGTATAGGTAATCTCATCAGACGACGCTTCAGAAGAGCTATAGTCCTGATATATTACATTACAGGAAGCTCTGATAGGAGATGTTGCCTGCTCGGAGTCAAACTCATCCTCGGATGTAAGAGGATCGTCTATCCAGCAATGTTCTCCATTTTCAGGAGTTAAGGGTGGATGTACCTGATTATCTTCAGGGACTTCAGGCTCTGGGTTGCGAGGAGGCTCGTTAACACGATCTTGCTCTTGTTCTAGAGCGAGACGCTGCAAGATCCTTGCATATTCTTCAAGATCCGGCATGGAAGCCAGATCATCTTCTTCGTCTTCTCCGTGTGGCTCAACATAGTTGATTTCCACTGGAGCAATGACAGGTGCTGGGTTAACAGCATCTTCTTGTGCAGCCTCTTGGTCTTCTTCATCATCAGACCAGGATCCTTGTGGTTGCAAGGGGTTATACCAGATTACTGGCATAAGGTGAGTTTCAGGAACCCATTCTTCATCGGAGAGATATTCTCCTGTTTCAAGAGATTCCTCCCACTCATCGGTGTAGTTGGGCTCGAACCCATCGTCGGTGTCGCTGGACTCGTATCCATCAATGGAGAATCCAACTACCGAGTTGCAAGAGTATGATGCCCCCTGCATAGCTTCTTCTCTGAATTGAGGTGGCATGAAATCACTGAGAGTGAGTTTTCTTACCCCCTTTGAAGTCTCTGGAAGGGACGTTTCTGTTGCCCCGAGTGAAGTGGTAGAGGAGGCCTCTGCCTTTTCATGGACTTCTTGTTTTGGCTGGTTCTTCTCTTGCCGTTTGAGCTTGAGGAGATGCTTCCTAGCCTGCCTTCGTTGTTGAGCTGTCGGCTTTGTTTTGACGATCTCCCAATTTTCATCTTCCAGGAGATCGGGATGTACCCATATGGGTTGTCCGTCTGGTGTCGGGCAAGGAACCAACACTTCGGACGTTTGAATTCTTTTTATCACCTTGAAGGAAGTAGTGATCTTCTTCTTCGGTGATTTTGGTGTTTGTCCACGTGACACCATGTTGACGGAGGCGGGGCCATAGTTTTTATCAAAGGTTATGACTCCGTTCCTCCACATCTCATTGATCTTCTCTCTCACAACGAAGCATTGATTGAGAGGATGTGAGATCATCTGGTGGTATGGACAGTACCGAGGATCGTTGGTTTTGCCAACGTCTCCCGGTCTTTTGGGCTCTGGCAAAATGAGTTTGCCATTTGCTAGGAGAGCCTCAAAGATTTCTTCAACGTCTTCATCGAATGGATATTTCTTTTCTACACGTTCTTTGAAGGCATCAGAGAGTTCAGGCCTTTTACCTGCAGTTTTGTTTTCAGCTTTCTTTGGCTGCTGAGGAGCTGACTTAGTCTGCACATTGAGAACCTCTTTCTTCTTTGGTTTAGAGGTTGCAATGGCGGTTGGCTCTTTTCTTGATGACTTCTGACTGTTGAGGTCCTTGATCACCATTTCAGCTTCCATGGAAGCTTCGAGGAGTTCTCCCAGGTTTTTTGATTTGTTGCCGATGATCATGGAGCGTATTTTTGCTCTCATATTGTTACGGCAGATGTCGACTAGCGACGTTTGTGGCAGTACATCTGAACATTTGTACGCCATTGCTTTCCATTTGTGAATGAAGTCATAAGTCGACTCATTCTCTCCCTGTTTTAAGCTGCAGAGCTGAGCCATAGTAACAGGATGATCCTCACCTTGGAAGTGGGTCAGGAAGCGTGTCTCCAGCATAGCCCAGTTCTGAATGGAGTTCTCCGGCAGAGTGGAGTACCAATCGAAGGCCGTACCTTTTAGGGTACTTGCAAAGAGGCGAATCTTGAGTGCATCTTGATCCGCGATAGCTCCCGTCAAGATCTTGAAGTGGATGACGTGCTGTCTGGCCGATCCTTTCCCCGTATATGTTTGGAGAGTAGGATGTTTGAATTTTGTGGGGAACGGGACCGAGTCCATCCATAAAGGATATGGTGGCTTGATCCCATGCTCTTTGAGTATATCCTCTTCTTTAGCTTTGGCGAGGATACTGTCTACGTCCTTTTTGGTAAGGGCGCGTGACTCATTTTCTTCACAATTCTCCTCGTTATTGTCATGATTTGGAGGAGGCTCATTGTTTGCCTGATTTTGGACGACAAGGAGAATGTTTTCCATCAGAGTTTCAATCCTCTGCTGGCCTTGTTCCAACTGCTGGATGCGTGTGAGCGCATCATCTCGAGGTGGATTCTGAGGTGGTGGCTCAGAACTTGTAGCCAAGACGTTCATCCCTCGGGATTCGAACGAAGAAATCGTCCTGGTGACCGAGCTGGGGCTCATTCTTTTTGATGAAGAGCTTGATGAAGGATTACTCTCCCGTCCTTGGCTTGAAGGGGCAGGAGATTCTTCAGGATGTCTTCGTGTCCCGGTGACGCTACGGGTCACCGGACGTCGGACATGGATTTTTGATGCTGACTTTTGGCGTCTTCTGGTTTTTCCAACCATATGGACGGCAGCAACTTGGTCGGGTCTTTCTTTTTCGACCCATTTGTGGGAGACTTGAAGTGTAGGAGGCTGGGTCCGTTGCTTCTCTAGTCTCTTTTGTCGATATGAAGCTCGGCGGCGTGCTCGACGAGCGATTTGAGCTTCAGTCAGCTCTGGCTGGGCTCTGACGATGAAGGATGTGCTCCCTCCGGCGCAGCAGCCGAGCTTGTCTTCTTTGTGGTTGGGCAAGGACAGGATGCGGACCCGGTCCTTTGCCTGTTGCAGCGAAGCTTTAAACCTTTCGAGTTCGGCCCCTGTAGAGATAAAGGGTTGAACTGAAGGGGTGTAGGCCCTGGCAGGTGCTTGTAGAGGCCTAGTGATGCATGACCTGATTCTGGGCCTGTGGGAGCAAGCCGGTTCATGCTGGATTGACTTGGGAGTCAGGTTGGAGATGGGTCTCTCCTCTTTCATGTAGGCAAGAGGGTAGAACTGGTTCTCTTTGAGTGGGGCCAGGTATGCTGGCTTGGTGGAAATTTGAGACCTTCTTTGTTTTGGGGAAGGTCTTGGAGACCAAGTCTTGGGATAGACCTGGTTGTTTGTGGATCGAGGCTTCGCGGGGGTACCGCGGGCTTCGGGCTTTTGGGCGCTCGCCTTTGGTGTCACGGGAGTGACACGTTGAGAGGCGATTTTCTGCCTTTTGGCAGGCACAGTTTGTTCTCCTGGAAGTGGGAATGGTCCCAGCGTCCCAAAGAAGATAGTCCGGGGAGTCGAGGTCGACCCGGAGTTCAGAGAGTTGCCGAGGGAGTTGACGCTTCGGCAGCTGACAGGGCGCTTATGAGTGCGCGTGCTTTGCTTCTTTTGAAGCATGAGTTGGTGCTTGTTTTCATCGAAGGTGATGATCAGTGAAGCTGCCATTGTTAGTTTCAAAATTTCTGAAACAAGACCACATCCATTAGTAATCACAAGAATATGATGATCATAAATGGGGAATTCTATGATTTTGTCTTTTCAAATCGCTCAAGGGACATGACCCAAGCAATATGAGGAAGGCAAAAAGCCATAGAGGGTACAATTGTTCTGACAGCAAGTATGGTGAGCCCAGAATGAGCGTTCCAGTGACTGCTAGAAGCAATTGTAAACCTAAATTCGACTTATCGAGAAGCAGGGCTTGCTCGAGATAAGAAGAATATAAGGTAGGAGTTACAAATGTGCCGGTCACAGATACAGTAGACCCTGAAAGGGCGTACTAGTATTGCTATGCACAAATGTTGGAGATCGCATCCACGAGATGGGATTCTCTTTTTTTTTTTGAAATGTCAAGATTGGATTCATCAAAGAGAGCAGATGGTATTCCGATCCGAATACGGGCTCAACGATTTCCGCGAGCACCAGTACCCAGAAGGGAAGGAACCACAATTTCTCGGATCTGAATCTAAAATGACGAGAGTTTTTTTTTTTTTGAAGATTTTTTTTTTTTAAGATTTTTATTTTTTTTTTTTAAAAAAAATCTTTTTTTTTTGTTTAAGATTTTTTTTTTTTTGAAAATCTTTTTTTTTTATTTTTGATTTTTTTTTTTAATTTTTAAGATTTAAAGACGAGAGAGTACACATAGGCCTCCTAACCCGGTCTTATGAAACCTCAATTGATAGAATTGCCCCCAGGTAAGGGTAGGATTACTTAATGAACCCGTTTGGAGGACCCTTGCCTAGAACAGTCAAGCTGTCTCCACACTCTGGACAAGGCTTTTCTTGAATCAATCGTGATCAAAGAACGCAATTGGTTTAACCTTAGTGGTCTATGTCTTTTTTTTCAAATCCCAAATAGACTCATCGAAGAGAAACGATGGCCTAAAACCTTAGTCGAACGGGCTCAACATTTCTGCAAGCACCAAAGAACGATAGGATAGGATCAAAGCTTCTCAATTTTGAATCAGAACTGAGAAAACTGATTTTTTGATTTTTTTTTCTTTGAAATCTCTAATGAACTCATCGAAGAGAAACGATGGCCCAAAACCTTAGTCGAACGGGCTCAACATTTCTGCAAGCACCAAAGAACGATAGGATAGGATCAAAGTTTCTCAATTTTGAATTCAAACTAAGAAAACTGATTTTTTTTTTTAATTTTTTTTTGAAATCTCTAATGAACTCATCGAAGAGAAACGATGGCCCAAAACCTTAGTCGAACGGGCTCAACATTTCTGCAAGCACCAAAGAACGATAGGATAGGATCAAAGTTTCTCAATTTTGAATTCAAACTAAGAAAACTGATTTTTTTTTTTAATTTTTTTTTGAAATCTCTAATGAACTCATCGAAGAGAAACGATGGTCCAAAACCTTAGTCGAACGGGCTCAACATTTCTGCAAGCACCAAAGAACGATAGGATAGGATCAAAGTTTCTCAATTTTGAATTCAAACTAAGAAAACTGATTTTTTTTTTTTTGAAAAGAGAAAGAATGGAAACAAACTTAAAGAAGTAGAAATTTCCAAAAAATCCCATCTCATTTTTTTTAGGATGCAAAATCCAACATAGGCTACCAGCTAGAAAGTAGCCAAGGAATCCGGAAAAGAAGTATAAGCATAGAGCAAAAAGTATGATATGCAAATATTTCATTTCCAAGCACCGTGTTCTCAAATGAACGAGTCCCATCGGGTGTGCCAGCTTGATGGAACGCGCTCCGAGGGGCCGGCTGGGGCGGCTACCGGGGTCGGCGGAACGTGGGAGCCCGTCGGGTCCGGCCCTTTCGCGCCCTGGCGGGCCCTGAAGCGTGCATCAACATTTCTTTTGTGTGGGTGTGCCAGATTTTCTATTTTACTTGGAATTGCAAGTGGTAATCCGGAGATCAACCTTCGCAAGTAAAAAGGAAATCAACTTCTTTCAAGTTTTCCATTGCACAAATATTTAAGAAAAGAGACATTTTCTTGGTTTGCCGTGAAAGGCGATTTTGTTTGGCATTTATAGCCGATTTTGGCGTTTATAGCCGATTTACAATTCTCATCAATAATGAAAGACAAGAGTTGTGATTTTTGTCTCTTTTAGAAAAATACAAACTACAATGAAAAGCAAGAAAAGGAAGATCTAACTTTTCAGGAGATTGTGGGGGACTCGTTCAGATTGACGGTCGCAAGCCATGTGTGGGCTTCGCCATCATCCATGCAGATGAGAACAGAAGATGCTCTTGATTCGCTTGGCTTGGCTATAACCTCAGGTTTTTAGAGGACAAAGACCAAGAGAAGGTCCTATGTCCAATAAAAAGCTAAGTAGACGGGCTGAAAAGCCACGTCTAAGCCATTGGAGGCAGCGGGAGAAGGGTATGGACCTTGGGGGGGGTGCCCCCCAAGGGACTTTTGTCACCTTGTAGCGGTGGCCGGTGCAGAACTTCAGCAGAGTTTTTTCTCTCTTTTTTCTTTCTCTGGATTCTTTCTGATCCCTTTTTTTCTGATCTTCTGATTTTCTCCTCTTTTTTCCGATCCCAATTTCAATGGAATGCTCTCCTATTTATAGGCTTTTGGTAGCCATTTAGGAGGGTTTATGAGCCTTAATGGCTTTAATGGGAGGAGTTACAAGATTTATTTCTTGATTTTGTAACTCCTTTTTCCTTGAATCTGATTGGCCGATGGAGATTAAGGGCTTTTAATCACCTTAATTACCATAATGGGAGGAGTTTCATGGTTTAAATGCCATGAATCAATTGACTTGTAACTCCCAAATGCTTGCTTCTGATTGGGCCGTCCAAAGAAATGAATTAATGACTGCAATAAAGCTAGTCAATTAACCACATTAATTGGTCGCCGAGCAGTTGAAGAGTCGCGGGCCATGCCGTGTCTTCTGGAATTCTTCTGGCGACGATCATCGATGGATCTACATGCTGATCGACATCGGATGAACATGTAGCTTCAGACATTGATAGCTAAGAGCGGGCCGGTGACATCTGTCTTGTCGATTTCACGATCGGTCGGACAGAAAGTGCACTTTCTTGGTCAGCCGGTTGGCGATCTTGGAGCGATCACTGATGATTTTATGCTTTTGGAGGTTGACCCGTGATTTTGACGGATGTCGTCGGATATGAGTCAATTTCAAGCACTAAAAATCACATTTTCAGGAAACCACAGGGGCCAAAGTGCGCGAAACGCGAAAAAAGACGGAAAAACGGGTCACCGGCGGAAAATCCGGTGACCCGGACCTCCATGGTCGCCGACGACCATGGGCCATGGTCGCCTGCGACCATGGACCGGCGACCATAGGCCATGGTCGCAGGGGCCTGCGACCATGGGCCATGGTCGCAGGGGTCTGCGACCCTGGGGGATTTTTCCCCTTCGGAGCTCGTTTTGCGGTCGTTTTGAGGTCTTTTTCGTCGCCGTTTTCTCCTGTATTTTTCTTAACATTTCTTCTCATTTATTGGCTTGATTTCCCTGTAGAAAACCTGATGAGAATCCTTGCATTTTTAGAGTGCAAAGTTTCCAATTTTCCGGGAAAGCCGAAGACTTTGTCGCGTAGAGCTGCTGATTTTCCGCCAGAAGTTGAAACTTGGTCAAACGATGTCGGAATGACCTGAAATTTGAGGTGAAGCCTCCTGAGCAATAAATAAGACCAACCATAGGCTTTTGTTTGAGTTTTGAAGCCGTTTGGGGTCCCGTCGATGCTTCACTTGATTTTGCTGCGGGGAAAATGCCGAGCTTTGATATGTGGCCAAACGATGTCCGATTGACCTGAAATTTGACGGGGAGCCTATTGGAGTCATTTTGAGACGTTCCATGGGCTCCGTTTTGGATGTCATGGTCCCGGGTTGCTCCGCCGCCGGTAGGCTTGATTTTCTCTCGGAGCATCGAAACCTGGTCAAACGTTGTCAGAATGACCTGAAATTTGACGTGCAGCCTTTTGGAAGCATGTTGAAGCCACTCATGCACTTGGTTTGATGAGCAAAGGCTTCGGCGGTTCCCGCCGCCGGGAGGCTTGATTTTGCTGCTCGAGCATTGATGGAGGGTCAAACGTTGTCGGTTTGACTCGAAATTTGGCATGGAGCCCTTTTGAGACATGCTGGAGTCATCCGTAGGCTCTGATCGAAGTTTTGACGTCTCCGATGATGTCGCCGCCGGGAGCGCCATTTTAGCTGTCGGAGAAGTGAAGTTAGGCCAAATGTTGTCGAAATGGCCCGAAACTTCATGTGTACTCTTCTCTTGGCTATCTTGAAGGATCTTGCAGTTTTTGTTTGATTCTGACAAGATTTGATTTTTTGGAGAAATTGCATTGTCTATTTATGGCAGGTTGCGACTTCATGCAGCTTTCTTGATGTTGAAGAGGCAAAGTGACATTTTTGGTGTCAACAATCAGAGCTCAAGCCTCTCCCGATTGATCATCTTGAAGAAACTTCTGCCAATGAAATCTTCTTCAAAGAAAACTCAGTCAATTGGTCCCAGATACCCGATCCCACGAGCGATGTCTGGGCTAATAAAGAAAAGTTGCCAGCTGCTGCTCAGGACTTGTTCCCGGAAATTGCTCCGTGCAACATAATTACTGAAGACACCAATGCTGTTACAAAGACATCTTCAGCAAATGACATGGATCAACCCCTTGATCCTGAGAGTGATCTTCCAAAAGAAGACCTTTCTCTAGAAGCTCTTAAAGTTGGTAGAGGTACCCGTTCTGGCCGGGATTACCACAAAAATTACAACCAACCTTCTTCTTCTTATGTAAATCCTTCGGGAAAGCAAGTTGTAAGTGCCCCAAGTGGCAATAATAATGAAAATGCAGGCCCGAAGGAGGCTTTCAAGTATGACTTGATTGATCATTTCAAACACATACCTGCACGTCTGCACATCCTTGACTTATTACGAATGTCTCCACAAACTCGTGATAGTCTCATTTCAGAATTACAAAAACTGAATACGGATGTCGACAAACATGCCCCACAAGTCCCACAAATTGAAATGGACTATAGGGTCAAAAAATCAAATACTCCCTCAAAGGGAGAAAAGAAGAAAACTGAGGGATCAAGCAATGAATGCCTCTCGGTACAAAAAGCAGCAAGTGCAACAATTGCCTTCGACAAGGATGACCTCCTCCTAGGCGAAACAAAGCACAACCGACCCTTCTACTTTACGGGGTACGTTACGGGGTACGTCAAAGAAATGCCAGTACACAGAGTTCAGATCGATCCAGGTTCTGCACTCAACCTCATCTCTACTTCGGCACTCGAAGAGTTGGGCATCCCACCTAGCAAACTGAGTCACACGTCCGTATCCAGCACCAAACAATGCTCCGGTGCAACCCAACATGGGCGAACCACAAGGACCAAATGACGAAGAAGATTTGGCTCCCATGCCTGATCTTGAAGAATATGCAAGAATCTTGTAACATCTTGCCATAGAGCAGGAGAAGGATCGCATCAATCTTCGTCATGATCCAGAACTGGAAGTCCCTGAAAATCAAAGGGAACTTTCTCCCGCAACTCCTGAAAATGGAGAAAACAGTTGGATCGATGATCCTCTTACATCTGAGGATGAGTCTGATTTCCAACAGTCTACACTGGGGGCACCTCCTGTCAGGATAACCTGCAATGCAATAGCTCAGGACGACAGTGCCTCTGAAGCTTCCGAAGACACATACTCCCCAACCGGTAGCGTATCTTCCGGAGCTACATCCTCTCAGGTGACTTCCACTGAGATAACATCCTCTCAGCCCTTGTCTCCTGAAGCTGTGACATCAGAGCTCAAGCCTCTCCCAATTGATCATCTTGAAGAAACTTCTGCCAATGAAATCTTCTTCAATGAAAACTCAGTCGATTGGTCCCAGATGCCCGATCTCATAGACGATGTCTGGACTAATACAGAAAGGTTGTCGGATGCTGTTCAGGACTTGTTCCCGGAAATTACACCGTGCAACACACTTACTGAAGACACCAATGCCGTTACAGAGACGTCTTCAGCAAAGGATCAACCCTTTGATCCTGAGAGTGATCTTCCAAAAGAAGACCCTTCTCTAGAAGCTCTTGAAGTTGGTAAAGGTACCCGTTCTGGCCGGGATTACCACAAAAATTACAACAAACCTTCTTCTTCTTATGTAAATCCTTCGGGAAATCAAGTTGTAAGCGCCCCAAGTGGCAATAATAATGAAAATGCAGGCCCGAAGGAGGCTTTCAAGTACGACTTGATTGAGCACTTCAAACACATACCTGCACGTCTGCACATCCTCGACTTATTACGAATGTCTCCACAAACTCGTGATAGTCTCATTTCAGAATTACAAAGGCTGAATGCGGATGTCGACAAACACCCCCCACAAGTCCTACAAATTGAAATGGACTACAGGGTCAAAAAATCAAATACTCCCCCATAGGGAGAAAAGAAGAAAACTGAGGGATCAAGCAATGAATGCCTCTCAGTACAGAAAGCAGCAAGTGCAACAATTGCCTTCTACAAGGATGACCTCCTGCTAGGCGAGACAAAGCACAACCGACCCTTTTACTTTACGGGGTACGTCAAAGAAATTCCAGTACACAGAGTTCAGATCGATCCAGGTTCTGCACTCAACCTCATTTCTACTTCGGCACTCGAAGAGTTGGGCATCCCACCTAGCAAGCTGAGTCACACGTCAGAGTCAGAAGATGACACAGCATCAAGCCAAGCAGATACTCAGCAAGATCAGCCCCCTCTCAATCCATTGGAGGAACTTGCTGACATAGAAGACCCTACGTCTGCTTCCTTTGTTATTCCGGCAACTTCGCCAAAAGAAAAAGTAATCTTCTTCCACATATCAGGAGCATCTCCATTAAACTCTCTGCTTGAACCTTTCCAAAACAAAGGTATGCCTCAGCTATCCCTGTATAGTCCGATGGCACAAGCTATCATGAAGAAAATGGGCTATGACGCTCAAAATCCGACTGGTTTGGGAGGTGGCCGTGGTATTCTCACACCATTGGAACCCACCCTGACCAAAAGTCAACCAGAAGATTAGAAAATCCACCTTCACAAAGGCAAGTCTTCATATGGGTTGGGGTATGATCCTACCGCTCTTATGAGACAATTGACACCATGGCTGCAAAGTTGCTTTCCCGACCAAGCCTCAACATCTGATGAAGACATTGATATCCCTGGATATCTCTTTGAGGAGTCACTCGTCAAGGGTCCAGAAAGCTCCTCCAATTGCTATAATTTCTCTGATGATAAAGAGGAATTTCCCGATGACACAGACGAGCGATTTTCTGACCCAGAAGAATCATCGTCTCCAAAAGAAGTACACTACTTCAACCCAATTCTAGCAAATGATTGGGACCATCTCATTGCGAGCCTTGAGAAGAACACTGATCAAGAAGATCCATGGACAGAAACAGAGCCTCAGTCTGAAAATTTCTCTGGCACTCCAGAAGGTCTTGTTGAGTTGGAAGCCTCCGAAAATACTGTGGAGGAACCACCTTCAAACCTTCCGACAGAAGACCCTGTTCAAAAGATAAACTTGGGAACACCTGATAACCCACGTCCTGTATTCATAAGCAAGAATATAAAGGATGATGAGTTACCCGAGTATATCTCTTTTCTTCGCGAGTTCGTTGATTGCTTTGCATGGTCTTATGTTGAAATGCCTAGCTTGGATCCCAAAGTAGCAGTCCACAAGCTCAACTTGCAAAAAGAAATCAAGCCTGTTAAACAAGGCCAAAGAAGATTCCGTCCCGACATGATGGACAAAATTGAACAAGAAGTTCAGAAACTCAAAAACGTTGGCTTCATCCGCGAAAAACAGCATCCTGAATGGTTCGCCAACATCGTCCCCGTGACAAAGAAAAATGGGCAGATAAGGGTCTGTATTGACTACAGAGACCTGAATAATGCATGTCCTAAAGATGAATTCCCGTTCCCCATACCAGAGGTGATGATTGACAACACCTATGGGTTCGAGCGAATGACATTCATGGATGGATTCTCTGGCTACAATCAGATAAAGATGCATCCTAAAGATGAAAGGCATACATCATTTCGCACACCATTTGGCGTGTATTGCTACACTGTCATGCCATTTGGTCTGAAAAATGCAGGTGCAACATATCAGAGGGCTATGATGAAAATATTCCAAGATATGCAGCACAAGACGGTCGAATGCTATGTTGACGACCTCGCCATCAAAAGCAGAAGAAAATAAGACCATCTCGACGATCTTCGAGAAATCTTCCTCCGACTTCGCAAACACAAACTGCGGATGAATCCACTAAAGTGCTTCTTCGGTGTCTCATCGGGTAAGTTTCTCGGATTCATTGTACGGAAAGCTGGAATAGAACTTGACCCTACCAAAGTCAAGGCTATCCTGGAAATACCATCTCCCAGAACTCTAAAAGAATTAAATGGGCTTCAAGGAAGGTTGGCCTACATTCGATGGTTCATCTCCAATCTATCAGGGAAGTGTCGTCCATTCTCTCGCCTGATGAAGAAAGGCGTAGACTTTGTCTGGGATGCTGAATGTGAAAATGCATTTCAAGACATCAAAGCATACCTCACCAAACCTCCAGTGCTGGCTGCCCCCACAACTGGAAAACCATTTATCTTGTACACAAGAGCTCTCGACCACTCTTTAGGTGCTCTGCTCGCACAAGAAAACGACGATGGAAAAGAAGCTGCTCTATATTACCTTAACAACATGTTGGTAGGTGCAGAGCATCGCGACTCCCTAGTAGAAAAAGAATGCCTTGCGGTGATGTTTGCCATACAAAAGCTACATCACTATCTGCTGTCGAACACAGTCTACCTGATTTCGAGGATCAACCTCTTAAAGGTCCTTGTCACAAAAGCAGGTTCTCTCAATGCCCGACTGGCAAAATGGTCAATTCTTCTATCACAGTTTGATATTAAGTATGCACCACAAAAAGCAATCAAAGGCCAAGCTCTGGCAGACTTCCTCGCAGAGCATCCATTGCCTAAAGATTCTCCACTCAGGGATGATCTCCCAGACGAATTTGTCTACAACGTGGAAACTTCCTTATCAAATGCTTCCTGGGACATGTACTTTGACGGTGCAACCAGGACAAATGAAAAGGGAAAGCAAATATCGGGAATCGGCATCCTCTTTGTCAACCCCGACAAATACATGATTCCACACGCCTTCTCGCTACTGGAACCATGTTCAAACAATGCAGCTGAGTACCAAGCCCTGACTGTAAGATTGGCACTCTCCCTCGAATCCGGCATCACCATGTTGGAAGCTTTTGGGGACTCTCAACTGATCGTCAACCAGATGAATCAGAAATATGAAGTCAGGAAACCTGATTTGCTACCTTACTACAACAAGGCGCAGTCGCTTCGACAAAAATTCAACATCTGTCACATCACCCACATCCTCAGAGGTGAAAACATCCGTGCAGATGCCCTGGCCGGACTCGCCACATCCATGGCAATCCAAGAAGGGGAAAACATGCAAGTCACAGTGTGTCAAAGAAGGATTCTCCCTCCTCTCAACACACACCAAGCAGTTGCTGAATGCCACCAAGTGGTTGGAAGTCGGATGTCCATCCTCAAACCTCCGATTGGCGACTGGAGAGATCCGTTCATTGATTACATCATGTTCGGAATCCTACCTGAAGATCCAAAAGAGCGGGTAAGCATCCAAAGACGAGCCCCGAACTTTCATTTGGATATACCTTCAAAAGCACTTTACAGAAAATCCTTCAACGGAGCACTCCTATGCTGCTTGTCACAACAAGAGGCTGAGGAAACTCTCAAAGAAGTACATGCTGGTCTTTGTGGAGCCCATCAGGCTGGCCCTAAGCTCTACAACCAGATAAAAAGGCTAGGTTATTATTGGCCTACCATGGTAGCTAATGCAATGTAATTTGCCAAGCGCTGCCAAAAATGCCAGATTCACAGAGATTATGTCCACATGCCTCCAGAATGGCTACATCCAACAGCAATCTCATGGCCTTTCGAAGCCTGGGGTATGGACATCGTAGGTCCTATTTCTCCCCCATCAAGCAAAGGTCATCGCTTCATCTTCGCCGCTACGGATTATTTCTCCAAGTGGTCAGAAGCATTTGCACTCAGCGAAATGAAGACTTCATCAGTCCTTCAGTTCCTGCGCACCAACGTTATTTGTCGATTCAGTATACCTAAAAGATTCGTCCATGATAACGGACCACAATTCCGGGATCACAGATTCTATAGGTTCTGCGACAAGTACAAAATCCAAAGTTGTCCTCCGACTCCATATAATCCAGCAGCGAACGGACTAGCAGAAGCCTTCAACAAGACACTCTGCAAAATTCTTAAGAAAATGGTTTCTAGTCACAAAAGAGACTGGGGCGACAAACTACTAGAAGCTTTGTGGGCCTATCGAACCACCGTTCGAGGAACAACCCATAGTACACCATTCTCCTTGGTCTATGGATGCGAAGCTGTTGTCCATTTGGAAGTACAAATTCCTTACTTAAGGGTATCTTTGCAAAATGACATGACGAAAGAAAGCAATGTCAAATTGAGACTCCAAGAGCTGGATAATCTCGATGAAAGACGACTTGAAGCTCTACAAAGCATTGAGTTGTACCAAGCACGCATGGCATGATCTTTCGACAAGAAGGTCAGGCAACGCGCCTACAAAAAGGGTGACTTGGTTCTTGCAGTAAAAAGACCCATAGTCTTTGCCCACAAATCCAAAGGCAAATTTGAACAAAAATGGGAGGGACCCTTCGTCATCGACAAAGTCTTCTCCAATGGCGCATATGCTCTTCTAAACATGGAAGGAGACAGATGTATGCTGCCCATCAACGGCAAGTTCTTGAAGCGGTACTACCCTTGAAGACTTCCTCAAACGGGTTAGAGCGATATCTACATGGCCAAAGCCTATTTCCAAGGTACTTGCTCGTCAAACCCACCCCTTTTGAAATTTTCATCTTTATGTTGAAGTTTCCAAAAAAAATCTCTCAAAACAATACTTACTTTCATCGTTTCATTGTTAAAAAAAAATCAAAATCCAAAAATCCAAGTTTAGGAGCCTCTTCCCAGACATGACCAAAATTTCGATCCTTGAACCCAAAATTCGTGGTTTGAAACAAAAATCGGGACTAAGGAATTTTCACCCTAGACCGCCTCGGCTTTTACAACCAAAATGGTTTTAAGTTAAAATTTATGACCTTCGTGTCTCTGAACAAAAAAAATGGTTTTCTAGAAACCGCGGGGAAGCGACATTTAGTCGATACTCGCAAAATCCAAAAATGGCAAGGAAGCGAACCCCATTCGATACTTGCAAAATTTCAAAAATCGTGGAGAAGCAACGTACCGGTTGATATCCACAACCCAAATTTCAAAAATCGTGGAGAAGCAACATACCAGTTGATATCCACAACCCAAATTTCAAAAAAACGTGGAGAAGCAACATACCAGTTGATATCCACAACCCAAATTTCAAAAATCATGGTGACGCAATATTCCAGTTGCTATCCACAACCCAAATTTCAAATGGTTCGAGAAAACCTCAAATTTCAAAAATCGCGGGGAAACGACATCAAGTCAGTACCCGCAAAACCAAAAGTTTTGGGAAAAGCAGGGAAGCGCCGCTTAGTCGATATTTGCACCCCAATTCGCTAGGAAGGGACATTCCATCGATACTCGCAAAACCCAGCTCGCGAGGAAGTAACATTCCATCAATACTCGCAAAACCGAATGAACAAGGAAGTGACATTCCATCGATACTTGCAAGACCATTCAGCGGGGGGGCGACATTTAGTCGATACCTGCATTTTGAAAACCAAAAATCGGCTATAAACGCCAAAATCCAGCTATAAATGCCAAAATTCTGCTATAAATGCCAAAACAAACAAAAAAAAATTTTCGGCTATAAACGCCAAAATCGGCTTTCATGCCAACAAAACAAAACTTGGTTTTAAAAAAAAAACTCGGCTATAAACGCCAAAACTCAGCTATAAACGCTAAAATCCGGCTATAAACGCCAAAACTCGGCTATAAACGCCAAATCCGGCTATAAACGCCAATAGTCGGCTATAAATGCCAAAACAAAAAAAAAATTCGGCTATAAACGCCAAAAATCGGCTATAAATGCCAAAACAAACAAAACAAAATTCGGCTCCTATGCCATCCCAAAATTCGGCTTTGACGCCATCCAAAACTTTTGGCTCTCTTGCCACAAAAAAATTTGGCTCCCATGCCACAGACAAAATTAGGCTTTTATACCATTCAAAATTTCGGTTTTCAAACTATCAAAAACCACGCTTTTCGCCACAAAATTGGCTTTCATGCCCAAAACAACCCTTTGACAAAAGATTTTTACAAAATGACAACCTTTTAATCAAATTCTTGAACAAACATTCCCATCAACTTTTGCTCAAAATTGTTTTCATCAATGATTTAAGTGAAAGGAAGGGGATACAAAAAATATAGTACCAAAACTGTTTATACATGGAGGTACAAAAAAAAAAAGAATAAGGAAAAAGAGTTTGTTACAACTCAGGAGCTCAATCCGATATGGTCTTCAACCAAAGGTTCAACTCCTCAAGCAGACCCTTGGCCTTAACTTCCAAAGTTTTTAGGCCACGCTTCTTTAGAAAGTTCCCATAAAATGCGGCCGAATGTCGCGACCCATCTGCAGCACGAGGAAGTTATTCCCAGAGGACCTGCCACTGCTCATGCTCCTGAGTCTTCCTCCGGACATTACCTTCAGCTTCCTCAATCTGGCAAATGAGAGTCCCCTCCTTCTCCCAAACCTGCTGAACGGCCGCATTGGAAGATCTAACAGACCGACGAGGTGCATCAGTAACAGGACCTTTACCCTTGTTCGTTCTAGAAGAACTACCTGTAAAAGATGGAAGAGAAAAGATCAATCAACATCAAGATGACAGAAGTCTGCTATAAAAATCCTAGCAAAATTTTGACATGGTTTCGGGACAATTCCAAAGAAAAGGAAAGTACTCCGAAAAAGACAGGAAGCTTGAAGATGAGCTCAACATCGTTGCGAGCTCATAGTCAGTGGAGAATTCTCAAAGAAGGCTCGAACTCAACATCGCTGCGAGAACAAGCCAATCTCATCAAACTTCCGTAAAATCTGGAAAGAGCTCAACATTGCTGCAAGCTTCAGAATCCAAAAATTACAAACTTCCTCAAAATCCATCAAGACCGAGAAAGAGCTCAACATCGCTGCGAGCTCAAAATCCCAATACTTGCAAAAGATTTTCAGGTATGCATCATCATACTTCCAAATCCATTTACAAAATCATGTATCAAAAAAATATCATCATGCATTAGATTCTAGGAAAACCTTGACCAAAGTTTGACCAATTCCAACCCAATTTGGTCAAAACCAATCAAACTTTGTCCAAGTCAAAAATCATGTTGGCTTGACCCAGAGACTCTGGCCTTCTATTTTGATGCATCAAACAAAAAAAAATGAATACATATTGAAATTGCATAGCCTTATTATCATGGTGAGCAAACAAAGGAAAGAAGAAAAAAAAAAAAAAAAAAAAAAAAAAAAACGCTGACAACAAAAAAAATGGAAAATCAGCGAAAAAAAAAAAGAAAAAGAAGCACGAAAAAAAAAGAGAGGAGAAAACGTGCTTGAAAAAAAAAAGGAGAAAAGAAAAGAAAAAGAAGAAGAGAAAAAAAAAAAATGAAGAAGCTACTTCTACAATGGAGATTCTGGTGGAGAAAGAAAAACTTACTTGAAGCCATTGATGGAGAAGAAGAAGAAAAGCCTGGAGATCCTTGAAGAAGAGAAAGCACTTCTTATCTTGGAGAGCACTCTTGAAGATTTCTTGCAAAAAGAAAGCAATGGAGCAAAAGCACCAACTCTCTTGCTTTTATAGAAGGGAGCAAGCCAAAAGAGGAAACAAGGAGAAAGAAAGGAGGTAAGTGCTAAAATTTATCTACTTTCCCAAAAAGAAAGATATTTTGAGAGAATCTTTCCACAAAAAGAAAACTTGAGAAATTCTCTCCAAGTAAAGATATTTTTAGATATTCTCTACACAAAAGAGATATTTTTAGATATTCTTTACAAAAATGACACCATATGAGATCTAGGCCATCTCCAAAGTCTAAGGTCCCATGGGTTAGCCCATATGAGCCAGGTTTGACCACCTAGGCACTAAAAGTGGCTTTTAGTCAAAATATCCCTCTTACCAAGAGCAAAAAAAAAAAAAAGAGAAGAAGAAAAAAGAGCAAAAAAGTCCCATGCCTCTTTTGAGTTGATGGGACCATTCAAAAAAAAAAAAGAAAAAAAAAATGCCTCATGAGTTTCCAAAAACCAAACCATCCAACCTCATGAACCAAATTGAGCCAAAATCTTGAAATTGACATTTCATAAAACCAAATTCCGGTCCCCTAACTCGCCACATACAGCTTGTTAGGTCACAAGACCAAAACCAAAATCAAAATCCAAAACGAACAAACAAAATCTGACCCCCCCAACCTGCCACATACAGCTTGTTGGGTCATAAGGTCAAAATCAAAATCAAACCCCGACCCCCTAACTTGCCACATACAGCTTGTTAGGTCACAAGGTCAAAAACCAAAATCCAAAACCCAAAATCCAAATACCCCAGGTCACAAGGTCAAAAACCAAAATCCAAAACCCAAAATCCAAATACCCCATGTCATTTTCAAAACTTTGCCTTGAGATGGTGTGTGATCCCTCTCACTACCATAAAATTCCCCCGGAAACTCAGAAGGCTATTCAAAAAAAAAAAAAAGCTCAAGAATCTTGGTCAAGTTGGAATCTCTCCTCCAAGTTTCTCTTCGAGGCACATCGACTCCAAAACGCTACTCGTCGCTATACCTCGAGGGGGCATTTGTTGACACAAAAAAAAGTCACTATGTCTCCTCCACATCAAGAAGCCTCGTGAAGCTGCATCCTGCTACAAAACAGGCAAAGCTACTTCAAGCATCAGATCTTGTCAGAATCAGACAAAAACTGAAAGATCTTTCAAGGCAACCAAAAAAGGGATACACCTAAGGTTTCGGGCCATTCCGACATCGTTTGGCCCAACTTTACTGCTCCGACAGCTAAACAAGCGCTCCCTGCTGTGACATCATCAAAGACACCAAAACTTTGATCAGAGCCTACGGATGACTCCAGAATGTCTTCAAAGGGCTCCATGCCAAATTTCAAGTCAAACTGACAATGTTTGACCTTCCATCAACGCTCAAGCAGCAAAATCAAGCCTTCCGGCGGCGGGAACCACCGAAGTCATCACTCATGTAACAAAGTATATGAGTGGCTTCAACAAGCTTCTAAAAGGCTGCACGTCAAATTTCAGGTCATTCTGACAACATTTGACCAGGTTTCGACGCTCCGAGAGAAAATCAAGCCTACCGGCGGCGGAGCAGCCCGGGACCATGAAATCCAAAACGGAGCTGATGGAACGTCTCAAAATGACTCCAATAGGCTCCGTGTCAAATTTCAGGTCAATCGGACATTGTTTGACCACATATCAAAGCTCGGCATTTTCCCTGCAGCAAAATCAAGTGAAGCATTGATGGGACCCCAAACGGCTTCAAACTCAAATAAAAGCCAATGGTTGGTCCTATCCACTACTCAAGAAGCTTCACCTCAATTTTCAGGTCATTCCGCCATCGTTTGACCTAGTTTCGACTCTTGACAGAAAATCGGCTACAAAGTCTTCGGCTTTCCCAAAAAGTGGGAAACTTTGTGCTCCGATTTCGCGCAGGTTCTCGTCAAGTTTTCTCCAAGAAAATGAAGTCAATAATTGAGGAAAAATTTCAAGAAAAATACAAAAGAAAAAAGGAACGAAAAAGACGCAAAATCGGCCGAAAACGAAGCTCGGCGACCAAAGGTCAAAAAACCCTAAGGTCGCCGGCGACCCTGGGTGCATGGTCGCCCGGCGACCCTGCAAATCCGGGTCACCGGATTTTGCACCAAATTGATCGTTTTTCGATCTTTTCGCGTTTCGGGTGTTCCGGCCTCTGTGATTTTCTGAAAATCCAATGTTTGATGGTTGAAAACCATTGATCTTCGTCGACATCTCGGATCCGCCATCAAAAGCATGAAACCATCACCGATCGCTCCAAGATCGCCAACCGGCTGACCAAGAAAGTCTACTTTCTGTCCGACCGATCGTGAAATCGACAAGACAGATGTCACCGGCCCACCAACATCAACTAATGTCTGAAATTGCATTGCAATCCGACATCAAACAATGCGTGGATCCACCTGTGATGATCGTAAGAAGAATCTCAAAAGACGCGGCACGGCCCGTTACTCTTCACATGCCTTGGCGACCACTTAATGACGTTAATTGACCCGTTTATGACAACTTAATGTGGTCATTAACTCATTATTTTGGACGGCCCAATTAGATTCAAGCATTTGGGAGTTAAAAATCCAAGCAATCATGGCATTAAACCCATGAAACTCCCATCATCATGAAGCATAAAAGTGATTAAATGCCCACTACCTTCATCGGCCAATCACAAGCCTTGAAAACGGAGTTACAAATTCAACTTGTAACTCCTCATCAATTCTTTCATCATGGCCATCAATGCCAATAAACACCTCATGGCTACCAAAAGCCTATAAAAGGAGGTCCATTCCAGGAAGAAAGCATGATGAAAATAGATCCCAAGTGCAAGCTCTGAAAATCCAGAAAATCCAAGAGAGAGACGACGTCCTGCTACTTTGCTCCCGAAAGCACCACAAGGTGATCAACGTCCCTTGGGGGGCCACCCCCACTCCCCCCCCCCCCCCCCCCCCCCCCCAAGGTCACCTCCTTCTCCAACATGGCCTAAACGCTGCTTTTCAGCCCGTTTACTTGGTTTTTCATTGGATATAGGACCTCCTATTGGTCCTTGTCCTTTAAAAAACCGAGGTTAGGAGCCAAGCCAAAGAATCAAAGCATCACATGTTCTCATTTGAAGGACGATGGCGAAGCCCACACATGACTTGCGACCGTCGATCTCAACGTGTCCCCATAATCTCCTGAGAAGTTAGATCCCTTTTCTCACTTTTTTATTGTAGTTTGTATTTCTTAAAGAGACAAAAAGAAATCACAATTCTTGTCTTTCACATTTGATGAGTTTTGTATAATCGCCTTTCACGGCAAAATCGCCTTTTACGGCAAACAAACAAAAACACCTCTTACGGCATTCTAAAAAAAAAAAACTTGTCTCTTTTCTTAATATTAATGCAATTTGAAAAGTTAGAAAAAAGGATTGATTTCCTTTCCACTTGTGAAGTTGAATCTCCGGATTATCACCATTCCAAATTCCAAGTAGAAAGTAAATCTGGCATACCCGTACAAAAATGTTGATGCCCGAGATTTTCCCTCCTCCGCCGAGACCCAGGTCAGCCCCCGGGGTGCGAAAGGAGAGGACGGAAGATTTCTTTCGGGTCCATCACTCCCCTTCCATTTGATGGAATCCATTGATGGCTTGCCTAATCGAAGCGGTTTTCTGCTTGGAATATAATTTTTTGTAAAATTCTTCAACTAGCTTGGCCCATGTAGTGATGGACCCGGCCTGTAAGGCATAAAGCCAAGCTTTAGCCTTTTCTTTTAAGGAGAAAGGAAATAATCTAAGTTTAAGGGCCTCTTCAGTCATGTGATTGATTCTCATGGTCCCACAGATGTCCTCAAATTCCCTAACATGTTGATATGGGTTTTCATGGTCTAGCCCAAGGAATACTGGGAGCATCTAGATCATGCCAGATTTCGGCTCAAATGTGGCATTGGTCTGAGGAAGGGTGATGCAGGACGGTTGAGTGTTCCTGGTGGGGTACATTTAGTCCTTTAAAGTCATGGGTGGGTCCATTTGATCAGCCATTCTAACAATTTCTTCAAAAATTGAGGACTTTCTGACAATGGTTAAGGTTAATTCGGGCTCTATCCTGACTAACCTTTTACTCTTGCGTAACCACAGTTTACCTCTCTCAGGTTTAGAATGCATGCATCGGTTTCAACTTTAAAGAAATGCAAGCCTAATCTATATGCGGGGCCCTAATGGTCCTACTAAATGATGCACAAGCAGTCAAGCACAAAGATTGAGCACAAGAAATTATCCTAGGGTTAACATAACTTCACTAGACAACTCCTAACTGGTATGAAGAGTGCACTAAGGCCTCCAATCCGGTCTTATGAAGCCAAATCGACCAGGTAAGTCCCCAGGATGAGTGGTGGGGTCACAATGCACTTGGCAATGGTCCCGCTTAAAAACCAAACTCCTAGAACAGAGACTATCACCCTTTGGAGGGACAGGACTTACCTAGACATCAACTTGACCAAAAAGCGCAATTGGTGCAACCTTTTGTGGTCTTCGTCCTAATGAGCTCGAGTCCTATGGTCTCGTTTCTACTTTATTTTAATTAATGTTTAGGTTACTATGTGAGAAGTGGTTAAACCTAATTGGGCAAGGATCTGGTGATGAAATCCAGTCCTTATCTTATTGGGGTCAATTGCCCTTAACTAAGTGTGTGTCCAATTAGATGGTGTGTCAATCAAGCATTCACACTTTGTAAAAATTAAATCATCCAAGCCCCACTTGCAAGTAAAAGACTCGTGGGGTAAAGTTTAGAAACTCTTACAGTGGGTCCACACAAATCTTTAAACTGTGCAAGCTTAACCTGTATTGTTTTAGCAACTTTGCAATTTTGAGAGCAACTTGTTTGCTTAAAAGCAATCCCCGCTATTTCCTTCCTTTCAGAGTCCTTCAAAATTCAGAATGTAACCTCAAAGAAAACAGCTAAAATGTTAGATCTAAATAATCTACTAAATATAGCTAATAATTGTAAATAAAACTCCTAAATTGAAAAATAAACGTAATCTAAATTTCACAACCCTAAAATACTTTAATTTGAATGAAAGATGCACTTCTAAAACTCCTAATGCAGTCCTAAGTTAAATGGAGACCTTCCTGTCAAGTGCTGAAAAAAATCTAAGTGTCGAGACCTGTTGCACAGGCCCAAGTTTACAGATTTGTACGACCTACTTGTATTAATAAAAACTGATAGCAATGACTGGGATGTAATCTCCTAATATGCAAGAAACAAAAAAAAAAAAAAAAAAAAAAAAAACAGAGACTAAAAAGGATAAAAGACAAAGAAGTTATGCTATAATGAAGTTGGCTACTTGAACCAGTTTTTCTACTGATTGCAGAATCTGCCTGACTAATTGGCTCTATTCACGGAACTAAAAGTTGAACTTCCAAAACGTATTTTTTTCTGAAATTTTGATGGTTCAAATTCAATATACCAAAGTCCTATCCACCCAAATTTCAAGTCAAAAGGAGTCCGTTTGACTGGTTTTCAAAGTGCGAACTTTTGGAGAAAAACCAAGTCAAATCTGTCAAAAAATTAGTGCTGAAATTTGTCTTCTATGTAACCACTTGAAATCAATCCGAAAATTAATTAAAGAACAGCAACAAAAACTTGAAAAACAGCAACCACAATCTTTAAGAAATACAAAAACTAAACCAAATGCAAGTTATGAATGCAACTAACTAAAAAGTATGCTATGATATGAACAAATAATTCTAGAAATCCTAACTAAAAGATTCTTTTCAAATTGGCTCTCCGGCAACGGCGCCAAAAACTTGATGTGATCAATATCAATCATAAAATACCGCAAGTGCACGGGTGTCTAGATAAGACAATGGCAAGAACAGGTCGAACCCACAGGGAGCTAGTTAAAGAAACTTTTAAATTAAGAAAACTAATTTACTAACAATTAAGAAAAGTTTTGAGTTTATATTTAAAAATTAAGCAACTAATATAGAAATTCAAAATCTACCAATTAATGAAGATGATTAGAGTATAGGAATTCAATAAGGAATTCAATAAGCATCCACCACTTATTTATCAAGTAACCCTAACTTGTTCCAATTTTTACTTCAAATCAAAGACAAATCAATGTTTTTAATTTGGAAAATCTAACTTTTAAAATTCCTTTTTAATTATAAAAATTCAAAACTCATGACTTCCTTCATCTCATAAAAGCATAAAAATAATTTAAGCACCACCCATCAAAAGTAAGCATAAACCATCAAAAGATCTAAATCCTAAGCATGGCCTATCAAACCTAAGCATGAGTAGTCAAACTAATTTTTATTTTTAGAAATAAAAATAGAGATTTGCCTAGGGCACGAAGACAAGCCTATTAATCATTAAGCACATAATCATGGAACACAAATTAGAATTACTAAACAAATAAAAAGACAATTACTTACCTTCATCCATAACTCTAATCAAGAAAATTAATCCGCCATTGCAAAGAATGCTTCTTGATTTATCGTTAAAAATTGCATCTTTACAACTTCTCCTTCACAAATTTTCTCCTTCAAAATAAATCCTTGGGCATGGCCCAAGGCTACAAAAAATAAAAATAAACTAATGGAAAAGAAGAAAGGAAGAGAAAAAGAAAGGAATAGGAGAGAGGGAGAGCTTTGGACGTATGGAATGTATTATGGGTCTCCATCATGCCTCCTTTTATGCTTTTTGCAAACCCCTTTTAGTAAAGAAGTACCATCCTTTTAGGTCTCTTTGTCCTTATTTGTAGGGATTCTTTCTTGTTCTCCAAGCTAACTTCTTTCTTTGAAAAGACTTTTAAATTTGAGAGATCTCCTTGCCTTATTAGGTTTCTTGATGCATACACTTTCTTTGTACAATTCCAAGAATATCTCTAACAATTGCATGATGATGTAAAGGGAATAAACTTCCCAAATATTGAGATTTCTTGCAATTCCCGCTTAAAACTGTAGCAGACAACTTCCTGAGGTCATATCTCCCTCAATATAGCTCTGATTTTGGCAATCTTGGGCTCCATGGATATCTACTCGAAAAGACCTTTCCAACGGTGGTTAGATTACGCCGATACGACACTCAGTTTGAGAGTTATGGCCATTTTAGGTTGCTGCCCCTGAAAAATCCGGGAATAATTATGCAAAAATGGAAGCTTCTATGTTGGCATGCAGTGGGGTGTGTGGGGCCCATGTTGGAGTTCCAAGCATGCTTGGATTCTCTCTTTGCTTGCTTATTTGACTTCTCTCTTCTCAAATTTCATCAATGTAGGTCCCATGTTGATTTCTCCTATAAATTGAAAGAGGCAATTTTAACATTAATCATATGTAAGAAAATAATTATGAACCATGTATGAGACCCTACATTCCTACTGATGCACCAAAATGACCAACTTTCCAAAAATAGCAAATGGTGCCAAAAATAGCAAGATATGCATTGATGAAACCAAAAGCCTAATTTTGGGGTGATAAATGAGATGAGAAAAACTTAATTTCAAAAAGTCATGGAATTTAATGAATTTTGACCAATTTTGACCATTTCTCCAAAAATATCCTCAAATGCATGTAATCATGAAATTAAATGCAATTCTATACAATTAAACCTAATTAAGTCCACAAATGCTAATAAAATGATGAGTTAATGACCTAGTTTTGTGGACTTATCAACTTTCCATTATCAAATCAAGATCAAGACCAAGTAAGCAAGCTTCTTCCAACATCAATACCATAAGTAGTCATCGTCAAGCTTTTACAATCAAAGCTACCTAGCCTCAACACCTCCATCAATCGTCAAAACAAGCGGAACATCAAAAGGGATCCTAAGTTCAACACCTAGGTTCATCAAGTACTCCAAAAACAAAACAAAGCAATCGAAGCTAAGGAACATGAACATAGCATGTAGATAATAACAGACGGTACAATTTGGAATTAGAAGCGATAGACAATCCAGTCCTAGGTACAATGTTAAACCCGATGCATCGTACAACCATACTCAGTCAACGAAGGGAATTAGGGTTCGTGATACCCAAATAGACAATCTTCGTGCATAGATATAAAAAGGGGGGGGTATCCCGTTGTCCCGTACCGTTCAAGATTGAGCTAGGTTGAAACCCGATGCAACCGGAATAACCGTGAAGAACGTCAGCTCAAAACATTTTCACATATAGTCAAATGAGTCCAAAAAGGGTAACCGAAGTTCCACCTAAGTCCAACCGAAAAGGGGTCAAAAGGGCCCTTCAAAAAGGTACCAACAATGGGCCCGGTCAACATCCCACACATAGTACCCGGTTGACCCGACCCAGTCCGGTCGATTGGAAGTTGTAAACAAATGGAGTGCACAGTGTTTTTCATCAGGCTCTAGGGAACCTGATTGTGTGTGGACGATTGACCTGGTCCCCTTGGCCGGTCAACCGTATACATTGCAGTTATAGAACCTTAATTCTGTAACAGAGTGAAATGGGTAGGAACCATCCCAGAACATATAACCAGTCAATATGAAGGGCCAAAACCTTCCATTCTAATCCTGCAAATAAAGAAAATAGGGCATTGCCCTCTCCACATACATCCATACCCCCTCTCATCAAGTCCATTCAAACCAACATCCATCCCAATCCAACCATTCAATTTATATTATCATGTTTCAAACATTTAAAGTATCAATGGGCATGTGGTCATCTAAAACATCATCAATCATCGAATCAAAGGAAAAACAAACATATTCAAGCATATATATAAATATCTACTTGCCTTTGGTGGAAAATGCCCAAATCCAAAAATCCTAGCTCAATGCCCAACAAACCAAACCTAAGGAAGCATTAGCAAAAATAAGACAAAATTAAAATATAAAACTAAAAGAATGGAAAGCTCTAAGCTAATTTGACACAACTCCACACCCAAAGTATATAAGCCAAAACTAGGGGAAGGGAATCTTACCAAATAGATGGGTGGATGGAGTGGTGGCTTGCAAATTGGAGATGATAAGCTCGCGGGGTCCACGCGGAGATGATGGTGGTGATTGGAGGTGGGGGCTGCCTTTGTAGTCCATTTCTAGCAAGGTGGGTGAGAGAGATTGATTAAGAGAGAAAATAATTGAAATTGAGATAGGGAGGTTGTGGGGGCCCACTTGATTGGTGGCCCACTAGATTAGTGGCCCATTGAAAGAAAAATGTAAAAGACATAATGGAAGAAAGAAATAAAGGAAGAAAGAAGAATGAAGTGGTGAGGTGGGGAGAAAGTCAACGTTGACAGTGAGTGGAGTGAGGTGACGGAGATGAGATGAGAAAAAATGAAATGAGATGATGACAAGATGAGAGAATGAAATGAGATGATGAGAAAATGGGAGAGAATGAAATGGAAATAGGTGAGATGGGTGATTCACGCTGGCAGCAAGGAGGGGGGGAGGGGGGGAAATAAGGAAAGAAAGAGAAATGGAAAAGGGAAAATGGGGGAAGAAATAGAGAGAGAAGGAAATGGAGTAATAGAGAGAGAAAGAAAGAGATGGCGGCAGTTGCTTGGAAGAGGGAAAGAGATGAAGAGAGATGGCCAGCGGCGGTGGTGGTTACAGCGGCGTCGTCCGGTGGCGAGGAGGCAGGAAGCCGTGAGAGAGAGAGAGAGAGAGAGAGAGAGAGAGAGAGAGAGAGAGAGAGAGAGAGAGAATGATGGGAGGAAGAGAGGGAGGGCTGCTGTGTTGTGAAAGGGGGGAAAATGAGGGAGATGGAATGAGAAGAGAGGGAGGGATGATGTGTTGTGAAAGGGGGGAAAATGAGGGAGATGGAATGAGAAGAGAGAGAGATAGGTTTTGACCTAGTAAATAAAAAGAGGGAAAATGGGTATGGGGCTTGCACGTGGGATAAAGTGGGGGTGGGGCATGATGTAAGTGAGATGATGGGAGTGAGGTGGGAAAAAAGAAAAATATGATGGGGAGGTGGGGTTTGACTTTTTAGAAAATTAATAAAATAAGTTTAGGTGGGTTCTGGGTCAGGTCAGGTTCGGAGGTCCGGATCGGGATGCAACAGAAGGACAAAATTCGGGAAATTAGGTAGTCTACCTGATGGTCCCAAAATCTCGAAAAGTGGAAAATACTAAAAAGCCCTCGGAACTTCTCAGAAATAGCGACACACACCCCTACTGTACCCAAACGCACTCCGAATTGCGTGAGACTTCACACGCGCGATCCATACGTCAAACCTGACTTGCTAAAACTCTAAACACACTTACTAACTAATCAAGCAATTAATTATAATTAATATGGATTATGGGTTGGGATGTTATAGAAATCATAAATTAGAGCTTGGGCGGATGTGAGCTATATAATTGTGGCAAGGTCTCATTTCGTAAGATAATATCGTGTGATATGGTTTGAAAAATAATATGATTTTTTTTTTTGCTAGAAAAATGATATGCTTTGTATATATATATATTTGTGACAAGAAAAGGAGAACATAGTTAGTAAAAGAACACGAGGCAGTGAAATATTTGTTATTTCATTACTTTCCTTTTTACCATATGCAACTCACATCCTTTTCTACAAATTTTGCGTATGTTGGTTGGTTATTCACCCGTGATGAGCACGGGCATCTTTTGCTAGTATGAATGAGACCTAATTGAAATAACCCCAATTGAATTCATCACAAATAGTTTCTGTGACGCCCCGCCCCTTCACTAACCTAATTACATGCTCATTATACCTAAATGTATCTATATATGCTAATTAGTAATGGTTAGTAAGGGTAGATTAGTCTTTTTCTAGGAATTAGGCCTATTTTGTCGAAATTAGAGCCTTTTGAGATTTTACAATTTACTAGGGTGTTAGATGGATTATTTATAGTTAGTTAGCTAGCTAGAGGCACCTAGAAGTAATTTATAGAAATATGAAGGGTTTCTCTTGGAGAATTCGCATTTAAAACTTAAAATACCTATATACCCTTTAGCTCCTTCACAAAGCAATCAAATAAGCTTGGGCTTTTTGGACATTTCACCTTCAACAAAGCCTATATAACCCATCCCCAAACCATTCCACACCACTTCCATCTCTCTCTAATTTTCCCTCCCATTTCTCTCTTCTTCCATTTCCCTCCAGAAATTCTCTTCCCTCCATCAAAGAATTCCTAGATCTAGGGTTTCTACCAACAAGAGAGAAAGGATCTGTCACGACCCCAAACCCGGGGTCCATGAATTGAGAGTTATGTTTCTCCCAAGATCCGCATGTGTGTGGATTACAAATTCATTCCAACATCCTCTGAATATTTAGTGGAAGCTTTCGTGGTGTTGCAACTCGGAGTCCGTGGCCATTGGATTCCGCACCGCACTTAACCCAAGCATATACTCATCTTATCAATGATCCATCTCAGACTAGAATAAACCATCACAATAAAAGTACAGAGCTGACAGTAACAGGGTATTACATTCCCATATATGTTCAAGTTACAAGTGACAATGTGTATTAATTACAATCCCAAGAAAAAGCTAATAGAAGCTATACAAGAAAACAAGCTAATGATCACTACCCCAAATGTGACGTAATATCGATGTCAAGCTCAATGTCTACATGACATAGCCGACAAACAACCTGAAAGCTCGTGGCTCCACAGCCAACACGTGCACTCATCTCGGGTGAAGAAGTCTGGACCTGAGTACCAAAGTAGTAGGTCAGATACGACGGTCTGGCAGGTGGGTGAAAAGATATAATAATATACTGAACGATAAAACATGCAATAAATCATGCTGTCTGATCAAAATTGTACATAATTACAAATGTATAGGAAATCATAAATATCTGACAAAATACTGTACTCATATAAAACGGGTATGAAACATAAACATTTGACAAAACATATATTCCTTTAAAGCATGTATAAAACATGAACATTTCACAAATCGGGAACTCATTTAAAACATGTATAAATAATGAACATTTACTAAGAGAATGCATGATCAATATAAAGCAGTACGGGTATCAAGGATCAGGAACTATTAAGATGGCAACCACACAAAGCTAAGTCCTCTATCACCGAAGTGATAGAGCAAGCATATCAAGGCGTTGACCTCAGTCACCGAAGTGAGGAGGAACAACGAAATACATATACATATATACTATATACAAGACATGACCACGCTAGCGAGCCGGGCATCAGGAACCACAGTAGCAATCTGCGGTATCAGGACTTGACCACGGTTAAATAAACCGGGCATCAGGATCCAAACTGCAGTTGGCGGGATAAGAGGGGGATCTCCAAGTCGGTAGATCAGACCGACAAGGTCATCCAAGCTTAGTGGTGCCGACTCATATGTTATATGCAAGTAAACAAAACAAGTACATGTATGCATGTTCTCTTTTTGGCTCATGGGCTCGCACTACAAAGCTCTGGCCCCATATTGCCTCAAGGTTTTGGCTTATGGGTCATATACAAGAAATCAGGTCAAATAAATACATATGACGGGACGGGATGCTCATAAGCACAAAAGCACATCTGTATAGGTCAGGTATGTACGGGCTAGCAACAATGCTACAACATGAATTTCAATACCTTCGGGGCAAGTCTAGCCATATAACACGAGATTGAAAGTGTACAAGCGAAAATCGAGTTTAAATAAGACATAATGGATTTCTATACATTCTCCGGGCCAAGTGTTGAAAGTCCAAGATTTGAATCAATGTAAATAGGGTTCCGTATGTCGAATTTGATATGCATTTGGTACTCTTTAAGAATTGATAACATGCCGGGACCTTATATACATTGACAAGTCTATAAGACCTAAACAACAACATGATAAAGGGATTTCTTCTTCAATATAGTTCCACACTTTCTTTAAAAGAAATCTTTCAAAATTGTAATTTCGGACAACCCTCGGTTAGCAATATTTCACAAATGAGCCCAACCTCTTCATCCCATTCACATTCAACCATAAGAAATCCATAATATAAAATCAATTAGGACTTATACATTCAAGATGTCATTTTCAATCGTGGCGAACCCCTCAAGTACATTTCAAATCGATTTACAAAAAGAGCGTATAACTTTTCTAACATGGAATGGAATAGTGAATGTGATTCAATGGCCTACCAAGGGGAGTCTCAATGCATACTTAATATCTAAAGGTTGATTTATAATAATGAGTTTGTCACCAATGAAAATCCACAACACTTAAGATTATAAAGTATGTTTTAAGAGTCATAAGAATTCTTGGGTAAAATCCCATGTCAAAACTTTCTTTCATGTTTCCATTCAATTGGTATAAATATTTACTTTCATTACCAATCCTTGATCACTAAGATAATTATACCATTGGATTCCTCGCTTCAAGATCTTTCCAACGGTATATAGAACGTCTAATTCCGACATGGGAATCAATAGTTATGGGCGTTTCAAAGTGGCCCAGAAAACACCGCTCGTGCGGGCCAGGCTGCTGCCTGGGCCGGTTTCAAGTGCAGAAATTTGCACTTTTTGTGCATTTTTTATTCTCTTCTCCCCCAATCCCTTCTATTTGCATTCTTATACAATTTGGGCTTTCTCCTAGCCTTAACAAACTCCATTAAAACATCATACACTAAATCATTCCATTATTTCCATGAATTTTTAACAATGACAAAACATTAACATTCACTAAAATCACTAAAATTCTGAAATACATATAACCAATCCAAAGACAACTCATTGCTAAATAAAATCCATATAGTTGAAACATCAACTTAGAGAAACAATAGACATAAATCATCTCTTGAACATTTCAATGAAAATTCAATAATAAAAGCTAATCATTTGCATAAAAACATGATTAATGAAAATAAATCATTTCATCCACTTGCCTTAGGTCTCCTAACAAGCAATCCAGTCTCTAAACCAACTTTCCAAGCCAAGATCCAAGCTACAAGCAAAACCCCCAAAAATAAAAGCCTAAAATGGCAAAACCAAACCAAATAAAAAGGAAAACTTCTAATAATCAAAACAAAGCTTCCCAGAGGGTAGGAGAATACAAATCCAAAAGATTACAAGGATCCCTTACTTGAAAGTTCTTCAAAAAGCAAGAGGTTGCTCAAAGGAAATATTGAAAAGCTTAGTTTTCTTCAAGAATAACATCAATGGATAGCTCTTGAGATAAGGATGAAGATGGTAGAGTCAAATCTTGGTTTAGTAATGATTTGGTGAAGCTTGATGAGGAAGAGAGCAAGAAGAAGATGGAGAAATAGGTGGCTGCTGGGATTCTTCTTCTCCAATGGTGATTAGGGCAATGAGAAGAGAAAGAGAAGAGAAGGGCTCCATATATAGCAAAGAGGAGATGCGTCCCACAACTTAAAACATTTGTCGGGCTAAAAACATGTATTTCGGGACCTCAAATGGATTCGACGAAGAAGACAAAGTTGATCAACGAAATTTCTAGTTTCCAAAAAGTATATATTTTGCGGGTTTTGGTGATATTGAAAATCGTGTCCAGATTTTGGGTGAAAAGACTGTTTTGCCCTCAAATTGAGAAAAGTCGGGTTTAGGAGTTTCAAACGAGGACGGGTCCAACATGAAAGTTGTAGGGATTAACAATATAAGTTAAATGGGATGAAAACACAATTTTTTGAAAATCAAAATAAATCCCAAGTTCACACAAAATCTCAATAAGAACCCCCAAAGGGTCCCACAAGTTAAGAAGGTTCCCAAAACTTTTCAAAACCAAGGAAAATGGTAGTTAAACTAAGAAAGTTAATGAAACAACCACTAAAACCACTGAGAAAACTAAATCACGATTAAAACCACACTAAACCAGGAAATTAGGGGTCGGGTTCTCACATCCTCCCCCCCTTAGAACATTTGGTCCTCCAAATGAACTAAACAAATCCAAAACAAGTGGGGACATTAATCCGCACTTCGAAAACAAAACAACAGATCAAAGCTCTAAAACGGTCCTCTCGAAAACATCTGGACTCGCTAGGTCATCTTTGCTGTAGAACTCCTTGGTCAACTGTCAACGATGGTCAAACATTCTTCCATTGGCTCGAATTCGTCACTGTCCTGTCAATCTGACTGCTCAAGGAATTCGCCAACTCTGACTCATTCTAAGTTCAACCAAGTCTCTTGTTTCTAAACACCTTGATACTGAAAATTCTTGGAACCATTTTGTCGACTTCATCGCAACTATCGAAGCTAGGGTCTCACATCTACTGCACAATCTTCAACATCAACTCTTGCTAGCTTTAATTCTTTCTGCTCGTCGTTCTTGATCCTCAGTACAATATTCGGTCTCTGACACTAACATGCTTGTCCCTTCACTATTCTTTAGTATTTATACCTCCGTACTCACTCTTGCAGCTGCTCTGCCAAGTCTACCTTTCCTAACAAAATCCAAAATAACTTATTTCCTGCTACGTATATCTGTACATTGAAATCCGATGCTCCTCGTGTCGATAAAATCTGCAAAGATCTTCTTTGTCGGGCGATCAAGTAGAGATTCTTCCTGTAGTCAACTCCTTCATTCATTGCTGAAATCCTACTCCAAAAGTTTCTAACCACACAATGACACATCCTGCTGGGTCTACTCCACCACATGGCTGCACTTGTTGAAAATCCTAAAATAATTCTTCGACAAGCCTCATCAATTTCTAGGAATCTCTAATTCTGAACATCTCCTTGGAGCTCTACTAATTGAAAACTTGTCTCTAAACATCTGCACTGTTCCTGTACAACTGCCAATGTCGGTCCAAGAGAATGAAGTTTTTGACTCACTCGGATGTACCGTGACTCTATCTCTGTCGGAAAACACTGCACCTAGTGTCATTCTTCTCCAGGTCTTCCAACCGGCCTCGTCCGTAGGCTATGATTCTCCTGTTGTATCTGTACTCTGCTCAAACTGATATTCCAAAAGTCTGTAAAGTTTGCAATATATCCTCTATCATAAAATTAGGCAACAATCCATTCTGTACACAGCTCTCTACACCACAGCTGAAAGTCTTCTTCCTATCATTTAACCACACACTGATGCATCCTGTTTAGTCGACTTCACCATCATTCTGGAATTATTAAAAATCTTCTAGCACTTCTCTGCCAAGAGTTCATCAAATTCGAGAAATTTCTTGCTTTTGGTATCCACTTGAATCTCTATCAACTGAAAATCACCTCAAACTTCCTGAAATCCACCATTTGTCTAGTTTATGTAGTCTTTTGGTTTAGGAAAATATTCCAGATTTATCCAAAATCCACACTTACTTGCCTGACGCACCATCTAACGGTACACGATCAACTGAAATTGGGTCTCAATATGCTATTCACATTCCTTGCTGACTACCAACTGCTCACAAATTCCTTCGCTAGCTCCATCTGTGACATCAAAAAGCTGAAAATTCTGCCAAAGTCCTCCGGAATCCACATGCTAAAACCACAAAAGTCTAACTCTCTGGCGCGAAAACAAGAAAAAGGCATTGAATGTGGGTGCGGAGACATTAAATCCTCCCCTACTAGAAAAGAATTTGGTCCCCCAAATTCCCTAGCAAGAACAAAAAGGGAAGAGACAAGAAGGGTCTCCCCCACTAGAAAGAAAACAAATCCGAACCAAAACAGAAAGGCATCTCGCCAAAACAAGACGACAAATCTAACGGTTTCCTCATCACACGTCTTAAAGTTCCTAGAGTGTTTTATTTCCTAGAAACTTGCCCGCTCTGATACCAGTCTGTCACAACCCCAAACCCGGGGTCTGTGAATTGAGAGTTATGTTTCTCCCAAGATCCGCGTGTGTGAGGATTACAAATTCATTCCAACATCCTCTGAATATTTAGCGGAAGCTTTCGTGGTGTTGCAACTTGGAGTCTGTGGCCATTGGATTCCGCACCGCACTTGACCCAAGCATATACTCATCTTATCAATGATCCATCTCAGACTAGAATAAAAGATCACAATAAAAGTACAGAGAAGACAGTAACAGGGTATTACATTCCCATATATGTTCAAGTTACAAATGACAATGTGTATTAATTACAATCCCAAGAAAAAGCTAATAGTAGCTATACAAGAAAACAAGCTAATGATCACTACCCCAAATGTGACGTAATACTGATGTCAAGCTCAATGTCTACATGACATAGCCGACAAACAACCTGAAAGCTCGTGGCTCCACAGCCAACACGTGCACTCATCTCGGGTGAAGAAGTCTGGACCTGAGTACCAAAGTAGTAGGTCAGACATGACGGTTTGGCAGGTGGGTGAAAAGATATAACAATATACTGATCGATAAAACATGCAATAAATCATGTTGTCTGATCAAAATTGTACATAATTACAAATGTATAGGAAATCATGAATATCTGACAATACTCATATAAAATGGGTATGAAACATAAACATTTGACAAAACATATATTCCTTTAAAGCATGTATAAAACATGAACATTTCACAAATCGGGAACTCATTTAAAACATCTATAAATAATGAACATTTACTAAGAGAATGCATGATCAATATAAAACAGTACGGGTATCAAGGATCAGGAACTATTAAGATGGCAACCACACAAAGCTAAGTCCTCTATCACCGAAGTGATAGAGCAAGCATATCAAGGCGTTGACCTCAGTCACCGAAGTGAGGAGGAACAACGAAATACATATACATATATACTATATACAAGACATGACCACGCTAGCAAGCCGGGCATCAGGAACCACAGTAGCAATCTGCGGTATCAGGACATGACCACGGTTAAATAAACCGGGCATCAGGATCCAAACTGCAGTTGGCGGGACAAGAGGGGGATCTCCAAGTCAGTAGATCAGACCGACAAGGTCATCCAAGCTTAGTGGTGCCGACTCATAGGTTATATGCAAGTAAACAAAACAAGTACATGTATGCATGTTCTCTTTTTGGCTCATGGGCTCGCACTACAATGCTCTGGCCCCATATTGCCTCAAGGTTTTGGCTTATGAGTCATATACAAGAAATCAGGTCAAATAAATACATATGACGGGACGGGATGCTCATAAGCACAAAAGTACATCTGTATAGGTCAGGTATGTATGGGCTAGCAACAATGCTACAACATGAATTTCAATACCTTCGGGGCAAGTCTAGCCATATAACACGAGATTGAAAGTGTACAAGCGAAAATCGAATTTAAATAAGACATAATGGATTCATATACATTCTCCGGGCCAAGTGTTGAAAGTCCAAGATTTGAATCAATGTAAATAGGGTTCCGTATGTCGAATTTGATATGCATTTGGTACTCTTTAAGAATTGATAACATGCCGGGACCTTATATACATTGACAAGTCTATAAGACCTAAACAACAACATGATAAAGGGATTTCTTCTTCAATATAGTTCCACACTTTCTTTAAAAGAAATCTTTCAGAATTGTAATTTCGGACAACCCTCGGTTAGCAATATTTCACAAATGAGCCCAACCTCTTCATCCCATTCACATTCAACCATAAGAAATCCATAATATAAAATCAATTAGGACTTATACATTCAAGATGTCATTTTCAATTGTGGCGAACCACTCAAGTCCATTTCAAATCGATTTACAAAAAGAGCGTATAACTTTTGTAACATGGAATGGAATAGTGTACGTGATTCAATGGCCTACCAAGGGGAGTCTCAATGCATACTTAATATCTAAAGGTTGATTTATAATAATGAGTTTGGCACCAATGAAAATCCACAACACTTAAGATTATAAAGTATGCTTTAAGACTCATAAGAATTCTTGGGTAAAATCCCATGTCAAAACTTTCTTTCATGTTTCCATTCAATTGGTATAAATATTTACTTTCATTACCAATCCTTGATCACTAAGATAAGTATACCATTGGATTCCTCGCTTCAAGATCTTTCCAACGGTATATAGAACGTCTAATTCCGACATGGGAATCAATAGTTATGGGCGTTTCAAAGTGGCCCAGAAAACACCGCTCGTGCGGGCCAGACTGCTGCCTGGGCCAGTTTCAAGTGCAGAAATTTGCACTTTTTGTGCTTTTTTTATTCTCTTCTCCCCCAATCCCTTCTATTTGCATTCTTATACAATTTGGGCTTTCTCCTAGCCTTAACAAACTCCATTAAGACATCATACACTAAATCATTCCATTATTTCCATGAATTTTTAACAATGACAAAACATTAACATTCACTAAAATCACTAAAATTCTGAAATACATATAACCAATCCAAAGACAACTAATTGCTAAATAAAATCCATATAGTTGAAACATCAACTTAGAGAAACAATAGACATAAATCATCTCTTGAACATTTCAATGAAAAATCAATAATAAAAGCTAATCATTTGCATAAAAACATGATTAATGAAAATAAATCATTTCATCCACTTGCCTTAGGTCTCCTAACAAGCAATCCAAGCTCTAAACCAACTTTCCAAGCCAAGATCCAAGCTACAAGCAAAACCCCCAAAAATAAAACCCTAAAATGGCAAAACCAAACCAAATAAAAAGAAAAATTTCTAATAATCAAAACAAAGCTTCTCAAAGGGTAGGAGAATACAAATCCAAAAGATTACAAGGATCCCTTACTTGGAAGTTCTTCAAAAAGCAAGAGGTTGCTCAAATGAAATCTTGAAAAGCTTGGTTTTCCTCAAAAATAACATCAATGGATAGCTCTTGAGATGATGATGAAGATGGTAGAGTCAAATCTTGGTTTAGTAATGATTTGGTGAAGCTTGATGAGGAAGAGAGCAAGAAGAAGATGGAGAAATAGGTGGCTGCTGGGATTCTTCTTCTCCAATGGTGATTAGGGCAATGAGAAGAGAAAGAGAAGAGAAGGGCTCCATATATAGCAAAGAGGAGATGGGTCCCACAACTTAAAACATTTGTCGGGCTAAAAACATGTATTTCGGGACCTCAAATGGATTCGACGAAGAAGACAAAGTTGATCAACGAAATTTCTAGTTTCCAAAAAGTATATATTTTGCGGGTTTTGGTGACATTGAAAATCGTGTCCAGATTTTGGGTGAAAAGACTGTTTTGCCCTCAAATTGAGAAAAGTCGGGTTTAGGAGTTTCAAACGAGGACGGGTCCAACATGAAAGTTGTAGGGATTAACAATATAAGTTAAATGGGATGAAAACACAATTTTTTGAAAATCAAAATAAATCCCAAGTTCACACAAAATCTCAATAAGAACCCCCAAAGGGTCCCACAAGTTAAGAAGGTTCCCAAAACTTTTCAAAACCAATGAAAATGGTAGTTAAACTAAGAAAGTTAAAGAAACAACCACTAAAACCACTGAGAAAACTAAATCACGATTAAAACCACACTAAACTAGGAAATTAGGGGTCGGGTTCTCACAGGATCTCTCCAAGCTACAACCATTTTCAAGCTAGAGTTCACCTCTCTTCTCTTTATCTTCTTCCTCTCTACAAGATAAGATAACCTCCATTCCTCAGCTCGATTTTCTTATAGATCCTCTTCTTCTCCTTGGAATTCTCCTCTCTTATGCATTTCTCCTAGGGATTTGGGTGTCGGAGTTGTAGATCTATAGAGATCCGAATTTTAGAGATTGTTGTGAAAATTGGAGAGCTTAGGAGCTCTGAATTGCGAATTTGATCTTGGATCTTGAAGATCAAGTGAGGATACCTTATTTTGGACCAAAAGGTAAGTACAATATACTCATTTAGCATAGAATGCACGTTTTTTTTTCTTGAATTCCGTAGTTTTTATTCTGTTGATTTATTGATGCTAGATCTCTCTCTTTTGACCTTGTTTTATGGATTTTGGCCATTGATGGATGGGATCTCCCATTTAGAAGATCGATGGCCCATGGATGATGAGATTGTGATGGTTGAAGGGGTTTTCAGGTTTGCTTTTGGTTTTGTGGAGACTGGAGACGGGATTAGAGGGTTTTGATGTAAATTTGGATGAATTAGAGAAGTTGAAAAAAATATGAAAATCTAAACTTCGTGTGTACTCGGTTGACTGCCCATGCAGGATGTCAACCGAATACACTATGGAGTCCATATAACTTGAGAGCCAGTCTATCAACCTGTTATAGAAAATTCAGTGTAGTCGGTCGACCGTCCTGGGCAGATGTTGACTGGGTACACTACACAGAGTTAAATGACTGACAGACTAGGTCCCAAATACTTCTGTGTAGTCGATTGACTGGCCATGCAGCAGGATGACCGGCCCCACTACAACTCCAGGTCTGAGACTTGCCTGCCAGGTTTCTGTTCCTCAACCTCCTATCTTCCTGGTTGACCAAGGTACCCAAGTGGTTGATTGGGCATACAACCATCTAAGACTGACCTAATAGACAGATCATGGTCCCTTCAGTGCATTCGGTCGACCGCCCATGTAGGATGTCGACCGCATACAATGCAGATAGCACATTTTAGATTCTATATTCTTTGTGATGTGGTTGATGTAGGCCCATTGACCTTCCACATGGAACTCCCTTAATGTGCCAAACATGAGCCAAGGACTGGGCTTAACCTTGACCCATGTGGCTACCCAAAGTAGGGTATAATGCTATGAAAGGGAATCCAATTTGGTCCTTAAAAGTGGTCTTAGATGTCCGTAAATTCAGAGCACCAAATACACTCCTCTTAGCATCTGAGGTTTCCTTTAATGATGGAATTAGGTGACGTGTGATCTTGGACCTGAAAGGGGGCATTGACCTAGGTGGACTTTGTTATTTCCTTCCTTTGATTGATATCTCTGATATATGATTAGATGCACTTTTGTTTACTGTTCACTCTTATCTTTATCGTTGCTACACATGATTAATAAATGGAAAATAGATGATACTTATCTAGAGTTTTCTAGAGGTGACCTGGTATGTCTATGGAGAACACCTTACCCATGTCTGTGGCTAGGCGGGTTATTCTATGGCCTAAGAAATGATTAGATGAGAAAACCTTGGAGTAGATTGATGTATTACTTGTTCTAGGAACCCATTTAGGGGTGGGACATGAAATGAACCAACATGTCTGGTTGTAAGTATGAAAATGAAACGCTATGGAAATGAATGATGACCTTGACGATGGATCATGGATATGGATTATGGATTATATTATTGACTCGACTATGATACTGGACCATGTAAGCACATGTGATGACCTTGCTCAAGCAAGGATAGCATAGCCAGACACAGGCCTATTTTATGGCTCTTTATAGTTGGCATAAAACATTCACTCGGTTGATTTGAGCTTAGCCTTGGCATTGATCCTTGGTAAGATCTAGTTTTATATAGTGGCGATCATGATCAGTAATAGAAGTGGATGTACTCCACTGGGGTATCACACGACACTGCATGATACTCTTATACGGCTTGCAGACTCCGGAAATTATGTTTTAGCTGGGCTATGATCACATGCATTCCCCGCCTGCAACTTAAAGGTAGTACAGGAGGAACGCGGCATAATATCCCGTGGTGCAAGCCTGTGTGAATGTGTCTTATATCATAGACGGTTATTTAGCATGCTTACTTTATATTGGTCCTTATTAGTATACATTGTGCACGATTGCCTAATATAGTACCTTTTTAACTCAATTAATTAAATAATTATCTTTATTTCCTTTTGATGCATCTATACTATGTTACTTGTATATTGTGCCACCAGGTCCTTTGGGTCTGGCCCATCATATTTGGTATTTAGGTATCATTGCAGCGCCCATCCCCTAGGGTGAGGCTCTTCTCAAGTCGTTGTTAGTGGATTAGTACAGGTGGGGCCTGATTGACCCAGCGGTGGCACCGGAGGACAGAGAGCCTACAGTGGGCCTTGAGTGATATCTATTTTTGGGTTTGAGTGACCCTTGTGGTGAGGTTGTGGGCCTTTGTTTTTGATATGTACATATTATATTCTCCACTTTAAGATCTAGTTAAGACTTATACTCTACTTAGACTTGACATGTGGATGATGACCTTATATTAGCTTTCGCTTATATCGATATTGCTTCCGTTATTTTCTATTTGCTTCTGCACTTAACTGTTGATTTAATATTATTAAAAAAGTTTTAAATTGGATCTCAGTGTGGGCCTATGATCTTGGAAGTTCCTAGCTAATTCAAAAAGTAGGGTGCCAAATCTGGGTACCTCGGTGGTAAACTCGGGATCCATAATTGGGGTGTTACAGTTTCACATAAATGTCCCAGTTTAATTTCAAGAAAAACCATTACATGAGTGTTTCTTTGAAAAATAACATGATCTTTGTGAAATCCAAAGAAGGCCTAGATCTTGGACTCATGATATGAGGCGTGATAAAATTGAAACACGAACAAAACCCTTATCATAGAAAAAAAATGCAGCCTCTGTACAACATAAGGGAAAGGTGGACATACCTTCTATGATTGTTTTTTTAACTTCGATGCCAAAGATCGTTTCTATAGAACTGTTGAGAAAAAGATATATTTGTCTTTATAAAGAGAAGTTGTATGAAAGGTTTTGGGGAAGGAAGGGAAAGAGAGGAAGGAAAGAAGAAACAAAGGGAGGGAAATAAGGTACGTTTGGTGCCATCACTCCATTGCAATATCCATTTCGAGCCATCACTCCATGGTATGGCTACTTGCGTTCCGCAAAAACAAAAAAGCCTCTTATCCAAAATAAATTTGCCGCTCGTATGCTTCATACGAAAGCACCATTTTAGCTTATTCTTCTTTTAAAGTCCCTTTAAAAGAATGTTCACTCAACATGAAATTCTTAACTTTTGGGCTTTAAAAAATCAAAAGCCCAAAAAGTTATTTTACTCAGTCAAACAAAAGACACCCTTAGTCATACTATAATTACCAACTCTGCGGCAGGTAGAATATTGCTGCAATTTAATCTGATTGAAGCCTTGGGACCTTGAAAGGATTGACTTAGTCATACATTGGTTTCACCAACTCCTGCAAAAGAAAGACCCAAGAGATTAGTCTCATGCTCTATCTGATTGAAATCTAAATAACTAGAGATGGAATAGGTAGCAACACTGATGGGTTGAATGGGTTAGGATGCTTCAAATCCAACAAGTCTCAGCCCATGTGTCACGTCCCCAAAAATAAGAATTGGAGAAAAATGTGAAAAATTAAATCAAATTCAAATTCCGGTGTTTAATACAACACAAGCTTCCAAAAATGGACCCACAAAATTCCACAAACCTTGGTGAGCCAATATAAATGCAATGGAAGCTTTATTTAATTGGTATTCAAAGTTCATAAATAAGATCCAACACAAAAATCAAATAAACATTAATAGTTAAAGTTAAAGAATAAATAAAACAATTACTAAGGAAAAGTTTATCATTAAAAGAAAGTTCATCTAAAGAAGTTCTAAGATGACGTTCTCTCTTATGCTGGCTCAGACGGCTCCAAAGCCATCTCCGGCATTCCACTCCGGTTCATTAGTTGGCTCAAACGTTTGGAACATTTGATCCTCCTCCGCCTCCTCGGTAGAGTAGGGCTCGGTACCTATGCACCCAATATCACAAAGTAAATAGTAAGAACATGATCATAATTCGAAATTCAATACGTTAATGAGTTGAGTAAAGACAAGTGAGATCATATAGAAGTAATGACAAGAAAGAACGTATAACATAAATCCAATTAAAGTAAAAGGTGCAATAAGATTCAAACGAAGACAAGTGTCCCCGTTGTGGGTGGTCAGCCCTAATAAATCAGGAGAGCCCGTCCATAACGTCGGTGGTAATAAACCGATCAACAGATCAGGATAATCTGTTCACATTCAAAGCGGATTATGAGTGATCTGGTTACATCGGTGATCAACTGTCCATATTCAATCTGCAGTTGTCCATAAATGACCCACATAAACATAAGCATATAAGCATAATAGACCCGAATAATAAAGCTCCGATATAAGAGTCCTAAGTCAAAGTGAAGTGCTGGCCATTCCACATTCCATATCATAATTGAATCATCATACATAATTTGCCAAGCCACTTCATGGTCCATAAACACATATAGGGTATGCATCTACACGAGTACATAGCCTAAACCAAGATATGCATGCGAAGGTCAAGACATAATTATAAACCAACCTAAGGTTAGACGTATATACATATACCCATCAACACACAATAATAATGCTAGTAAGCTAGGGACGTTACATCTCTAGAAATTCATGATGCATAGATCCAATGAAGGATTTCCAATATAGATGTATTGACCATTTCTCGATAGAGTTCATTAAAATCATAATGGGTATTTGAATCCTACGTCCATAAGATTCCATATGGCCAAAGACGCTTCTTATGTCATGTTCAAAGTTATAATTTAAGGTTATTAAATCCATATGAAGTCTCATACACGATACCATAAATCCCAAAATGATATCGACCCAAAACAGTGGAAAAGAAACCATAAATGACACCAGTACACTAAACGTTCAAACATATAGGACCAACGTTCGAATGCTCAAGGTTTCGCGCTTAGGAGCGAGAAAGTCAAACGTTCTAACGTTCATGTGGCACGTTCGAATGTTTGATGCTTCTGCCCCTTTGGCCTAGACGAGTCTGAACTCGAATGTTCGAACGCATGAATGGAACGTTCGACGTCCCTGCCATTTGGCTTAGACATCCATGGATTCACATGTTTGAACGTTCAAAGGCAACGTTTGAATGTGTGACGTCCAGAATGTTGGCCGAGTTCATACAATCACAGAAATTTGGGGTTTTTCCCCTTTTCATCCATTTTTCTGCCTTCACCAGAACAGAATTTCAATCCAACCAAAGTACATACGAATCACATTTATTAAAAAAGGAATCTACATTTCCATTCCTAAATCACCAATTAACCCAAACATCATTAAAAAAATCCCTAATCTACCATTATCATTTTAAAAAAGGGTAATTAAACAAACCTATATGCATTAGATAGGAATCAAAGATCAAAACACATATTCAATATCAAATCATGATACTTACGTTTCACTAAGGTTTCAAGAAAATGCCACATATCCTAACCAAAAAGCCAAACCGAGATTACCGAGGCGCTCGATCACAATCCTAACACCAATCTGACATAGAAGATGGGATTAGAATGTTTAGATGAATAGATCCATTGTATTCTTACCCAAAACCTAACATTGGAAATATTAAGATGTAACCTAAAAGTACAGATCTACTCCTAATAAATTGAAGAGATGGTTACCTGAGATAAGAAAGTTGAACCAAAAATGATGGTAGCCTCTGATCTTGATTATGATGGTTGGATCCTAAAGTTGCAAAGGCCTGGGAAGTTGAAAGACGAAGAGGATGAACCAGGAAAATGGAAGGAGTTGCAGAAGAAAGTGGGGAGAGATAAGACGTGCGTTCATAATAAAAGGGATTAGGTTAAGAGAACGAACATTCATTGGGCTTAAGTCATTGGATCAAACTGCGGGTCAGGTCATCTGCCCATTAACCCAACTCACCAATCTACACATCTAATCTAATGTGTGTCTCACTTAATCCTAGCCACTTAAATAATTACAATAAATTTAATTAAAATAATAGTTTTATTCTAATTAAAATATAATAAATATATAATAGTGGAACCAGGATCTTACATTCTCCCCCCCTTAGGACATTTGGTCCTCCAAATAAAACAATCCCTCTAGAAAAAGAAACGGATACAACTTCTTCACTTGGTCCCGAAGTTCCCAAGTGGCTTCTTGTGGACTATGATGCTCCCACTGGACTTTCACCATATGTATTGTCCGAGTCCTGATAACTTGTTCCTTCGTGCCGATAATCTGAGAAGGTCACTCAACATAGGTAACATCTAGCTGTAATTCCAATGCCTCATACCTCAACACATGCGATGGGTCTGTGATATACTTTTTCAACATCGAGACATTAAAAAGATTATGCACCGCTGACAATTCTACTGGTAAAGCCAATCTATTGGTAACTTATCCAATCCTTTCTAAGATCTCAAATGGGCGATATATCTTCGAGATAACTTCCCTTTCTGCCCAAATCTCAATGTTCCTCGCAATGGTGAAACCTTTAGAAACACATGCTTTCCCATCTCGAATTGAAGGTCACTTCTCTTCATGTCTGCGTAGCTTTTCTACCGACTTCTAGCAATTTTCAACCAATCATGGATTTGCTACACTTGCTCACTAGTATCACTAACAATAGACGGGCCATGAAAACTCCTAACACCTATCTCCTCCCAACAAATTGGTGTCCTACATCTACGGCCATACATCGCTTCAAATGATGTCATGCCGATACTAGAGTGATAACTATTATTGTATGCAAACTTGCATAATGGGAGACTTTTCCGCCAGTCCTTCCCAAAATCAAGGACGCAAGCTTGCAACATATCCTTTAGTGTTTGATTAGTCCTTTCAGTCTGACCTTCGGTTTGAGGAAGATACACTATATTGAAATTCAACGTCATGCCCAGAGCTTCCTGAAGTTCCATCCAAAATCTGCCCAAAAATCTAGGATCTCTGTTTGAAACAATCGATAGGGGAACACCATGAATTGTGACAACCTTCTCCATATACATTCGAACTAATTCATCTCGATGTGTCTTCATGCTCATTGGTAAGAAATGTGCCACCTTTGTCAATCTATCAACTATCACCCATATACTATCCCAGTTATGAATCGATGGCAACCCGGAAATAAAATTCATCGTTGTGTTCCCATTTCCAATTGGGCACTTCCAATTGTTTTAAAAGTCCTGGAGGTTGCTTCTTTTCTGCCTTTACTTGCTGACACACCAAGCATCTTATTGTAAATCCTGCTACTTCCTTCTTCATATTATCCCACCAGTAATGATTACACATGTTTTGATACATCTTTGTACTACCTGGATGAATAGTATAATAGGAATGATGAGCCTCCGTCATAATCTCGTTCTTCAATTCTTCTATGTTTGGCACACATAATCGGTCTTGAAAATACAACACACCCTCCAACAATCTGAAATCCGGTCTGCTATCAATCTGTTCAATCACTCGAGTTAGTTCTGGATCCTCTGACTGCTTGGTTTTGATCCTGTTTAAGATATCTGGTTCCCAAACAAACATGTTCGCCAACATCACCTTGTCATCAATTGGTTGTAAAGTCACTCCCAAATCGAGGAAACTTTCTACCCAAGACCATTCTGCTCTCAAACATGCATTAGTTGCTGCTCTTCGAATCAATGCATCAGCCACTACGTTGGCTTTCTTGGGATGATATTTGATCGGAAAGTCAAAATCCTTCATGTATTCCATCCACCGGGTTTGTCTCATGTTCAATTTAGGTTGAGTAAACAAATATTGAAGACTTTTATGGTCTGAATGAATTTCAAACTCCTCACCGTACAAGTAATGATGCCACATCTTCAATGCCATGACTATTGCTGCAAGTTCTAAATCATGAGTGGCATACTTTTTCTCATGTTCTTTCAACTGTCTAGAGCCATAAGCCACTACCTGCCCATCCTGCATAAGCGCATAACCCAATTCAACTTTCGAAGCATCAGTATAAATGACAAATCTACCATTCTCTGTAGGCAATGTGAGTACTGGAGTTGAAATCAATCTATTCTTTAACTCTTGAAAACTTGCTTTACACTCGTCAGTCCATATGAAAGGTGTATCTTTCCGCGTTAATCTTGTCAATTGTGTAGCAATGGATGAAAATCCTCTCACAAATCTCCTGTAGTAACCTGCTAAACCCAAGAAAGTACGAATCTCTATTTAATGACATGGGTCTCTGCCACTTGACTACTGCCTCAATCTTTCCTGGATCTACCGCCAATCCCTCTTTGTTGATGATGTGACCCAAGAAAGTAACTCGCTCAAGCCAAAATTCGCACTTACTCAACTTGGCATAGAGTTGATGATTATAAAGTCTGCAATGCTGACCTCAAATGTTGCTTGTGATCCTCTCGAGACCGAGAATACACTAAAACGTCGTCTATGAAAACAATGATGAATTGGTCGAGAAATGGAGCAAATATCTTATTCATCAAGGCCATAAATACTCCTGGAGCATTAGTTAACCCAAACGGCATTACCAAAAACTCATAATGGCCATATCTCATTTTGAATGCTGTATTCTGAATATCTTGATCTCGAACTCTGAGCTAGTAATATCCAGATCTCAACTCTATCTTTAAGAAATATTCGGCTCCCTGAAGTTGATCAAGTAATTCATCGATCCTTGGGAGAGGGTATTTGTTCTTGATCATGACCTGATTGAGTTGTCTATAATCTATGCACATTCTCATGGAGCCATCCTTCTTCTTCACAAATAGGACTGGTGCACCCCAAGATGATACACTTGGTCTCACAAATCCCTTGTCCAACAAATTCAACAGTATCCAAATGCTATGACAACTTGATGGTTTTATTAAAACAGTCCATCACTGCTCGATAGGTCACTAGCCAATCCATACCAAGTGTGACATCAAAATCTTTCATTGTTAGAAGTATCAAATTTGCAGGTAAAATGAAATCTCCAACCTGAATTCGAGTACTTGGAAAATATTGATGGCAACGAACCTGCTTGCCCATTGGAGTACCAACTACTAAAGCGACATCTAATCTCACTACATTCTCATTGATATGTCTAGTAAAATCATGGGAAACAAAGGAATGAGTAGAACCAAGGTCAAATATGGCCTTAGCTTCTACCTCTGAGATTATAACAATACCTTCCACAACCTCTGTAGAAGCATCTGCATCCTCATGAGTAACCACATATACCATGCCCATTTGCTGCGCTTGGTTCTGCTGCCATTGCACTGGCCTCAGTGATCTTGGTTGACCCACTGGTTGTTGTGGCCTATGTTGCTGGAATTGCCTCTACTATCCCTGAGCTGGCCTCTGTTGTCTTTGAGCTTGCCTCTGTTGCTGTGGTACTGTACCCCTATATTGCTGTTATTGAGGAGCTGCTGCTCGGCATATCTACTGCTGTGGGGCCCTATAAATCTGTTGTGGTCCCTGCAGAGGTGCTGTTCTCCATGCCTGATGCGATGGAGCAAGAGGGGCTGGTACCCGAGATGCTGGCAACTGACTACCACCATTGGGACAATCACGAACTCAATGTTTGAACTGTCCACAATGAAAACATGCTCCAGTCTCCTTGTAGCACTGCTCAGTAGGATGATTCTTCCCACATTATCCACATAGTTGTCTCTGACCAACCGAGGATTGACCTTGAAACTTCAGTTTCTTCGGGTTGCATTGGCTAGAAGATTGCCTCAACTGATGCTGCTGAAATTTGACTTACTGTTCTGTTGACTTCTTCTTTAGTGCACCTTCAGCCTAATATGCACCCTTTATAGTCTCCTTGAATGTCGGACGTTGATTGTCTCCAATCATCATATAGATATCAGCTGATAGCCTATCGTGAAAGCTCCTGATTTTCTCCTTTTCAGGACCTACTAGTGTAGGAGCATACTTAGCCAATCTGGTGAACTGCTGCTCATATTGCTGCATTGACATGTCACCTTGTACCAAGTTCTAAAAATCTCTCTTCCATTGATCCTTAACATATTTGGGAATAAATTTATCCATGAACTCCTTGCTAAATGTTTCCCATGCATTCTCTTCAACCACTACCTTTTCTTGCACTACCGCTTTCACAAAGTTCCACCACCGGAGAGCTATCCCTCTAAACATGTAGGCTGCTAAGTTAACTCGATGGTTCTGAGTACAGTGGAAAACTGCAAAGATTTGCTGAAGCTACTCTATGAAATCATCTGTTGCCACTGGATCTTCTGATCCGTGAAACTCAGGAGGAACCGTCTTCCTAAATTTCTCATAGAGGTCATTTTGATCTACTTCCCTTGGAGGCATGATCACTTGAATTTGCTAGGTTGCTCTGTTAGTTAATGCTCTGATTTGAGCTTGAATTGTTGCTCTGTCTTGATTTGCATGTGCTCTCTCAACAGCTCTTTCTTCTCTTTCTTGTTGCTTCTCTACAGCTCTTTCTGCCTCAACTGCTCTTTGTTATTCATTCTGAGTGGTCTGAGCTTGCAACAGCTGATTGAAACAGCCATCTGGATTGCCCGAACCATTACCAGGTTCTTTGTCCTGAGATTTGGTCGTACGCTGTACTATGACCTCTAATAAAATAACGATGGGTTAGATCCTATCGAACAAGCTAACAAACAATTCTATAGACGTTACAATTAGCACTTTAAAGTCTGTCTAACGGAAATAGAAATCCTCACCATGTCCTATTGTTTCTATCCATTTTTAATATCTGAGAATCATGCTAGGCTTTGATACCAATTGTCACGTCCCAAAAAATAAGAATTTGGGGAAAACGTGAAAAATTAAATCAAATTCAAATTCTTGTGTTTAACACAACACAAGATTCCAAAAGTGGACCGACAAAATTCCACAAACCGTGGTGAGTCAAAATAAATTTCATTAAATGCAACGGAAGCATTATTCATTTGGTTTTCAAAGTTCATAAATAAGATCCAACACGAAAATCAAATAAACATTAATAGTTAAAGTTGAAGAATAAATAAATAATTACTATGGAAAAGTTTATCATTAAAAGAAAGTTCATCTAAAGAAGTTCTAAGATGACGTTCTCTCTCATGTTGGCTTAGACGGCTCCAAAGCCATCTCCGGCATTCCACTCGGTTTCGTTAGTTGGCTCAAATGTTTGTATTGGAAGTAGGTGGGCCTCGTAGATAGATTTTCAAAACTTTTGACCCACTTGACTCAGGGATCAAGTATCCATAAGGCCAAAAACCCAATTCAGGATGCATAACCCTCAATCTCATGATCTTGTACAGTAAGTAAAACTATCTAAAAGATAGAACAGAAGCGAACAAACATCCAGTAAAACCTACAACATACAAGTAAGTAGATTATACCTTTGGAGCTCGGTTGCGCTCTGATGGAGAAGTTGATGACTTTCGTTGATGTAGAACTTTTCCACAAACTAAGATCAGAATCTCCAACACCTCTTAGCCTTCCACACTATGACCCGAATCGGATTTCTCTTCTCAAGAAGATTGGTGGAATCTCCAAGAGAAAACCCAACTCGAAACCCTAAGGAACTAGAAGAGGAAGAGAGAAGAAAGCAGTGCAACTATTGCACAAAAGGGTGGACGTTTTTTACTCTAATATGATGGACGTCCAAGAGGGGTGGATTCCCTTATATAATCTCCCAGGTCTCCTCTTTTCTTAATTGAAATAGAAGTCTTACTTCCACAATAATTAGTAAGTATACTATTACCACTATTGGCAGTCCTACTTCAAATAGAAATAGTAACTTTCTAATTCCTTCCTTTTAGAGTACGAATAGGATTAGTATCTTTCAATAACTTGAGCTAGCGTGGGGACCACTAAGAATTCCATAGAAAGCTGGCTCCAACTGGGACACGCGACCCCACATCTCATGTGCAATCCAGGCCCACAATTAATTGTAAGTAACACCACTATATAAATGCAATTGCACTCCAGTCTTAGGAACAAATTACAATGAAGACCCTAAACTTCCCAATTACCACAAGTAGGCCCCTCTATCAATATCCATGGATCAATTTGGAATAAATCTGTCTCTTCCAATCTTAGTTCCACATCTTATTATCCTTGAGCTACAATTAATCACCATGATCATCAGTACCATCCAATTAAATCTTAATTGAGATGGGTGCGCACTTACTAATTACAAATCCATTAATTGGCACAAGGGGATAATAGAGATAGATTCCATCTTGATCATTCAATGTTCCCACAGTCCTACTACCACATACCCAAGACACCGAGGTGTTGACCTATAGTTGGCCTCACTCATTGGTGACTCAAAGCAAATGAATAGATAAAAACTTGAGTTCATCAATGTCTCAGGATTGAGAGCCTATTGCTAGGGAATTATGAGAGCATACCTTATTATAGAGACTGAATTCCATAAGGTGCTTCTCATGGTCCTTCAATACATCCAACGTACCAGCACATTGATTCAGAATCTTCCATTCTGATGATCGAGACAAATCACACTATCTCATAGTGATCAAAGTGCTGCAACCTTATCAGATGAGATGCCCAGTCTCATCACTGGTTGTGAAGATCTTTTAAGTATAAGATTTGTGACATATATCTCCAGTGTGTGGATCTCATCTATACACATATATCACATCTAATATACTAATGAAACCCGATTCAACTCATGAACCATTATGTCATATGTATTGGTCATGTGCATAAAGTAATAAAATAACATTCATCTCATGAAAGTAAAGCATGATTTTATTGATAAATAAAGAAATTAATCAATTTAGCACATCAATTGATGGATTGAGTCCATACAATCTAACAGTTTGAAACGTTTGATCCTCCTCCGCCTCCTCGGTAAAGTAGGGCTCGGTACCTATGCACCCAATATTACAAAATAAACAGCAAGACCATGATCATAATTCGAAATTCAATATGTTAGCGAGTTGAGTAAAGACAAGTGAGATCATATAGAACTAATGACCAAGATAAGACAAGAAAGAACGTATAACATAAATCCAATTAAAGCAAAAGAAGCAATAAGATTCACACGAAGACTGATGGAACGCGCTCCTGCCGAGGGTGCTACCGAGGTCGGCGGACGTGGGAGTCCGTCGGGTCCAACCCTTTCGCGCCCGGGGGGCTGAAGCGTGCATCAACATTTCTTTGTGTGGGTGTGCCAGATTTTCTATTTTACTTGGAATTGCAAGTGGTAATCCGGAGATCAACCTTCGCAAGTAAAAAGGAAATCAACTTCTTTCAAGTTTTCCATTGCACAAATATTTAAGAAAAGAGACATTTTCTTGGTTTGCCGTGAAAGGCGATTTTGTTTGGCATTTATAACCGATTTTGGCGTTTATAGCCGATTTACAATTCTCATCAATAATGAAAGACAAGAGTTGTGATTTTTGTCTCTTTTAGAAAAATACAAACTACAATGAAAAGCAAGAAAAGGAGGATCTAACTTTTCAGGAGATTGTGGGGGACTCGTTCAGATTGACGGTCGCAAGCCATGTATGGGCTTCGCCATCATCCATGCAGATGAGAACAGAGGATGCTCTTGATTCGCTTGGCTTGGCTATAACCTCAGATTTTTAGAGGACAAAGACCAAGAGGAGGTCCTATGTCCAATAAAAAGCTAAGTAGACGGGCTGAAAAGCCACGTCTAAGCCATTGGAGGCAGCGGGAGAAGGCAAGGACCTTGGGGGGGAGTACCCCCCAAGGGACTTTTTGTCACCTTGTAGTGGTGCTTGATGTAGAATTTCTGCAGAATTTTCTCTCTTTCTCTAGACTCTGTCTGTCTGGAATTCGGGATTCTCTGTACCTTTTGATTTTCGATCTTCGGTTTTCCATTCGTCCTTTTCCGATCCCTTTCTTCTTGGAAAGCTCTCCTATTTATAGGCTCTTGGTAGCCATTAGGAGAGTTTATGGGCTTTAATGGCTTTAATGGGAGGAGTTACAAGATTTATTTCTTGATTTTGTAACTCCTTTTTCCTTGAATCTGATTGGCCGATGGAGATTAAGGGCTTTTAATCACCTTAATTACCATAATGGGAGGAGTTTCATGGCTTGAATGCCATGACTTAATTGATTTGTAACTCCTGGATGCTTGCTTCTGATTGGGCCGTCCAAAGAAATGAATTAATGACTGCAATAAAGCTAGTCAATTAACTGCATTAAATGGTCGCCGAGCAGTTGAAGAGTCGCGGGCCGCGCCGCGTCTTTTGGGATTCTTTTGGAGATGATCACCGATGGATCTACATGCTGATCGACATCGGATGACCGTGTAATTTTAGACATTGATAGCTAGCAGCGGGCCGGTGACATCTGTCTTGTCGATTTCTCGATCGGTCGGACAGAAAGAGCACTTTTTAGGTCAACCGGTCGGCGATCTTGGAGCGATCAATGATGATTTTATGCTTTTGACGGCGGATCTGAGATGTTGTCGGATATGAGTCAATTTCAAGCACTAAAAATCACATTTTCAGGAAACCACAGGGGCCAAAGTGCGCGAAACGCGAAAAGGGACGGAAAAACGGGTCATCGGCGAAAAATCCGGTGACCCGGACTTCCATGGTCGCGGGCTGCGACCCTGGGGGTTTTTCTCCCCTTTTTGGTCCGTTTTGCAGTATTTTTCGTCGCCGTTTTCTTCTGTATTTTTCCTGACATTTCTTCTCATTTATTGGCTTGATTTCCCTGTAGAAAACCTGATGAGAATCCTTGCTTTTTTAGAGTGCAAAGTTTCCAATTTTCCAGGAAAGCCGAAGACTTTGTCGCGCAGGGTTGCCGATTTTCCGTCAGAAGCTGAAACTGGGTCAAACGATGTCCGAATGACCTGAAATTTGAGGTGGAGCCTCCTGAGCAATAAATAAGACCAACCATAGGCTTTTGTTTGAGTTTTGAAGCCGTATGGGGTCCCGTCGCCAGTAGACTTGATTTTGCCGCGAGGGAGATGCCGCGCGTTGATGTGCGGTCAAACGATGTCCGATTGACCTGAAATTTGGCAGGGAACCTATTGGAGTCATTTTGAGATGATCCACAGGCTGTCTTAGAAACCATGGTCCCGGGGAGCTCCGCCGCCGAGAGGCCTGATTTGGCTTCCGAGAGTCAAAGTCTGATCAAATGTTGTCGAAATGACCTGAAACTTGACGTGTAGCCCTTTGTAAGTATTTTGAAGCTGCCCATGTGCTCTGTTTGATGAGTAATGGTTTCGGTGGTTTTCGCCGCCGAGAGGCTTGATCTAGCTGCTTGAGGGTTGATGTAGGGTCAAACGTTGTCGGTTTGACTTGGAACTTGGCATGGAGCCCTTTTGAGACATGCTGGAGTCATCCGTAGGCTCTGATCGAAGTTTTGACGTCTTCGATGATGTCGCCGCCGGGAGCGCCAATTTAGCTGTCGGAGAAGCGAAGTTAGGCCAAATGATTCTGAAATGGCCCGAAACTCCTTGTGTACTCCTCCATTGGCTGTCTTGAAGGATCTTGCAGTTTTTGTTTGATTCTGACAAGATTTGATTTTTTGGAAGCAGCATTGCCTATTTTGGTAGGCTGCGGCTTCATGTGGCTTGAAGAGGCAAAGTTACATTTTTAGTGCCAACAAATGCCCCCTCGAGGTACAACGACGAGTTGCTTAACCTTTGTAGGCGATGTGCCTCGAAGAGAATCTTGAAGGAGAGTCCCTGTCTTGACCAAGAGTCTTTGAGCATTTATTTATTTATTTTTTTTTTTTGTAGAGTGGCCTTTTGAGCTTCCGGGGGAATTTTATGGTAGTGAAAGGAATCACACACCATCTCAAGGCAAAGTTTTGAAGATGACATCAGGGATGTGGATTTGGGTTTTTGTTTTTGACATTGTGACCTAACAAGCTGTAAGTGGCAGGTTAGGGGGTCGGGTTTTGGTTTTGACCTTGTGACCTAACAAGCTGTATGTGGCAAGTTAGGGGACCAGGATTTGGTTTTTGGTCACTCTTTGGGACTGTGTGGGTCCATTGGAGTGGTTTGGATTTTTGTGGAATGTCAATTTCAAGATTTTGGCTCAATTTGGTATATGAGGCTGGATGGTTTGATTCTTTGGAAGCTCATGGGGCTTGGAATTTTTTTGTATGGTTCAATCAACTCAAAAGAGGCATGGAACCATTTTTGTATGCTCTTTTCTTTTTCTTTTTTTTTTGCTCTTAGTAAGAGGAATATTTTGACTAAAAGCCAATTTTAGTGCCTAGGTGGTCAAACCTGGCTCATATGGGCTAACCCATGGGACCTTAGGCTTTGGAGATGGCCTAGATCTCATATGGTGTCATATTTGTAAAGAATATCTAAAAATATCTCTTTCGTGTAGAGAATATCTAAAAATATCCTTACTTGGAGAGAATTCCTCAAGTTTTCTTTTTGTGGAAAGATTCTCTCAAAATATCTTTCTCTTTGGGAAAGTAGCTAAATTTTAGCACTTACCTCCTTTCTTTCTCTTTGTTTCCTCTTTTGGCTTGCTCTCTTCTATAAAAGCAAAGAGGGTTGGTGCTTTTGCTCCATTACTAAAAAATCTTCAAGAGTGCTCCTTAAGGCAAGAAGTGCTTTCTCTTCTTCAAGGATCTCCAAGCTTTTTTCTTCTTCTTCTCCATCAATGGCTTCAAGTAAGTTTTCTTCCTCGTCAAGAATCTCCATTGTAGAAGTAGTTTCTTCATCATTTTTTCTTCTTTTCTTTTCTTCTTCTTTCTTCTTCTCTTTCTTTTTTCTTTCCTTTTCTTTTCATGCACGTTTTTCCTTTTTTTTTTCGTGCTTCTCTTTTTTTCTTTCTCTTTTCTTTTTCTTTTTTTTTTTTTTTTTCTTTTCACAGTTTGCTCACTATGATAATGAGGCTATGCAATTTCAATATGTATGCATTTTTTTTGTTTGGTGCATCAAGATAGAAGGCTAGAGTCTCTAGGTCAAGCCAACACGATTTTTGACTTGGACAAAGTTTGATTGGTTTTGACCAAATTGGGTTGGAATTGGTCAAACTTTGGTCAAGGTTTTCCTAGCATCTAATGCATGATGATATATTTTTGATGCATGAGTTTTGGTAAATAGATTTGGAAGTATGATGATGCATACCTGAAAATCTTTTGCAAGTATCGGGATTTTGAGTTCGCAGCGATGTTGAGCTCTTTCTTGGTCTTGCTGGATTTTGAGGAAGTTTGCAACTTTTGGATTCTGAAGCTCGCAGCAATGTTGAGCTCTTTTCCAGATTTTGCGGAAGTTTGATGAGATTGGCTTGTTCTCGCAGCAATGTTGAGTTCGAGCCTTCTTTGAGAATTCTCCACTGACTATGAGCTCGCAGCGATGTTGAGCTCATCTTCAGGCTTCCTGTCTTTTTCGGAGTATTTTCCTTTTCTTTGGAATTGCCCCGGAACCATGTCAAGATTTTGCTAGAATTTTTGTAGCAAAATTCTGTCATTTTGATGTTGATTGATCTATTCTCTTCCATCTTTTGCAGGTAGTTCTTCCAGATCGAACAAGGGTAAAGGTCCTATTACTGAAGCACCTCGTCGATCTGCTAGATCTTCCAATGCGGCTGTTCAGCAGGCTTGGGAGAAAGAGGGAACTCTCATTTGCCAGGTTGAGGAAGCTGAAGGTAATGTCCGGAGGAAGACTCAGGAGCATGAGCAGTGGCAGGTCCTCTGGGAAGAACTTCCTCGTGCTGCAGATGGGTCACGGCATTCGGCCGCGTTTTATGGGGACATTTTGAAGGAGCGTGGCCTAAAGACTTTGGAAGTTAAGGCCAAGGGTCTGCTTGAGGAGTTGAACCTTTGGTTGAAGACCATGTAGGATTGAGCTCCTGAGTTGTAACAAACTCTTTTTCCTTTTTCTTTTTTTTGGTACCTCCATGTATAAACAATTTTGGTACTATATTTTATATCCCCTTCCTTTCACTTAAATCATTTTTTGATGAAAACAATTTTGAGCAAAAGTTTGATGGGAATGTTTGTTTTAAGGATTTGATCAAAAGGTTGTCATTTTGTGAAAATCTTTTGTCAAAGGGTTGTTTTGGGCATGAAAGCCAATTTTGTGGCTGAAAGCCTTGTTTTTGATGGTTTGAAGACCAAAATTTGGATGGCGAGAAAGCCTAATTTTGTGGCGTAAGAGCCAAATTTTGTTTTGCGGCATGGGAGCCAGAATTTTTGGATGGCGTGAAAGCCGAATTTTAGAATGGCATAGAAGTCGAATTTTGTTTTGTTTGTCTTGGCATTTATACCCGAATTTTGAGATGGCATGAGAGCCAAAAATTTTGTTTGTGGCATGAGAGCCGATTTTGAGATGGCATGAAAGCCGGATTTTTGTGGCATTTACAGCCAGTTTGGTAGCATTGATAGCCAATTTGTGGCATTTATAGCCAGTTTGGTGGCATTGATAGCTGGGTTGTTTGAAAGCCAAGTTTTGGTTTGTCGGCGTGAAAGCCAATTTTTTGTGGCATTGATAGCCGGTTTGTGGCATTTATAGCCGGTTTTGACATGAGAGTCGGGTTTTTTTTTGTGTGGCATTTATAGCCGATTTGGTGGATTGATAGCCGGTTTTGGCAAAAGAGCCAGGTTTTTGGTTTTCAAAAATGCAAGTATCGACTAAGAGTCGCCTCCCTGCTGAATGGTCTTGCAAGTATCGATGGAATGTCGCATCCTTGCTCATTCGGTTGCGAGTATCGATGGAATTTCGCCTCCTCGCGGATTTGGGTGCAAGTATCGATGGAATGTCGCATCCTTGCTTTTCAAAAATTTTGTTTTGCGGGTACTGACTTGATGTCATTTTCCCCTCGATTTTTGAAATTTGCGGTTTTTTCGAACCTTTGGGTTGTGGATATCAACTGATATGTTGCGTCTCCACGGTTTTACGTTTTTTCGAACCCCCTTTTTTTTTAAATTTGGGTTGTGGATATCAACCGATATGTTGCGTCTCCACAGTATTTTTTTGTTTGGGTTTGTAAGTATCGACGAAATGTCGCTTCCCTGCGAGTTTGGAAGTGTTGAACGTGGTTCGTATTCTTCCGATGGGTGCGAGTATCGACTAAGCGTCGCTTCCCCGTGGTTTTTTTTTTGAAAAACCATTTTTTTTGTTTAAAGACACGAGGGTCGTAAATTTTGACCTAAAACCATTTGGCGGTAAAAGGCAGGGTGGACTAGGGTGGAGATCCCTGAATCCGGATTTTCATTTCAAACCATGAATTTTGGGTTCAAGGATCGAAAATTTTTGTCAAGTCAGGGAGGGGCTCCTAAACTTGGATTTTTTTTTTGAACAATGAAATGATGAAAGTAAGCATTGTTTTTTGAGTTTCTTTAGAAATTTCGACATTTTGATATGAAAATTCTAAAGGAGTGGGTTTGATGAGCAAGTACCTGAAAATAGGCTTTTGCCGTGCAGGCATAGCTCTTACCCAGTTGGGTAAGTCTTCAAGGGTAGTACCGCTTTAAGAACTTGCCATTGATGGGCAGCATACACCTGTCGCCTTCCATGTTTAGGAGGGCATATGCGCCGTTGGAGAAGACCTTGTCGATGAAGTAGGGTCCCTCCCATTTTGGCTCAAACTTGCCTTTGGACTTGTGAGCGAAGACCATTGGTCTTTTTATCGCAAGAACCAAGTCACCCTTTTTGTAGGCGCGTTGCCTGACCTTTTTGTCAAAAGATCCTGTCATGCGTGCTTGGTAAAGTTCAATGCTTTGTCGAGCTTCGAGCTGTCTCTCGTCGAGATTGTCCAGTTCATGGAGTCGCAATTTGACATTGCTTTCTTGAGTCATGTCATTTTGTAGAGATACCCTCAGAGAAGGAATTTGTACCTCTAGGGGCACGACAGCTTTGTTGGGATTGGTGTATGCCCTAAAGCCCACTAACTTCACTTTCATCTTCTGTTACTGGATACTTATTGGTTTATTAATGAAATGACTATTTTCTTTTTAAACATGTATATATGTATGGTTGTATAAGGCCCATTGTTTCTAGTAAATGAATTAGGTGTGTAGCGGCTACACACAGATAGGTCTAATTCATGGACACCGGAAACAACAAATTTGTTCATAACTGAGAGATGGAGTTGGGCACTTCATCTTGGTATAAGTTATAGTGAGATACTCTCCTGCATTCAGGGTGACTTACCTAGGTCATGGGAGGTCTTTTCCGGATCTATCTCATTAGTGCATATGTCATGCATTGAACAGGACCATTGTGGGTGTGATCTCTAAAATAGTACTATCACTGAGAGAGATCAAGTCACCTCGTGCTACTGAGTGACCAATGCTCTTAATCTTGAACATTTGTGGATGAACTGACGAAGTCAAGTTCTTGTGCTTTAATTCACTATGGGTGAGATCCTTCACATGGGTCAACAGCTCTGTGTTTTAGGTACTTGGGCTTGATCAATTAGGACGTGTAGATGTAATATAGAATCTATGACATCTAGTGATGGATTGATCGTCCTCTTAGAATTATCCAATTGATCATCAAAATCTAAGATCTTAGTATATGGATGTTCCATATGGATATTGAACTTGTGGGTCGCTCCCTGGACCAAGAGAATGATATCTGCGTGATGATCAAATCTAGGATATGAAGTTCTAAGGTTGAGATGTAATCGAGAAGGTTGATAGTACATCAGATAACCTGACTTGATTATGGATGTTACATAGAGGGGCACTTAGGTCATTTCACTTAGTAGGTCAAAGACAACAGTCATTTCCTGACGAGCTTATTATTAAATATTTGTCCCTGGAGTGCAATCTTAATTCTCTAGTGGAATGAGTTAAGGTTAAAATGGGCTTAATGTTGCTATGAGTTTAGCAAGGACATTTTGGTCATTTTGGGAGCCAAGGGCAAATATGTCTTTTGGTCCCTTCTCTAGTCACTTTCCTATATTGGCATGGTTTACTAATTTGTTTAGTTGAAATGTGGTTGAATTATTTTTATGGAAAAATAATTTTGAGTTTAAATTCAAATAGGCCTTTGATGGCATGCATGAATTTAATTCTAGACAAATTATTAAAATGTGGGCCATGGTGTGGTTACAAAGGTGTGGGACGTCCAACATAGGGATTTCTTAGTGTGAGGTTTCCAACTTTGAGTAGGTCTCTCTACTTGGAAGGTTGGATTCCTCCTTGGATAAGTATTCCTATAATAAAGTTTCCTTTTTATTAGAAACTTGATATTAGTAAGTGTTGCTCAACTAGAATTACTAATTGCTAAGTTTAAGGGATATTCATCATAGTTTCCTTTTCTAATTTGGAATGTATCTAAGAGGAAATTAATCTTAGGATTGAGCTTTCCTTTTAGGACTTTTAAGAGAATTAGTAGGAGAAACATAATGGGAAAGGATTCTTTGTATTTTATTTAAAAGGAGGAAGGCCTCCTTTGGGCGAAAATAAGAAGAAGAAAATCCCACACGTCCAGCCCATTCTCTCTTCTTTTTGAGGAGATTTCCATCACATATGATTCAGAAAACCCTTCTACAAATCTAGATTAAGATCCCACAATCTTAGCCAATCAGATTTGGAAGTGAAATAGAGAAGAAGATCAAAGGCAATACTACTGCAGAAAATTCCAGCAACCTGTTGATTAATTGCAAGTCTGAGTTCAGCCCTTTAAATCAATTTTTCCAGAGATTTGAAGCTTCCATATATCAAGGTATTAGTCTTCTATAATCTCCTTTAATTATACACATGTTGATCGTGATACGGTGGAGTTTTTATGCGATTTTCTATGGCTGTTTTTCCGCTGCACATTGCTGAAATCAGATTTGAAAAAATCTGTCATTGTTCATCAAGCCATGGACGTCCCTTGCATGGGATGCACCAGATCTGAATCGCAAGTTCTTTCCAGCTTCACATCCATAGACCAAGGAGAATGGTGTGCTATGGGTTGGTCCTCGAACGGTGGTTCGATAGGCCCACAAGGCTTCAGACATCTTGTCGCTCCAGTCTCTTTTGTGACTAGAGACCATTTTCTTGAGGATTTTGCAGAGTGTCTTGTTGAAGGCTTCTGCTAATCCGTTTGCTGCCGGATTGTATGGAGTCGAAGGACAGCTTTGAATTTTGTATTTGTCGCAGAACCTGTAAAATCGATGATCCCGGAATTGTGGTCCGTTATCATGGACGAATCTTTTAGGTATGCCGAAACGACAAATGATGTTGGTGCGTAGGAATTGAAGGACTGATAAGGTCTTCATTTCGTTGAACGCAAATGCTTCTGACCACTTGGAAAAATAATCCGTTGCGGCGAAGATGAAGCGATGACCTTTGCTTGAAGGGGGAGAAATAGGACCTATGATGTCCATACCCCAAGCTTCGAAAGGCCACGAGATTGCTGTAGGGTGTAGCCATTCCGGAGGCATGTGAATGTAATCTCCGTGAACTTGGCATAGCTGGCAGCGTTTGGCAAATTGCATTGCATCAGCTACCATGGTAGGCCAATAGTAACCTAACCTTTTTATCTGATCATAGAGCTTAGGACCTGCCTGATGGGCTCCACAAAGACCAGCATGAACTTCTTTAAGTGTTTCTTCGGCCTCTTGTTGTGACAAGCAGCGTAGAAGTACTCCGTTGAAGGATTTCCTGTAGAGGATTTTTGAAGGAATATCCAAATGAAAGTTTGGGGCTCGCCTTTGAATGCTTACCCGTTCTTTTGGATCTTAAGGTAGGATTCCGAACATAGTGTAATCAATGAACGGATCCCTCCAGTCACCGATTGAAGGTTGAAGGATAGAGATCCGACTTCCAACCACTCGGTGGCATTCAGCAACTGCTTGGTGTGTGTTAAGAGGAGGGAGGATCCTTCTCTCGCACACTGTGATTTGCAAGTTTTCCCCTTCCTGGATCGCCATTGATTGGGCAAGTCCAGCCAGGGCATCTGCACGGATGTTTTCACCTCTACGAATGTGGGTGATGTGACAGATGTCAAACTTTTGCAGAAGCGATTGTGCCTTGTTGTAATAAGGCAGCAGATCGGGCTTCCTGACTTCATATATCTGATTCATCTGGTTGACGATCAGTTGAGAGTCTCCAAAGACTTCCAGCATAGTGATACCAGATTCGATGGCGAGTTCCAATCCTAGGATCAGAGCTTGGTATTCAGCTGCATTGTTTGTGCATGGTTCTAGTAGCGAGAAAGCGTGTGGAATCATGTATTTGTCGGGGCTAACAAAGAGGATGCCAACTCCTGAGATCAGCTTTCTTTTTTCATTTGTCCTGGTTGCACCGTCAAAGTACATGTCCCAGGAGGCATTTGGTGAGGAAGTCTCCACGTTGTAGACAGGTTCGTCTGGGAGATCATCTCTGAGTGGAGAATCTTTAGGCAATGGATGCTCTGTGAGAAAGTATGCTAGAGCTTGGCCTTTGATTGCTTTTTGTGGTACATACCTAATATCAAATTGTGACAAGAGGATGGACCATTTTGCCAGTCGGGCATTGAGAGAACCTGCCTTTGTGACAAGGACCTTCAAGAGGTTGATCCTCGAGACCAGGTAGACTGTGTTGGAAAGCAGATAGTGACGTAGGTTTTGTACGGCGAACATCACTGCAAGGCATTCCTTTTCGACTGGAGAGTAGCGATACTCTGCACCTACTAGCATGCGGCTGAGGTAGTATAGAGCAGCTTCTTTTCTTTCATCATTTTCTTGTGCAAGCAGAGCACCCAGAGAGTGATCAAGGGCTCTTGTGTACAAGATGAATGGTTTCCCAGTGGTAGGAGTAGCTAACACTGGAGGTTTGGTTAGGTATGACTTGATATCTTGAAATGCGGCTTCACAGTCAGCATCCCAGACAAAGTTTACACCCTTTTTCATCAATCGAGAGAATGGACGACACTTCCCCGAAAGATTGGAGATGAACCGTCTGATGTAGGCCAATCTCCCTTGAAGCCCTTTTAGTTCCCTTAAGGTTCTTGGAGGGGGCATTTCTAGAATAGCCTTGACTTTGATGGGGTCAAGTTCTATTCCGGCTTTCCGAATTAGGAATCCAAGGAACTTACCCGACGAGACGCCGAAGAAGCATTTCAGAGGATTCATCCGCAGTTTATGTTTGCGAAGTCGGAGGAAGACTTCTCGAAGATCTTTGAGATGGTCTTCTTTTCTTTTGCTTTTGACGGCGAGGTCATCAACGTAACATTCGACCGTTTTGTGTTGCATATCTTGGAATATTTTCATCATAGCCCTCTGATATGTGGCACCAGCATTTTTCAGACCAAATGGCATGACAGTATAGCAATATACGCCAAATGGAGTCCGAAATGATGTGTGTTTTTCATCCTCGGGATGCATCCTTATCTGATTGTAACCAGAGAAGCCATCCATGAATGTCATTCACTCGAATCCGCAGGTATTGTCAATCATCACCTCTGGTATGGGGAGCGGGAATTCAACTTTAGGGCAAGCGCCATTCAGGTCTCTATAGTCAATACAGACCCTGATCTGCCCAGTTTTCTTTGTCACGGGGACAATGTTGGCCAACCATTATGGATGTTGTTCCTCACGGATGAAGCCGACGCTTTTGAGCTTTTGAACTTCTTGTTCAATTTTATCCATCACATCTGGACGGAATCTTCTTTGGCCTTGTTTGACAGGCTTGATTTCTTCTTGAAGATTGAGTTTGTGGACTGCTACTTTGGGGTCTAAACCAGGCATTTCAGCGTAGGACCATGTAAAGCAATCAACGAACTCACGAAGAAAAGCGATATACTCGGGTAACTCATCATCCTTTATATTCTTGCTTATGAATACAGGACGTGGGTTATCTGGTGTTCCCAAGTCTATCTTTTCAACAGGATCTTCTGTTAGAAGGTTCGAAGGTGGTTCCTCCACAATATTTTCGGAGGCTTCCAGCTCAACAAAACCTTTTGGGATTCCAAGGGCATTTGTAGACCGAGGGTTTGTTCCTTTCCACGGGTCTTCTTGATTGGTGATCTTCTCAAGGCTTGCTATGAGATGGTCCCAATCGCCTGTTGAAAGTGGGTCGAAGTAAGGTACTTCTTTTGGAGACGAGGGCTCTTCTGGGTCAGAATAGCACAAGTCTGTATTTATCGGACGATTCCTCTTTATCATCAGAGAAATCGTACCAATTGGATGAGCTTCCTGGATCTTTGTCAGGTAACTCTTTAAAGAGATATCCAGGGAGATCGATGTCTTCATGGACTTGAGATGTTGAGGCTTGGTTGGTAAAACGACTTTTAAGCTTTTGTGTCAACTGTCTCAGAGGAGTGTCGGGATCATACCCTAACCCAAATGAAGACTTTTCTACATGACCGTAGAGTCTCCAATCTTCCAGCTGGCTTTTGGTCAAGGCGGGCCCCAATGGCGTGAGAATACCGCGTCTTTCTCCCAAACCGACTGGGTTTTGAGCGTCATAGCCCATTTTCTTCATAATTGCTTGTGCCACAGGACTATATAGAGATAGCTGAGGCATACCTTCATTTTGGAAAGGTTCCAGCATGGAGTTTGATGAAGAAGCGTCCGATCTATGGAAGAAGATCGGCCTTTTCTTTGGTGATGTTGCCGGAACAACAAAGGAAGCATACGTAGGATCTTCTACGTCAGCAGGTGTCTTCATCGGAGTGAGAGCAGGCTGAACTTGTTGAGTGTCAGCTTGGCTTGACGAGGTGTCGTCTTCTGGCTCTGAGTCCGAATCCGTGTCTTGCTTGATAGACACGAAAGAGACAACAAATTTGCCCCCAGGCTTTTGCTTTGCCTTCTTCACTCTGGTTGTGATGACCAAAGGTTTTGAAGATTTGAGGGAGATGACGAAGGGAGGTTGACTGCTCTCTTCGGATTTACCGGAGTGTTTGTTTTCTTCCGGTGATTTTTGAGGAGCCTTGCCTTTATCTTTCTGGACATTTTCAGCAAAGGGTGCTATTTCCTCTTTTTCTTCTTTTTCGCCTTCATACATTTGGGAGTCTGCGAAGTGGACTTCTTTACGTTTGAAGGGTCTTCTGTCCGCAAACACTCGATGTACCATGCAGTCGTCGCCGACGAACTTGATGCATTGATGTAGAGTTGAAGGGACAATACCATTCTCGTGTATCCAGGGGCGTCCGAGAAGGATGTTGTAGCATGAAGGGGTTTTTATTACATACACAGTGACTTCAGAGATAAGATTACCGATCTGCAATTTGAACCTGATTTTGCTGATAGGCCTTTGAGTACTCCCATCGTATCCAAAGATAGATACAGATGTGTGGCTTAGCTTGCTGGGTGGGATGCCCAATTCTTCGAGAGCCGAAGTGGAGATGAGGTTGAGTGCAGAACCTGGGTCGACCTGAACTCTGTGTATAGGCATTTCTTTGATGTACCCTGTGAAGTACAGGGGTCGGTTGTGCCTTGCTTCGCCAAGTAGGAGGTCGTCCTTTGTGAAGGCGATGGTTGCACTGGCTGCTTTTTGCACCGAGAGGCATTCAATGCATGATCCCTCAGTTTTCTTTTCTCCCTTTGAGGAAGTTTCAGAGTTTTTGACCCGGTAGTCCATTTCAATTTGGAGGACTTGCGGGGCATGTTTGTCGACATCCTCATTCAGTTTTTGTAATTCTGAGATGAGATTATCACGAGTGCGTGGAGACATTCGTAATAAATCCAGGATGTGCAGTCGTGCAGGTATGTGTTTGAAGTGCTCGATCAAATCATACTTGAAAGCCTCCTTAGGGCCTGCATGTTCATCATTGTTGCCACTGGGGGCGCTTACAACATCTTTTCCCGAAGGATTTACATAAGTAAAGGAAGATTGGTTGTAATTTTTGTGGTAGTCCCGGCCCGAGCGGGTGCCTCTACCAACTTCGATAGCTTCTTGAGAAGGGTCTTCGCTTGGAAGATTGTCATAAGGATCAAGAGGCTGTCGTTTCTCATTTACTGAGGATACTTCTGCAGCAGAATTGGCATCCTCAGTGATTGTGTTGCATGGAGCATTTTCCGGGAGCGAGTCCTGAACAGCATCCAGCGGCTTTTCTTCTTCGTTGACCCATCCATCATCCCAAGTTGGGTTTTCTTCATGATGATGAGTCGGGAAGAGCGTGAGTTCTGAAGTCACAGTCTCAGGGGACGAAGCCTGAGAGGGTGTCATCTCTGTGAAAGTCACGCGAGATGAGGTAGCCCCAGAAGATATGGTGCTAGGTGTCGCCGGTGTGTAAGTGATCTCATCAGATGATGCATCGGAAGAGCTATAATCCCGAATTATCACATTACAGGCAGCTCTTAAAGGAGACGTTGTCTGCTCGGAGTCAGACTCATCCTCAGATGTAAGAGGATCGTCTACCCAGCAATTTTCTCCATTTTCAGGAGTTGAGGGAGGAGGTACCTGGTGGGCTTCAGGGACTTCCGGCTCTGGATTGTGAGGAATCTCGTTGACGCGGTCTTGCTCTTGTTCTAGAGCGAGATGCTGCAAGATCCTCGCATATTCTTCAAGATCAGGCATGGGAGCCAAATCTTCTTCTTCGTCTGCTCTTTGTGGCTCAACATGGTTGATTTCCACTGGAGCAACGACGGGTGCTGGCTCAACAGCATTTTCTTGTACAGCCTCTTGGTCTTCCTCATCATCAGACCAGGATCCTTGTGGCTGTAAGGGGTTATACCAGATTACTGGCATAAGGTGAGTTTCAGGAACCCATTCTTCGTCGGAGAGATACTCTCCTGTTTCAAGAGATTCCTCCCACTCGCCGGTGTAGTTGGGCTCGAATCCATCGTCGGTGTCGCTGGACTCATATCCATCAATGGAGAATCCAACTACCGAGTTGCAAGAGTATGATGCCCCCTGGATAGCTTCTTTTTTGAATCGAGGTGGCATGAAATCACTGAGAGTGAAGTTTCTTACCGCCTTTGAAGTCTCTGGAAGGGACGTTTCTGTTGCCCCGAGTGAAGTGGTAGAGGAGGCCTCTGCCTTTTCATTGACTTCTTGTTTTGGCTGGGTCTTCTCTTGCCGTTTGAGCCTGAGGAGATGTTTCCTAGCCTGCCTTCGCTGTTGAGCTGTCGGCTTTGTTTTTACGATCTCCCAGTTTTCATCTTCCAGGAGATCGGGATGTACCCATATGGGTTGTCCGTCTGGTGTCGGGTAAGGAACCAACACTTCGGACGTTTGAATTCTTTTTATCACCTTGAAGGAAGTAGTGATCTTCTCTTCTGGTGATTTTGGTGTTTGTCCACGTGACACCATGTTGACGGAGGCAGACCCATAGTTTTTGTCAAAGGTGATGACTCCATTTTTCCACATCTCGTTTATCTTCTCTCTCACAACAAAGCATTGATTGAGAGGATGCGAGACCATCTGGTGGTATGGACAGTACCGAGGATCGTTGGTTTTGCCAACATCGCCCGGTCTTTTGGGTTCAGGCAAGGTGAGCTTGCCGTTTGCCACGAGAGCCCCGAAGATTTCTTCAACATCTTCATCGAACGGGTATTTCTTTTCTACTCGTTCTCTGAAGGCATCAGAGAGTTCAGGTCTTTTACCTGCAGCTCTGTTTTCAGCTTTCTTTGGTTGCTGAGGAGCTGACTTGGTTTGCACATTGAGGACCTCTTTTTTCTTTGGTTTAGAGGTTACAATGGCGGTTGGCTCTTTTCTTGATGACTTCTGACTGTTGAGGTCTTTAATCACCGTTTCAGCTTCCATAGAAGCTTCCAGGAGTTCTCCCAGGTTTTTTGATTTGTTGCCGATGATCATGAAGCGGATTCTAGCTCTCATGTTGCTTCGGCAGATGTCGACTAGCGACGCTTGTGGCAGTACATCTGAGCATTTGTACGCCATTGCTTTCCACTTGTGAATGAAGTCGTATGTTGACTCATTCTCCCCCTGCTTCAGGCTACAAAGCTGAGCCATAGTAGCGGGATGATCCTCACCTTTGAAGTGAGTCAGGAAGCGTGTCTCTAGCATGGCCCAATTTTGGATGGAGTCCTCCGGAAGAGTGGAGTACCAATCGAAGGCCGTACCTTTTAGGGTACTTGCAAAGAGGCGAATCTTGAGTGCATCTTGATCCGCGATAGCTCCCGTCAAAATCTTGAAGTGGATGACGTGCTGTCTGGCTGATCCTTTCCCCGTATATGTTTGGAGAGTAGGATGTTTGAATTTTGTGGGGAACGGGACCGAGTCCATCCATAAAGGATATGGTGGCTTGATCCCATGCTCCTTGAGTATATCCTCTTCTTTTGCTTTGGCGAGGATACTGTCTACGTCCTTTTTGGTAAGGGCGCGTGACTCATTTTCTTCACGATTTTCCTCGTTATTGCGATGATTCGGAGGAGGCTCATTGTTCACCTGATTTTGGACAACAAGGAGAAGGTTTTCCATCAGAGTTTCAATCCTCTGCTGGCCTTGTTCCAACTGCTGGATGCGTGTGAGCGCATCATCTTGAGGTGGATTCTGAGGTGGTGGCTCAGAATTTGTAACCAGGACGTTCATTCATCGGGATTCAAACGAAGAAACCGTCCTGGTGACTGAGCTGGGGCTCATTCTTTTTGATGACGAGCTTGATGAAGGATTACTCTCCCGTCCTTGGCTTGAAGGGGCAGGAGATTCTTCGGGATGTCTTCGTGTCCTGGTGACGCTACGGGTCACCGGACGTCGGACATGGATTTTTTATGCTGACTTTTGGCGTCTTCTGGTTTTTCCAACCATATGGACGGCAGCAACTTGGTCGGGTCTTTCTTTTTCGACCCATTTGTGGGAGACTTGAAGTGTAGGAGGCTGGGTCCGTTGCTTCTCTAGTCTCTTTTGTCGATATGACGCACGGCGGCGTGCTCGACGAGCGATTTGAGCTTCGGTCAGCTCTGGCTGGGCTTTAACAATGAAGGATATACTCCCTCGGGCGCAGCAGCTGAGCTTGTCTTCTTTGTAATTGGGCAAGGACAGGATGCGGACCCGGTCCTTCGCCTGTTGCAGTGAAGCTTTGAACCTTTCGAGTTCGGCCCCTGTAGAGATGAAGGGTCGAACTGAAGGAGTGTAGGCCTTGGCAGGTGCTTGTAAAGGCCTAGTGATGCATGATCTGATTTTGGGCTTGTGGGAGCAAGCCGGTTCATGCTAGGTTGACTTGGGAGTCAAGTTGGAGATAGGTCTCTCCTCTTTCATGTAGGCAAAAGGGTAGAACTGGTTCTCTTTGAGTGGGGCCAGGTATGTTGGCTTGGTGGAGGTTTGAGACCTTCTTTGTTTTGGGGAAGGTCTTGGAGACCAAGTCTTAGGGTAGACCTAGTTGATTGTTGGTTGAGGTTTCGCGGGGATGCCGCGGGTTTTAATATTCTTGGGGTTCGCCCTTGGTGTCACAGAAGTGACACGTTGAGGGGCGATCTTCTGCTTCTCGGCAGTTGCCTTTGGTGTCACAGTAGTGACACGTTGCGAGGCGACCTTCTGCCTTTTGGTAGGAGCAGTTTCTTCTTCAGGAAGTGGGAATGGTCCCAGTGTCCCGAAGACGATGGTCCGGGGAGTCGAGGTCGACCCGGAGTTCAGAGAGTTGCTGAGGGAGTTGGTGCTTCAGCAGCTAGCAGGGCGCTTGTAAGTGCGCTCGGTTTGCTTCTGTTGAAGCATGAGCTGGTGCTTGTTTTCATCGAAGGTGATGATCAGTGAAGCTGCCATTGTTAGTTTCAAAATTTCTGAAACAAGACCACATCCATTAGTAATCACACGAATATGATGATCATAAATGGGGAATTCTATGATTTTGTCTTTTCAAATCGCTCAAGGGACATGACCCAAGCAATATGAAGAAGGCAAAAAGCCATAGAGGATACAATTGTTCTGATTGCAAGCATGGTAGGCTCGAAATGAGCGTTCTAATGACTGCTATAAGCAATTGTATACCTAAATTCGACTTATCGAGAAGCGGAGCTTGCTCGAGATAAGAAGAATATAAGGTAGGAGTTACAAATGTGCCGGTCACAGATACAGTAGACCCTGAAAGGGCGTACCAGTATTGCTAGGCACAAATGTTGGAAATCGCATCCATGAGATGAGATTCTCTGTTTTTTTTTTTGAAATGTCAAGATTAGATTCATCAAAGAGAGCAGATGGTATTCCGATCCGAATACGGGCTCAACGATTTCTGCGAGCACCAGTACCCAGAAGGGAAGGAACCACAATTTCTCGGATCTGACTCTAAAATGACGAGAGTTTTTTTTTTTTTTTTTGAAGATTTTTTATTTTAAGATTTTTTTAATTTTTAAATCTTTTTTTTTATTTTTTTATTTTTATTTTATTTATATTTTTTTTCTTTAAGATTTTTTTTTTGAAAATCTTTTTTTTTTTATTTTTATTATTTTTTTATTTTGATTTTGATTTTTTTTTTGTTTAAGATTTTTTTTTGAAAATCTTTTTTTATTTTTTTATTTTTTTTATTTTTAATTTTGATTTTTTTTGTTTAATATTTTTTTTTGAAAATCTTTTTTTTTTAATTTATTTTTTATTTATTTTTAATTTTGATTTTTTTTTGTTTAAGATTTTTTTTTGAAAATATTTTTTTATTATTTTTTTTATTTTGATTTTTTTTAATTTTTTAAGATTTAAAGACGAGAGAGTACACATAGGCCTCCTAATCCGGTCTTATGAAACCTCAATTGATAGAATTGCCCCCAGGTAAGGGTAGGATTACTTAATGAACCCGTTTGGAGAACCCTTGCCTAGAACAGTCAAGCTGTCTCCACACTCTGGACAAGGCTTTTCTTGAATCAATCGTGATCAAAGAACACAATTGGTTTAACCTTAGTGGTCTATGTCTTTTTATTTATTTATTTAATTTTTTTTTTTAGATCCCTGACAAACTCATCGAAGAGAAACGATGGCCCAATCCCCGATCCGAACACGGGCTCAACGATTTCCGCGAGCACACATGCCCAGAAGAGAAAGGATCAAAGTTTCTCAATTTTGAATCCAAAACGAGAAATTTGATTTTTTTTTTATTTTTTATTTATCCCTGACAGATTCATCGAAGAAAAACGATGGCCCAAATCCCATTTCGAACAGGCTCAACGATTTCCGCGAGCACACGAACCATAGGAGAGGATCAAAGTTTCTCAATTTTGAATCCAAAACGAGAAATTTGATTTTTTTTTATTTTTATTTTTTTTTGAAAAGAGAAAGAGTGGAAATAAATTCGAAGAATTAGAAATTTCCAAAAAATCCCATCTCGTTTTTTTTAGATGCGAAATCCAACATAGGCCACCAACTAGAAAGTAGCCAAGGAATCTGGAGAAGAAGTATAAGCATAGAGCAAAAATATGGTATGCAAATATTTCATTTCCAAAGCATCGTGTTCTCAAATGAACGAGTCCCACCGGGTGTGCCAGCTTGATGGAACGCGCTCCTGCCGAGGGTGCTACAGGGGTCGGCGAACGTGGGAGTCCGTCGGGTCCGACCCTTTCGCGCCCGGGGGGCTGAAGCGTGCATCAACATTTCTTTGTGTGGGTGTGCCAGATTTTCTATTTTACTTGGAATTGCAAGTGGTAATCCGGAGATCAACCTTCGCAAGTAAAAAGCAAATCAACTTCTTTCAAGTTTTCCATTGCACAAATATTTAAGAAAAGAGACATTTTCTTGGTTTGCCGTGAAAGGCGATTTTGTTTGGCATTTATAGCCGATTTTGGCGTTTATAGCCGATTTACAATTCTCATCAATAATGAAAGACAAGAGTTGTGATTTTTGTCTCTTTTAGAAAAATACAAACTACAATGAAAAGCAAGAAAAGGAGGATCTAACTTTTCAGGAGATTGTGGGGGACTCGTTCAGATTGACGGTCGCAAGCCATGTATGGGCTTCGCCATCATCCATGCAGATGAGAACAGAGGATGCTCTTGATTCGGTTGGCTTGGCTATAACCTCAGATTTTTAGAGGACAAAGACCAAGAGGAGGTCCTATGTCCAATAAAAAGCTAAGTAGACGGGCTGAAAAGCCACGTCTAAGCCATTGGAGGCAGCGGGAGAAGGCAAGGACCTTAGGGGGGAGTACCCCCCAAGGGACTTTTTGTCACCTTCTAGTGGTGCTTGATGTAGAATTTCTGCAGAATTTTCTCTCTTTCTCTAGACTCTGTCTGTCTGGAATTTGGGATTCTCTGCACCTTTTGATTTTCGATCTTCGGTTTTCCGTTCGTCCTTTTCCGATCCCTTTCTTCTTGGAAAGCTCTCCTATTAATAGGCTCTTGGTAGCCATTAGGAGAGTTTATGGGCTTTAATGGCTTTAATGGGAGGAATTACAAGATTTATTTCTTGATTTTGTAACTCCTTTTTCCTTGAATCTGATTGGCCGATGGAGATTAAGGGCTTTTAATCACCTTAATTACCATAATGGGAGGAGTTTCATGGCTTGAATGCCATGACTTAATTGATTTGTAACTTGTCGCGACCCCGGACCGGGACCCGGGCCCGCGACTGCGCGGCGGCATGATTAACCGACAACCAAAGCACGCCGCCGCCGGCTGTTGTTTGATTTCCCACAGGTTTCCGCGGTGAGGATCCCAAGACACGGGTCGAGCTCACACGAATGGGTATGCGGAAGCGTGTAGCAAAACAATTCATACAATCTTGAACGATAAGATACAAGAAGCATATATAATATGGAGACAAGGTATCAAAAAGGAAAGTCATCAAGCATTCCTATCATGATTAACATTTCAAGGTTTAACAAAAGTATATTAATTCAAGTTACACAACCCAAAGAGGCCAACAAAGGCCAATACAACAATGGAACCCCAAAAGAACAACCCAACATAACCCAAGCTAGGTGAAACGAAAATCAAGATCCCGACCGGCGTCTAGATGACGTCGTTGGGCTGCCACTCGAGTGCTGGGGGTGGCTCAACAGCCTCCTCCGGGCACTCCTCGTCACGCGTGAACACTCCTGCACCTGGACACCAAAATAACAAGCATCAAACACGACGGTTTGGCAAATAAACCATTTAGGCATGAATAGTTAAAATAATGCTAAAACAGTTCAAGAGTTGAATACACGTTTCACGTTTTCGAAACTAGCATGTATACTTATAATATCATGATTAGTAAATCCACAAAGAGCCCATCCTTTCTCCATCATACATGATGATAAGAGTAAGCACGCACGATAAGCACAACACGATAAACACGATCCCACGCCACACAAGGTAGACGGGGTGTCCGGCCGCGGAACCGGACCACGAACACGCACGATGTGTCAATTCAAGACACGACTAGTCTGCAGACAGTCCACATGTTTAAGGACCCCCAGGTAGTGGATCAAGCTAAAAGGGCAGTCCAAGCTCAGTGGTAATCACTTATATCATGAATGCATAAAACACGACAAAACTTATCCGAGAACACGTCAAAGCAAGAGGGAAATCATTTATCAAACACGTCACGACAGGCTAGCAAAAATAGCATTATATAAACGCTTAACAAAACTTAAGAAATGATTCCCTTTTTCTTTCTTGAAACACGATTCTTGAAACACGTCTTAAATACAAGCTTATACTTGAAAAAGATCAAACAAGAACATGAGGACGCATAAAGCATCAAAACAAGAGTCCGAACAAAATCTATCAAGCATAGGCTAAGACCAAAACTTTGACCCTTGTAGACTTGGAAATCCAAACGTCGAAACTCTATATAACTTGGTGTCCCCGAAGGTAAGATACATTTAGGAATTTCAAGTGCACAATGTCAAATGGAGGTCTAAAGCATAGTCTAGTTTTCATTCCTGCAAAATCTCTCCAAACACAGTTCTTTTTGTAACTGTCGGTCAACGCTCGGTTAACCGAGGTCGATCTGTCGGTCGACCGAAGGCTTGACCGACAGATCCCAGCCCAGAATTGCTGCTCTCTGGAAATTGAACCGACAGATCCTCGGTTGACCGAATGTGAACCGACAGATGACCAGACAGAAAATGTTGCTCTCTGGAAATTGAACCGACAGATCCTCGGTTGGTTGTCGGTCGACCTGTCGGTTGACCGACAGCGAACCGAGGGATGTCCTGACAGAAATGCTGCTCTCTGGAATTCGAACCGACAGATTTCGGTTGGTGTCGGTCGACCTGTCGGTCGACCGAAGTCTGACCGACAGCTGACCGACAGGCACGGGCAGTGCATTCTGTTCAGAATTTTCACAACTTTTTCTCCCTTCTTCACTTCCACACTTTTACCACCTGCACTCCCCAAGCCTCCATGCTTTCCAAGGGGTTCATTACACACATTAAAGAGCATTCCATCCACAATTTGTCCATTTATTCCAAAGAGAAACATCAAGGCATTCCCATAACGATTTCATGAAACTTACAAAACCAACATGATTCTAAGAACTTGGATGAATCATCAACAATAACACAAGTAAAGGAACTCAAACTAATGACTTGAGAGAAAATAAACATAACCTACATTAATAGGTTCAAGCATAAAAACCATGTCTTAAATGGAAGTAGTGAAACTACAACACAATGTATATGAAAATCCTATAAAGTTTACTTGCCTCAAATCAAAGTCAAAGGAAGCTTCACAAAAACCAACAATGAGGGGTGCTCCACGAGATCTACACAAAACCCCCAAAATGGAGCATACAAAAATCAACATTTTAGCCATTACAAACCCCCATTTCGAAAATGGGTTTGAAATCATGATAAACAAGCTCTTGGTGAGCCTAAGAACATCAAATAGAAAGATGGGTCCAAGCTCTAACCTTTTGCTAGCCAAACAAGAAGAATGGAGGTTGAAGATGATGAATAGTGGAAAGGGTTTGGCTCTAAAACGTGCCCAATCGAAGCTCGCGAAGAGAGGAAGAGAATGGCGGAAACGAATCGAAGATTGGAGTCTTCTTGCTAGATGATCCAAGGAAGAAAAGGTCAAGAAGAGGGCTGCCTTCTCCACTCCACTCTAGGGCAACCGTTGCAGGAAAAAGGAAGAAGAAAATGGAGGAGAGAGAGTAAGAGACCTTTTATATGGGTTGAGAGGTGGGTCCCTCTCTAGCTGAACTAGAAACGCTTAAAACATGGTCTTGTGGACCCCGGATGAAATCGACGAAGAAGAACAAAACGATCGTCGAAAAATCTAGTTTCAGAAAAGTATACTTTTGACATGGTTTCACGACTTCGAAAAGTGTGCCCAGATTTTGCATGAAAAGACAGATTTACCCTATTGGGCCAAAACTTGGGCTTCTGGGCCTCACATGCATGCAGCTTGAAAACAAAAGTTGTCACGAATAATAAAATCACTCAAGAGAAATAAAGATCACATCCACATCAAAGATCTAGCACAAAACCCCATTCTTACTCGTGTACTCAGGGCGTTCCTGAGCGTGTCTGACTCATACTAAACGTCCTCAAAATCCCCAAATCTATAATCCAGACTAAGTCTAATCACATTCTAACCCAACTAGTACTAAGACTCACTTAAGACTAAACGTTCACTTAATTAGCACTAATCGCGTTGGTCTGGGTCGGGGTCTAACATAACTCCTGGATGCTTGCTTCTGATTGGGCCGTCCAAAGAAATGAATTAATGACTGCAATAAAGCTAGTCAATTAACTGCATTAAATGGTCGCCGAGCAGTTGAAGAGTCGCGTGCCGCGCCGCGTCTTTTGGGATTCTTTTGGAGATGATCACCGATGGATCTACATGCTGATCGACATCGGATGACCGTGTAATTTCAGACATTGATAGCTAGCAGCGGGCCGGTGACATCTGTCTTGTCGATTTCTCGATCGGTCGGACAGAAAGAGCACTTTTTAGGTCAACCGGTCGGCGATCTTGGAGCGATCAATGATGATTTTATGCTTTTGACGGCGGATCTGAGATGTTGTCGGATATGAGTCAATTTCAAGCACTAAAAATCACATTTTCAGGAAACCACAGGGGCCAAAGTGCGCGAAACGCGAAAAGGGACGGAAAAACGGGTCACCGGCGAAAAATCCGGTGACCCAGACTTCCATGGTCGCCGGCGACCTTGGGCCAGGGTTGCGGGCTGCGACCCTGGGGGTTTTTCTCCCCTTTTTGGTCCGTTTTGCGGTCTTTTTCGTCGCCGTTTTCTTCTTTATTTTTCCTGACATTTCTTCTCATTTATTGGCTTGATTTCCCTGTAGAAAACCTGATGAGAATCCTTGCATTTTTAGAGTGCAAAGTTTCCAATTTTCCAGGAAAGCCGAAGACTTTGTCGCGCAGGGTTGCCGATTTTCCGTCAGAAGCTGAAACTGGGTCAAACGATGTCCGAATGACCTGAAATTTGAGGTGGAGCCTCCTGAGCAATAAATAAGACCAACCATAGGCTTTTGTTTGAGTTTTGAAGCCGTATGGGGTTCCGTCGCCAGTAGACTTGATTTTGCCGCGAGGGAGATGCCGCGCGTTGATGTGCGGTCAAACGATGTCCGATTGACCTGAAATTTGACAGGGAACCTATTGGAGTCATTTTGAGATGATCCACAGGCTCTGTCTTGGAAACCATGGTCCCGGGGAGCTCCGCCGCCGAGAGGCTTGATTTGGCTTCCGAGAGTCAAAGTCTGATCAAATGTTGTCGAAATGACCTGAAACTTGACGTGTAGCCCTTTGTAAGCATTTTGAAGCTGCTCATGTGCTCTGTTTGATGAGTAATGGTTTCGGTGGTTTTCGCCGCCGAGAGGCTTGATCTAGCTGCTTGAGGGTTGATGTAGGGTCAAACGTTGTCGGTTTGACTTGGAACTTGGCATGGAGCTCTTTTGAGACATGCTGGAGTCATCCCTAGGCTCTGATCGAAGTTTTGACGTCTTCGATGATGTCGCCGCCGGGAGCGCCAATTTAGCTGTCAGAGAAGCGAAGTTAGGCCAAATGATTCTGAAATGGCCCGAAACTCCTTGTGTACTCCTCCCTTGGCTGTCTTGAAGGATCTTGCAGTTTTTGTTTGATTCTGACAAGATTTGATTTTTTGGAAGCAGCATTGCCTATTTTGGTAGGCTGCGGCTTCATGTGGCTTGAAGAGGCAAAGTGACATTTTTAGTGTCAACAAAGACAATTGTCCCCGTTATGGGTGGTCAGCCTTAAATAAATCAAGAGAGCCCATGCATAATGTCAGTGGTCATAAACCGATCAAAATATCAAGATAACCTATTCACGTTCAAAGCGGATTATAAGTGATCCGGTCACATCGGTGATCAACTGTCCATATATCGATTTGCAGTCGTCAATAAATGACCCACATAAACATGAACATATAAGCATTATAGACCCGAATAATAAAGCTTTGACATAAGTCCTAAGTTAAAGTGAAGTGCTGGCCATTCCACATTCCATATCATAATCGAATCATCATACATAATTTGCCAAGCCACTTCATGATCCATAACACATAATAGGGTATGCATCTACAAGAGTACATAGCCTAAACCAAGATATGCTTGCGAAGGTCAAGACATAATTATAAACCAACCTAAGGTTAGACGTATATTCATATACCTCTCAACACACAATAATAACGCTAGAAAGCTAGGGGACGTTACATCTCTCGAAATTCATGGTGCGTAGATCCAATGAAGCATTTCCAATAGAGATGTATTGACCTTTTCTAGCTAGAGTTCATTAAAATCATAACGAGTATTTGAATCCGACGTCCATAAGATACCGTATGCCCAAAGACTGTTCTTATGTTAGGTCTAGGTAGATAATTTAAGGTTATTAAATCCATATGAAGTCTCATACACGATACCATAAATCCCCAAACGATTCTAAGCCAAAACAGTGGAAAAGAAACCATAAATGGCCCAAGTACACTGAACGTTCGAATGTACGATACCAAAGTTCGAAAGTTCTGAGTCTCGGGTTTTTGGCTCAGGAGTGAGAAAAATCAAACGTTTGAACATTCATATGGCACGTTCGAACATTTGATGCTTCTACCCCATTGGCCCAGACGAGTTTGAACTTGAACGTTCGAACGCAGGAAGGGGACGTTCAACATCCCTGCCATTTGGCTTAGACATCGGGGATTCACGCGTTTGAACGTTCAAAGGCAACGTTCGAACGTGTGACGTCTAGAATGTTGTCCGAGTTTGTACAGTCACAGAAATTTGGGGTTTTTCCCATTTTTCATCTATTTTGCTCCCTTCACCAAAAGATAGTTCTAATCCATTCAAAGTACATACAAATCACATTTATTAGAAAAGGAACCCACATTTCCATTCCTAAATCGCCAATTAACCCAATCATCGTTAAAAAAATCCTTAATCTACCATTATCATTTAAAAAGAGCAATTAAACAAACCTATATGCATTAGATAAGAATCAAAGATCAAAACAAATATTCAATATCAAATCATGATAATGTACTTGCCTTTCACCGAGGTTTGAAGAAAAAGTTAGAGGTCCTAACCAAAACCGAGATTACCAAGGCGCTCGATCACAATCCTAACACCAATCTGATGTAGAAGATGGGATAAGAATGTTCAGATGAACAGATCCATTGTATTTCTACCGAAAACCTAACGTTGGAAAGATTAAGATATAACCTAAAAGTACAAATCTACTCCTAATGGATTGAGGAGATGGTTATCTGAGATAAGAAATTTGAACCAAGAATTATGGTATCATCTGATCTTGATTTTGATGGCTGGATCCTAAAGTTGCAAAGTTTTGGGAAGTTGAAAGAGGAAGAAGACGAACCGGGAAAATGGAAGGAGTTGCAGATGAAAGTGGGGAGAGATAAGATGTGCGTTCATAATTATGAAAGGGATTAGGTTAAGAGAGGGAATATTCCTTGGGCTTAAGTCATTGGATCAAACTACGGGTCAAGTCATCTACCCATTAACCCAACTCACTAATCCACACATTTAATCTAATGTGTGCCCCACTTAATCCTAACCACTTAAATAACTAAAATACATTTAATTATAATAATAGTAATATTCTAATTAAAATATAATAAATATATAATAGTGGGACCCGGATCTTACACCATGAGTTCAGGTGTGCAGGAAGAAGCCCAGGTTGTGGCCTAGGATAAAAGTATCACCCAGTGTCTGCCCACCATGGCAGAGGGAGGAAAGGGCAAGTGGGGCTGATTTTTCCTACTCAACTTTTTTGAAAACTTGAGGCATGTGTTGGTATTTTCAGTTTTCTTTGGGCATTTTTTTTATTTTGTATTCACAATTTCTTCATCCTCAACTTGTAGGACCGAAAAAGAATAGAATAAGTGAAAAGCCTAGGGATAATGATGTCATTTGCTCATATAGAAAAAGAAGCAATCCAAAGTGGACAACTAATGGTCTCTTTTCTACACAACAAGTAATCTTCAACCTTTTTGCTTCTTCTCATTTCAAAGGCTTTTACCAAAAATTTCTAATGCAATTGCCAACAAGGAAGAAAAACTCTCTCTAACCCATTTGCATCTGGTACCTCATACTCTATATTTTTATTTCTATCTTTATTTCTCATTTTATAAAAATAGTATCTTATATTTGATGTATGATGTTTCCTAAAAAGTAGGCATATTTGATTGGTGATCACAACCATTAATCTTAAATCCTTTGATGTGGAAGGTGATGTTTTACACCACATAGATATGGACATCACATCTTGTTCAATTTGATTAATAACTTTCCCATTTCTACTATTGGAGGCATATCCCCAAGTCTTTAAAAGCCATGGTACTTTAATTGATTCAGTCTTTATTTTTCAAAACAAACACATGCCATCTTCCTTCTTTGCCTTCGTTATGCATTAAATTCAAGATTGATTTTAGGCCTTGTCGCAATACTGATCATCCACGATGTTGTCTAGTTGGACTACATCAAGAATGTGGAAAATCCGTGTTTGAATAGTGATGAGTCAGGCCAAAGTGGCCCAGTCTGTGATGAGCCAAGGCTTAAGTTAGTGGAGATCCGTTGAGTCCATTGAGGTCCAGGCCCAGATCCATGAGGCCTGGCCACGTCACAGCAACCCACGTCTCTTCGGAAAGAGTCAGTCCACGTCCCAGATTTACCCGGTCGTTCGGATAACTGCCTCGCCAATCGAAGACACCTGCCACATCAGTTTGGCGGACACCTCGAACGCTCCCCGTGAACCGTGCTGAGAAGTCTCCCCATCTGTTAGGGGACGCTTATAAATACGAAAGCCCCTCGGTACTTGAGGGGCAAGCAATATTCTCCCTTCATCTCTCTTCTCCTACACTTGTAATCTCTGGACACTTGAGAAATGACATATCCGGCAACCTCTGCCTTTCCAAAAGTGGACGTAGGTCACTGACCGAACCACTATAAATCTCTCTCTCATTTATTTCCACATTTATTACTCATACTTGACCGGTGGTGTGCAAATCCATTTTTGTGCATCATCAAATAGTGTAATGGCTTGAAAGAACATTCTTGTTACGGTCATAATAGAATCTATCTCACTCATTGAACCCAGTCAGGATTTCCAAGAAGCTTAAATGAAATATGGCACTTGGCATTGCATTGTTTACAACTTGTAACCAATCATAAAATATAAATAATTATTAGAATGGTTTCTAAATGACTCTCTTGAATTTCACAACCTATTAAATTATGCTAGATTAATTTAAATCACAATTAAATCTCAACCCATTAAATTATGTTAGATTACTTTAAATCGCTATTAAATCTTAACCCATATAATTTTACTCAATATCAGAATTATATCTTAACCTATTAAATTAAATCACAACACTACATTATGTCTGTAGTATATAGATGTGTGTGTATTTTAACATTTTATAAGTTGATTTCAACCCTAATAGAGTCATACATGCATATTGTCTATTCTTGATAGGCTCATTGTTAAATCAAGATTGGAAAGATTATTCAAAAGAAAGACAAAGGACGACATTCTGCTTCCTACTTTATAAGATTGATAAAGACAATCATGTGCAATCCAACTCAAAGATAAGTCATGTAGAGATTAACTTCACAGGTCTTCCAGCAGATCCATGATTACGTATTCGAATTTTAAATTACCATCCTGATGATTAGGATCTTGTCCGAAGTGCATCTCTATAAAAGGATCCTGGTAAATCTCATAACCATAACTTTCCAGAAAAGAGATTTAGAAAGTATTGTAGAGATTTAATCCTACTTGGTTTAATGAATATGGTAGTTGGTTGGAGTATAATATAGCAAAGGATGTTGCATATTATTTACATTGTTATCTTTTTATATAAGAAAATGGAGAGCAAGGGGCTAGTGATTCTTTTGTAATTGAAGGATTTACAAATTTTAAAAAGAATGAAAGACTTCAAATTAATTTTGGAGGGCTTAACAATGGTCACAACCAAGCCTACGGGATGTGTCAAGATTCATTAAATCAAAAGAAGCAGACTTAGACAAATTTTTTAAGCAATTAGACCAAACTTGAATAGAATAAAAAGCTCATCTAAATGTATCCATTGATTTTATTCGGTTTCTTTTATGTCAAGGATTAGCTTTTCGTGGTCATGATGAATTTAGAGACTCGAAGAATTTTTGATATACTTCATAGCTTAATTGTCATTATAGCAAAAAAAATAAAACCAGTGCAGCTGAAGAAGAAGAAGAAGAAATGTGTGTGCATATGGAAATTCTATTTCAGCAATCAAAGTCCCCGGGCTTTACACTAAGCATCTTGTCCGTCCATTTCTCGAACTGCCAGTACCCCTATTACAGAGATATTACAGACGAAGATAGTTCTCCTAAGAGGGAAAAGAAGCCAACCGAGGTTTTACTGATTTCTTCTCTCCCTTCTCTAGATGAGATTTTCTATGTGATTCTCCCTGTCTCTCCCTCGTAGTCCCTTCCTTGGTATCAATGTCCCCTTTTTTATAGGCCTTCTTACACGTGTCAACCTGGGCTTGCTTTCATCTCTCTTAACTCCATCCATTTGCCTTCTTTGATTGGTGGCGGAGGCAAGTACCTTTTGGGAGTTGGGTTCGTAGGGGCTTGGAGACGTACCAAATCCCTTCGTTCCTCCTTTGGGCTTTATCAAGGTTCCCCATGGTCCGGGTCCAGTGATGGGCCTATGTCTATTTGACGTGTCTACATATTGCCTCCCCTCAAGTCATCGCGAAGGATAGAACTCTCGGCAAAGGCTTTGTGATTATTTAAGGTTTTGCGATCATGTCGCTAATTTGATATTTGATTTTGATTTTCCCTAATGGTCTGCTTCCATGACCATCGTACCCAAGGATGCTAACGTTGAAGTATATTCTTTTAATAATTTTGGGGTCAGGCCTATGTGGTTCATTGTTTGGATTGAAAGTATATTCACAGCCGACCCCGGGTCAATCTGTATCCTGGATACCCTGACGTCTTGTATACAGCCTGCATCATAGAGGGGTGTGTCGTGTTTGCTTTCCCCCAATAGCATATTGTCTTGGTCGAAAGTAATGGGGATGCTTCTTGTTTGGACAATGTTTCCAACAAGGCCTTCCTGATGTTCCCGTCCATCCTGATCAAGTCCAGCAGTGACACCTTCATCAGGACCCATGACAGATGATCAACCTTGTCGTAGCGAAAACTTTCCTCTTGCAAAGCGGCCGTTTCATCATTGATTGGGGGCCGACCTTCCCATTCCACGAGATTCTTGGAGTAGTCCTTAGCAAAATCTTTTCCCAAACGAGTATGGAGGGTTTCCACGTGTGGGATGCCACCTGGTTCCGTGGCCCTGGTGTCTGTGGTGTGGCAATGAGTATGTGCATCGAGCTGGCACCGCAACCTTCCTGGGTCCATGGCCGCCATGAGACGAGAGACCTTGGTTCCCGCTTTTTCCGAAGTGAGAGAGATGGTATTGACAATGTGTAGAATTCTTCCTCTTTAAACGTGAGGACTCAATCGTCGAAGAGATCTTGAATGATGTTTCACAAGGTGCCACAAACAGTGGTGGGGTGACTGATGATCTGATGATATCAATAGGATTTCGGTCATAGACCCGTCCCATCTCCTTTGCCCTTTTGGGCGTGAGGGGCTGTATTTTCCCGGACTTCAGGAGTTCTTCATGTTGGAAGTAGGTGGGCCTCGTGGATAGATATTCAAAACTTTTGACCCACTTGACTCAGGGATCAAGTATCCATAAGGCAAAAAACCCAATCCAGGATGCATAACCCTCAATCTCATGATCACATACAGTAAGTAAAACTATCTTAAAGATAGAACAGAAACGAACAACCATCCATTAAAACCCACAACATACAAGGATGCAGATTTTACCTTAGGAGCTCGGTTGCGCTCTAATGGAGAAGTTGATAACTTTCGTTGATGTAGAACTTCTCTACAAACTGAGATCAGAATCTCCACCACCTCTTAGCCTTCTACGCTATGACCCGAATTAGATAACTCTTCTCAAGAAGATTGGTGGAATCTTCAAGAGAAAACCCAACTCGAAACCCTAAGGAACTAGAAGAGGAAGAGAGAAGAGAGCAGTGCAACTGTTGCACAAAGAGGAGGGACGTTTTTCACTATATATGATGATGGACGTCCAAGAGGGGTGTATTCCCTTTTATAATCTCCCAAAGCTCCTCTTGTCTTAATTGAAATAGAAGTCTTACTTCCACAACAATTAGTAAGTATACTATTACCACTATTAGAAGTCCTACTTCAAATAGAAATAGTAACTTCCTAATTCCTTCCTTTTAGAGTTCGAATAGGATTAGTATCTTTCTAATATCTTGGGCTAGCGTGGGGACCACTAGGGATTCCATAGAAAACTAGCTCCAACTGGGACACGCGACCCCACATCTCATGTGCAATCCAAGCCCACAGTTAATTGCAAATAACACCACTATATAAATGCAATTGCACTCCAGTCTTAGGAATAAATTACAATGAAGACCCTAAACTTCCCAATTACCACAAGTAGGCCCCTCTATCAATATCCATGGATCAATTGGAATAAATCTGTCTCTTCCAATCTTAGTTCCACATCTTATTATCCTTGAGTCCCAATTAATCACTATGATCATCAGTACCATCCAATTAACTCTTAATCGAGATGGGTGCGTACTTACTAATGACAAAACCCATTAATTGGCACAAGGGGATAATAGAGATAGATTCCATCTTGATCATTCAATGTTCCCACAGTCCTACTACCACATACCCAAGAAACCGAGGTGTTGACCTACAGTTGGCCTCACTCATTGGTGACTCAAAGCAAATGAATAGATAGAAACTTGAGTTCATTAATGTCTCAAGATTGAGAGCCTATTGCTAGGGAATTATGAGAGCATACCTTATTATTGAGACGGAATTCCATAAGGTGCTTCTCATGGTCCTTCAATACATCCAATGTACTAGCACATTGATCCAGAATCTTCCATTCTGATGATCGAGACAAATCACACTATTTCATAGTAATCAAAGTGCTGCAACCTTATCAGATGAGATGCCCAGTCTCATCACTGGTTGTGAAGATATTTTAAGTATAAGATTTGTGACATATATCTCCCGTATGTGGATCTCATCCATATACATATATCACATCTAATATACTAATGGGACCCGGTTCAACTCATGAACCATTATGTCATATGTATTGGTCATGTGCATAAAGTAATAAAATAACATTCATCTCATGAAAGTAAAGCATGGTTTTATTGATTAATCAATTTATTACATCAACCGATGGATTGAGTCCATACAATCTAACACTTCATAGATTCCTTCCATCTCTTGGTCCTTGAAATCATACCTCCGGGATTATCGTAAACCGGTTCCTTTCTTTTTATCAGCCATCCTTCTAGGTTATGGGCTATTTTTTTACTTTTTCTTGTACTAGGTGGATGCAATGGACAAAGAATCCTTTCTCTTACTTAGAGAGGTTGCGGGGGTTTGGAATGAGAACCTCCAAGGCTCGCTCTCCTGCTTTTCTCTTTTAATTATTGCTTCTGAGTTCACGGCCACTTCGAATATTTGTGCGAACAAGATGGGTTCCACAATTATGAAGTATTTTCGAAACTCCGTTCTCAAGTTTTGCATGAAAATATCAAAGATTGTCTTCTAGTTGATTTCCTAGCATTGCATAGAGAGGTTTCTACATCGGTTAAGATATGCTTCCACTGACCCGCCTTTTCCTTGATGGGTTTCCAACAATACATTGGAGGTTACGGGCAGCGCTTCTGCCTGAAATTGTATCATGAATATCTCTTGGAAGGTCTTGATGGATCCCTCGGGTTCTTCGAACCATTTGAATGTGTTTCCTACCAATGTACTGGCGAATAGCATTATCCGTTGGCCGTCATTTTTGTTTAGCCCTCCAGTTCTGATAGAGAAGTGCCATAAATGTTGTAGAGCTGGACCGGTTCCATCAAAAGTAGGTATGTATGGTCTTCTATACTTTTTTGGGAACTGCACATTCTCCATCCATTTTGGGTAAGGCTTTCCTTTAGTAGGATGGTACCCACCAACTTCCTTCAGGATCCAATGAACCTTCACCTGGACTTCTGCTTTTGACGCGCCCTTCCTTTCAGGTTCTGTGACCCTCCGGTATGCCCGTCAGGCTGTCTGGTGTGGAAGGGTCCCTCCTTTTGCTCTGGGACCACTTCTTTTCCAAGGCCCTCATTTAAACCTGCCGATTCTTTTTCTATATTATTTTTCTCAGCAGCATTTTCCAATTTCTCCTTTAGTTCCATCAGGACATCCATTAAATTTCCGATTTCATTGTCCTATCTTTGCAGGCAATATTGGAGAGGTTCCTCCTGCTAGTACCTCCTCGGGCTACTTTCGGGACTCTCTTCTCCGTCAACCTCGGCCATGCAAACGTTAAAGGACCGTACCTCTTTTGAGATAGCAGTACCTTCGTTTGGTTTCATTAGAAAGGCATGGAGTCCCCTTTTAATTGATTTTCCAACTAATGCGGCTGTGATCATTGTTGACACCAAAAAAAGTCACTTTGCCTCCTTAACATTAAAAACCCACATGAAGCTGCATCCTGCTACAAACAGGTAAAGCTACTTCAAGCATCAGATCTTGTCAGAATCAAATAAAAACTGCAAGATCCTTCAAGATAGCCAAAAGAGGGGCACACATGAACTTTCGGGCCATTCCGACATCGTTTGGCCTAACTTCACTCATCCGAGAGCTAAACAGGCGCTCCCAGCGGCGACAGTATAGAAGACATCAAAACTTCGATCAAAGCCTACGGATGGTTCCAAAATACCTCCAAAGGGGTCCTCTTCAAATTTCAAGTCAACCCGACAACGTTTGACCCTCCGTCAACGCTCGAGTAGGAAAATCAAGCCTCTCGGCGGTGAGAACCACCGAGGCTATCACTCATCAAACAAAGCATATGAGTGGCTTCAACATGCTTCCAAAGGGCTGCACGTCAAATTTCAGGTCATTCCGACAACGTTTGACCAGATTTCGACGCTCCGAAAGAAAATCAAGCCTACCAGTGGCGGAGCCTCTCGGGACCATGACATCTAAATTGGGGCTAATGGGTTGTCTCAAAATGACTTCAATAGGCTCCCTGTCAAATTTCAGGACAATCGGACATCGGTTGACCGTATATCAAAGCTCGACATCTTCCCCGTAGCAAAATCAAGTCAAGCATTGACGGGACTCCAAACGGTTTCAAAACTCAGATAAAAGCCCATGATTGGTCCTATCCACTGCTCAAGAAGCTTTACCTCAATTTTCAGGTCATTCCAACATCATTTGACCTAATTTCAACTCTTGGCGGAAAATCGGCTACAAAGTCTTCGGCTTTTTCGAAAAATGGGAAACTTTGTGCTCCGGTTTTATGCAACTTCTCGTCAAGTTTTCTCCAAGAAAATCAAGTCAACAATTGAGGAAAAATGTCAAGAAAAATACAGAAGAAAAAAGGAGCGAAAAGGAAGAAGAAACGGCCGAAACAAACACTCGGCGACCAAAAGGGCCAAAGCCCCATGGTCGCCGGCGACCCTGGAAATCTGGGTCGTCGAATTTTTCACCTAGTGGTCCGTTTTCCGATCTTTTCTGTGTTTCGAGAATTCCTGCCTCTTTGATTTTCTGAAAATCCAATTTTTGATGCTTGAAAACGACTGATCTTCACCAACATCTCGGATCCACCGTCAAGAGCATGAAGTCATCACTGATCACTCCAAAATCGCCAACCGGCTGACCAAGAAAGTACACTTCTGTCCGACCGATCGAGATATCGACAAGACAGATGTCACCGGCCCACCAACATCAATCAATCTCTGAAATTGCATCGCAATCCGACATCAAATAGCATGCGGATCCATCGGCGATCATCACAAGAAGAATCCCAAAGGACGCAGCGCGGCCCGCGACTCTTCAAATGCCCCGGGGACCAGTTAATGTCGTTAATTGACCCGTTTTATGACAGCTTAATGCGGTCATTATCCCATTATTTTGGACGGCCAAATCAGATTCAAGAAATGGGAGTTACAAGTCCAAGCAATCATGGCATTAAAACCATGAAACTCCCCTTATCATGGAGATTAAAGGCGATTAAATGCCCATCATTCTCCATCGGCCAATCACAAGCCAAGAAAAAGGAGTTACAAAATCAAGAAATAAAAATTGTAACTCCTCCCATCATGGAGCATCAATGCCATCAATTCTCTCATCATGGCCATCAATGCCCATAAACCACCTCATGGCTACCAAGAGGCTATAAAAGGAGGTCCATTCCAAAGAGAAAGACAACTTTGAATCCTTGCATTTGCACATCCACACCAACACCCATCCGGAGTCAGGAAAATCCTAGAGAAAATCCAACGAATACCTGTTGCTCTGCTACAAGAAACACTACAAGGTGATCAAAGTCTCTTGGGGGGCCACCCCCCAAAGGTCCTCTTCTTCTACAACATGGCCTAAACGTGGCTTTTCAGCCCGTTTACTCGGTTTTTTATTGGATATAGGACCTCCCCTTGGTCTTTATCCTCTAAAAAACTTAGGTTGGAGCCAAGCCGAAGAATCGAAGCATCAAGTGTTCTCATTTGAAGGACGATGGCGAAGTCCATACATGACTTGCGACCGTCGATCTGAACGTGTCCCCACAATCTCCTGAGAAGTTAGATCCATTTTCTTTCTTTTCTATTGTACTTTGTATTTTTTAAAGAGACGAAAAAAGTCGCAATTGTTGTCTTTCATTTTGATGAGATTTGTAAATCGCCTTTCATGGCAAAATCGCCTTTCACGGCACCAAATCGCATTTCACGGCAAACAAACAAAAAACCGCCTCTTACGACGTTCAAAACAAAAATTGTCTCTTTTCTTAAATATTTATGCAATTTGAAAAGTTAGAAAGAATGATTGATTTCCTTTCTACTTGTGAAGGTGAATCTCCGAATCATCACCATTCCAAATTCCAAGTAAAATAGAAAATCTGGCATACTCGTACAAAAATGTTGATACATGCATTTCTTCCTCCGACGAAACTCGGCAGTCCCCGGGGCGGAAGGAGAGGACGGAAATCGATGGTCCATTAAGTTGGCATACCCGGTGGGACACGTTCACTTGAGAACATGATGCTTCGATCCCTTGGCTCCTTTCTAGTTGGTGGCCTATGTTGTATCTTGCATCTAAAAAAGCATGAGATGGGATTTCATTAATTCTTTCTCATTGCAAAAAAAAAAAAATCTCATTTCAAACTCTTTCAAAAAAAAAAAATCTGATTTCTCTTTCTTGGATTCAATTTTGAGAAACTTTGATCCTCTCCTCTTTGAACTTGATAGCTCACAGAAATGTTTGCAGCTATTGTTCGTATCGGGGATTGGGCCATCTTTTCTCTTCGATGAGTCCGATAGAGGTTTTCAAAACAAAAAAATTTCAAAACAAAAAAAATCTATTTTCTCTCTTTTGCATTCAAATTTGAGAAACTTTGGTTTTTCCCTTTCGGATTTAGCGCTCACAGAAATGTTTGATCCTGGGTTCGGATTGGAACACCATTTGATCTCTTTGATGAGTTCATTAGAAATCTTTCAAAAAAAAAAATAAACTCTAAGGTTGCACCAATTGCGTTCTTTGACCAAAGTGGATCTAAGAAAAGCCTTGTCCAGAGTGTGGAGGTAGCTAGACTGTTTGAGGCAAGGGTCCTCCAAACGGGTTCATTAAGTAATCCTACCCTTACCTAGGGGCTGATCTATCTACTAAGGTTTCATAAGATCGAATTGGAAACCTATGTGCACCTTTCAAAAAAAAAAAAGAAATCTTCAAAAAAAAAAAACTTCCGTCACTTTTGAGTTCAAAATTGAGAAATCTTGGTTCTTTCCCTTTCGGATCAGTGCTCGCAGAAATGTTGAGCCTTTGTTCGGATTGGAACACCATTTGCTCTCGTTGATGAATTCAATCTTAACCCTTAAAAAAAAAAACTTTCGTCATTATTGGATTCACATCCGAGAAATTCTGGTTCCTTCCTTTTTGGACTTAGCGCCCGCAGAAATGTTTGAGCCTATGTTCGGATTGGAATACCATTTATTCTCTTTTATGAACCCAATTTTGACCTTTCAAAAAGAAATCCCATCTAGTGTCCTTTCCAAGGATGCGATTTGTAACATTTGTGCCTAGCGGTGCTAGTACGCCCTTTCGGGTCTACTGTATTCGCAGCCGACACATTTGTATCTCCAACCTTATATCATTTTACCTCGAGTGAGCCTTGCTTCTCAGTAATTTGAATTAAGGTCTACAATTGCTTTTAGTAGTCACTAGAACGCTCACCTTGAGCCTACGATACTTACATTATAGAACAATTGTATCCTCTATGGCTTTTTGCCTTCTTCATCTTGCTTGAGCTGGGCCATGTCCCATCAAGTGATTTGGAAAGACAAAACCATAGTTGTTTTCCATTTATGATTACCATATCCTTGTGATTACTAATGGATGTGGTCTTATTTCAGAAGTTTTCCAAAACTAACAATGACAACTTCATTGACCATCACTTTTGATGAGAACAAGTACCACCTTTTGCTTCAAGACAAGCAAAACAAGCGCACTCATAAGCGCCCTGCCAGTTGCCAAAGCATCATCTCCCTCGACAACTCTCAAAACACCGGTTAACCTCAACTCCCCGGACCATCGTTTTCGGGTCGCGGGGACCATTCCCACTCCCTGTAGAAGAAACTGTACTTACCAAGAAGCAAAAAATCGCCCCGCAACGTGTCACTAACATGGCACCAAGGGTGAAAGCAGAGAAGCCTGAAGCCTCAACCTACAAGAAACCAGGTTTGCCCCAAAACCTGGTCCTCGAGACCTTCACCGAAACAACGGAGATCCCGAACATCTACAAAGCCAACATACCTGGTCCCTCTCAAGGAGAACCAATTATACCCTCTCTCTTACATGAAAGAGGAGAAACCCACCATCTACCAAACAAACAAACAAATCCAGCATGAGTCGGCTTGCTCCTACAAGCCCAAAATCAAATCCTATATTGTTAGGCATCCGCAAAAACCCGTTGAAGCCTGCACTCCTGCGAGTTGACCCTTCATCTCAACAGGGGCCCAACTCGCAAAATTCAAAGCCTCACTACGACAGGCTAAGGACCGCGTCTGGATCCTGTCCATGCCCAGCTTCAAAGAAGACAAGCTCGGCTGCTGCGCATGGGGGACTACATCCTTCATTGCCAGAGCCTAGCTAGAACTGGCTGAAGCTCAAATTCCTCGTCGTATGAGTCGCCGCGCGGTATATCGACAAAAGAGACTTGAGAAGCAAAGAACCCAGCATTCTACCCACCATGTCTCTAACAAACGGGTCGAAAAAGAAAGACCCAACCAAGTTGTTGCTGTCCATATGGTTGGCAAAACCAGAAGACGCCAGAAGTCAGCAACCAAAATTCGTGTCAGACGTCCGGTGACTCGCATCGTCTCCCGGACGCGAACACGTCTGGAAGAATCCTCCACTTCTTCAAGCCAAGGATACCGGAGTAATCACTCCTTGGACTCTTCATCCAAAAGAATGAGCCTCAGCTCAGTCACCAGGACGATTTCTTCATTCGAATCCCGAGGGATGAACGTCCTGGCTACAAGTTCTAAGCAGCCTCCACCGTAGGATGACGTAACCGCACACATCCAACAATTGGAGCAAGGTCAGCGGAAGATCGAAACTCTCATGGAAAATCTTTTTCTCACTTTTCAGCGTCAAGAAAATAATCAAGCCCCTCCGAATCTTCAAGATGACGAGGCCAATGCAGAAAACAATGAGTCACACGCCCTTACCAAAAAGGACGTTGATGATATCCTCGCAAAAACAAAAGAAGAGGATACATTGAAGGAACATGGGATCAAGCCACCTATCCTCTATGGATGGACTCGGTTCCATTTCCTGCAAAATTCAAACAACCTACTCTCCAGACATATAAGGGGAAAGGTTCAGCCAGACAGCATGTCATATACTTTAAGATCCTGACGGAAGCTATCGCGGATCAAGATGCCCTCAAGATTCGCCTCTTTGCAAGTACCCTAAAAGGTACGGCCTTTGATTGGTACTCCACTCTACCGAAGAACTCCATCGAAAATCGGGCCATGCTGAAGACACGCTTGCTGACCCACTTCCAAGGTGAGGGATCATCTTGTTACTATGGCTCAGCTCTACAGCCTAAAACAGGGAGAGAATGAGTCAACATACGACTTCATTCACAAACGGAAGGCAATGGAGTACAAATGCTCAGATGTACTGCCACAAGCGTCGCTAGTCGACATCTGCCGTAACAATATGAGAGCAAGAATCCGCTCCATGATCATCGGCAACAAATCAAAGAACCTGGGAGAACTCCTAGAAGCTTCCATGGAGGCCGAAATGGTGATCAAAGATCTCAACGGTCAGAAATTATCAAAGAAAGAGCCAACCGCCATTACAACCTCCAAACAAAAGAAAAATGAGGTTCTTAATGTGCAGATTAAGTCAGCTCCTCAGCAGCCTAAGAAAGCTGAAAACAAAACAACAGGTAAAAGGCCTGAACTCTCTGATGCCTTCAAAGAATGTGTAGAAAAGAAATACCCATTCGATGAAGATGTCGAAGAAATCTTTGAGATCTCCTAGCAAACGGCCAACTCACCTTGCCCGAGCCCAAAAGACCGGGAGATGTTGGCAAAACAAACGATCCCCGGTATTGTCCAAACCACCAAATGATCTCGCATCCTCTCAATCAATGCTTCTTTGTGAGAGAAAAGATCAATGAGATGTGGAAAAACGGAGTCATTACATTTGACAAAAACTACGGCTCTGCCTCTGTCAATATGGTGTCATGTGGGCAAACTTCAAATTCACCAAAGGAGAAGATCACTACTTTATTCAAGGTGATAAAAATGGCTCAAGCGTCCCAAGAGTTGGTTCCCTATCCAACACCTGATGGACAACCCATATGGGTGTATCCCGATCTCCTAGAAGATGAAAATTGGAAGATCGTAAAAAAAAACCCGACTGCTCAGCAGGGAAGGCAAGCCAAGAGACAACTCCGCAAGCTCAAACAGCAGCAGAAGTCTCAACCAAAACAAGAAGTCCCTGAAAGGGCAGAAACCTCTTCCACTGCTTCACTAGGGGCAATGGAAGATTCCCTTCCCAAAGCTTCAAAGGTGGTAAGAAAATTCACCCTTGATGATCTCATGCCACCTCAATACAAAAATGAAACTGAGCAGGGGCCATTATATTCCTGCAACTCGGTAGTTGGATTCTCCATGGATGGATATAAGTCCAGTGATACTGCCAGTGATATCGATGAGTGGGAAGAATCCTTTGAAAGAGGAGAATACCTCTCCGATGAGGAATGGATTCCCGAGTCTCATCTTATGCCAGTAATCTGGTATAACCCATTACAGCCACAAGGATCCTGGTCCGATGACGAAGAAGACCAAGACGCTGTTCAAGAAAATCCAGCACCAGCCAATGCTCGAGTGGAACCCAACATTGATGAACCACAAAGAGCAGATGACGAAGAAAATTTGGCTCCTATGCTTGATCTTGAAGAATATGTAAGAATCTTGCAACATCTTGCCACAGAGCAGGAATAGGATCACTTCAACAATCTTCGTCATGATCTAGAACCAGAAGTCCCTGAAAATCAACGGGAACTTTCTCCCTCAACTCCTGAAAATGGAGAAAACTGCTGGATCCATGATCCTCTTACATCTGAGGATGAGTCCGATCCCCAACAGTCTACACTGGGGGCATCCTGCAATACGATAGCTCAGGATGATAGTGCCTCTAAAGCTTCCGAAGACACGTACTCCCCAACTGGTAGTATATCTTCTGGAGCTACGTCTTCTCAAGTGACTTCCACTGAGATAGCATCTTCTCAACCTTTGTGTCCTGAAACTGTGACATCGGAACTCAAGCCTCTTCCTATTGATCATCTTGCAGAAGCTCCTGCCAATGAAGTCTTCTTCAATGAAAATCCAGTCGATTGGTCCCAGATACCCGATCTCATAGACGATGTCTGGACCGATAAATTACTCAACAAAGAAGAAAAGTTGCTGGACGCTGTTCAGGACTTGTTCCCGGAAAAACTCAAGCCTCTTCCGATTGATCATCTTGCAGAAGCTCCTGCCAATGAAGTCTTCTTCAATGAAAATCTAGTCGATTGGTCCCAGATACCCGATCTCATAGACGATGTTTGGACCGATAAATTACTCGATAAAGAAGAAAAGTTGCTGGACGCTGTTCAGGACTTGTTCCCGGAAAATGCTCCATGCAACGCGATCACTGAAGACGGCAATGCTGCTACAGAGACGTCTTCAGCAAATGACAAGGATCAACCCCTCGATCCTGAGAGTGATCTTCCAAAGGAAAACCCTTCCATATAAGCTCTTGAAGTTGGTAGAGGTACCCGCTCTGGCCGGGATTACTACAAAAATTACAACCAACCTTCTTCTTCTTATGTAAATCCTTTGAGAAACCAAGTTGTAAACGCCCCAAGTGGCAACAATAATGAAAATGCAGGCCCGAAGGAGGCTTTCAAATACGACTTTATTGAGCACTTCAAACACATACCTGCACGACTGCACATCCTTGACTTATTACGAATGTCTCCACAAACTCATGATAGTCTCATTTCATAATTACAAAGGCTGAATGCGGGTGTCGACAAACATGCCCCACAAGTCCTACAAATTGAAATGGACTATAGGGTTAAAAAATCAAGTACTCCCTCAAAGGGAGAAAAGAAGAAAACTGAGGGATCAAGCAATGAATGTCTCTCGGTTCAAAAAGCAGCAAGTGCAACAATTGCCTTTGACAAGGATGACCTCCTACTAGGCGAGACAAAGCACAACCAACCCTTGTACTTCACGGGATACATCAGAGAAATGCCAGTACATAGAGTCCAGATCGACCCAGGTTCTGCACTCAACCTCATATCTACTTCGGCACTCGAAGAGCTGGTCATCCCACTTAGCAAGCTGAGTCACACGTATGTATCTATCTTCGAATATGATGGGAGTGCTCAAAATCCAATCGGCAAAATCAGGTTCAAATTGCAAATCGGTGATCTTATTTTTGAAGTCACTGTATATGCAATAAGGACCCCCTTCATGCTATAATATCCTTCTTGGACGCCCCTGGATACATGAGAATGGTGTCGTCCCTTCAACTCTACATCGGTGCATCAAGTTCGTTGGCAATGACGGCTTGATACATCGAGTGTTTGCAGACAAAAAGCCCTTCAAAGGCAAGGATGTCCATTTTGCAGATGCTTAAATGTATAAAGATGGAAAAGAAGAAAATGAGGAAGAAACAACACACTTTGTGGAAAATCTCTAGAAAGATAAAGGCAAGGCTCCTCAGTAATCATTAGAAGTAAACAAACCTTCCACCAAACTCGAAGTAAGCAGTCAAGCTCCCTTCGTGATCTCTCTCAAGACATCAAAACCTTTGGTAATCACCACCAAAGCAAAGAAGACAAAACAAAAGGCTGGGGGCAAGTTCACTGTCTCCTTTGTGTCTATTATGCATGACACAGATTCGGACTCAGAGCCGAAAGACGACACAACGTCAAGCCAAGCTGATACTCAGCGAGATCGACCCGCTCTCACGCCATTGGAGACACTTGCTGACATAGAAGATCCTACGTTTGCTTCCTTTGTTATTCCGGCAACTTCGCCAGAAGAAAAAACAATCTCCTTCCACAGATCGGGTGTTTTTCCGCCAAATTCTCCACTTGAACCTTTCCAAAATGAAGGTATGCCTCAGCTATCCCCGTATAGTCCGATGGCACAAGCTATCATGAAGAAAATGGGCTACGACGCTCAGAATCCGACTGGTTTGGGAGGTGGTCGTGGTATTCTCACACCATTGGAACCCACCCTGACCAAAAGTCAACCGGAAGATTGGAAACTCCACCCTCATAAAGGCAAGTCTTCATACGGGTTGGTGTATGATCCTACCACTCCCATGAGACAATTAATACAAAGGCTGCAAAGTCCTTTCGCCGACCAAGCCTCAACATCTCATATCCATGAAGACATTGATCTCCCTAGATATCTCTTTGAGGAGTTACCCGTCAAGGATCCAAGAAGCTCCTCGAATTCGTATGATTTCTCTGACAATGAGGAGGAATTGTCCGATGACATAGACGCGCAGTTCTCTGACCTAGAAGAACCATCGTCTCCAAAAGAAGTGCCTACTTCAACCCAGTTCCAATAGGTGATTGGGACCATCTCATTGCAAATCTGGAAAAGAGTACCGATCAAGAAGACCCATGGACAGAAGCCCAGCCTCGGTCTGTAAATGCCTCCGGAACTTCAAAAGGTCTTGTTAAGTTGGAAGCCTCCAAAAATATTGTGGAGGAACCACCTTCAAACCTTCCAACAAAAGATCCTGTTCAAAAGATAGACTTGGGAACACCTGATAACCCACGTCCTGTATTCATAAGCAAGAATATAAAGGATGATGAGTTACCCAAGTATATCTCTTTTCTTCGTGAGTTCGTTGATTGTTTTGCATGGTCTTATGCTGAAATGCCTGGCTTAGACCCCAAAGTAGCAGTCCACAAGCTCAACTTGCAAAAAGAAATCAAGCCTGTCAAACAAGGCCAAAGAAGATTCCGTCCTGGCGTGATGGACAAAATCAAACAAGAATTTCAGAAACTCAAAAATGTTGGCTTTATCCGCGAGGAATAGCATCCGAATGGTTGGCCAACATTGTCCCCGTGACAAAGAAAAATGGGCAGATAAGGGTCTGTATCGACTACAGGGACCTGAATAAAGCATGCCCTAAAGATGAATTCCCGCTCCCCATACTAGAGGTGATGATTGACAACACCTGTGGATTTGAACAAATGACAATCATGGATGGATTCTCTAGCTATAATCAAATAAAGATGCATCCTGAAGATGAAAGACATACATCGTTTCGGACTCCATTTGGCGTGTATTGTTACACTGTCATGCCATTTGGTCTGAAAAATGCAGGTACAACATATCAGAGGGCTATGATGAAAATATTCCAAGATATACAGTATAAATCGGTCGAATGCTATGTTGACGACCTCTCCATCAAAAACAGAAGAAAAGAAGACCATCTCGACGATCTTCGAGAAGTCTTCCTCCGACTCCGCAAGCACAAATTGCGGATGAATCCACTAAAATGCTTCTTCGGTGTCACATCGGGTAAGTTTCTCGAATTCATAGTACGGAAAGCTGGAATAGAACTTGACCATACCAAAGTCAAGGCTATCCTGGAAATGCCATCTCCAAGGACCCTAAGAGAACTAAAAGGGCTTCAAGGAAGATTGGCATACATCCGACGGTTCATCTCTAATCTGTCAGGGAAGTGCCGTCCATTCTCTCGCTTGATGAAGAAAGGTGTGGACTTTGTCTGGGATGTTGAATGTGAAGCCACATTTCAAGACATCAAAGCATACCTAACCAAACCTCCAGTGTTGGCTGCCCCCACAACTGGAAAACCATTCATCTTTTACACAAGAGCTCTCGACCACTCCTTGGGTGCTCTACTCGCACAAGAAAACAGTGAGGGAAAACAAGCTGCTCTATATTACCTTAGCTGCATGTTGGTAGGTGCAGAGCATCGCTACTCCCCGGTCGAAAAAGAATGCCTTGCAGTGATGTTTGCCGTACAAAAGCTACGTCACTACCTGCTGTCCAACACAGTCTACCTAGTTTCAAGGATTAACCTCCTAAAGGTCCTTGTCACAAAAGCAGGTTCTCTCAATGCACGACTGGCGAAATGGTCCATCCTTCTATCACAATTTCATATTAGGTATGTACCACAAAAAGCAATCAAAGGCCAAGCTCTATCAGACTTTCTCGCAGAGCATCCATTGCCTAAAGATTCTCCACTTAGGGAAGATCTCCCAGACGAATTTGTCTACAACGTGGAAACTTCCTTATCAAATGCCTCTTGGGACATGTACTTTGACGGCGTAACCAGGACAAATGAAAAAGGAAAGCAAATATCGGGAATTGGCATCCTCTTTGTCAGCCCCGACAAATACATGATTCCGCACACTTTCTCGCTGCTGGAACCATGTTCAAACAATGCAGCTGAGTACCAAGCCTTGATTATAGGATTGGAACTCGCCCTTGAATCTGGTATCACCATGCTGTAAGCTTTTGGGGACTCTCAACTGATTGTCAACTAGATGAATCAGAAATTTGAAGTCAGGAAGCCCGATTTGTTGCCTTATTATAACAAGGTGCAGTCGCTTTGACAAAAGTTGAACATCTGTCACATCACGCACATCCTCAGAGGTGAAAACATCCGTGCAGATGCCCTAGCAGGACTCGCCGCATCTATGGCAATCCAAGAAGGGAAAAATATGAAAATTACAGTGTGTCAAAGAAGGATTCTCCCTCCTCTCAACACACACCAAGCAGTTGCTGAATGCCACCAAGTGGTTGGAAGTCGGATGTCCATCCTCAAACCTCCGATCGGCGACTGGAGGGATCCATTCATTGATTACATCATGTTCGGAATCCTACCTGAAGATCCAAAAGAGCGGGTAAGCATTCAAAGACGTGCCCCAAGCTTCCATTTGGATATTCCTTTAAAAGCACTTTACAGAAAATCCTTCAAGGGAGTACTTTTACGCTGCTTGTTACAACAAGAGGCTGAAGAAACTCTCAAAAAAGTGCATGCTGGTCTTTGTGGAGCCCATCAGGCTGGTCCTGAGCTCTATGATCAGATAAAAAGGCTAGGTTATTATTGGCCAACCATGGTAGCTGATGCAATCCGATTTGCTAAGCGCTGCCAACAATGCCAAATTCATGGAGATTATGTCCACATGCCTCCAGAATGGCTACATCCTACAGCAATCTCATGGCCTTTCGAAGCCTGGGGTATGGACATCATAGGTCCTATCTCTTCCCCATCAAGCAAAGGTCATCGATTTATCTTCGCCGCTACGGATTATTTCTCCAAGTGGTTACAAGCATTTGCGCTTAGTGAAATGAAGACCTCGTCAGTCCTTCAATTCTTGAGCACCAACATTATTTGTCGCTTCGGCATACCTAAAAGATTCGTCCATGATAACGGACCGCAATTTCGAGATCACAGATTCTACAGGTTCTGCGACAAATACAAAATCCAAAGTTGTCGTTCGACTCCATATAATCCAGCAGCGAACGGACTAGCAGAAGCCTTCAACAAGACACTCTGCAAAATTCTCAAGAAAATGGTCTCTAGTCACAAAAGAGACTGGGGCGACAAACTACCAGAAGCTTTGTGGGCCCATCGAACCACCGTTCGAGGACCAACCCATAGCACACCATTTTCCTTGGTCTATGGATGCGAAGCTGTTGTCCCTTTGGAAGTACAAGTCCCTTTGGACTTGACCAAAATTTTCGATCCTTGAACCCAAAATTCATGGTTTGAAACAAAAATTAGGGCTCAGGAATTTTCACCCTAGTCCTCCCCGGCTTTTACAACAAAAATCGGTTTTAAGTCAAAATTTACGACCCTTATGTCTTTAATCAAAAAATGGTTTTTAGAAACCGAAGGGAAGCGACATTCAGTCGATACTCGCAAAATCCAAAAAAAAATCGGAAGGATGCGAACCCCATTCGATACTTCCAAAACCCAAAAAATCAAAAGGATGTGAACCTCATTCGATACTTCCAAACCCCAAAAATCGGAAGGATGCAAACCCCATTCAATACTTCCAAACCACCCAAAAATCGCAAGGAAGCGAACCCCATTCGATACTTGCAAAACCTCAAATTTCAAAAATCATGGAGACGCAACATTCCAGTTGATATCCACAACCCAAATTTCAAATGGTTCGAGAAAACCTCAAATTTCAAAAATCATGGGGAAGCGACATTCAATCGATACCCATAAAACCAAAATTTTTTGAGAAGCAGGGAAGCGACGCTTAGTCGATACTTGCACCCTAATCCGTGAGGAAGCGATACTCCATCGATACTCGTAAACCCAGTCCGCGAGGAAGCAACATTCCATCGATACTCGCAAACCGAGCAAGGAAGCGACATTCCATCGATACTTGCATGACCATTCAGTGGGGAGGCGACATCTGATCGATACTTGCATTTTGAAAACCAAAACCCGGCTATAAATGCCAAAAATCCAGCTCTCACACCAAAACCGGCTATAAATGCTAAAAACCCGGCTATAAACGCAAAAATTGGGCTATAAATGCCAAAAATTTGGCTATAAACGCCAAAATCGGCTATAAATGCCAAAAATCGGCTTTCATGCCAACAAAACAAAATTGGTTTTAAAAAAATCTGGCTCTCATGCAAAAAAAAAAAAAACAACAAACAAAACCTGGTTCTCATGCCAATTCAAAATTTCGGCTCTTAGGCCAATTTGGTTTCCATGCCATCTCAAAATACTATGGCTTTCACGCCATCTCAAAAAAAAAAAACTTTGGCTTTCATGCCATCTCAAAATTCGGCTTTCACGCCATCTTAAATTTTTGGCTCCCATGCCACAAACAAATTTGGCTTCCATGCCACAAAATAAAATTCGGCTTTCAGGCCATCTTAAAATTTTGGCTCTCATGCCACAAACAAATTTTGGCTCTTACGCCACAAAATTCGGCTTCCATGCCATTCCAAAATTCGATTTTCAAGCCATCAAAAACTAGGCTTTCGCCACCAAAATTGGCTTTCGCGCCAAAACAACCCTTTGACAAAAGATTTTCACAAAATGACAACCTTTTGATCAAATTCTCAGACAAAAATTCCCATACAGCTCTTGCTTAAATTTGTTTTCATAAAAAATGATTTAAATGAAAGGAAGGGATACAAAAATATAGTACCAAAAATGTTTATAGATGGAGGTACCAAAGAAAAAGAAGAAAAGGATTTTTGTCACAACTCAGGAGTTCAATCCAACATGGTCTTCAACCAAAGATTCAAATCCTCAAGCAAACTCTTGGCCTTAGCTTCCAAAGTTCTCAGGCCACGCTTCTTCAAAATGTTCCCATAAAATGCGGCCGAACGCCGCGACCCATCGGTAGCACGAGGGAGTTCTTCCCAGAGAACCTGGACTGCTCATATTCCTGAGTCTTCCTCCGGAACTTACTCTAAGCCTCCTCAACCTGGCAAATGAGAGTCCCCTCCTTGTCACGAGCTTCCATAATGGTGGTCTATTTGGCAGCAGCTTCTTCTTCTAAAAGCTCAAGACGCTGCCTAGCCTCGACAACCTCCTTATCAAGGCGGTTCAGGTCTTGTTTTAGCCACATGATGGCCAACTCAGTAACGTTCTTCTCCCGAACGAACTGCTTCCGAGTCTGCGAGATCTCAGTCAGCTCAGCTTTGACTTTACTGGAAGGCTTCACAAACATCTCATTAAAGAAGTCACCATCTGGGAAACTCTTGGTCTCAGTTTACTTGTTCCCCAAAGCGATGACTTCATCAACAAAATCCTTGGCGCTTGCAATGTCTAGATCAACTTCTTCGCTATCAGCAAGGATGTCCTGCACATGCTTGATCATACCAAAACCAGCTTCCAAGTGACCTGAAAAGAGAGTCTCGACCCATGAGCTCAAAACACTCTTCAACACCTTCTTTGCATACTGAAGGTGCGGCCCAGATGAGGATTCGCCGTGCTCCGGCGCCCGACTACCTATCTCATGCCCATTGGAGGAGTAATCAATAAACTCTTTCCAATCGAACAAGCTGACTCGTTGAAAGTGGAAGAAGCCCCTACTTCGGGATCGGCTGCAGGTATCCCCTGTTCTGGCCCTGAGGAAGATGGAGGAACTTCTCCTATTGCTCCACAATCTGTCAATGAAAAAGACAAAAAGGTATGAATATGATCTTGTCAAAAAAAAATATATCAAGATTATTATTACAAAATACCTTCTTCAACGACCGGTGGAGTACTCTCTGCCTCTCTAAGCTCATCCGAAGCATCGTCAAAGGTTGCATCCATAGATGGCCCAAAGTCGTTAGAATCCTCTGGCAAGTCAGCTAACAAGAAAATAAAGCAACATGTTGGCAAATGGCAGCACAAAAAAAAAAGCAAAAGAAATCATACCAGGTGAAGGTTCTGGAACCACTCCAGAGTCCCTGGGTTCTTCCTAAGATGACACAATCTGATCCGTCATAGCCTCATCGGCCGGAACCTCGGGCATCACCAAATCATCATCCTCTGCTAAAAGAAAGAAAGTAGCGGATCAAAACAAAAATCGCTCCTGCGAGAAAAGAAGCGTAAAAAGAAAGAAGGATGATCATACCAGCCGTGTTCTCTTCTCTGCTCCTCTTCTCTGGAGGCTCGTCAACATCCCCAGGAGCCTCCTCAGCAATGGTGAGAGGAACTTCCAATTCAGGAGGACTTTCGTGCCTTCTCATATTACGGCTTTGTCCTCTCTTCCTCTTGCTTCTGTGGGACGATCTGCTCGAAGATCCTGCCCCACTATCAACATCAGGTCTCTCACTAGAGTCCTCATTGGATGATCTGCTTTTCCTAGTATACTTCATGGAAGCCTTTGTGCACTTTGCTTGCATCCAAGCATCGATCTCGGCCTCCTCCTCTTCCAGCTATTTCAAGACCTCACCAGGAATCCCTTGTGCAGCTCCTGATCTGATGACGTGCTGCTCATTGAGAAAGCCTATCTTGTGCCTCTCTCCAGAAAGGAAAGCCAAAACTTCCTCTCGACGGACACCATCTGATATGCCAAGACCCTTCCCAGGAGATTGCCTGACATCAAGCTCCTTCTTAGAAAGCACCCGATACACTGAAAAGCTCTCCACGAACCATTTCGTGAAGCCAGAAGTCCGGAAAGTGGGCAGATCAGGATAGGAAATCATGGCGGTAGTGTCCTCGGCACTGTAAAAAGCCAATGCACTCCTCCCCTCCTGCAGACCTCCAAAACGCTTCACCATGCTCGAAGGCGCTCCAACAACGCCTTGAGAGAAGCCAAGCTGCAATGCAAAATGCAAAGGGACATACGGCTGGATATCGACAAAAAGATGTCTGCGGTACACCATCATACCAACCCGTATGTTAAAAAGCCATCTCTTCTTTACGTTTGTAAAAGCATAGTGTCTTCCCGACCCTGCCCTGGTTGAATCACTGGAGACACCAAAATCAAAAGCCTTTTTCCGCAAATCTGGAGAAAGCTTCACTGAAGACTGCGCAATCTCGACGTCCCTGAACCGTCGGATCCTCAAAGGTAGACAAAAGAGATTCGGAAACGGCTATCCCTCTAGCCAAACGAATCATAAAAGGATCTTCGTCATGTGCAACTCCCAACCAATGGAAGCTAGGACAGTGGTATACGTACCACGAATAGAAGATATGGGCTGAAAATACCCTATTCATAGGGAGCCCACGCCGAACCAGGAACGCAGCAGCCTGCAGTTTGGTACACAAGTAAGAGTAAAGAGCAGGCACCAAAGCTAGCCGCTCTCTGAATGCCATCTGACAAGGCAGAAAAATACAATGCGGCCTGATGTGCGTTCCATCTCCTCCAGCAAAAACAGCCTCACCCAGCCAATAAGTGAGGTAAATAGTGAGATCTCTCCGCAATGTAATGTCAGGACAAATGGCATCTGTGCTTGCGAAAAACTTCCTCAAATCTTCTCGCATAGTGGAGATCTTCGTAAAAATTGGGTTTTTAGCCCTAGCATTCTGAGCCATGCTATCAGAAGACTCCCTGCTATCAAAAAAGTTGGAGCAGAAACTCTTCCAACTGCTGCACCTGACTTTCAAGCCCTCCTTCTCCTTGAAAAAATCATAGAAGGCGACGAGCTGAAAGTACAAAAGCCTGAACTCCTTAGACTGCTCCTCAAGGACGTTGTCGATAGGCATAAACTCCTCATAGAGTTTGCCAAGGATAGGCAGCCCGGTGATGGCGCTCAGTTCCTTGAAAGAAAAACCAATCTTACCATTCGTAACAATGAAGGTGTTGGTTTGTGGAAGGAATGACTCCAGCATGGCCATGAAAGCCTCATCGGAGAAAACAACGGTTTGCCGAAAAGCGCGAACCGCATCAAAAATCTCGTCCTCCCGTAGGATGGCCTCGCCAACCTTCAGGGTGTGATTAGTCCATGATTCCTAGCTTGAGTCAGCACTGAAATGGCCACGAAGTCGAAAAGGCTTCACCCAATTGCTACCGTCACCCCGAAAAATGCCAAGGCCCACTGGTCTCAAATCGACCGATGGGTGATTAGAACCTTGGTAGCCACTGGCTGGCATCAACATGTCCATACGGACAGGCAACTTCTCTGCAAAACCGGAAGGGCCGCCAACAAAAATCCCGATCTTGATCACATTGGTCCTCTTCACCCAGCTCGGAGGATCCGCCCTCTTAGGGCACGTGGGAGAAAGGCTCATGATCGAGATGGTGCGATCGAAGGTCGACCAGGTGGATATAGTTCTCTCCTTTCCATCTACCATGTAAGAGAACTGAAAACATTTCCTTTGGTATGTCAAGTTGTCAGGGATTGCATCACTAAAGAAGAAGGTAGGCTTGGGCACAATGCTCTGATCGTCCGTAACCCAAGGACGGCTACTTACCATGATCTTGTAGAACTCCTCATCTTTGAGAGTGATCAATCGCTGTCTCATCTCATCACGATTGAGGGAGTCGCATTCTTCCAAGTTCTTCTCAACAAACTGGACCTTCTCCCAGGCCTGCTGAACGGCCGCATTAGAAGATCTAGCAGACCGACGGGGTGCGTCAGTAACAGGCCCCTTACCCTTGTTCGTTCTGGAAGAACTACCTGCAAAGGATTGAAAAGAAAAGATCAATCATCACCAAAATGACAAGATTTTGCTAAAAAAATTCTAATGAAATTTTGACATAGCTCCGGGGCAATTCCAAAGAAAAGGGAACTACCCCGAAAAAGACAGGAAGCCTGAAGATGAGCTCAACATTGTGAGAACCCGACCCCTAATTTCTTGGTTTACTGTGGTTTTAATCGTGATTTGGTTTTCTCTATGGTTGCGTGAGGCAAGTAAGTGTGGATTTTGGATAAATCTGGAATATTTTCCTAAACCAAAAGACTACAAAAACTAGACAAATGGTGAATTTCAGGAAGTTTGAGGTGATTTTCAGTTGATAGAGATTCAAGTGGATACCAAAAGCAAGAAATTTCTCGAATTTGATGAACTCTTGGCAGAGAAGTGCTAGAAGATTTTTAATAATTCCAGAATGATGGTGAAGTCGACTCAGTAGGATGCATCAGTGTGTGGTTAAATGATAGGAAGAAAACTTTCAGCTGTGGTGTAGAGAGCTGTGTACAGAATGGATTGTTACCTGGTTTTATGATAGAGGAGAGTCATAGCCTACGGACAAGGCCGGTTGGAAGACCTGGAGAAGAATGACACTAGGTGTAGTGTTCTACGACAGAGACATAGTTACGGTACATCGGAGTGAGTCGCAACCTTCATTCTTTTGGACCGACATTGGCAGTTGTACAGGAACATTGCAGATGTTTAGAGACAAGTTTTCAATTAGTAGAGCTCCAAGGAGATGTCCAGAATTAGAGATTCCTAGAATTTGATGAGGTTTGTCAGAGAATTATTTTAGGATTTTCAACAAGTGCAGCCATGTGGAGGAGTAGACCCTGCGGGATGTGTCATTGTGTGGTTAAAAGCTTTTGGAGTTGGATTTCAGCAACTAATGAAGGAGTTGACTCCAGGAAGAATCTCTACTTGATCGCCCGACAATGAAGATCTTTGCAGATTTTATCAACACGAGGAGCATCGGATTTCAATGTATAGATATACGGAGCAGGAAATCAGTTATTTTGGATTTTATTAGGAAAGGTAGACTTGGCAGAGCAGTTGCAAGAGTGAGCACGAAACTCCAACTACTAAAGAATAGTGAAGGGACAAGCATGTTAGTGTCAGAGACCGAATATTGTACTGAGGATCAATAGCAACGAGCAGAAATAATTAAAGCTAGCAAGAGTTAACCTTGAAAATTGTGCAGTGGATGTGAGACCCTAGCTTCGGTAGTTGCGATGAAGTCGACAAAATGGTTCCAAGAATTTTCAGTATCAAGGTGTTTAGAAACAAGAGACTTGGTTGAACTTAGAAGGAGTCAGAGTTGGTGAATTCCTTGAGCAGTCAGATTGACAGGACAGTGACGGATTCGAGCTAGTGGAAGAATGTTTGACGACCGTTGATGGTTGACCAAGGGGTTCTACAATGAGGGTGACCCAGTGAGTTCAGGTGCTTTTGAGAGGACCATTTTGGAGCTTTGATTTGTGGTTTTGTTTTCGAAGTGTGGATTAATGTCCCAACTTGTTTTGGATTTGTTTAGTTCATTTGGAGGACCAAATGTTCTAAGGGGGGGAGGATGTGAGAACCCGACCCCTAATTTCTTGGTTTAGTGTGGTTTTAATCGTGATTTGGTTTTCTTTATGGGTTTAGTGGTTGTTTGGTTGAGTTTTTGAGTTAGAATGACTTTTCATTAGCTTTGGAAAGTTTTGAGAGCCAGTGAACCTAGACAGTGACCGTAGGGCCCCATTTGTTTTGCGTGGTCAGCATGGGGAGATTCTTGGTGATTCCAAAAAATTCCCATTTCAGCTCCGTTTGACTAATCTCGTCATTCCCTACAACTTTTGTGTTCACTCCGTGCCCATTCGAAGATCCTAAAATTAGTTTTTCCAGCCATGGGGGCAAAATCGGTCTTTTTCGCAAAATCTGGACCCAAATTTCGAGATTTCAGAACCATGCTAAAATTATATTTTTTGGAAACTAGAAATTTTGTTGATCAACTTTGTCTTCTTTGTCGAATCCATTTGAGGTCCCGAAATGCATGTTTTTAGCCCGACTAGTACTTTAAGTTGTGGGACCCACTTCACCTTTTGTATACAAGGAGAACCCTTCTTCTCCTCTCTTCTTCCTTGCCCTAGTCACTGTTCCAAGAGAAGAATCCCAGCAGCCATCGGTTTCGTCCATCCCTTTCTTGCTTTCTCTATCTCATAGCACCACCAATCCATTGCTAAACCTAGACTGGACTCTACCATCTTCATCCTCTTCACAAGAGCTATCCATTGACGTCATTTTGAAGAAAACCACCCACTCCAAGATTCCCTTTGAGCAACCTCTTGCTTTTGAAGAACTTCCAAGTAAGGGATCCTTGTAATCTTTTGTATTTGTGTTCTCCTAGCCTTTGAGAAGCTTTGTTTTGATTATTGGAGGTTTTCCTTTTGTTTTGATTTGGTTTTAGCCATTTTAGGGTTCTAAGATGGGTTTGTTTTGGGGGTTTTCTTTGCTCTGCTTGTAGGTTGATCTTGATAGTATTTTGAGCTTGGATTTGCTTAGCTTGGACCTAAGAAGGCAAGTGGATGATTGGATAGTTTTACCATTTATTGAACTTTGTGAGGAATGTGGTTGGTTTGCTATTTATGCTCATGTTTATGAACTTGCATAGATTTAAAATAAATGCTTATGAAAGTACATTTAATGTTTTAGAAACATGATGGATTTTAGTCTTTGTTTATCTCTTGTTTTTGACTTAAATGGGTCTCGGTGATTGTGGAGTTTCTCTTCTCTTATCATTGAGGGTAAAAAAGGAAGAAGTGATTGGATAATGATATGTAGAAGTTTTGATGTTGGAGAAGAGTTGAAGGTGGAATAGGAGGAGCTTTGAGCTCATTTTATTACAGGTAAGTGATCGGAGAGTGAAAGGAATTGATTGGATAAAGGAGGACCTGAATCTGAATTGCATTGTGGAGTTCACGCAACTGGCGGTCAGCCGACGGTCACATAGCAGCTAGCCGTCTTGTGACTGGCGGCTAACCGAACCGGTTTTGGTTACTTTTCCAGAGAGCTGTAACCTTACGGTCAGCCTCGCGGTCAGCTAGCGGCTAACCGTCGAGTCCATCGACGGCTAACCGCCAGCCAACCGAACTGAAGCGGTTACATTTCTAGAATGCTGCATTTGGTCAGGTCAACCACGGTCAGTCTCGCGGTCAGCCAGCGGCTAACCGCCGAATTCATTGGCGGCTAACCGCCAGATGACCGCCAGGTAATCGAATTTCCCAGAATTATGGGAATAAAGAGAGATGAAGGGAGTTTCCATCCCATTTGCTTGTGAACCTTTCCGAAAGCAATGGGCACTTTCCACCTGGAATATGTTCGAAACAAAGATGAAATGTTTGTTGGAAGCCCGTTCGAGTGAGAAACCACATCGCCGAGATTCGTTGAAATATTGAGGTTACTAAGGTGTGTAAGGAGCCCGGAATGTCTCTAAACTCAAGGAGTACTAAGTCTATATTAAAATAGACATACGGGATCCTTATTCACCTTTAGTTATCTTGAACCTTGATACTAACCCCGAGGTTTCGAAAAGCATTGAAAAAAAAGATATTGTGATATTTATTAGTCATGAAATGCAAGCCCGACATGATATGACAGTCGTGCCTTGAGCAACCCGTTTTGCCCATTTATACAATTTCATCAAGTGTTTTATACATGCCCGATTTCTTGCATATGACCTATCAATACTTGGAGACTTGAAACATTGTTTTTAAGCTTGGGGAGGTATGGTTTGGAGCCCCAATGCAATGTAAGAACTTGGAAGGCATTTTATAGAGTCTGGATGAAGAGAAACCCCATTATGAAGATTCGTCAAGGATCCTTAGACTTGTCAATGTGCATAGGGATCCGAGATGTCCTTAATTCTCATGGAGTACCAAGTATATATCAAATTAGACATACGGGACCCCATTCACATTGATTTAAATCTAGGACCCTCAACGTTTGGCCCGGAAAAGTATAGAAATCCATTATGTCTTATTTAAACTCGAATTTCACTTATACACTTTAAATCTCATATTGTATGACTAGACTTGCCCCGAAGGTATTGACATTTATGTTTCTTTTTAGCATGTTGCTAACCCGTTTATGCCCGACCCGATACAAATATGTTTTTGTGCCTATGGGTATCCCGTCCCGTTATATTCGTACTTGTTGATTTCTTGTATATGAACCATGAACCAAAACCTTGAGGCAATATGGGCCAAAGCTTTGTAGTGCGAGCCCATGAGCCAAAAAGAGAACATGCGTAGATGTATTTGTTTTGTTTACTTGCATATAACCTATGAGTCGGCACCACTAAGCTTGGATGACCTTGTTAGTCTGATCTACCGACTTGGAGATCCATTCTTGTCTCGCCAGCTGCAGTTTGGATCCCGCTACCCGTTTCATTAACTGTGGTCTTGTCCCGATACCGCAGATTGCTACTGTGGTTCCTGATGCCTGGCTCGCTACCCGGTTCATTAACTGTGGTCTTGTCCCGATACCGCAGATTGCTACTGTGGTTCCTGATGCCCGGCTCGCTACCGTGGTCATGTCCCGTATTGTATATATGTATATGTAATTTCGTTGTACCTCCTCACTTCAGTGACTGAGGTCAACGCCTTGACATGCTTGCTCTTATCACTTCGGTGATAGAGGATTTAGCTTCTTGTGGTTGCCATCTTGCTTGTTTTCCGAATTCCTTGGTTACCTTTACATGCTTTATACTGCATCCATGTTTTCAGTAAATGATTGACTTCTTTCGTGAAGATTATTGTTTAAACAGGTTTACAACGTGAGGCATACCTGATTTGTGAAATGTTTATTGTTTATACACGCTTTAAATGAGTTCCCGATTTGTGAAATGTTTACTATTTATACACGCTTTAAATGAGTTCCCGATTTATGAAATGTTTATTGTTTATACATGTTTTAAATGAGTTCCCGATTTGTGAAATGTTCATGTTTTATACATGCTTTAAAGGAATACATGTTTCGTCAAATATTCAGGTTTCATACCCGTTTTATATGAATACAGGATTTTGTCAGATGTTCATGATTTCCTATACATTTTTAATTATGTACAATTTTGATCAGACAACATGATTTATTACATGTTTTATCGTTCAGTATATTGTTTATATCCTTTCACCCACCTACCAGACCGTCGTGTCTGAACCACAACTTTGGTACTCAGGTCTAGACTTCTTCACCTGAGACGAGTGCACGTGTTAGCTGTGGAGCCATGGGCTTTCAGATTGTTTGTCGGCTATGTCATGCAGACATTGAGTTTGACATCGGAATTGCGTCACATATGGGGTAGTGATCATTAGCTTGTTTTCTTGTATGGCTTCTATTAGCCTTTTCTTGGGATTTGTAATTAATACACATTGTTATTTGTAACTTGAACATATATGGGAATGTAATACCCTGTTACTGTCAGCTCTGTACTTTTATTGTGATGGTTTATTCCAGTCTGAGATGGATCATTGATAAGATGACTATATGCTTGGGTTGAGTGCGGTACGGAATCCAATGGCCACGGACTCCAAGTCGCAACACTACGAAAGCGTCCGCTAAATATTCAAAGTGTGTTGGAATTTGTAATCCTCGCACACGCGGATCTTGGGAGAAACATAATTATTGCTTAACTCCCAATTCACGGACCCCGGGTTTGGGGTCGTGACAAACATCACTGCGAGCTCATAGTCAGTGAAAATTTCTCAAAGAAGGTTTGAACTCAACATTCCTACGAGATCAAGCCAGTCTTATCAAATCTTCGCAAAATTGGAAAATGGCTCAACATTACTGCGAGCTCCAAAACCCAAAACTTGCAAAGTTCCTCAAAATCCCACAAGACTAAGAAAGGGCTCAACATCGCTGCGAGCTCCAAATCCCAATACTTGCAAAAGATTTTCAGGTATGCTTCACCATGCTTCCAAGTCCATTTACTCAAAATCATGCATCAAAGAAACATCATCATGCATTAGATGCTAGGAAAACTTTAACCAAAGTCTGACTAATTCCAACCCAACTTGGTCAAAACCAATTAAACTTTGGCCAAGTCAAAAATCATGTTGGCTTGACCGAGAGACTCTAGGCTTCTATCTTGATGCATCAAAAAAAAATGCATGAACATCTTGAAATTGCACAAACCTCATTATCATGGTGAGCAAAAAAGAAGAAACGAGGAAAGAGAGAAAATCCCTTTAAAAAAAAAAGAAAAAAAATTTCTTTTTGGCCCATTGCCACGTGGCAGTACGGCCAGGTCCGTACAGACCTGTCCGTACAGCTAAGAAAAAAAAGAAAAGAAAAAAAAAACGCTAAAAAAAAACGGTGAAAAAAAAAAAGAAAGAATCACCGTGAAAAAAAAAAACAAAAGAAAAACCCGCGAGCAAAGAAAAAAAAGAAAAGAAAAAAAAAAGCACAAAAAAAAAGAAAAAAAAAACGTGCTTGAAGAAAAAGAAAAGAAAAAAAAAAGATAAGAAAATAAAGATGAATTTCTCCACTTCTACAAAGGAGTTTCTTATGAAGAAAGAAAAGTTACAAAGCTTGAAGATTCTTAAAGAAGAAGAAGAGTTCTTGATCTTGAAACACTCTTGAAGATTCTTGCAAAAAGAAAGCAATGGAGCCAAAGATCCAACCCCCTTGCTTTTATAGAAGAGAGCAAATCAAAAGAGGAAACAAGGAGTAAAGAAAGGAGGTAAGTGCTAAAATTTAGCTACTTTCCCAAAAGAAAGATACTTTGAGAAAATCTCTCCCAAAAACAAGGAAACTTGTGAGATTCTCTCCAAGTAAAGATATTTTTAGATATTCTCTACAAAGATGACATCATATGAGATCTAGGCCATTTCCAAAGCCTAAGGTCCCATGGGTTAGCCCATATGAGCCATGTTTGACCACCTAGGCACTAAAAGTGGCTTTTAGTCAAAATATCCCTCTTACCAAGAGCATGAAAAAAAAAAAATGTCCCATGCCTCTTTTGAGTTGATTGGACCATTCAAAAAAAAAAAAAAAAAAAAAAAAAAAACAAAAACAAAAAACAAAAGAAGAAAAAAAAAAGAAGAAAGCTTCATGAGTTTCCAAAAACCAAACCACCCAACCTCAAAAACCAAATTAAGCCAAAATCTTGAAATTGACATTCCACAAAAAACCAAACCCTGGTCCCCTAGCTCGCCACATACAGCTTGTTAGGTCACAAGACCAAATCAAAACCAAAACCAAACCAAAACCAAAAAACTAAATCCTGCCCCCCAACCTGCTACATACAGCTTGTTGGGTCACAAGGTCAAAATCAAAAAAATCAAACTCCGACCCCCTAACTTGCCACATACAGCTTGTTAGATCACAAGGTCAAAAACCAAAATCCAAAACCCAAAAATCCAAATCCCCCATGTCATTTTCAAACTTTGCCTTGAGATAGTATGTGATCCCTCTCACTACCATAAAATTTCATCGGAAACTCAAAAGGCTACTAAAAAAAAAAAACGCTCAAGACTCTTGGTCAAGTCGGAAGCTCTCCTTCAAGTTTCTCTTCGAGGCACATCGACTCCAAAAGCTATTCATCGTTGTACCTCGAGGGGGCATTTGTTGACACCAAAACAAGTCACTTTGCCTCCTCAACATCAAGAACCCACATGAAGCTGCATCCTGCTACAAATAGGCAAAGCTACTTCAAGCATCAGATCTTGTCAGAATCAAACAAAAACTGCAAGATCCTTCAAGACAGCCAAAAGAGGGGCACACATGAAGTTTCGGGCCATTCCGACATTGTTTGGCTTAACTTCACTCCTTCGACAGCTAAACAGACGCTCTCGGCGGCGACAGTATCGAAGACATCAAAACTTCGATCAGAGCCTACAGATGGTTCCAAAATACCTCCAAAGGGCTCCTCGTCAAACTTCAAGTCAAACCGACAACGTTTGAGCCTCGTCAATGCTCGAGTAACAAAATCAAGCCTCTTGGCAGCGAGAACCACCAAGGTCATCACTCATCAAACAAAGCAAATGAGTGACTTCAACATGCTTCCAAAGGGCTGCACGTCAAATTTCAGGTCATTCCAACAACGTTTGACCATATTTGGACGCTCCGAAAGAAAATCAAGCCTACCGGCGGCGGAGCCTCTCGGGACCATGACATCTGAGTCGGATTTAATGGGTCGTCTCAAAATGACTCCAATAGGCTCCCTGTCAAATTTCAGGACAATCAGACATCGGTTGACCGTATATCAAAGCTCGACATCATCCCCGCAGCAAAATCAAGTCAAGGATCGACGGGACCCCAAACGGCTTCAAAACTCAAATAAAAGCCCATGGTTGGTCCTATCCACTGATCAAGAAGCTTCACCTCAACTTTCAGGTCATTCCGACATCGTTTGACCTAGTTTCGACTCTTGACTGAAAATTGGTCACAAAGTCTTCGGCTTTCCCGAAAAATGGGAAACTTTGTGCTCTGGTTTTATGCGACTTTTCGTGCAGTTTTCTCCAAGAAAATCAAGTCAACAATTGAGGAAAAATGTCAAGAAAAATACAGAAGAAAAAAGGAGCGAAAAAGAAGAAGAAATGGCCGAAAAAAATACTCGGCGACCAAAAGGGCCAAAGCCCCATGGTCGCTGGCGACCCTGGAAATCCGGGTCGCCAGATTTTTCGCCGAATGGTCCGTTTTCCAATCTTTTCTGCGTTTCGAGAATTCCTGCCTCTGTGTTTTTCTGAAAATCCAATTTGTGATACTTGAAAACGACTGATCTTCGACAACATCTCGGATCCACCATCAAGAGCATGAAGTCATCACTGATCACTCCAAAATCGCCAATCGAATGACCAATAAAGTACACTTTCTGTCCGATCGATCGAGAAATCGATAAGACAGATGTCACCGGCCCACAAACATCAATCAATGTCTTAAATTGCATCGCAATCCGACATTAAATAGCATGCGGATCCATCGGCGGTCATCACAAGAAGAATCCCAAAGGACGCAGCGCTGCACGCAACTCTTTAAATGCCCCGGCAACCACTTAATGTCGTTAATTGACCCATTTTATGACAACTTAATGCGGTCATTAACCCATTATTTTGGACGGCCCAATTTGATTCAAGCAAGTGGGAGTTACAAGTCCAAGCAATCATGGCATTAAAACCATGAAACTCCCCTCATCAAGGAGATTAAAGGCGATTAAATGCCCATCATTCTCTATCGGCTAATCACAAGCCAAGAAAAAGGAGTTACAAAATCAAGAAATGAAAACTTGAAACTCCTCCCATCATGGAGCATTAATGCCATCAATTCTCTCATCATGGCCATCAATGCCCATAAATAACCTCATGGCTATCAAGAGCTTATAAAAGGAGGTCCATTCCAAAGAGAAAGACAACTTTGAATCCTTGCATTTGCACATCCACACCAACACCCATCCGGAGTTTGGAAAATCCCAGAGAAAATCCGATGAAGTCCTGCTGCTCTGCCACAAGAAACACTACAACGTGATCAAAGTCCCTTGGGGGCCACTCCCCCAAGGTCCTCTTCTTCTACAACATGGCCTAAACGCGGCTTTTCAGCCCGTTTACTCGGTTTTTCATTGGAGCCAAGCCGAAGAATGGAAGCATCAAGTGTTCTCATTTGAGGGATGATGGTGAAGTCCATACATGACTTGCGACCGTCGATCTGAACCTTTCCCCACAATCTCCTGAGAAGTTAGATCCCTTTTCTTTCTTTTCTATTGTACTTTGTATTTTTTAAAGAGACAAAAAAAGTCAAAATTATTGTCTTTCATTTTGATGAGATTTGTAAATCGCCTTTCACGGCAAAATCGCCTTTCAAGGCACCGAATCGCTTTTCACGGTAAACAAACAAAAAATCGCCTCTTACGGCGTTCAAAAGAAAAATTGTCTCTTTTCTTAAATATTTATGCAATTTAAAAAGTTAGAAAGAATGATTGATTTCCTTTCTACTTGTGAAGGTGAATCTCCGGATCATCACCATTCCAAATTCCAGGTAGAATAGAAAATCTGGCATAGCTGTACAAAAATGTTGATACACGCATTTCTTCCCCCGCCGAAACCCGGCAGCCCCCGGGGTGAAAGGAGAGGATGGAAATCGAGGGTCCATCAATCATTATTTAATTTTCTTTGGGGACGTGTGATGGACCCTCGGAGTTTCTGTCCTCTCCTTCCGCACCTCGAGGGCTTGCCTGGGTCTCGGCGGAGGAGGGAAAACGCGGGTATCAACATTTTTGTACGGGTATACCAGATTTACTCTCTACTTGGAATTTGGCATGGTGATGTTCCGGAGATCCACCTTCACAAGTAGAAAGGAAATCAATCCTTTTTTCTAACTTTTCAAATTGCATAAATATTAAGAAAAAAGACAAGTTTGTTTTTTGAGAATGCCATAGGAGGCGTTTTTTTGTTAGTTTGCCGTGAAAGGCGATTTTACAAAACTCATCAAATATGAAAGACAAGAATTGTGATTTCTTTGTCTCTTTAAAAAATACAAACTACAATAGAAAAGGAAGAAAATGGATCTAACTTCTCAGGAGATTATGGGGACATGTTGAGATCAACGGTCGCAAGTCATGTATGGACTTCACCATCATCCTTCAAATGAGAACGGTTGATGCTTTGATTCTTTGGCTTGGCTCCTAACCTCAGTTTTTTAAAGGACAAGGACCAAGAGGAGGTCCAATACCTAATGAAAAACAGAGTAAACGGGCTGAAAAAGCTGCGTTTAGGCCATGTTGTAGAAGAAGGGGACCTTGGGGGGGTGGCCCCCCAAGGGACTTTGATCACCTTATGGTGTTTCTTACAGCAGAGCAGCAGGACTTCGTCTGTATTTCTTCGATGTGTGTATCGATTCTTTTCTATCGATTCCCTATTTCTTTCTTTTGGACCTCCTTTTATAGGCTTTTTGGTAGCCATGAGGTGATTATGGACATTGCTGGCCATGATGAGAGAATTGATGAGGAGTTACAAGTTTTTATTCTATGATTTTGTAACTCCTTTTTCATGGCTTGTGATTGGCCAATGAAGGATAGTGGGCATTTAATCGCCTTTAATCTTCATGATGATGGGAGTTTCATTGGTTTAATGCCATGATTGCTTGGATCTGTAACTCCCAAATGCTTGAATCTGATTGGGCCGTCAAAAATAATGAGTTAATGACCGCATTAAGTTGTCATAAACGGGTCAATTAACGACATTAAGTGGTCGCCAGGGCATGTGAAGAGTCGCGGGCTGCGCCGCGTCTTTTGAGATTCTTCTTGTGATCATCACAGGTGGATCCACACATTGTTTGATGTCGGATTGCGGTGCAATTTCAGACATTGATTGATGTTGGTGAGCCGATGACATCTGTCTTGTCGATTTCACGATCGGTTGGATAGAAAGTATACTTTCTTGGTCAGCCGGTTGGCGATCTTGGAGCGATCGGTGATGATTTCATGCTTTTGACGGCGGATCCAAGATGTCGGTGAAGATCAGTAGTTTTCAAGCATCAAAGATTAGATTTTCAGAAAATCACAGAGGCAGGAACACCCGAAACGCGAAAAGGATCGGAAAACGGGCCGTTTGGTGCGAAATCCGGCAACCCGGATTTGCAGGGTCGCCGACGACCATGCACCCAGGGTCGCCGGCGACCTTGGGCCAGGGTCGCCGGCGACCGTGGGCCAAGGTCGCCGGCGACCATAGGGCTTTGGCCCCTTTGGTCGCCGAGCTTCGTTTTCGGCCGTTTTTTCGTCTTTTTTGTTCCTTCTTTCTTCTTTATTTTTCTTGACATTTTTCCTCAATTATTGACTTGATTTTCTTGGAGAAAACTTGACGAGAATCCGTTCAAAACCGGAGCACAAAGTTTCCCATTTTTCGGGAAAGCCGAAGACTTTGTAGCCGATTTTCCGTCAAGAGTCGAAACTAGGTCAAACGATGTCGGAATGACCTGAAAATTGAGATGAAGCTTCTTGAGCAGTGGATAGGACCAAGCATGAGCTTTTATTTGAGTTTTGAAGCCATTTGGGGTCCCGTCGATGCTTGACTTGATTTTGCTACGGGGAAAATGCCGAGCCTTGATATGTGGTCAAACGATATCCGATTGACCTGAAATTTGACAGGGAGCTTATTGGAGTCATTTTGAGACAATCCATTAGCTTCGCTTTGAATTTCATGGTCCCGGGGTGCTCCGCCGCCGGTAGGCTTGATTTTCTTTCGGAGCATCGAAACCTGGTCAAACGTTGTCGGAATGACCTGAAATTCGACGTACAGCCTTTTGGAGGTATGTTGAAGCCACTCATGTACTTTGTTTGATGAGTGATGGCCTCGGTGGTTCCCGGCGCCTGGAGGCTTGATTTTGCTGCTCGAGCGTTGATGGAGGGTCAAACGTTGTCGGTTTGACTTAAAATTTGGCATGGATCCTTTGGAGACATTCTGTAGTCATCCATAGGCTCTGATAGAAGTTTTGGTGTCTTTGACGATGTCACCGCCAGGAGCGCTTGTTTAGCTGTCGGAGAAGTGAAGTTAGGCCAAACGATGTCGGAATGGCCCGAAACCTCAGGTGTACCCCTTTTTTATCTGCCTTGAAGGATCTCTCAGTTTTTGTCTGATTCTGACAAAATCTGATGCTTGAAGTAGCTTTGCCTGTTTTGTAGCAGGATGCAGCTTCACGAGGCTTCTTGATGTTGAGGAGACATAGTGACTTTTATTTGTGTCAACAAATGCCCCCTCGAGGTACAGCGACGAGTAGCTTTTCGGAGTCGATGTACCTCGAAGAGAAACTTGAAGGAGAGTTTCCAACTTGACCAAGAGTCTTGAGCAATTTTTTTTTTTTTTTTTGAATAGCCTTCTGAGTTTCCGGGGGAACTTTATGGTAGTGAGAGGGATCACGTACCATCTCAAGGCAAAGTTTTGAAAATGACATGGGGTATTTGGATTTTGGGTTTTGGATTTTGGTTTTTCACCCTATGACCTAACAAGCTGTATGTGGCAGGTCAGGGGGTCGGGGTTTGATTTTTTATTTTGACCTTGTGACCCAACAAGCTGTATGTGGCAGGTTGGGGGGTCAGATTTGGTTTTGGTTTGGCTTGAATTGGATTTTGATTTTGGTCTTGTGACCTAACAAGCTGTATGTGGCGAGCTAGGGGACCGGAATTTGGTTTTATGTCAATTTCAAGATTTTGGCTTAATTTGGTTCATGAGGTTGGATGGTTTGGTTTTTTGGAAACTCATGAGGCTTTCTTTTTTTTCTTTTTCTTTTTTTTTTTTTGAATGGTCCCATCAACTAAAAAGAGGCATGGGACTTTTTTTGCTCTTTTTTTTTTTTTTGCTCTTGGTAAGAGGAATATTTTGACTAAAAGACACTGTTAGTGCCTAGGTGGTCAAACCTGGCTCATGTGGGCTAACCCATGGGACCTTAGGCTTTGGAGATGGCCTAGATCTCATATGGTGTCATTTTTGTAGAGAATATATAAAAATATCTCTTTTATGTAGAGAATATCTAAAAATATCCTTATTTGGAGAGAATCCCTCAAGTTTCCTTCTTTTGTGGAAAGATTTTCTCAAAATGTCTTTCTTTTGGGAAAGTAGCTAAATTTTAGCACTTACCTCCTTTCTTTTCTCCTTGTTTCCTCTTTTGGTTTTCTCTCTTCTATAAAAGCAAGAGGGGTTGGTTCTTTTGCTCCATTGCTTTCTTTGTTTGCTAGAAATCTTCAAGAGTGCTCTCCAAGATAAGAAGTGCTTTTTCTCAAAAGGGCTCCAAGCTTTTCTTCTTCTTCTCCATCAATGGCTTCAAGTAAGTTTTCTTCCTCCACAAGAATCTCCATTGTAGAAGTAGCTTCTTTCTTTTTTTTACCCTTTTTTTTTTCTTCTCTTTTTTTTTTCTTTTTCTTTCCAAGCATGTTTTTTCCTTTCTTTTTTTTTTTTTGTGCTTCTTATCTCTATTTTTTTCTTTTCTTTTCTTTTTTCTTCTTTCTTTTTCTCACGATTTTCTCTTTTTTTTTTTTTACCGTGTGCTTTTTTTCTCTTTTTTTTTGTCCCGTTTTCTTTTTTTTTTCCTCACGGGTTTTTTTTCTTTTTTCACACGCTGATTTTTTCTCTCTTTTTTTTTTCAGTGCCTTTTTTTGTTATTTTTTTTTTCACGCTGATTGCTTTTTTTTTTCAGCGTTTTTTTTTTTCTATTTTTTTTTTCTCTATTTTTTTTCTGTTTTTTTCTTGGCTGTTTTTTTTCTCTATTTTTTTCTGTTTTTTTTTCTTGCAGTGGGCCACGGCCTGTGGGCCAAAAAATTTTTTAATTTTTTTTTGCTAAGATTTTTTTTTCTCTCTCTTTCTTTTTCTTTTTCTTTCCTTTGTTTGCTCACCATGATAATGAGGTTCGTGCAATTTCAATATGTTCATGCATTTTTTCTTTTCATACATCAAGATAGAAGGCTAGAGTCTTTAGGTCAAGCCAACATGATTTTTGACTTGGACAAAGTTTGATTGGTTTTGACCAAATTGGGTTGGAATTGGTCAAACTTTGGTCAAGGTTTTCCTAGCTTCTAATGCATGATGATATTCTTTGATAAATGATTTTTGGTAAATGGACTTGGAAGCATGATAATGCATACCTGAAAATCTTTTGCAAGTATTAGGATTTTGAGCTCTCAACGATGTTGAGCTCTTTCTCGGTCTTGCTGGATTTTGAGGAACTTTGCAATTTTTGGATTCTGAAGCTCGCAGCAATGTTGAGCTCTTTCCAGATTTTGTGGAAATTTGATGAGATTGGCTCGTTCTCGCAGCGATGTTGAGTTCGAACCTTCTTTGAGAATTCTCCACTGACTATGAGCTCGCAGCGATGTTGAGCTCATCTTCAGGCTTCCTGTCTTTTTCGGAGTATTTTCCTTTTCTTCGGAATTGCCCTGGAACCATGTCAAAATTTTGCTAGAATTTTTGTAGCAAAACTCTGTCATTTTTATGATGATTGATCTTTTCTCTTCCATCCTTTGCAGGTAGTTCTTCCAGAACAAACAAGGGTAAAGGTCATGTTACTGACGCACCTCGTCGGTCTGCCAGATCTTCTAATGCGGCCGTTCAGCAGGCTTGGGAGAAGGTCCAGTTTGTTGAGAAGAACTTAGAAGAGTGCGATTCCCTCAACCGTGATGAGATGAGACAGCGACTGATCGCTCTCAAAGATGAGGAATTCTACAAGATCACGGTAAGCAGCCGTCCTTAGGTTACGGACGATCAGAGCGTTATGCTCAAGCCTACCTTCTTCTTTGGTGATGCAGTCCCCGACGACTTGACATACCAAAGGAGATGTTCTCAGTTCTCTTACACAGCAGATGGTGAGGAGAGAACTATTTATACCCGGTCGACTTTCGATCGGACCATCTCGATCCTGAGCCTTTCTCCCACGTGCCCTAAGAGGGAATATCCTCCGAGCTGGGTGAAGAGGACCGGTGTGATCAAGACCGGGGTTTTTATTAGCGGCCCTTCCCGTTTTGCAGAGAAGTCGCTTGTCCGTATGGACATGTTGATGCCAGCCAGTGGCTACTAAGGTTTTGATCATCCATCGGTGGATTTGAGACCGGTGGGCCTTGGTAATTTTCGGGGTGACGGCAGCAATTGGGTGAAGCCTTTTCGACTTCGTGGCCGTTTCAGTGCTGACTCGAGCTGGGAATCATGGACTGATCACACCTTGAAGATTGGTGAGGCCGTTCTGCGGGAGGCCTAGATTTTTTATGCTATTCGCGCTTTTCAGCAAACCGTCGTTTTCTCCGATGAGGCTATCATGGCCATGCTGGAGTCATTCCTTCCACAAACCAACACCTTCATTGTGACAAATGGTGAGATTAGTTTTTCTTTAAAGGAACTGAGCGCCATCACCGGATTGCCTATCCTCGGCAAACTCTATGAGGAGTTTATGCCTATTGACAGCGTCCTTGAGGAACAGTCTGAGGAGTTCAGGCTTGTATACTTTCAGCTTGTCGCCTTCTATGATTTTTTAAAGGAGAATGAGGGCTCGAAAGTCAGATGCAGCAGTTGGAGGAGTTACAACTCCAACTTTTTTTATAGCGGGGAGTCTTCTGATGGCATGGCCCAGGATTCGAGGGCTAAAACATCAAGTTTGAAGAAGATCGCCGCTATGCAAGAAGAGTTAAAGAAGTTTTTCATAAGCACAGATGCCATTTGTCCTGACATTGCGTTGCGGAGAGATCTCGTTGTTTACCTCACTTATTGGTTGGGTGAGGCTATTTTTGCTGGAGGAGATGGAACGCACATCAAGCTGCACTGTATTTTTCCGGCTTGTCAGATGGCGTTTGGAGAGCGACTGGCGTTGGTACCTGTTCTTTACTCCTATTTGTGTACCGAACTTCAGGTTGCTGCTTTCCTGGTTCAGCTTGGGCTCCCTATGAACAGGGTATTTTCAGCCCACATCTTTTATTCGTGGTACGTATACCACTGTCCTAGCTTCCATCAGTTGGGAGTTGCACAGGAGGAAGTTCCCTTTATGATTCGTTTGGCTAGAGGGACAGCCATTTCCGAATCTCTTTTGTCTGCCCGTTTGAGGATCCGACGATGTAGGGACGTCGAGATTGGGCAGTCTTTAGTAAAGCGTTCTCCGGGTTTGCGGAAGAAGGCTTTTGACTTTGGTGTCTCCCGTGATTCGACCAGGGCAAGGTCGGGAAGACATTATGCTTTGACAAACGCGGAGAAGAGATGGCTCTTCAATATACGAGTTGGTACGATGGTGTACCGCAGACATCTTTTTGTTGATATCCAACCGTATGTCCCTTCACGTTTTGCATTGCAGCTTGGCTTCTCTCAAGGCGTTGTTGGATCGCCTTCAATCATGGTGAAGCGCTTTGGAGGTTTGCAGGATGGGAGAAATGCATGGGCTTTTTACAGTGCTGAGGACACTACCGCCATGATTTCCTATCCTGAGGTGCCCACCTTCCGGACTGCCGGCTTCACGAAGTGGTTCGTGGAGAGCTTCTTAGTGTACCGGGGGCTTTCCAAGAAAGAGCTCGATGTCAAGCATTCTCCTGGGAAAGGTCTTGGCAAATCGGATGGTGTCCGTTGGGAGGAAGTTTTGGCCTTCCTTTCTGGAGAGAAGCATAAGATAGGCTTTCTCAATGAGCAGGACGTCATCAGATCAGGAGCTGCACAAGGGATTCCTGGTGAGGTCTTGAGACAGCTGGAAGAGGAGGAGGCCGAGATCGATGCTATGATACAAGCAGAGCGTACGAAGGCTTCCACGGAGTCTACCGAGAAAAGTAGGTCATCCAGTGAGGACTCTAGTGAGAGGCCTGATGTTGATAATGGGGCAGGATTGTCGAGCAGATTGACCTGCCGAGGCAAGAGGAGGAGAGGACAATGCCGTAACATGAGACGGCACGATAGTCCTTCTGATCTTGAAGTTCCTCTCACCATTGCTGAGGAGGTGTTTGAGGATGTTGACGAGCCTCCAGAGAAGAAGAGCAAAGAAGAGGAGACAATTGGTATGATTCTCCTTCTTTCTTTTGTTTCTTCTTTTCTCTTGTAAGAGATTTTTGTTTTGATCCACTGCTTTCTTTCTTTTGGCAGAGGATGATGACCTGGTGATGCCCGAGGTTCCTGCCGATGAGGCGATGACGGATCCAGTCGTGGCATCTGAGGAAGAGCCCAGGGACTCTGGAGTGGTCCCAGAACGTTCACCTGGTATGATTGCTTTGGCTTCTTTTTTCTTCTTTTTGCTTGTTCTGTCATTTGCCAACATGTAGCTTTTGTTTTCTTGTTAGCTGACTTGCCAGAGGATTCTGATGATTTCGAGCCATCCATGGACACAACTTTTGACGATGCTTCGGATGAGCTCAGAGAGGCAGAGAGTACTCCGCCAGTCGTCGAAAAAGGTGTTTTGCAATACTAATCTTGATATTGATTTTTTTTGACAAGATTATATTCATACCTTTTTGTCTTTTCCTTGGCAGATTGTGGAGTAGCAGGAGAAGTCCCTCCGTCTTCCTCAGGGCCAGAAGAGGGGATACCTGCAGCTGATCCAGGATTAGGGGCTTCTTCTTCCTTTAATGAGTCAGCTTCTTCTATTGGAAGGAGTTTACTGATTACTCTTCCAATGGAGTGTGACATGGGCAGTCGGGCGCCAGAGCATGGCGAATCCTCATTTGTGCCGCACCTTCAGTATGCAAGGAAGGTCCTGAAGACTGTTTTGAGCTTCATGGGTTGCGACTCTTTCTTCAGGTCACTTTGAAGCTGGCTTTAGCATGATCAAGCATGTACAGGACATTCTTGCTGATAGCAAAGAAGTCGGTCTGGACATCGCAAGTGCCAAAGATTTTGTTGATGAAATCATCGCTTTGGGGAACAAGTGGACTGAGACCAAGAGTTTCCCAGATGGTGACTTCTTTGATGAAATGTTTATGAAGCCATCCAGCAAAGTCAAAGCTGAGCTGACTGAAGTCACGAAGACTTGGAAGCAGTTCGTTCGGGAGAAGAACGTTACCGAGTTATCCATCATGGGGCTGAAGCAAGACTTGGACCGCCTTGATAAGGAGGTTGTCGAGGCTAGGCAGCGTCTTGAGCTTTTGGAAGAAGAAGCTGCTGCCAAATGGACCGCCATTGTGGAGGCTCGTGACAAGGAGGGGACTCTCATTCTCCAGGTTGAGGAAGCTAAAGGAAGTGTCCGGAGGAAGACTCAGGAGTATGAGTAGTGGCAAGTCCTCTGGGAAGAACTTCTTCGTGCTGCAGATGGGTTGCGGCGTTCGGCCGCATTTTATGGGAACATTTTGAAGAAGCGTGGCCTAAAAACTATAGAAGCTAAGGCCAAGGGTCTGCTTGAGGATTTGAACCTTTGGTTGAAGACCATGCTAGATTGAGCTCCTGAGTTGTGTAACAAACTCTTTTTCTTTTTCTTTTTCTTTTTTTTTTTGGTACCTCCATGTATAAACAATTTTGGTACTATATTTTTGTATTCCCTTCTTTTCACTTAAATCATTTTTTGATGAAAACAAATTTGAGTAAAAGCTGATGGGAATGTTTGTTGTTCCAGAATTTGATCAAAAGGTTGTCATTTTGTGAAAATCTTTTGTCAAAGAATTGTTTTGGGCATGAAAGCCAATTTTTGTGGCAAAAAAGCCTATTTTTTTGATGGCTTAAAAACAGAATTTTTAGATGGCAAGGAAGCCTAATTTTGTGACGTAAGAGCCAAAATTTGTTTTGCGGCATGGGAGCCAAAAATTTTGAGATGGCATTAGAGCCAGAATTTTTTGAGATGGCATGAGAGCCGAATTTTGGAATGGTATAGAAGCCAAATTTTATTTTGTGGCATGGTAGCCAAATTTGTTTGTGGCATGAAAGCCAAAATTTTGTTTGTGGCATGAGAGCCAAAATTTGTGATGGCATGAAAGCCTAATTTTTGAATTGGCGTGAAAGCCTAATTTTAAGATGGCATGAAAGCCGATTTTGGAATGGCATAGGAGCTGAGTTTTAAGATGGCATGAAAGCCGATTTTGGAATGGCATAGGAGTCGAGTTTTGTTTTGCTGTTGTTTGTTTTGTTTTGGCATAGGAGCCAGATTTTTAAAAACCAAGTTTTGTTTTATTGGCATGAAAGCAGATTTTGGCGTTTGTAGCCGAATTTGGCGTTTATAGCCGGATTTTGGCGTTTATAACCGAATTTGGCGTTTATAGCCGACTTTGGCATTTATAGCCAATTTTTAGCGTTTATAGCTGATTTTTTGCATTTATAGCCGATTTTTTATTTTTAAAATGCAGGTATTGACTAAATGTCGCCTCCCCACTGAATGGTTTTGCAAGTATCGATGGAATGTCGCATCCTTGCTCATTCGATTTACGAGTATCGATGGAATGTCGCTTCCTTGCTCATTCGATTTGCGAGTATCGATGGAATGTCACTTCCTTGTAGTCTGGGTTTGCGAGTATCGATGGAATGTCGCTTCCTCGCGGATTGGGGTGCAAGTATCGACTAAGCGTCGCTTCCCTGCTTTTCCCAAAACTTTTAGTTTTATGGGTACTGACTTGGTGTCGTTTCCCTGCGATTTTTGAAATTTGGGGTTTTTTCGAACCATTTGAAATTTGGGTTGTGGATATCAACTGGAATGTTGTGTCCCCACGGTTTTGACATTCGAGGTTTTGCAAGTATCGAATGGGGTTCGCTTCCTTGTGATTTTTGGATTTTGGAAGTATCGAATGGGGTTCGCATCCTTCCGATTTTTGGGTTTTTGGAAGTATCGAATGGGGTTCGCATCCTTCCGGTTTCTAAAAAAACCAATTTTTTGTTTAAAGACACGAGGGTCATAAATTTTGACTTAAAACCATTTTGGTTGTAAAAGCCAAGGCGGACTAGGATGGAAATTTCTAAGTCCTGATTTTTTTTTTCAAACCATGAATTTTGGGTTCAAGGATCGAAAATTTTGGTCAAGTCTGGGAAGAGGCTCCTAAACTTGGATTTTTGAATTTTGAACAATGAAAAGATGAAAGTAAGCATTGTTTTGAGAGAGTTTTTTTTTTTTTTTTTTTTTGGAAATTTCAAGATCAAAATTTCAAAAGGGAATGGGTTTGACGAGCAAGTACCTGGAAATAGGCTTTGGCCGTGTAGATATCGCTCTGACCCGTTTGAGGAAGTCTTCAAGGGTAGTACCGCTTTAAGAACTTGTCGTTGATGGGCAGCATACATCTGTCTCCTTCCATGTTTAGAAGAGTGTATGCACCGTTGGAGAAGACTTTGTCGATGATGAAGGGTCCCTCCCATTTTGGTTCGAATTTGCCTTTGGAATTGTGGGCAAAGAATATGGGTCCTTTTACTGCAAGAACCAAGTCGCCCTTTTTGTAGGCGCATTGCCTGACCTTCTTGTCGAAAGATCCTGCCATGCGTGCTTGGTACAACTCAATGCTTTGTAGAGCTTCGAGTCGTCTTTCATCGAGATTATCCAGCTCTTGGAGTCTCAATTTGACATTGCTTTCTTGTGTCATGTCATTTTGCAGAGACACCCTTAAGGAAGGAATTTGTACTTCCAAAGGGACAACAACTTCGCATCTATAGACCAAGGAGAATGGTGTGCTATGGGTTGGTCCTCGAACGGTGGTTCGATAGGCCCATAAGGCTTCTGGTAGTTTATCGCCCCATTCTCTTTTGTGACTAGAGACCATTTTCTTGAGAATTTTGTAGAGTGTCTTATTGAAGGCTTCTGCTAGTCCGTTCGCTACTGAATTATATGGAGTCGAATGACAACTTTGGATTTAATACTTGTCGCAGAACCTGTAGAATATGTGATCCCGGAATTCTGGTCCGTTATGATGGACGAATCTTTTAGGTATGCCGAAGCGACAAATAATGTTGGTGCGCAAGAACTGAAGGACTGATGAGGTCTTCATTTCTTTGAGCGTAAATGCTTCTGATCACTTGGAGAAATAATCCGTAGCGGCGAAGATGAAGCGATGACCTTTGCTTGATGGGGGAGAGATAGGACCTATGATGTCCATACCCCAGGCTTCAAAAGGCCATGAGATTGTTGTAGGATGTATCCATTCTAGAGGCATGTGGACATAATCTCCATGAATTTGGTATTTTTTTGCAGCGCTTGGCAAATCGTATTGCATCAGCTACCATGGTAGGCCAATAATAACCTAACCTTTTTATCTAGTTGTAGAGCTTAGGACCAGCCTGATGGGCTCCACAAAGACCGGAATGTACTTCCTTAAGAGTTTCCTCAGCCTCTTGTCGTGACAAGCAGCGTAGAAGTACTCCGTTGAAGGATTTTCTGTAAAGTGCTTTTGAAGGTATATCCAAATGAAAGTTCGGGGCTCGTCTTTGGATGCTTACCCACTCTTTTGGATCTTCAGGTAAGACTCCGAACATGATATAATCAATGAACGGATCTCTCCAGTCGCCGATCGGAGGTTTGAGGATAGACATCCGACTTCCAACCACTTGGTGGCATTCAACAACTGCTTGGTGTGTGTTAAGAGGAGGGAGAATCCTTCTTTGACACACTGTGATTTGCATGTTTTCCCCTTCTTGGATCGCCATGGATGCGACGAGTCTAGCCAGAACATCTGCACGGATGTTTTCACCTCTGAGGATGTGGGTGATGTGACAGATGTTGAATTTTTGTCGAAACGACTGCACCTTATTCTAGTAAGGTAGTAGATTAGGCTTCCTGACTTCAAATCTCTGATTCATCTGGTTGACGATCGGTTGAGAGTCTCTAAAAGCTTCCAGCATGGTGATGTCGGATTCGAGAGCGAGTTCCGATCCTATAATTAGGGCTTGGTACTCAGCTGCATTGTTTGAACATGGTTCCAGTAGCGAGAAGGCATGTGGAATCATGTATTTGTTGGGGCTGACAAAGAGGATGCCAATTCCCGAATTTGCTTCCCTTTTTCATTTGTCCTGGTTGTGCCGTCAAAGTACATGTCCCATGAAGCGTTTGATAAGGAAGTTTCCACATTGTAGACAAATTCGTCTAGGAGATCATCCTTGAGTGGACAATCTTTATGCAATGGATGCTCTGCGAGGAAGTCTGCTAGAGCTTGGCCTTTGATTGCTTTTTGTGGCACATACCTAATATCAAATTGTGATAGAAGGATGGACCATTTTGCCAGTCAGGCATTGAGAGAACCTGCTTTTGTGACAAGGACCTTTAAGAGGTTGATCCTCGAAATTAGGTAGACTGTATTGGACAACAGATAGTGACGCAGCTTTTGTACGGCAAACATCAACGCAAGGCATTCTTTTTCGACTGGGGAGTAGCGATGCTCTGCACCTACCAACATGCGGCTAAGGTAATATAGAGCAGCTTCTTTTCCGTCGTCGTTTTCTTGTGCAAGCAGAGCACCCAAAGAGTGGTCGAGAGTTCTTGTGTACAAGATAAATGGTTTTCCAGTTGTGGGGGCAGCCAGCACTGGAGGTTTGGTGAGGTATGCTTTGATGTCTTGAAATGCATTTTCAAATTCGGCATCCCAGACAAAGTCCATGCCTTTCTTCATCAAGCGAGAGAATGGATGGCACTTCCCTGATAAATTAGAGATGAACCGTCAAATGTAGGCCAACCTTCCTTGAAACCCTTTTAATTCTCTTAGGGTTCTTGGAGATGGCATTTCCAAGATAGCCTTGACTTTGGTGGGGTCAAGTTCTATTCCGGCTTTCCGTACTATGAATCCGAGAAACTTACCCGATGAGACACCGATGAAGCATTTTAGTGGATTCATCCGCAATTTGTGTTTGCGAAGTCGGAGGAAGACTTCTCGATGATCGTCGAGATGGTCTTCTTTTCTTCTGCTTTTGATGGCGAGGTCATCAACATAACATTCGACCGTCTTGTGTTGCATATCTTGGAATATTTTCATCATAGCCCTCTGATATGTTGCACCTGCGTTTTTCAGACCAAATGGCATGACAGTGTAGCAGTACACGCCAAATGGAGTCCGAAATGATGTATGCCTTTCATCTTCATGATGCATCTTTATTTGGTTGTAACCAGAGAATCCATCCATGAATGTCATTCGCTCGAACCCATAGGTGTTGTCAATCATCACCTCTGGTATGGGAAGCGGGAATTCATCTTTAGGGCATGCATTATTCAGGTCTTTGTAGTCGATACAAACCCTTACCTACCCATTTTTCTTTGTCATAGGGACGATGTTGGCTAACCATTCAGAATGCTGTTCTTTGCGGATGAAGCAAACGTTTTTGAGTTTCTGAACTTCTTGTTCAATTTTGTCCATCACGTCGGGACGGAATCTTCTTTGGCCTTGTTTAACAGGTTTGATTTCTTTTTGCAAGTTGAGCTTGTAACACTAATTTTAGAAACTGGACTTTCCTTAAAATAACTTGACTTGGAACCAATCACTGGTCATATTATTAGATGATTTGATGTCTATATATATGTGGGCCCATAAGGAAATCCTCAATTCTGAAATATTAAGTGGGAACGGGGCATTTATATTTAGAAATCCCCATGGTTTTCCACCAAAGGTCCATTGTAAGGAAAGTATTAGCCTCGCGCCATCTTGAGAATGGACGTTCCCCACGGAGGGCTTATATTTGTCTGGATACTAGTTATGGATCTCCTATGGATAGTGTTGATGAGACGGGGCGGGGGCCCACTCCCCAAGGAGGAGCTGCCCACAACAGTTGTCATACAATGCTAAGTTGGTGGGTCACACTTAACTAAAATAATGATGTAGTATCCCCAAGGATTTACCTCATGTATTTTAGAAACCGAAGCAAATCAGAAGTCATACATTATTTGGTATGAGATACCTAGATAATAATGAATGATGGGGATCATGGAAAGTTAGTCTTAATTCCAAATTTTGACCAACTATGATCTGCACCAGCCTAAGTGGTATTAGCACTCCCCAAGGAGGCATACCCCAGCGGGTTGAGATTCCGATGTATTCTGAATTTAGTGGTTATGAGGATTCCCACATAAATTTGGTAGAATACTAAACCCAATGTCATTTAAATTCATTAATTGAATGTATGGTTATGTGCTACAAATTTTCAAGCATGAATTCAACTACTTTCAATCCACTTGCGACCATCCTCAACCAGAATAAGTTGGTGGGATCCAACTATGTAGACTGGAAACGGAATCTAGATATTGTCCTGACAGCTTCAGGATATAAATATGTCCTTACCAAAACCTCCCTTGATGAGCCTGGCCCGGATACATCAGATGCAGAAAAGGAACTTTACACCAAATGGGCCAAAGACGATGAGATGGCCCGATGTTACATTCAGGCATCCATGTCTAGTGTTTTGCAACACCAACATCAATCCTATAAGACTGCATACGATATTATATCGAACTTAAATGAGATGTTTGCGGAACAGGGCAGGCCTGCTAGGCAGGCAGCCATGAGGGTGCTCATTAGTACCAAGATGGCTGAAAGTACATCAGTACAGGAACACATGTTGAAAATGATGGACTCATTGAATGAGTTAGATGTACTGGGAGCTGCGATTGATGCAGAATCGCAGATTGATATAATCCTTGAGTCACTACCAGAGTCATTCAACAATTTCAAGGTTAATTATAATATGAATAAAATGAATCTGACTCTGGTTGAGTTGTCTAGTCAGCTGGTAGTGACTGAAGGGATTTTGAAAAAGAAGCCAACTGCCCTAATGATAGAAAAGTCAGATGCCAAGTCCAAGCCGAAAGATAAAGGGCGGAAAGGCAAAAATAAATCAGTTCCGAAGGGTCCTAAGGTGGAGAATGGTCCTACTGGTGGCGTGACCAAGGCTAAGGGTTCAGGGACCAAAGGAAAGTGTTTCCATTGTGGTAAGACAGGACATTGGAAAAGGAATTGTCCAGAATATTTGTCTAAGAAAAAGACCTCAGGTATGATTGAATCACTTATTTCTGAAGTTAGTTTTACAACTGGTACTTCAGAATCTTGGTGTTTGGACTCCGGGGCAACTAATCACATATGTAATACATTGCAGGGGTTCAGGGAAACCAAGAGGCTAAGTGATGGAGAAATCATTGTCAACCTAGGATCTGACGCTAAGGCAGAGGCTATTTCAGTGGGAATTATTACTTTATGTTTTTCAAATAATAAATTGGTTTTGTCAGATACATTATATGTACCGTCTTTAAGGTGGAATTTAATTTCAGTTTCTAGTTTGGTGAATAAAAGTTATTCTATTACTTTTGGTACCGAAGTTGTGATAAAGAAGAATGGTTAAGGCGGAATCATTGTCAACCTAGGATCTGACGCCCGGACTCCTCAGGAGTTGTGGTCCGGGCGAAAGCCTAGTCTACAACATTTACACATTTGGGGTTGTCCAGCACACGTGCTGAAGGTTAAGGCGGATAAGTTGAAAGCGAAGTCGGAAGTATGCACGTTTGTAGGATATCCTAAAGGAACTAAAGGTTCGTTGTTCTATAATCCCAGAGAGCAGAAAGTGCTGGTAAGCACCAATGTGGTTTTTCTGGAGGAAGATTATATGATGGACCGGAAATCTTTAGAAAAGGTGATCTTGAAAGAGATTCAAGAGCAATCAATTCCAAATCCAAGTATGACCGAACTTGAGAAAGAACCGCCCTTACCAGACCCAGTAGTTACACCAGTGCCTCGTCGTAGTGGGAGGATTGTCAGACCCCCTGACAGGTTATCGTTCTTGGGAGAGTCTTACGAGGCTGTCCCGGAAGAACCGGAACAAGATCCCTGTAACTATGATGAAGCAATTAATGACTTAGATTCGGGACGCTGGCAAGATGCTATGAAAGCTGAGATGGAGTCCATGTACTCCAATCAGGTATGGACACTTGTGGATTTGCCTGCCAATATTAAACCTATTGGGTGCAAGTGGGTCTACAAGAGAAAAAGAGGACCAGATGGAAGAGTGGATACCTATAAGGCCAGGCTTGTTGCGAAAGGATATACTCAGAAAGAGGGTATTGATTATGAGGAAACCTTTTCGCCGGTAGCCATGCTCAAGTCCATCCGGATACTTTTATCCATTACGGCTCATCTCGATTACGAGATTTGGCAAATGGATGTCAAGACGGCGTTTCTCAACGGCCATCTTGAGGAAGACATCTTTATGATGCAGCCAGACGGTTTTGTAGCTAAAACCAAGAGCAAAAGGTTTACAAGCTACAGAAGTCCATTTATGGACTGAAGCAGGCATCCCGAAGCTGAAACATCCGTTTTGACCAGGCAATCGAGTCATTTGGTTTTTGTCAAAATCCGGATGAGTCATGTGTGTACATGAAAAGTGAAGGTGACAGGGTAGTTTTTCTGGTTTTATATGTCGATGACATCCTTCTCCTCGGGAAAGATATAGGAATGTTGTCAACTGTAAAAGTTTGGTTGGCCAAGACTTTTGATATGAAGGACTTGGGAGAAGTTAGCTACATCCTAGGGATTAAACTCTATCGAGATAGGAAAAATAGGATGATTGGCTTATCCCAAGCTGCCTACATAGATAAGGTACTGGTACGGTTTGCTATGCAAGACTCCAAGAAGGGTATTACACCTTTCAGGCATGGAGTGCACCTTTCTAAGGATCAGTGTCCCAAGACACCTGAGGAAAAGGAGCAGATGAGGTCGATACCATACGCTTCGGCTGTTGGTAGCCTCATGTATGCTATGTTATGTACTAGACCAGATATCTGTCATCCAGTGGGCCTGGTCAGCAGATATCAGTCTAATCCAGGACCTGAATATTGGACTGTTGTAAAATGTATTCTCAAATACTTGAGAAGGACTAGAGATTACATGTTGATTTATAGCAGTGATGAGTTGATTCCAGTCGGATACACAGATTCTGACTTCATGTCAGATAAGGATTCCAGAAAATCCACCTCTGGTCATGTGTTTATGCTTGGAGGCGGTGCTATCAATTGGAGGAGTATAAAACATGAATATACCGCTGATTCAACCTTGGAGGCTGAATATGTAGCAGCTTGTGAAGCAGCTAAGGAAGCAGTATGGCTCAAAAGATTTCTTTTGGAACTTGGGGTGGTACCTTTGGCACGACAGCCACTCACAGTTTACTGTGACAGTAGCGGGGCAGTCGCTCAGTCAAAGGAGCCCAGAAGCCATAAAAGCCAAAAGCATGTACAGAGGAAGTATCATTTAGTCAGAGAGATTGTGCAGAGAGGTGATATTGTTAATACCAAGATAGCCTCTGCGGACAATCTGGCAGAACCCTTTACTAAGCCTTTGACTACCAAAGTCTTTGAGCAGCATATAGATGAGATGGGCATGAGATGCAACCCTGATTGGCATTGAGCCCAAGTGGGAGATTGTTAGATTGTATGGACTCAATCCATCAGTTGATGTTATAAATTGATTAATTTATCAACAAAATCATGCTTTACTTTCATGAGAGGAATGTTATTTTGTTACTTTATGCACATGACCAATACATATGACATAATGGTTCATAAGTTGAACCAGGTCCCATTAGTATATTAGATGTGATATATGTGTATGGATGAGATCCACACACGGGAGATATATGTCACAAATCTTATACTTAAAATATCATCACAACCAGTGATGAGACTGGGCATCTCATCTGATATGGTTGCAACACTTTGATCACTATGAGATAGTGTGATTTGTCTCGATCGTCAGAATGGAAGATTCTGGATCAATGTGCCGGTACATTGGATGTATTGAAGGACCATGAGAAGCACCTTATGGGATTCCGTCTCAATAATAAGGTATGCTCTCATAATTCCCTAGCAATAGGCTCTCAATCCTGAGACATTGACGAACTCAGGTTTCTATCTATTCATTTGCTTTGAGTCACCAATGAGTGAGGCCAACTATAGGTCAACATCTCGATGTCTTGGGTATGTGGTAGTAGGACTGTGGGAACATTGAATGATCAAGATGGAATCTATCTCTATTATCCCCTTGTGCCAATTAATGGATTTGTCATTAGTAAGTGCGCACCCATCTCGATTAAGAGTTAATTGGATGGTACTGATGATCATAGTGATTAATTGGGGCTCAAGGATAATAAGATGTGGAACTAAGATTGGAAGAGACAGATTTATTCCAATTGATCTATTGATATTGATAGAATGGCCTACTTGTGGTAATCGGGAAGTTTAAGGTCTTCATTGTAATTTATTCCTAAGACTGGAGTGCAATTGCATTTATATAGTGGTGTTATTTGCAATTAACTGTGGGTCCGGATTGTACATGAGATGTGGGGTCGCGTGTCCAAGTTGGAGCCAGCTTTCTGTGGAATCCCTAGTGGTCCCCACGCTTGCCCAAGTTATTAGAAAGATACTAATCCTACTTGAACTCTAATAGGAAGGAATTAAAGTGTTACTATTTCTATTTGAAGTAGGATTTCTAATAGTGGTAATAGTATACTTACTAATTGTTGTGGAAGTAAGACTTCTATTTCAATTAAAAAAAGAGGAGACTTGAGAGGTTATAAAAAGGGATTTAATCCCTCATGGACGTCTATCAATATAGGAGTGAAAAACTTCCATCCCTTTTGTGCAATAGTTGCACTGCTGTCTTCTCTCTTCCTCTTCTAGTTCCTTAGGGTTTCGAGTTGGGTTTTTTCTCTTCAAGATTCCACCGATCTTCTTGCGAAGAGAGATCTAATTCGGGTCATAGCGTGGAAGGCTAACAGGTGGTGGAGGTTCTTATCTTAGTTTGTAGAAAAGTTCTACATCAACGAAAGTCATCAACTTCTCCATTAGAGCGCAACCGAGCTCCAAAGGTATAATCTGCTTCCTTGTATGTGGTAGATTTTACTGGATGCTTGTTTGCTTCTGTTATATCTTTTAGATAGTTTTACTTACTATACATGAACATGAGATTGAGGGTTATGCATCCTGGATTGGGTTTTTGGCCTTATGGATACTTGATCCCTGAGTCAAGTGGGTCAAAAGTTTTGAAAATCTATCCACGAGGCCCACCTCTTTCCAATAATTTGAAACTTGAAGATCCACTAGGGGCTTGTCTAGCCTACTTTGGATGTGACTTTGATGTAGATGGACGTATTGAAGAAGTTTATACACTGTTAGACTCAATCTCATCCATGGATTGCTCTAGGTGGCAACTGAAGCATGAGATTCTGACTCAATTTGCTTCCGCACCTGTTCCATCGATTATAGAGCCCTCTAAGTTAGAACTCAAGCAGTTGCTGAATACCTTGAAATATGTATTTTTAGGCATGCTAGAAATCATTCCTGTGATTATAGCTTCAGACTTAGACCCTATCCAAGAGGAAGAACTCGTGAAACTTTTGGATGAGCACAAGGAAGCTATAGGGTGGTCCATTACAGATATCAAAGGAATTAGCCCATCTGCAGTCCAACATAGAATCCATTTGGAATAAAACACAAAGCCTTCTCGTGAACCACAAAGGCGATTGAACCCTACAATGATAAAGTGGTCAGGTCGGAAGTCTTAAAATTACTCAATGCAGGGGTGCTTTACCCCATATTTGATAGTGCATGGGTGAGCCCGGTTCAAGTAATACCAAAGAAATTTGGAATAACAGTGGTTCAAAATGAGGGCAATGAATTCATACCCACTCAGATACAGACTGGATGGAGGGTATGCATTGATTATAGGAAGTTGAACTCAGTCACTCGGAAAGATCATTTTCCCCTCCCATTCATGGATCAGATGCTCGAAAGGCTAGCCGGTCATGCATATTATTGTTTTCTTGATGGTTATTCCGGTTACAATCAAATCCCAGTTGCACCCAAGGACCAGGAAAAGACCACCTTCACCTATCCGTTTGGCACTTTCACTTACAGATGCATGCCCTTTGGCCTATGCAATGCACCGGCCACCTTTCAAAGGTGCATGTTGAACATATTTTTTGACATGGCAGAAAGTTCATTGAGGTTTTCGTGGATGATTTTCAGTCTTTGGCAATTCTTTTGAGGAATGCTTACATAATTTGTCCCTGGTACTTGAAAGATGCAAAGAAAAGAATCGAGTATTAAATTGGGAGGAATGTCATTTTATGTTTAAAAGGGGCATAGTTCTGGGACACCTCATTTCTGATAATGGAATTGAGGTGGACAAAACAAAATTGATTTGATCTCCAAATTGCCACCACCAAAATCAGTTAAGCAGATTCAATCATTCTTGGGCCATTCTAGTTTTTATCGTAGATTCATCAAGGATTTTAGTAAAATTGCTAAACCTTTGTGCCAATTGTTGACAAAAGAGGCCCCGTTTGAATTTGATGAAAAGTGTCTAAAGGCTTTTGAGAGACTGAAAAGGGAACTAACTTCAGCCCCTATAATTCAGCCACCTGATTGGACCATTCCATTTGAGCTAATGTGTGATGCATTCGATACTGCTATTGGAGTTGTTTTGGGTCAACGGGTTGGGAAGTTACCTCATGTGATTTGCTATGCTAGTAGGACCCTTAATGATGCACAACTAAATTACATAACCATTGAAAAAGAATTGCTAGCTATGATTTTTTCCTTGGAAAAATTTTTGTCCTACTTGATAGGGTCCAAAGTCATCATCTCCACAGATCATGCAGCTTGATAAGTCCACAATATCACATAATTAATTAATCAATTCATATAAATTTGTGGACTTAATTAAAATTAAATGCATTGAATTCATAGATTTTCGCAAAATCATTCAATTAGACTCTTTTGGTTGAATTTAAGTAAAATTCTCATAAAAATGCATGTCTTGGTGAAATTATCAAATTCTGCATTTTTAGGCCCCATGCATAACATCAATCCTTTTAATAAATTATTTTTGCTGAATTAGTTTTAATTGTTTTGTAGAAATCCAGAAATTAGGGTCCGCAAGAAGAGAAAAATTTTTAGAAGACTCACCTTGGGACCCACCCACATTGGGGTGAAAATCCTAAGGTAGGGGCAGCTATGGTGGGACCCAATTGAGAAGAAAATAAGTTCAGAATTTCATTCCAAGTAATGAGACGATCCCTTGCAAAATTCAAATTCAAATTCAAATTCAAATTCAAAGCAAAGGAGGAATGGGATAAAGAATGAAGAGGAAATTAAAAAAAAGTCCCATGCCAACATGGACGTCCAAGCCATCTCAAATCCAAGGGGTGCACCTCATTATGGGGCCATTTTCATTCAATTTATGCAACAAGTTTGAATTTCAGATTTGAGGATTTCTCAAACCAATGTGGGCCTATGTGTGGAGAGTTGCAATGATAAGAAGAATCCAAGTTTTATTAGAAGATCTTGGCAAAGAAAGATAGTGCAAATTTAAATCTTAAAGAGACCAAGACTCTTGGAAAAATTATCTACAAGTAGGATTCTAACCAAAGAAATTCTAAGATTCGAAAATATTCAAATCTTTGAATTACCCAAAGAGTTGGACGTCCAAAAGGGGAGGCCCCAAAAAACTCCCTCATGTGAATCTCTCTCCCCTCCTAATTTTTCTCTCTTTATTCTCTCCCTCTCAATCTCTAACCCCCTCATCTCTATCTTTTCTCACACTCCCTCACATCCTTTCCTTTTTCCAATTCCTTACCTCACGTCCCATATCTTTCTCTCCCTCATTTTTACTACTTTCCATCTCTCATTCTTTCTCTCCATCTTCTACATCTCTCACTCACCAATTATAGGAGGCCAAAGAAAAAATTGATGTGTGAAGGAAGAAGAAGAAGGATGGAGGGGTAGATTTGCTACTTGTAATCTGAGGAGAAACGGTGGAAGTTGATCTATTTTAATTGATTTTATGGGTAAGCAATTTTAATTCAAAATGTGATTTTCAATTTATTAATCGATTTTCTTTATTTATTTCTTTTTGATGCCTTATTTTTTAATGATATATTGCATGCTTAAAGGTCGCTACGTACTGAAAATAATTGAAGGAGACTAGAGTCTTTCTGAAATTTCTCAAATATTAATAAATCTGATTTTTTTTTCAAATTTTGAGTCCTTAATGAAATCGCCAATGTTTTCATTATTTATGAAACAACTGAACCCTAACCCTTAGATTGCATGGCTCTCATTCAATCTTGAATTTTAATTTAATTATTTTTGAATTTTTAACATTTCCAATTGGTTTTCTAATTATTTTTATGGTGGATGCAGTTTTTAGTATAGTTAGACTAGGTTTCTAGTTTAGTATTTTTTTTATCGGGTTGTAATTAATTTTATTCAGATCTATAATTAATTTTTAATTAAAGTAGGACTTGTGATTTTATTAAATTTTTGATAGGCTAGCACTAGTTTTCCGATAGGATAGGCACGTTGCGATCATTGACTCCCTGTGGATCGACCGGGTTTCACCAATTATTACTACAATCGTGACGACCCTACACTTGGGGCATGATCACAGCTCCGAGATACTTTTTATCAAAAAAGGACACAAAAGCCCGATTGATCAGGTGGATCCTTTTGCTACAAGATTTTGATTTGGAAATAAGAGATAAAAAAGGATGTAAGAATGTTGTAGCATACCATCTTTCAAGGATACCTTTAGAGCAATTAGATGAGGTCCACATAATGAAAATTTTCCTGATGAATAATTGTTCAGTATTTCTCAAATCCCCTGGCTTGCAGATATAATCAGTTACCTTGTTACACGGGAGATGCCTACCCATTGGTCAAAATAGAAACGATCAAAATTTCTAGCTGAGGTCAAGTACTTTTTCTGGGATGACCCGTATCTTTTTAAGTACTGCCTGGACTAGATTATCAGGAGATGCATTCCTAATCATGACCATTACTCGGCCATTTCCTTCTGCCATGATCATGCTTGTGGGGGCCACTTTAGTTCGAAAAAGATAGCTGCAAAAGTTTTGCAGTGTGGATTTTACTGGCCCACTATCTTTAAAGATTGCCATACTTTCTGTTTGAACTATAAGAGGTGTCAAAAGCTTGGCAATCCCAATCGAAGGAACATGATGCCCTTGAATCCCATACTTGTGGTGGAAATTTTTGATGTGTGGGGAATTGACTTCAAGGGGCCATTTCCAAATTCCTTTGAAAATCTTTACATTTTGCTGGCAGTAGACTATGTTTCCAAGTGGATAGAAGTCATACCGACAAAGAAGAATGACCACCATGTGGTGCTTAAGTTCATGAGAGATCATATCTTCTCTCTTTGGTACCCCTAGAGCAATTATTATTGCAATTGTCCCTTTGAGCATTTATTGAAAAAATATTATGTCACCCATAACGTTGCTGTAGACACCTCATTTCGGCACCCTATGAGGGGTGATTCAGTCCACCCTAGTCAATGATGCTTTGATTAAACCCTGAGTCAAAGATCACATATCATTTCCAGACCTTTGATCGCCCTGGGAATTTTCTCATTGCGATCTGCTCATCGAGGGCTTTCCGTCCATATGTAGAACTTTGAGATCCGACGGGCGGATCGAAAATAGCAACAACGGGTCCTGTACTCTCAGGGGCGCCCTTGAAAAGTCACCTATCAACTCTAGACACCTGATCACCCTAGAAGTTGGCTCGTTGCGATCTACTCGTCAAGAGCTTTCCCTCCATATCTAGAGCTTCGAGATTGGACAGGCGGATTAAAAAATCATGGCAGCGGGCCCCACACTCCCAAAACGCCTACATGGAAACTACCATTTTTGGAACTCTGATCACCCCGAAAGTCGGTTCATCGTGACCTACTCGCCGAGAGCTTTCCAATGATGTGTAGAACTTTGAAATCCGACGAGTGGATCAAAATCTGTAGAGCCTGGCCTCGATAACGATGGCCCGAACCAATTTCTTTAATCCAAACATGAACCTGACTCAATCCAACCCATTAAAACCGACCCAAATCCACCTAAATCCACACCCAAATCCATGGGCATGATCCAAACTTGGACCTAAACTCTAGCCCAGACCAACTCGAGCCCATCATTTCAGACCTAATCTAAGCCCCAACCTAGCCTAGAGCAGACCCAACTCAACCCAACCTAAAACTAACCTGACCCACCTGAACTCAAACTCCAATCCAAATCCAAAACCCAACTGAACCGAACCCAGGCCCTCAACTCGACCTGGCCCATCACCTACATGGGAGAGGAGAGTCCACGAGATCTAGACTCTCCCCTCTCCCTGAGATCTCTCTCCCCTTTTCTATCTCTCCCAACTCCTACATCCCTATCTCACGCCTATTGTCTCTCTCGGGGTCTCTCCCTAATGCCCTCCATCCTCCACCTGTGTCCCACATCGATCATCACCTCCAGTCACCTCCCAGCGCAGAGCCTCCATGGATCTCACCTCCACCACCACTGCGAGCCCTCCCCCATAACTACAAGCATTCATCATCATCCTCGGAACAGCCCGTGCGCAGAGTGCTCCCCATCACGGCCCACCTTCATCCTCCATTCATTCACAGCCGAAGTGCAGACCTCTCCATCCTCCCATCATCTCCATCTCTCTCGTCCTTCATCTCCCCATGGCACGCACAAAGACTCTCCATCACGCACCTCCATCTCACGCACCACCCTCTCCCATCCATTTCTGTGCCCATCTCTCTAGATTTCCATCCCTCCACCCTCTGCTCCATCTCGCTCCTTAGCACACCCTCGCTGCCTCCCTGCACTCATCTCCACCGAATGCCTCCCTCACCAAACATTCGCCACCCTTTGCTACATCTTCCTCCGCCAGACGCATGCCAGCACGCCTGACGCACACAGGAGCATCCCCGACCCACACGCAGCGCCTTCTTCCGCCTCCTCGCGCCGCCGACGCCTCCCACTACGCAGGTACACTCCCCTCACCTCTCTGTCACTTGTACCAACATACACCGGCACCCTCTCCCTCCTCTTTCTTCCTTTTTCTTTTTCTTTATTTCCTTCTCCCTCCTCTCTCCATCTCACAGCCTCCACCTACGCACCCACGACCTTTTCCTCCTCTTTTTTCTTTCTTTCTTTCCCCTTTCTCTTTTTTCTTTCTTTTCCTCCTCTCCCCCTCTTCCTCCTTTCTCTCTTTCTCTTTCCTTTCTCTCCCTTCCCTTCCTCCTTCTTCCCTGTTCCACCTTGCAGTGCCTATCTGCTCTCTCCCCCTCTCTGCAGCGTCCGCCTGCACTTCCTCTCCCCCTGCTCTCTCTCTCTCTATCTCTCTATCTCTCTCCCCCCCCCCTGTTCAGCCTACTCTCCACTCTCCCCTGCATCCCACACACTTGTGCATTACCCCCCTACACTCACATTCTCTCTTCTCTCTGCCTTTCTCCCCGACTCTCCCCCTCCGCTCTGCCTCATCCCTGCCATCTCCTCTCCCTTTGCTCTGCCTCTCTCCGCCACCTCTGTCTCCTCTCCCTCTGCTTTGCCTCTCTCAACCATCTCCTCTCTTCCCTAGTCTCCCTCTCCCCTGCTGTCTCTATCACGTCCCCCAAAATAAGAAATGGGGAAAAAAGTGAAAAATTAAAACAAAACTCAAATTCCTGTGTTTAATACAACACAAGCTTCCAAAAGTAGACCCACATAAAATTTCAACCTGTGGTGAGTCAAAATAAATTTCATTAAATGCAACGAAAGCTCTATTCAATTGGTATTGAAGATTCATAAATGAAACCCAACATAAAAATCAGATAAACATTAATAATTAAAGTTGCAGAATGAATTCAATAATTTCTAAAAGGGTCTCAATACTAAAAGAAAGTTCATTTAAAGAGAAATTCTAAGATGACATTCTCTCGTTTGCTGGCTCAGACGGCTCCAAAGCCATCTCCGGCATCCCACTTGGGTTCGTCAGTTGGCTCAAACGTTTGAAACGCTTGATCCTCTTCCGTCTCCTGGGTAAAGTAGGGCTCGGTACCTATGCACCAATTATTACAAAGTAAATAGCAAGAACATAATCATAATTTGAAATTTAATACGATAACGAGAAAAATATAGACAAGTGAGATCGAAATAAAACAATGCAATGAAAATAACGAGAAAGAACGTAAAACAAAAGTCTAAATGATACAAATGGGGCAATATAATTCACACGAAGACAAGTGTCCCCGTTGTGGGTGGTCGTCCTAAATAAATCGGGAAAGCCCGGCCATAACGTCGGTGGTCATAAACCGATCAAATAAAAAATCAGGATAACCTGTTCACATTCATAGCGGATTATAAGTGATCCGGTCACATCGGTGATCAACCGTCCATATATCGATCTGCAGTCGTCCATAAATGACCCACATAAACATATAAACATATATTTATAATAGACCTGATTATTATTGCTCCGACACAAGAATCCTAAGTCAAATAAAGTACTGGCCGTTCCATATTCAATGTCATATCCAAATAGTCATTTACATATGCAAACCCAAATGTCAAAGAATAATTACAATCCAATCCTATGGTCAAACATAAGATCTCGTACTCATCAACCACAAGAATCTCTAATGGATAAAAGATCAACGCATCCCTTCTCCATCAATGGTGCATAGACCCAATTAAGGGTTTTTCAATAGGGATGGGTTGAACTCGAACCACTAGAATTTTCCCAAAGTTATACAGAATACTAAACCCCACGTTAGTCAGATACCGTTTGCCCGGACAATATTTAATCGGTCTGATGATTCGATTAATAAAGTCCAAAATTATAATTTTGACACATTTAAAATCAAAGATAACAATTAATATTTAATTTACAAATTTACAATGATAAATAACCTTAGCTTATAATTTTAGGAAAACCTAAGGATTCTATCTATAATATTTTCCCATTTCAATTCTTTATAAAATACACCAAGGCTCTAATTTGAATGCATTAAAAGTTAATGGCCCTTTTTGTTAAATTCAAGAAGTAATGGGGGTAAAGTGTTAAAAGTTAGAAGCATTAACTGTCACAAAAGTTGCAACAGTACTCTTCCATGTTTCTTTTTTTTTTTTTAATAAAACCAATGGTACCATATTCATAAGGTCAGAGTTGTGTGTTGGCACCACTTTCTCATCTCACTCACACGTCCCATCATTCCCATCCATATGCTACAGTGATCTTCTATTCCCTACAGTTATCTTCATCCCTGCATTTGCACAGAACCGATGCCAGAACCGATACAAGAACCTGCGCACAGTAATGTCTACTCTCTGGATAATGGCCCACTGATCAAGAGCCCACGATCAGCCTCCATCAGTATGATCGCCCAAAGCTATACGGCCGGATGCGAGGACTAGATTTGTAATCACATCACCCAGTGGACCCCACCACTGCCTAATACCCAAAATAAAACCCATTTGATGAGTGACGCCCCAAATTGTGTAAACCCTTAGATGAAGGGCCAGATGGGACTCAATCCCCACGGGTCCACCACCAACAGCTTCGTCCCTGGTCCCCTATTAGATGTGGGGACCCAATCTGCAAGCGGTGGCCCACCCGGGTCCCATGGTCAAAATCACGTAACAGATGGTCTATATCATGATTTTGTTCCGGTTCAAGTTGGCAACAGTAACGCAGAATTAATAAAACAAACAAAATTACCCTTAACCTCCGATCTCATCACAAAGCAAGATAGCATCACCATATTATCATAAAAAAAAAGGTATCAAAGGCTTCTACGTGCAGTGACACACCAATCAAGGAGAAAACAAGTGTTAAATTCATAAATCAAGATTAGGTACTTGCCTTTTACCGGGGTTGCAAAAGAATGTGACAGATCCTAACCAATACCCAATCTGAGATTACCACGGCGCTCGATCACAATCCCAACACCAATCTGACATAAGAGATGGGAAAGAAATACCCAGGTGATCAAATCTATGGTACTCCTATCCAAATCCACCATTGGAAAGAAAAGAAGATAAAACCCAAGAATATAGATCTACTCCTAATGAACTGAGGAGATGGTTACCTGTAATAAGAAAGTTGAACCAATAATGGTGGTGTCCTCTGATCTTGGTTCTGATGGCTGAATCCTAAAACTGGAATGGCTTGGGAAGTTGAAGGAGGAAGAAGACGAAGGTTAACCGGGAGAGGTTGCAGATGAAAGAGGGGAGATAAGAACGTACAATTCTTTAAAACAAGGATTTGGTTAAAGGGGGAATCTCTTATGAGCTTAAGTCATTGGGTCAAACTACGGGTCAGGTCATCTACCCACTAGCCCAACTCGCCGATCCACGCATCTAATCTAACGTGTGCCCCACTTAATCATACCCACTTAAATAATTAAAATACATTTCATTAAATAATATTAATATCTTAATAAAATATTCTAATAAAAAATTAAGTAATTATTATAGGCGGGACCGGGATCTTACACTCTCCCTACTCCGCCCCACACTCTCTCTCTCTGCTCGTTCTCTCTTTCTCTCTCTTTCTCCCTCTACCACTCTCTCTCTTCTACTCTGCCTCTCCTCTCTCTGCCCTCTCTATTTCTCTCTGACTCTGCACTCTCTCTGCCCTCTCTCTCACTCTCTGCCACTCCCTCTCTTCTACTCTCCCTCTCTCTCTTCACTCTCTCTCTTTCAACTCTCTCTCTCTTCACTCTTTCTCCATGTCTCTTCACTCTCCCTCTCCCTGTCACTCTCCCTCTCTCTACACCCGCCCCATGCATCCGTAGCCCCTTTTTATCATTTCATTTTATTTTATTTTAATTCATTTATTATTTTATTACATTTCATCTATCTAGTTCGATTTTACCTTGCTATCCACTTCCTGCATTTAATTGCGTGTTGCCTTCCTTTTTTCCTCTATACATTCGAAACTGCCCATGCATCAAATTTGAATTTAAATTTCTGAAGTTTTTATTTGTCTCAAATTATATCCTTTTTTTTTCGATACGCTCATGCATTAAAATATGCTCATGCATCGTGTACCTTAGTCGCTGTTTCTTTTATTATTCATTATGCTTTTCCTTTCTCCTAGCTAAAATTTGACAGTACAAAAAAAAAGCAACAAAAAAATAGAAATAAAAAAATAACCCAAATAATAATAATGAAAAAAATTAAAAACTAAATTTAGAACTTCAGCCATGTTATTAATTAGAAATAATTAGGATAAAAAACTAAATTTAGAACTTTAGCCATGCTATTAATTAGAAATAATTAGGTTAAATAATTGAATTCTTTTCTCTCCTCCCCTCTCACTAGGGTTAGAGAACCATATTTAGGAAATCCTAGAGTATTTAGGGCAATTAAAAAAATCAATATAAAAAAATTAGAAATTTTTTCATTCTCTTTTCCCCTTTCATTAGGATTAGACAAATTAGTTTAGGATTTTAGGCCTCATAAATAAACAATAAAGCATAAAAATGAAAAAACCCAAAAGACCAAAAACAAAGTAAAATATATTAAAAATATTAATGAACTGGAACTAAAAATTAAATAGTGGCTTAGGCTGACCAAGTCAGACCCCAGACCCAGATCTAGGTCTCCTCCTAGCCAGGTTAAACTGCTTTTAGTTTCTTTCATTCTAATAACTTAGGTCCCACTCTCTCTCCAGGCCTCGCTATGGGACCGAGAGAGCAGATGAGGGTGGTCAGGACCCTAGGATAGGGTAGAGATCTATTTAGGGAAATGGATTAGTTACATTAAGTCCAAGTAGAAAATCCCCTAGTTAGGCCCTTCTAGCCCCAATTATTAAAAATCCAAAAAAAAAAAAAAAAACTATAAAACTAACAAATTAAGCCCAAAAATATTTTCTTCTCTTTTCCTCCACCTCCGGTGCCAAATATTTATTTGAACTCAAAGATTAAAGGGAATGAAGGAGGATTCCGAGAACCTAAATAACGAGAATGATGAAACGAGACGAGTGATTTCACACACTCCAATATCATTTCTTTTTCTTTCGACCCATCATCGGCCATGCACTTCTATCACCTGCATATCGCTTGCAAACCCACAGAAATCACAACTCGAAGTTCCATTTGCATCGTTCTTTTGATTCGAAGAATCAGCCTTTAAACCCTAGGTTGTCAAAGGACATTGAAGAGGGTACCCGAGAACGGGGCTGATCCTCTTCTAAATATTTGGCACCTTCCCCCTATTTTCTTAGTTTATTTCCATTTTATTTCATTCACACCCTAGAATACTTGGATTTAACTTCAATTAGTCTACATGGCCCTAAATGTTGATTTCCCCTGCTAAGTTCACTATGACCCTATTTTGAGACCCGCAATTCGACCCAAATTGAAAGACCCAAATTAAGTGACAAGACAACTGTCGTGTGTTGCCGGAGGCACATTAGACGAGAGAAGAACCCATCCCATTTTCTCCCGCTCTCTTTCAACTTTTGTTGAACGACGGTGTTACGGCCATATCCGTAACTAGCAATTGTGATCCGTCGATTTTGAGGGTAGTCGGAATCCTCATTTTCGATATAATTTTTTTAATATCTCATATAGTTGAATGGTGATTTCCCTCCCTTGGGGGATCAATATTCACATCCGACAGTTGCTACACCTTATCACCCACAAACAAGTGGCCAAGCGGAAATTTTAAATAGGCAAATTTAACAAATTCTGGAAAAAAAGGTCAATCCCACTTAGAAAGACTGGTCTTTGCGATTGATCGACGCACTGTGGGCCTATCGAACCACTTATAAGACCCCTATTGGGATGTTCCCATATAGGTTGGTCTATGGGAAGACATGCCACTTGCCTGTTGAATTCGAGCATAGAGCTTATTGGGCCATTAAGAAGTGTAATTTTGACTTACCCACTGGGGTACTCTGCGCAAATTGAAACTCAATGAGTTGGAAGAACTTTGAAATGATGCTTATGAGAATGCCAAGATCTACAATGAAAGAATGAAGTTGAACCATGATAAGTCAATTTTAGGAAAATCCTTTGAACCAGATATGAAAGTCATTTTGTATAACTCCCGGTTACACCTGTTTCCAGGGAAGTTACGAACCCGATGGACTGGTCCATTCATTGTCAGGACTGTTTACTTTCATGGTGTTGTGGAAATTGAAAATCCTAAGAATGGGGATGTTTTCAAGGTGAATGGTCAACGGTTGAAACCGTTTTTGGAACTGCAGGATAAAAACGTTGAGGATATCCTTTTGGAAGACCCAATTTACCAGGACTAATCATTTTTGGTCATGTCGGCTGACGACATCAAACTTAGCGTTGTTTGGAAGGCAACCCAATTTTGGAAGGTAATTGAGCTGGTTGATCACATTCTTTTGCAATCACCCCACATGGTAAGGTGTTCTAATTTTCCTTATTGTTCATATTCACATTACACATGCAGTCATAACATTGAGGATAATGTTGAATTTAGGTTTGGGGGTGTGAGTTAGAACTTGACATGTGATCATTTGTTCAATTTTCATTATACATTTTCTTTTTTGCTTTGCTTTGGTGTTTAGGAGATTAAAAAAAAATTATTGTTAGGTTAGGGGGAAACTTTCAAGAGAATTTTTTATTTGCTGAAGATACTTATTTTGGGCAAAAGAAAACAATGGTTCACTATTTTATTTATGGAAAGGGTTTTTGGAAAAGTGTTGAATTTTGATCCCTCACTTTTACACAGATTGTATACGTTTTCGAGGTTTTGAATGTGAAGCTATGATTTCCGTTTTTCTTTGATGATTGAAAAAAAAATGGAAAATCGACCCTTAGTATACAAAGCTTCTTGGTTCGACGGGTGGATATATGGAAAGGGCTGCCTATTGTTGGGGACCGCAAAAAAAAAAGAAAAAAAAAGTATTTAGAAGTCTTGAAAAGAATAAAAAGTTTTGTGACTAGTTTGGGTTCGTAGCCTTTTTAACCCGAGCCAGTAAGCCCTTAGGGGTATTCACATACCTAGTGCCCTAAAGCCATCTGGTTTGGTAGTCATTGGCCTAATGCTCGTTGCATAGGTTAATTAGAAAGCTTAAAGGACCTAGGCATTGCATAGTCACATGTGTGTGTTTAAAAAATAAGAGAAAAAAATGCTCCCTTTTGAAAAAAAACAGTAGTACGAAAGCCGTCATTATTGCCTTGAGAGGAAGATTGTGTTTCTTTGCTAACTTTAGCCGGCCCAGAATTTTTTTAAAATTTATTTTCACGGAAATTCTTGGTGGATAATTTGATGCTTATTTCGTATACATACTCTTCACCATGCATGATCAATTAGCATGATTTCGAAAATTTTTTACCAAAAGATGGGATTAGTGAACGGAATTTAAGGAAGTGGTAGTAGTAAGTTACTAATTGTTGTGAAAGTGAGACTTCTATAGTAATTAGAAAGGAGAAAGTTACTAATTGTTTTGGAAGTAGGACTCCTAGTTAATTAGTAAGAAGAGGAGTTCCAAAAGGGCTATAAAAGGGGAAGCACCCCCCTTGGACTTCCACAATAAGGAGAACATGCTTAGCCCCTTTTTGTGCAATAGTTGCACATCTCTCTCCTCTCTTTCTCTTCTAGTTCCTTAGAGTTTCTAGTTGGGTTTTCTCTTGGAGTTTGCACCAATCTTCTTAAGAAAAGAGATCTGATATGGGTAATAGCGTGGAAGGCTAAGAGGTCTTGGAGATCCTAATTTGCTACAAGAAGAGTTCTTGTTAAAGCTAATTGTCTTCTTCTCCATTAAAGCACTACCAGGCTCCAAAGGTATAATCTACTTCTCTATTTGTTGTGGGTTATTTTGGTTGCATGGTATTGCTGATTTATATCTTCTAGATAGAGTTTATTGCTGTACTTGATTGATGAGAATGAGGGATTGCATCCTGGATATGGTTTATAGCCTTATGGGTACTTGATCCCTGAGTCAAGTGGGTCAAAAGTTTTGAAAACCTATCCACGAGGCCCACCTACTTCCAACAATTGGTATCAGAGCCATACCTCATTCGCAATCATGTTATATCAGCAATCTAGGTCTAATGTTTGCATGAGATGTGAAGAGGATAGGCCTAGGGCTTTGTAAGGATCAGATTTGATGTTTGTATGTATATTGCATCTGGTATGAATGTAATAGAAGGGGCTAGTTTGGATAAGAAAAAGTTTTTTCTACAACTTTCTTGAGCAGGTCGCTCGAGCGGACCTCCATCCACTCGAGTGGACCAAGTCCTGGAACAGTCCGCTCGAGCGGATCCCAGTCCGCTCGAGTGAATTGAGTGTTGACACTAAAAAAGTCATTATGTCTCCTCAGCATCAGGAAGCCACATGAAGCTGAATCCTGCTACAAACAGGCAAAAGCTACTTCAAGCATCAGATCTTGTCAGAATCAGAAAAAAACTGCAAGATCCTTCAAGACAGCTAAAAGAGGGGTACACCTGAAGTTTCGAGCCATTCCGACATCGTTTGGCCTAACTTCACTTCTCTGATAGCCAAACAAGCGCTCCTAGCGGTGACATCATCGAAGACATCAAAACTTCGATCAGAGCCTACGGATGACTCTAAAATATCTCCAAAGGGCTTCATGCCAAATTTCAAGTCAAACCGACAACGTTTGACCCTCCATCAACGCTAGAGCAGCAAAATCAAGCCTTTCGGCGTTGAGAACCACCGAGGTCATCACTCATCAAACAAAGCACATAAATGGCTTCAACATGCTTCCAAAGGGTTACACGTCAAATTTCAGGTCATTCCGACAATGTTTGACCAGGTTTTGACGCTCTGAAAGAAAATCAAGCCTACCGGCGGTGGAGCACCCCTGGACCATGACATCCAAATCGAAGCTAATGGATCATCTCTACATGACTCCAATAGGCTCCCTGTCAAATTTCAGGTCAATCGGACATCGTTTGGTTGCATATCAAAGCTCGGCATCTTCCCCGAAGAAAAATCAAGTCAAGCATTGTCGGGACTCCAAACGGTTTCAAAACTCAAATAAAGCCCATGGTTGGTCCTATCCACTGCTCAAGAAGCTTCACCTCAATTTTCAGGTCATTCCGACATCGTTTGACCTAGTTTCAACTCTTGACGGAAAATCGGCTACAAAATCTTCGACTTTCCCGAAAATGGGAAACTTTGTGTTCCGGCTTTGCACGGGTTCTCGTCAAGTTTTCTCCAAGAAAATCAAGTCAATAATTGTGAAAAAAAGTCAACAAAATACAGAAGAAAAAAGAAAGGAAAAAGAAGGAAAAACGGTCGAAAAATACACTCGGCGACCAAAGGGACCAAAACCCCATGGTCGCGGGCAACCATGGCCCATGGTTGCCAAGGTCGTCGGCGACCCTGGGTGCATGGTTGCCGGTGACCCTGCAAATCCGGGTCGCTAGATTTTCGCCTGATTTCCGATCATTTTCGCGTTTCGAGAGTTCCAGCCTCTGTGATTTACTGAAAATCCAATTTTTGATGCTTGAAAACGACTGATCTTCACCGACATCTCAGATCCGCCGTTAAGAGCATGAAATCATCACTGATCGTTCCAAGATCGCCAACCGGCTGACCAAGAAAGTACACTTTCTAATCGACCGATCGTGAAATCGACAAGACAGATGTCACCGGCCCACCAACATCGATCAATGTCTGAAATTGCACCGCATTCTGACATCAAATGACGAGTGGATCCACCTGCGATGATCATAAGAAGCATTCCAAAAGACGCGGTGCGGCCCGCGACTCTTCACATGCCCTGGCGACCAATTAATGTCGATAATTGACCCGTTTTATGACAACTTAATACGGTCATTAACTCATTATTTTGGATGGCCCAATCAGATTCAAGCATTCGGGAGTTACAAATCCAAGCAATCATGGCATTAAACCCATGAAACTCCCCTCATCATGAAGATTAAAGGTGATTAAATGCCCATTATCCTTCATCAGCCAATCACAAGCCAAGAAAAAGGAGTTACAAAATCAAGAAATAAAACTTGTAACTCCTCTCATCAATACCATCATTTCTCTCATCATGGCCATCAATGCCCATAAACACCTCATGGCTACCAAAAGCCTATAAAAAGAGGTCCATTCCAAAGAGAGAAACACTTTTACACCTACCGAAAAACGATCAACTATCTACTTGAAGCCTGCACACTTGCATACTCCTGGAGAAATCCTGAGGAAGTCTTGCTGCTCTGCCGCAAGAGACACTACAAGGTGATCAAAGTCCCTTGGGGGGCCACCCCCCCAAGGTCCTATTCTTCTACAACATGGCCTAAACACGGCTTTTCAGCCCGTTTACTCGGTTTTTCATTGGATATAGGACCTCCTCTTGGTCCTTGTTCTTTAAAAAACTGAGGTTGGCGCCAAGCCGAAGAATCGAAACATCAAGCGTTCTCATTTGAAGGACGATGGCGAAGTCCATACACGACTTGCGACCGTCGATCTGAACGTGTCCCCGCAATCTCCTGAGAAGTTAGATCCCTTTTCTTTCTTTTCTATTGTAATTTGTATTTTTTAAAGAGATAAAGAGAAATCACAATTCTTGTCTTTCATATTTGATGAGATTTGTAAATCGCCTTTCACGGCAAAAAAAAAAAAAAAAAAAAAAAATGCCTCCTACGGCATTCTCAAAACAAAAATTGTCTCTTTTCTTAAATATTTATGCAATTTGAAAAGTTAGAAAGAATGATCGATTTCCTTTCTACTTGTGAAGGTGAATCCCCGGATCATCACCATTCCAAATTCCAAGTAGAACAGTAAATCTGGCATACCTGTACAAAAAAGTTGATACCCACGTTTCCCTCCTCCGCCGAGACCCAGGCAGCCCCCGGGGAGGAAGGAGAGGACGGAAATCCGAGGGTCCATCAAGTTGGCACACCCGGTGGGACCTGTTCAGTTGAGAACATGATACTTTGATCCCTTGGCTCCTTTCTAGTTGGTGGCCTATGTTGCATCTTGCATCTAAAAAAAAAAAACATGAGATGGGATTTCACTTATTCTTTCTCACTTCAAAAAAAAAAAAATATCTGATTTCTCTTTCTTGGATTCAATTTTGAGAAATTTGATCCTCTCTTCTTCGAATTTAATAGCTCACAGAAATGTTTGCAGCTACTGTTCGTATCGGAGATTGGGCCATCTTTTCTCTTTGATGAGTCTGATAGGGGTTTTAAAAAAAAAACTTCATTTCAAACTCTTTCAAAAAAAAAAAATAAAAAATGATTTCTCTTTCTTAGATTCAACTTTGAGAAACTTTGATCCTCTCCTCTTCGAACTTGATAGATCACAGAAATGTTTGTAGCTATTGTTCATATCGGGGATTGGGCCATCTTTTCTCTTTGATGAGTCCAATTGGGATTAAAAATATATATATATATAATTTCAAAAAAAAAAAACAAAAATTATTAGTTCTTTCTTTTGCACTCAAATTTGAGAAACTTTGGTTATTCCCTTTTGGATTTAACGCTCGCAGAAATGTTGAGTTGTGGTTCGGATTGGAACACCACTTGTTCAAATTGATGAATTCATTAGAAACCTTTCAAAAAATAAGGTTTGCAAAAAAGAAAACACTAAGGTTGCACCAATTGCGCTCTTTGACTAAAGTGGATTTAAGAAAAGCCTTGTCCAGAGTGTGGAGACAGCTAGACTGTTCGAGGCAAGGGTCCTTCAAACGAGTTCATTAAGTAATCCTACCTTTACCTGGGGGCTGATCTATCTACTAAGGTTTCATACGATCAAATTGGAAACCTATGTACACCTTTCAAAAAAAAATCGTCACTTTTGAGTTCAGAATTGAGAAATCTTGGTTCTTTCCCTTTCGGATTTAACGCTCGCAGAAATGTTGAGCTATGGTTCGGATTGGAACACCATTTGCCCTCTTTAATGAATTCAATCTTTAAACTTCAAAAAAAAAAAAAAAAAACTTACGTCACTTTTGAGTTCAGAATTGATAAATCTTGGTTATTTCCCTTTCGGATTTAACTCTCGCAAAAATGTTGAGTTATGATTCGGATTAGAACACCATATGCTCTCTTTGATGAATTCAATCTTGACCTTTCAAAAAAAAAAAAAAAAAAAAACTTCCGTCACTTTTGGGCTTACATTCGAGAAATTCTGGTTCCTTCGTTTTTGGATTTAGCGCTTGCAGGAAATGTTTGAGCCCTTGTTCGGATTGGAATACCATTTACTCTCCTTTATGAATCCAAATTTGACCTTTCAAAAAATCTCATCTCGTGTCCTTTCCAAGGATGCGATTTACAACATTTGTGCCTAGCGGTGCTAGTACGCCCTTTCGGGTCTACTGTATTCGCGACCGACACATTTGTATCTCCAACCTTATATTATTTTACCTCGAGTGAGCCTTGTTCCTCGGTAATTTGAATTAAGGTCTACAATTGCTTCTAGCAGTCACTGGAACACTCACCCTGAGCCTACCACACTTGCATTTTAGAACAATTGTGTCCTCTATGGCTTTTTGCCTTCTTCATCTTGCTCGGGCCTGGCCATGTCCCCTTGAGTGATTTGAAAAGACAAACCATAGTTATTCTCCATTTATGATCACCATATTCTTGTTATTACTAATGGATGTGATCTTGTTTCAGAAGTTTTCCAAAACTAACAATGGCAGCTTCATTGACCATCACTTTCAATGAGAACAAGTACCAACTTATGCTTCAAGACAAGCAGAACAAGCGCATTCATAAGCGCCCCGCTAGTTGCCGAAGTGCCATCTCCCTCGATAACTCTCAAAACACCGGGTCAACCTCAACTCCCCGGACCATCGTCTTCAGGTCGCTGGGACAATTCCCACTCCCCGCAGAAGAAATTGTACCTGCCAAGAAGCAGAAAATCACCCCGCAACGTGTCACTAACATGGCACCAAAGGCGAACACAAAGAAGCCTGAAGCCCGTGGCGCTCCCACGAAGCCTCAACCCACAAGAAACTAGGTTTTTCCCAAAACCTGGTCACTGAGATCTTCACCAAAGCAACGGAGGTCTCGAACATATGCAAAGCCAGCGTACCTGGCCCCTCTCAAGGAAAACTGGTTCTACCCTCTGTCTTACATGAAATATGAGAAACATACCCTCTGCCCAAAGAATAAACAAAATCAGCATTAGCCGGCTTGCTCCTACAAGCCCAAAATCAAATCCTGCATCGTTAGGCCTCTTCAAAAACCTGCTGAAGCCTGCACTCCTGCGAGTCGACCCTTCATCTCAACAGGGGCCCAACTCGCAAAATTCAAAGCCTCATTGCGACAGGCTAAGGACGGAGTCCAGATCCTGTCCATGCCTAGCTTCAAAGAAGACAAGCTCGGCTGCTGCGCACAGGGGACTACATCCTTCATTGCCAGAGTTCAGCCAGAGCTGACTGAAGCTCAAATAGCTCGTCGTATGCGTTGCCGCGCAGCATATCGACAAAAGAGACTTGAGAAGCAAAGAACCCAGCATTCTACCCTCCATGTCTCAAACAAATGGGTCGAAAAAGAAAGACCCAACCAATTCGTTGCTGTCCATATGGTTGGCAAAACCAGAAAATGCCAGAAGTCAGCGACCAAAATCCGTGTTAGACGCCCGGTGACTCACAGCGTCTCCCGGACACGAGCACATTTGGAAGAATCCTCCACTCCTTCAAGCCAAGAACACCGAGGAACCACTCCTCGGACTCTTCATCCAGAAGAATGAGCCCTAGCTCAGTCACCAGGACAATTTGTTCGTTTGAATCCCGAGGGATGAACGTCTTGGCTACAAGTTCTGAGCAACCTCCACCGCAAGATGATGTAACCGCACGCATCCAGCAGTTGGAGCAAGGACAACAGAGGATTGAGGTTCTGATGGAAAACCTCCTTCTCACTTTATAGCGTCCACCACCTAACAATGAAACCTCTCCAAATCAGCAAGATGACGAGGGCAATGCAGAAAACAATGAGTCACATGCCCTTACCAAAAAGGACGTTGACGATATCCTCGTAAAAACAAAAGAAGATGATACATTGAAGGAACATGGGATCAAGCCACCCTATCCTCTATAGATGGACTCGGTTCCGTTCCCTGCAAAATTCAAACAACATACTCTCCAAACATATACGGGGAAAGGTTCAGCCAGACAGCATGTCATCCACTTCAAGATCCTGACAGGAGCTATTGCGGATCAAGATGCCCTCAACATTCGCCTCTCTGCAAGTACCCTAAAAGGTATAGCCTTTGATTGGTACTCCACTCTGCCAGAGAACTCCATCCAAAACTGGGCTATGCTGGAGACACGCTTCCTGACCCACTTCCAAGGTGAGGACCATCCTGTTATTATGGCTCAGCTCTGCAGCCTAAAAACAGGGAGAGAATGAGTCAACATATGACTTCATTCACAAGTGGAAGGTGATGGCGTACAAATGCTCAGATGTACTGCCACAAGTGTCACTAGTCGACATCTGCCGTAATAACATGAGAGCAAGGATCCGCTCTATGATCATTGGCAACAAATCAAAGAACCAGGGAGAACTTCTAGAAGCTTCCATGGAGGTTGAAATGGTGATCAAAGACCTCAATAGTCAGAAATCATCAAAGAAAGAGCCGACTGCCATTACAACCTCAAAACCAAAGAAAAAGGAGGTTCTTGTGCAAACCAAGTCAGCTCCTCAGCAGCCAAAGAAAGCTGAAAACAAAGCAGTAGGTAAAAGACCTGAATTCTATGACGCCTTCAAAGAACGTGTAGAAAAGAAATATCCGTTCGATGAAGATGTTGAAGAAATCTTGGAGGCTCTCTTAGCAAATGGCAAACTCACCTTGCCCGAGCCTAAAAAACCGGGAGATGTTGGCAAAACCAACGATCCTCGGTATTGTCCATATCGCCAGATGATCTTGCATCCTCTCAATCAATGCTTCGTTGTGAGAGAGAAGATCAACGAGATGTGGAAAAACAGAGTCATCACCTTCGACAAAAACTACGACTCCACCTCTGTCAACATGGTGTCATGTGGGCAGACTTCAAAGTCACCGAAGAAGAAGATCGCTACTTCATTCAAGGTGATTAAAATGGCTCAAGCGTCCTAAGAGTTGGTTCCTTATCCAACACCAGATGGACAACCCATATGGGTGCATCCCGATCTCCTAGAAGATGAAAATTGGGAGATCGTCAAAACAAAGCCGACCGCTCACAAGCGAAGGCAAGCCAAGAGACAACTCCGCAAGCTCAAACAGCAGCAAAAGTCTCAACCAAAACAAGAAGTCCTTGAAAAGGCAAAAACCTTTTCCACTGCTTCACTAGCGGCAATGGAAGAATCCTTTCCCAAAGCTTCAAAGGCGGTAAGAAAATTCACCCTTGATGATTTCATGCCACCTCAATACAAAAATGAAATTGCGCAGGGGGCATCATACTCTTGCAACTCGGTAGTTGGATTCTCCATGGATGGATACAAGTCCAGTGACACTGCCAGTTATATCGATGAGTGGGAGGAATCCCTTGAAACAGGAGAATACCTTTCCGATGAGGAATGGATTCCCGAATCTCATCTTTTGCCAGTAATCTGGTTTATAGCCGCAAGGATCCTGGTCCGTGATGAAGAAGACCAAGAGGCTGTCAACCTGGCACCAGCCAATGCTCCAGTGGAACCCAACATGGGCGAACCACAACGAATAGATGACGAAGAAGATTTGGATCCTATGCCTGATCTTGAAGAATATGCAAGAATCTGGCAACATCTTGCCATAAAGCAGGAACAGGATCGGATCAATGATTTTCGTCATGATCCAGAACTAGAAGTCCCTAAAAATCAACGGGAACTTTCTCCCTTAACTCCTGAAAATGGAGAAAACAGCTGGATCGATGATCCTCTTACATCCGAGGATGAGTCCGATTCCCAACAGTCTACACTGGGGCATCTCTTGTCAGGATAACCTGCAATGCGATAGCTCAGGACGACAGTGCCTCTGAAGCTTCCGAAGACACGTACTCTCCAACTGGAAGTATATCTTCCAGAGCTACATCTTCTCATGTAACTTCCACTGAGATATCATCTTCTCAGCCCTCATCTCCTGAAGCTATGACATCTGAGCTCAAGCCTCTCACGATTGATCATCTTGAAGAAACTCCTGCCAATGAAGTTTTCTTCAATGAAAATCCAGTCGATTGGTCCCAGATACCCAATCTCATAGACGATGTCTGGACCGATAAATTACTTGACAAAGAAGAAAAGTTGCCGGATGTTGTTCAAGACTTGTTCCCGGAAATTGCTCCATGCAACACAATCACTGAAGACGCCAATGCTGCTACAGAGACATCTTCAGCAAATGACAAGGATCGACCCCTTGATCCTGAGGGTGATCTTCCAAAAGAAGACCCTTCTCTAGAAGCTCTTGAAGTTGGTAGAGGTACCCGCTCTGACGGGGATTACCATAAAAATTTCAACCAACCTTCCTCTTTTTATGTAAATCCTTCAGGAAAGCAAGCTGTAAACGTCCCAAGTGGCAACAATAATGAAAATGCAGGCCCGAAGGAGGCTTTCAAGTATGACTTGATTGAGCACTTCAAACACATACCTGCACGTCTGCACATCCTTGACTTATTACGAATGTCTCCACAAACTCGTGATAGTCTCATTTTAAAATTACAAAGGCTGAATGCGGATGTTAACAAACATGCCCCACGAGTCCTATAAATTGAAATGGACTATAGGGTCAAAAAATCAAATACTCCTTCAAAGGAAGAAAAGAAGGAAGCTGAGAGACCAAGCAATGAATGCCTCTCAGTTCAAAAAGCAGCAAGTGCAACAATTACCTTTGATAAGGATGAGCTCCTGCTAGGCGAGACAAAGCACAACCGACCCTTGTACTTCACGGGGTACGTAAGAGAGATGCCAGTACACAGAGTCCAGACCGATCTGGGTTCTGTACTCAACCTCATCTCTACTTCGGCACTCGAAGAGCTAGGCATCCCACCTAGCAAGCTAAGTCACATAGAAGATCCTACGTCTGCTTCCTTTATTATTCCGGCAAGTTCGCCAGAAGAAAAAGAAATCTTCTTCCACAGATCGGGAGCATCTCCACTAAACTTTCTGCTTGAACCTTTCCAAAACGAAGGTATACCTCAGCTATCTCTGTATAGTCCAATGGCACAAGCTATTATGAAGAAAATGGGCTACGACGCTCGGAATCCGACTGGTTTGGGAGGTGGCCGTGGTATTCTCACACCATTGGAACCCACCCTGACCAAAAGCCAACCAGAAGATTGGAAAATCGACCTTCATAAAGGCAAGTCTTCATACGGGTTGGGGTATGATCCTACCGGTCCTATGAGACAGTTAACACCATGGCTGCAAAGTCGCTTTACCGACCAAGCCTTAACATCTCATGTCCATGAAGACATTGATCTCCCTGGATATCTCTTTGAGGAATCACTTGTCAAGGATCCAGAAAGCTCCTCCAATTGGTATAATTTCTCTGATAATAAAGAGGAATTGTCCGATGACACAGACACGTAGTCTTTTGACCCAGAAGAACCATCGTCTCCAAAAGAAGTACCCTACTTCGACTCAGTTCCAGCAAATGATTGGGACCATCTCATTGCAAGTCTTGAGAAGGTACCGATTAAAAAGATCCATGGACAGAAGCAGAGCCTAGGTCTGAAAATGCCCTTGGAACTTCCGAAGGTTTTGTTGGGTTGGAAGCCTCCGAAAATATTGTGGAGGAACCACCTTCAAACCTTCCAACAGAAGATCCTATTCAAAAGATAGACTTGGGAACACCTGATAACCCACATCATGTATTCATAAGCAAGAATATAAAGGATGATGAGTTACCCGAGAATATCTCTTTTCTTCGCGAGTTCATTGATTGTTTTGCATGGTCTTATGCTGAAATGCCCGACTTAGATCCCAAAGTAGCAGTCCACAAGCTCAACTTGCAAAAAGAAATCTAGCCTGTCAAACAAGGCCAAAGAAGATTCCGTCCCGACGTGATGGACAAAATTGAACAAGAAGTTCATAAACTCAAAAGCGTTGGCTTCATCCGCGAGGAACAGCATCCTGAATGGTTGGCCAACATCGTCCCCGTGACAAAGAAAAATGGGCAGATAAGGGTCTGTATTGACTACATGGACCTGAATAATGCATGCCCTAAAGATGAATTCCCGCTCCCCATACTAGAGGTAATGATTGACAACACCTGTGGGTTTGAGCGAATGACATTCATGGATGGATTCTCTGGGTACAATCAGATAAAGATACATCCTGAAGATGAAAGGCATACATCATTTTGAACTCCATTCGGCGTGTATTGCTACACTGTCATGCCATTTGGTCTTAAAAATGCAGGTGCAACATATCAGAGGGCTATGATGAAAATATTCCAAGATATGCAGCACAAGACGGTCGAATGCTATGTTGATGACCTTGCCATCAAAAGCAGAAGAAAAGAAGACCAAACCCCCACAACAGGAAAACCATTCATCTTGTACACAAGAGCTCTCGACCATTCTTTGGGTGCTCTACTCGCATAAGAAAACGACGACGGAAAAGCGGCTGCTCTATATTACCTTAGCCGTATGTTGGTAGGTGCAATGTCGTCCATTCTCTCGCTTGATGAAGAAAGGCATGGACTTTGTCTGGGATGCCGAATGTGAAAATACATTTCAAGACATCAAAGCATATCTCACCAAACCTCCAGTACTGGCTGCCCCCACAACCGAAAAATCATTTATCTTGTACACAAGAGCTCTTGACCATTCTTTGGGTGCTCTGCTTGCACAAGAAAACGACGAAGGAAAAGAAGCTGCTCTATATTACCTTAGCCGCATGTTGGTAGGTGCAGAGCATCGCTACTCGTCAGTCGAAAAAGAATGCCTTGCAGTGATGTTCGCTGTACAAAAGCTGCGTGACTACCTGCTGTCTAACACAGTTTACCTGATTTCGAGGATCAACCTCTTAAAGGTCCTTGTCACAAAAACAGGTTCTCTCAATGCCCGACTGGCAAAATGGTCCATCCTTCTATCATAATTTTATATTGGGTATGTACCACAAAAAGCAATCAAAAGCCAAGCTCTAGCAGACTTCCTCGCAGAGCATCCATTACCTAAATATTCTCCACTCACGGATGATCTCCCAGACGAATTTGTCTACAATGTGGAAACTTCCTTATCAAATGCTTCCTGGGACATGTACTTTGACGGTGCAACCAGGACAAATGAAAAAGGAAAGCAAATATCGGGAATTGGCATCCTCTTTGTCAGTCCCGACAAATATATGATTCCACATGCTTTCTCACTACTGGAACCATGTTCAAACAATGCAGCTGAGTACCAAGCCATGATTATAGGATTGGATCTCGCCCTCGAATCCGGCATCACCATGCTGGTAGCTTTTGGAAACTCTCAACTGATCGTCAACCAGATGAATCAGAAATTTGAAGTCATAAAGCCTGATCTGCTACCTTACTACAACAAGGCACAGTCGCTTCGACAAAAATTCAACATCTGTCACATCACCCACATCCTCAGAGCTGAAAACATCCGTGCAAATGCCCTGCCTGGACTCGCCGCATTCATGGTGATCCAAGAAAGGGAAAACATGCAAATCACAGTGTGTCAAAGAAGGATTCTCCCTCCTCTTAACACACACCAAGCAGTTGCTGAATGCCACCAAGTGGTTGGAAGTCGGATGTCTATCCTCAAACCTCCGATCGGCGACTGGAGAGATCCGTTCATTGATTATATCATGTTCGGAGTCTTACCTAAAGATCCAAAAGATTGGGTAAGCATCCAAAGATGAGCCCCGAACTTTCATTTGGATATACCTTCAAAAGCACTTTACAGAAAATCCTTCAACGGAGTACTTCTACGCTGCTTGTCACAATAAGAGGCTGAGGAAACTCTTAAAGAAGTACATTCCGGTCTTTGTGGAGCCCATCAGGCTGGTCCTAAGCCCTACAACCAGACAAAAAGGTTAGGTTATTATTGGCCTACCATGGTAGCTGATGCAATATGATTTGCCAAGCGCTGCCAAAAATACCAAATTCATGGAGATTATGTCCACATGCCTCCAGAATGGCTACATCCTACAGCAATCTCATGGCCTTTCGAAGCCTGGGGTATGGACATCATAGGTCCTATCTCTCCCCCATCAAGCAAAGGTCATCGCTTCATCTTCGTCCCTACGGATTATTGCTCCAAGTGGTCAGAAGCATTTGCGCTCAGCGAAATGAAGACCTCATCAGTCTTTCAGTTCTTGTGCACCAACATTATTTGTCGCTTCGGCATACCTAAAAGATTCGTCCATGATAATGGACCACAATTCCAGGATCACAGATCCTACAGGTTCTGCGACAAGTATAAAATCCAAAGTTGTCCTTCGACTCCATATAATCCAGCAGCGAACGGACTAGCAGAATCCTTCAACAAGACTGGGGCGACAAACTATCGGAAGCTTTGTGGGCCTATCGAACCACTATTCGAGGACCAACCCATAGCACACCATTCTCCTTGGTCTATGGATGTGAAGCTGTTGTCCCTTTGGAAGTACAAATTCCTTCTTTAAGGGTATCTCTGCAAAATGACATAACGCAAGAAAGCAATGTCAAATTGAGACTCTAAGAGCTGGATAATCTCGATGAAAGACGACTCGAAGCTCTACAAAGCATTGAATTGTACCAAGCGCGAATGGCAGGATCTTTTGACAAGAAGGTCAGGCAACGCGCCTACAAAAAGGGCGACTTGGTTCTTGCAGTAAAAGGACCCATAGTCTTTGCCCACAATTCCAAAGGCAAATTTGAACCAAAATGGGAGGGACCCTTCGTCATCGACAAAGTCTTCTCCAACGGCGCATATGCTCTTCTAAACATGGAAGCGGTACTACCCTTGAAGACTTCCTCAAACAGGTTAAAGTGATACCTACACGGCCAAAGCCAATTTCCAGGTGCTTGCTCGTAAAACCCACCCCTTTTGAAATTTTCATCTATATGTTGAAGTTTCTAAAAAAAAATTCTTTCAAAACAATGCTTACTTTCATCATTTCATTGTTAAGAAAAAATCAAATTCCAAAACCCAAGTCTAGGAGCCTCTTCCCAGACTTGACCAAAATTGTCGATCCTTGAACCCAATATTCATGGTTTGAAACAAAAATCAGGACTTAGGAATTTCCACCCTAGTCTGCCTCGGCTTTTACAACCAAAATGGTTTTAAGTCAAAATTTATGACCCTCTTGTCTTTAAACAAAAAGTGGTTTTTTAAGAAACCGTGGGGAAGCGACACTCAATCGATACTCACAAAACCCAAAAAACGGAAGGATGCGAACCCCATTCGATACTTCCAAAACCCAAAAATTGCAAGGAAGCGAACGCCAATCGATACTTGCAAAACTTCAAATTTCAAAAATCGTGGAGAAGCAACATTCCAATTGATATCCACAACCCAAATCTCAAATGGTTTGAGAAAACCTCAAATTTCAAAAATCTCGGGGAAACGACACCAAGTCAGTACCCGAAAAACCAAAATTTTTAGGAAAATTAGGGAAGCGACGCTTAGTCGATACTTGCACCCCAATCCGCGAGGAAACGACATTCCATCGATACTCGCAAACCCAGACCGCGAGGAAGCGACATTCCATCGATACTCGCAAACTGAATGAGCAAGGAAGCGACATTCTATCGATACTTGCAAGACCATTCAGCAGGGAGGCGGCATTTGGTAAATACCTGCATTTTGAAAACCGAAACCAGGCTATAAATACCAAAAAAAAAATATTGGCTATAAACACCAAAATCGGCTATAAACGCCAAAATCCGGCTATAAACGCCAAAATCGACTTTCATGCCAACAAAACAAAACTCGGTTTTCAAAAATCTGGCTCTCATGCCATCTAAAAAAAAAAAAATTCGGCTTTCACGTCAATTCAAAATTCGGCTCTCATGCCATCTCAAAACTTGGCTCTTATGCCAATTCAAAAATTAGCTTTCATGCCATCTCAAAATTTCCGCTCTTATGCCAATTCAAAAAAAAGAAAAAAAAACTTTGGCTTCCATGCCACAAACAAACAAAACCTGGCTTTCATTCCATTTCAAAATTCCAGGCTTTCATGCCATCACAAAATTCGGCTTTCACGCCATCTTAAAATTTCGGCTCCCATGCCACAAACAAATTTGGCTTCTATGCCATTCCAAAATTCGGCTTTCATGCCATCTTAAAATTTTTTGCTTTGATGCCATTTCAAATTTTGGCTTCCATGCCGCAAACAAAAATTTTGGCTCCCATGCCGTAAACAAATTTTGGCTCTTACACCACAAAATTCGGCTTTCATGCCACAAAACAAAATTCGGCTTCCATGCCATTTAAAAAAAAAATTCGGCTTCCATGCCATTTCAAAATCTTGGCTTTCAAACCATCAAAAACCAAGCTTTCGCCACAAAATCTGGCTTTCATGCCCAAAACAACCATTTGACAAAAGATTTTCACAAAATAACAACCTTTTGATCAAATTCTCAAACAAACATTCCCATCAGCTTTTGCTTAAATTTTTCTCATCAAAAAATGATTTAAGTAAAAAGAAGGGGATACAAAAAATATAGAACCAAAAATGTTTATACATGGAGGTACCAAAAAGATAAAGAAGAAAAAGAGTTTGTTACAACTCAGGAGCTTAATCTAGCATGGTCTTCAACGAAAGGTTCAACTCCTTAAGCAGACCCTTGGCCTTAGCTTCCAAAGATTTCAGGCCACACTTCTTCAAAATATTCCCATAAAATGCGGCCAGACGCCGCGACCCATCGGCAGCACGAGGGAGTTCTTCCTAGAGGACCTGCCACTGCTCATACTCCTGAGTCTTCCTCCGGAAATTGCTTTCAGCTTCCTCAACCTGGCGAATAAGAGTCCCCTCCTTGTCACGAGCCTCCACAATGGCGGTCCATTTGGTAGTCGCTTCTTCCTCTAAAAGCTCAAGACGCTGCCTAGCCTCGACAACCTCCTTATCAAGGCGGTCTAGGTCTTGCTTCAGCCCCATGATGGCCAACTCGGTAACGTTCCTCTCCCAAACGAACTGCTTTCGAGTCTTCGAGATCTCAGTCAGCTTAGCTTTGACTTTGCTAGAAGGCTTCATAAACATCTCATCAAAGAAGTCACCATCTGGGAAACCCTTGGTCTCAGTCCACTTGTTCCCTAAAGCAATGAATTCATCAATAAAATCCTTGGCTCTTGCAATGTCCAGACCGACTTCTTCGCTATCAGCAAGGATGTCCTGTACATGCTTGATCATGCTAAAGCCAGCTTCCAACTGACCCGAAGAAAGAGTCTCAACCCATGAGCTTAAAACACTCTTCAACACCTTCTTTGCATACTGAAGGTGCGGCCCAGACGAGGATTTACCATGCTCCGGCGCCCGACTGCCCATGTCATGCTCCATTGGAAGAGTAATCAATAAACTCTTTCCAATCGAAGAAGCTGACTCATTGAAAATAGAAGAAACCCCTACTCCTGGATCAGCTGCAGGTATCCCCTGTTCTGGCTCCAAGGAAGATGGAAGAACTTCTCCTGCTGCTCCACAATCTGTCAATGAAAAGACAAAAAGGTATGAATATGATCTTGTCAAAAAAATCAAGATTATTATTACAAAATACCTTCTTCGACGACCGGCGGAGTACTCTCTGCCTCTCTGAGCTCATCCGAAGCATCGTCAAAGGTTGCATCCATGGATGGCTCGAAGTCGTCAGAATCTTCTGGCAAGTCAGCTAACAAGAAAAGAAAAGCTACATGTTGGCAAATGATAGCACAAAAAAAAAAAAAAAAAAAAAAAAAAAAAAAAAAAAAAAAACAAGAAGCCAAAGCAATCATACCAGGTGAAGGTTCTAGAACCCCTCTAGAGTCCCTGGGCTCTTCCTTAGATGCCACGACTGGATCCATCATCGCCTCATCGGCCGGAACCTCAGGCATCACCAAATCCTCATCCTCTGCCAAAAGAAAGAAAGCAGCGGATCACAAAAATCTCTTATAAGAGAAAAGAAGTGATAAAAGAAAAAAGGAGAATCATACCAGCGGTCTCCTCTTCTCGGCTCCTCTTCACTGGAGGCTATTCAGCATCCCCAGACACCTCCTCAACAATGGTGAGAGGAACTTCCAGATCAGAAGGACTTTCATGCCGTCTCATATTACAGCGCTGTCCTCTCTTCCTCTTGCTTCTGCGGGTCAGCCTGCTCGGAGAACCTGCCCCACTATCAACATCAGGCCTCTCATTAGAGTCCTCACTGGATGGCCTACTTTTCTCAGTAGACTCCATGGAAGCCTTCGTATGCTCTGCTTGTATCATAGGATCGATTTCGTCTTCCTCCTCTTCCGGCTGTCTTAAGACCTCACCAGGAATCCCTTGTGCAGATCCTGATCTGATGACATCCTGCTCGTTGAGAAAGCCTATCTTGTACTTCTCTCCAGAAAGGAAGGCCAAAACTTCCTCTCGACGGACACCATCTGATCTACCAAGGTCCTTCCTAGGAGATTGCTTGACATCGAGCTCTTTCTTGGAAAGCCCCCGGTACACTGAGAAGCACTCCATGAACCACTTCATGAAGCCAGCAGTCCGGAAAGTGGGCAGCTCAGGATAAGAAATCATGGCGGTAGTGTTTTCTGCGCTATAAAAAGCCCATGCATTTCTCCCATCCTGTAGACCTCCAAAACGCTTCACCATGCTCAAAGGCGCTACAACAACGCCTTGAGAGAAGCCAAGCTGCAATGCAAAACGCGAAGGGACATACGGTTGGATATCGACGAAAAGATGTCTACAGTACACCATCGTACCAACCCGTATGTTAAAAAGCCATCTCTTCTCCGCGTTTGTCAAAGCATAGTGTCTTCCCGACCCTGCCCTGGTCGAATCACAGGAGACACCAAATTCAAAAGCCTTCTTCCGCAAACCTGGAGAAAGCTTCACTGAAGACTGCCCAATTTCAACGTCCCTGAACCGTCGGATCCTCAAATGGGCAGACAAAAGAGATTCGGAAACGGCTGTCCCTCTAGCCAAACGAATCATAAAAGGATCTTCGTCCTGTGTAACTCCCAACTGATGGAAGCTAGGACAGTGGTATACGTACCACAAATAGAAGATGTGGGCATAAAATACCCTGTTCATAGGGAGCCCGAGCCGAACCAGGAAAGCAGCAGCCTGCAGTTCAGTACACAAGTAGGAGTAAAGAGCAGGTACCAAAGCTAGCCGCCCTCCAAACGCCATCTGACAAGCCGGAAAAACACAGTGCGGCATGATGTGCGTTCCATCTCCTCCAACAAAGACAGCCTCACCTAGCCAATAAGTGAGGTAAACCGCGAGATCTCTCCGCAATGCAACGTCAGGACAAATGGCGTCTGTGCTTACGAAGAACTTCATCAAATCTTCTCGCATGGCGGAATCTTCTTCAAACTTGAGGCTTTAGCCCTAGCATCCTGGGCCATGCCATCAGAAGACTCCTCGCCATAAAAAAAGTTGGAGCTGCAACTCCTCCAAATTCTGCACCTGACTTTCGAGACCTCCTTCTCATTCAAAAAATCATAGAAGGCGACAAGCTGAAAGTATTTAAGCCTGAACTCCTCAGACTGCTCCTCAAGGATGCTGTCAATAGGCATAAACTCCTCAAGGATAGGCAACCCGATGATGGCGCTCAGCTCCTTCAAAGAAAAACCAGTCTCACCATTCGTCACAATGAAGGTGTTGGTTTGTGGAAGGAATGACTCCAGCATGGCCATGAAAGCCTCATCGGAGAAAACAAGGGTTTGCCAAAAAGCGCGAACCGCATAAAAAATCTTGGCCTCCCGCAGAACGGCCTCGCCAATCTTCAGGGTGTGATCAATCCATGATTCCCAGCTCGAGTCAGCACTGAAACGGCCACGAAGTCGAAAAGACTTTACCCGATTGATGCCGTCACCTCAAAAAATACCAAGGCCCACCGGTCTCAAATCGACCGACGGATGATCAGAACCTTGGTAGCCACTGCTGGCATCAACATCTCCATACGGACAGGCGACTTCTCTGCGAAACCGGAAGGACCGTTAACAAAAACCCCGGTCTTGATCACACTGGTCCTCTTTACCTAGCTCGAAGGATCTTCCATCTTAGGGCACGTGGAAGAAAGGCTCAAGATTGAATGGTCCGATCGAAGGTCGACCGGGTAGAAATAGTTCTCTCTTCACCATCTGCTGTGTAAGAGAACTGAAAACATCTCCTTTGGTATGTCAAGTCGTCAGGACTGCATCACCAAAGAAAAAGGTAGGCTTGGGCACAATTCTCTGATCGTCCGTAACCCATGGACGGCTACTTACCACGATCTTGTAGAATTCCTCATCTTTGAGAGCGATCAATCGCTGTCTCATCTCATCATGATTGAGGGAGTCACATTCTTCCAAGTTCTTTTCGACAAACTGGACCTTCTCCCAGGCCTGCTGAACGGCAGCATTAGAAGATCTGGCAAACCGACGAGGTGCGTCAGTAACAGGCCCCTTACCCTTGCTCGTTCTAGAAGAACTACCTGCAAAGGATGGAAAAGAAAAGATAATCATCATCAAAATGACGGAATTTTGCTAAAATAATTCTAGCGAAATTTTGACATGGTTCCGGGGCAATTCCAAAGAAAAGGGAAACACCCTGAAAAAGACAGGAAGCCTGAAGATGAGCTCGACACTGCTGCAAGCTCATAGTCAGTGGAAAAATTCTCAAAGAAGGTTCGAACTCAAACATTGTTGTGAGAACGAGCCAATCTCATCAAATTTCCACAAAATCTGGAAAAGAGCTCAACATTGCTGCGAGCTCCAAAATCCAAAATTTGCAAAACTCCTCAAAATCCAGCAAGACCAAGAAAGAGCTCAACATCGCTGCGAGATCCAAATCCTAATACTTGCAAAAGATTTTCAGGTATGCATCATCATATCATGCATCAAAGAATATCATCATGCATTAGATGCTAGGAAAACCTTGACCAAAGTTTGACCAATTCCAACCCATGTTGGTCAAAACCCATTAAACTTTGTCCAAGTCAAAAATCATGTTGGCTTGACCTAGAGACTCTAGCCTTCTATCTTGATGCATCAAAAAAAAAAAATGCATGAACATCTTGAAATTGCACAAACCTCATTATCATGGTGAGCAAAAAAAGAAAAGAGAAAAAATAGAAATCTCAACAAAAAAATAAAAAAATTTAGGCCCACTGCCACGTGGCAGTACGGCCAGGTCCGCACAGCCAACAAAAGAAAAAAAATGCTAAAGAAAAAATCACCGTCGAAAAAAGAAAGAAAAAAAAAGAAAAAAAACCGTGAGAAAAAAAAAGAAACACGGTGAAAAGAAAAAGGAAGAAAAAAAAAAGAAAAAAAAACCCATGAAAAAAAATGAGAAAAATAAAAAGAAAAAAAGGAAAGCATGGAGAAAAGAAATTGCACGAAAAAAAAAAAGAAGAGAAAACGTGCTTGAAAAAGAAAAGAAAAAACAAAGAAGAGAAAAAGAGAGCAAAGAAAGAAAGAAGCTACTTCTACAATGGAATTTCTTGTGGAGGAAGAAAACTTACTTGAAGCCATGGAGAAGAAGAAGAAAAAGCTTGGAGATCCTTGGAGAAGAAAAAGCACTTCTTGATCTTAGAGCACCCTTGGAGATTCTTGCAAAAAAACAAAGAAGCAATGGAGCCAAAAATTCAACTCCCCTTTGCTTTTATAGAAGAGAGCAAATCAAAAGAGGAAACAAGGAGAAAAGAAAGGAGGTAAGTGCTAAAATTTAGCAACTTTCCCAAAAGAAAGATGCTTTGAGAAAATCTCTCCCAAAAAAAGGAAACTTGAGAGATTCTCTCCAAGTAAAGATATTTTTAGATATCCTCTACACAAAAGAGATATTTTTAGATATTCTCTGCAAAAATGACACCATATGAGATCTAGGCCATCTCCAAAGCCTAAGGTCCCATGGGTTAGCCCATATGAGCCAGATTTGACCACCTAGGCACTAAAAGTGGCCTTTAGTCAAAATAATCCTCTTACCAAGAGCCAAAAAAAAAAAAAAAAAATGATGTCCCATGCCTCTTTTGAGTTGATTGGACCATTCAAGAAGAAAAAAAAAGAAAAAAAGCCTCATGAGTTTCCAAAAACCAAACCATTCAACCTCATGAACCAAATTGAGCCAAAATCTTGAAAATGACAATCCACAGAAAACCAAACCTCGGTCCCCTAGCTTACGACATACAACTTGTTAGGTCACAAAACCAAAACCAAAATCAAAATCCAAACCAAACCAAAACCAAAACAAAAAAACCAAATCTGACCCCCCAACTTGCCACATACAGGTTGTTGGGTCATAAGGTCAAAATCAAAAACCAAATCCCGACCCCCTAACCTGCCACATATAGCTTGTTAGGTCAGAAGGTCAAAAACCAAAAATCCAAAACCCAAAATCCAAATCCCCCATGTCATTTTCAAAATTTTGCCTTCAGATGGTACGTGATCCCTCTCACTACCATAAAATTCCCCCGGAAACACATAAGGCTATTCAAAAAAAAAAAAGAAAAAAGAAAAAAAAAAGCTCAAGACTCTTGGTCAAGTCAGAAACTCTCCTTCAAGTTTCTCTTCGAGGCACATCGACTCCAAAAAGCTACTCGTCGCTGTACCTTGAGGGGGCATTTGTTGACACCAAAAAAGTCACTATGTCTCCTCAGCATCAGGAAGCTACATGAAGCTGAATCCTGCTACAAACAGGCAAAAGCTACTTCAAGCATCAGATCTTGTCAGAATCAGACAAAAACTGCAAGATCCTTTAAGACAGCCGAAAGAGGGGTACACCTGAAGTTTCAGGCCATTCCGACATCGTTTGGCCTAACTTCACTTCTCTGATAGCCAAACAAGCGCTCCTGGCAGTGACATCATGAAAGACATCAAAACTTCGATCAGAGCCTACGGATGACTCTAAAATATCTCCAAAGGGCTTCATGCCAAATTTCAAGTCAAACTAACAATGTTTGACCCTCCATCAACGCTCGAGCAGTAAAATCAAGCCTCCCGGCGGTGAGAACCACCGAGGTCATCACTCATCAAACAAAGCACATAAATGGCTTCAACATGCTACCAATGGGTTGCACGTCGAATTTCAGGTCATTCCGATAACGTTTGACCAGGTTTCAACGCTTCGAAAGAAAATCAAGCCTACCGGCGGCGGAGCACCCCTGGACCATGACATCCAAATCGGAGCTAATGGATCATCTCTACATGACTCCAATAGGCTCCCTGTCAAATTTCAGGTCAATCGGACATCGTCTGACCGCATATCAAAGCTCGGCATCTTCCTTGCAACAAAATCAAGTCAAGCATCGACGGGACCCCAAACTGCTTCAAACCTCAAATAAAAGCCCATGGTTGGTCCTATCCACTGCTCAAGAAGCTTCACCTCAATTTTCAGGTAATTCCAACATCGTTCGACCTAGTTTCGACGCTTGACGGAAAATCGGCTACAAAGTCTTTGACTTTCCCGAAAAATAGGAAACTTTGTGCTACGATTTCGCGAGGGTTCTCATCAAGATTTCTTCAAGAAAGTCAAGTCAATAATTGAGAAAAAATGTCAAGAAAAATACAGAAGAAAAAAGGAACGAAAAAGAAGGAAAAACGGCCGAAAAATACACTCGGCGACCAAAGGGGCCAAAACCCCATGGTCGCCGGCGACCCTTGGTGCATTGTCGCCGGCAACCCTACAAATCTGGGTCACCGGATTTTCACCGGATGGCCCGATTTCCGATCGTTTTCGCGTTTCGAGAGTTCCTGCCTCTGTGATTTTCTGAATGTCCAATTTTTTATGCTTGAAAAACACTGATCTTCACCGACATCTCGGATCCGCCGTCAAGAGCATGAAATCATCACTGATCGTTCCAAGATCGCCAACTGGCTGACCTAGAAAGTACACTTTCTGTCCGACAATCGTGAAATTGACAAGACAGATGTCACCGGCCCACCAACATTGATCAATGTCTGAAATTGCACCGCAATTTGACATCAAACGATGAGTGGATCCACCTGCGATGATCACAAGAAGAATTCCAAAAGACGCGGCGCGGCCCGCGACTCTTCACATGCCCTGGCAACCAATTAATGTCGTTAATTGACCCGTTTTATGACAACTTAATACGGTCATTAACTCATTATTTTGAACGGCCCAATCAGATTCAAGCATTCGAGAGTTACAAATCCAAGCAATCATGGCATTAAACCCATGAAACTCACCTCATCATGAAGATTAAAGGCGATTAAATGCCCATTATCCTTCATTGGCCAATCACAAGCCAAGAAAAAAGAGTAACAAAATCAAGAAATAAAACTTGCAACTCCTCTCATCAATACCATCATTTCTCTCATCATGGCCATCAATGCCCATAAACACCTCATGGCTACCAAAAGCCTATAAAAGGAGGTCCATTCCAAAGAGAGAGACACTTTTACACCTACCGAAAAACGATCAACTATCTACTTGAAGCCTGCACACTTGCATACTCCTGGAGAAATCCTGAGAAAGTCCTGCTGCTCTGCCGCAAGAGACACTACAAGGTGATCAAAGTCCCTTGGGGGGCCACCCCCCAAGGTCCTATTCTTCTACAACATGGCCTAAACCCGGCTTTTCAGCCCGTTTACTCGGTTTTTCATTGGATATAGGACCTCCTCTTGGTCTTTGTCCTTTAAAAAACTGAGGTTGGAGCCAAGCCAAAGAATCGAAGCATCAAGCGTTCTCATTTGAAGGACGATGGCGAAGTCCATACATAACTTGCGACCGTCGATCTGAACGTGTCCCCGCAATCTCCTGAGAAGTTAGATCCATTTTCTTTATTTTCTATTGTAATTTGTATTTTTTAAAGAGACAAAGAGAAATCACAATTCTTTTCTTTCATATTTGATGAGATTTGTAAATCGCCTTTCGCGGCAAACAAACAAAAAAAAATGCCTCCTACGGCATTCTCAAAACAAAAATTGTCTCTTTTCTTAAATATTTATGCAATTTGAAAAGTTAGAAAGAATGATCGATTTCCTTTCTACTTGTGAAGGTGAATGTCCGGATCATCACCATTCCAAATTCCAAGTAGAATAGTAATTCTGGCATACCCGTGTTGACGCCAAAAAAGTCAATATGTCTCCTCAACATCAAGAAGCCTCCTAAAGCTGCATCCTGCTAAAATAGGCAAGGCTACTTCAAGCAACAGATTTTGTCAGAATCAGACAGAAACTGAGAGATCCTTCAAGACAGCTAAAAGAGGGGTACACCTGAGGTTTCGGGCCATTCCGACAGCGTTTGGCCCAACTTCACTGCTCCGACAGCTAAACAAGCGCTCCCGGCGGCGACATCATCAAAGACACCAAAACTTTGATCAAAGCCTACGGATGACTCCAGAATGTCTCCAAAGGGCTCCATTCCAAATTTCAAGTCAAACCGACAACGTTTGACCCTCCATCAATCTCGAGCAGCAAAATCAAGCCTCCCGGCGGCGGCAACCACCGAAGCCATCACTCATCAAACAAAATACATGAGTGGCTTCAACATGCTTCCAAAAGGCTACACGTCAAATTTCAGGTCATTCCGACAACGTTTGACCAGGTTTCGATGCTCCGAGAGAAAATCAAGCCTACCGGCGGAGGAGCAACTCGGGACCATGACATCCAAAACGGAGCCCATGGGATGTCTCAAAATGACTCCAATAGGCTCCTCGTCAAATTTCAGGTCAATCGGACATCGTTTGACCACATATCAAAGCTCGGCATTTTCCCCGCAGCAAAATCAAGTGAAGCATCGATGGGACCCCAAACGGCTTCAAAACTCAAATAAAAGCCCATGGTTGGTCCTATCCACTGCTCAAGAAGCTTCACCTCAATTTTCAGGTCATTCCAACATCGTTCGACCTAGTTTCGATGCTTGACGGAAAATCGGCTACAAAGTCTTCGACTTTCCCGAAAAATAGGAAACTTTGTGCTACGATTTCGCGAGGGTTCTCATCAAGATTTCTTCAAGAAAATCAAGTCAATAATTGAGGAAAAATGTCAAGAAAAATATAGAAGAAAAAAGAGACGAAAAAGCCAAAAAAACGGCCGAAAACGACCCTCGGCGACCAAACGGGCCGAAGCCCCATGGTCGCCGGCGACCCTGGGTGCATGGTCGCCCGGCGACCCTGGAAATCCGGGTCGCCGGATTTTTTGCCGAAGTGTCCGTTTTCGATTCTTTTCGCGTTTCGGGTGTTTTGGCCTCTGTGATTTTCTGAAAATCCAATGTTTAGTGCTTCAAAACCACTGATCTTCGTCGACATCTCGGATCCGCCGTCAAAAGCATGAAATCATCACCGATCGCCTCAAGATCGCCAACCGGCTGACCAAGAAAGTGCACTTTTTGTCCGACCGATCGTGAAATCGACAAGACGATGTCACCGGCCCACCAACATCAACTAATGTCTGAAATTGCATCGCAATCCGACATCAAACAATGCATGGATCCACCTGTGATGATCGCAAGAAGAATCTCAAAAGGCACAGCGCGGCCCGCGACTCTTCACATGCCTTGGCAACCACTTAATGTCGTTAATTGACCCATTAAAGTAGTCATTAACTCATTATTTTGGACGGCCCAATCAGAACCAAGCATTTAGGAGTTACAAATCCAAGCAATCATGGCATTAAACCCATGAAACTCCCATCATCATGAAGCATAAAGGTGATTAAATGCCCACTACCTTCATCGGCCAATCACAAGCCTTGAAAGAGGAGTTACAAAATCAATTTGTAACTCCTCATCAATTCCTTCATCATGGCCATCAATGCCAATGGACACCTCATGGCTACCAAAAGCCTATAAAAGGAGGTCCATTCCAAGAAAAAAGAAAAAGAAGAGGAAGAGATCCTAAGTGCAAGCTCTGAAAAACCAGAAAATCCAAGAGAGAGACGAAGTCCTGCTACTTTGCTCCCGGAAGCACCACAAGGTGATCAACGTCCCTTGGGAGGCCACCCCCCCAAGGTCACCTCCTTCTCCATAATGGCCTAAACGCGGCTTTTCAGCCCGTTTACTTGGTTTTTCATTGGATATAGGACCTTCTCTTGGTCCTTGTCCTTTAAAAAACTGAGGTTAGGAGCCAAGCCAAAGAATCAAAGCATTACATGTTCTCATTTGAAGGACGATGGCGAAACCCATACATGACTTGCGACCGTCGATCTCAACGTGTCCCCACAATCTTCTGAGAAGTTAGATCCCTTTTCTTCCTTTTCTATTGTAGTTTGTATTTCTTAAAGAGACAAAAAGAAATCACAATTCTTGTCTTTCATATTTGATGAGTTTTGTAAAAACGCCTTTCACGGCAAAATCGCCTTTCACGGCAAACAAACAAAAACGCCTCTTACGGCATTCTAAAAACTTGTCTCTTTTCTTAATATGTATGCAATTTGAAAAGTTAGAAAAAAGGATTGATTTCCTTTCCACTTACGAAGGTGAATCTCCGGATTATCACCATTCCAAATTCCAAGTAGAAAGTAAATCTGGCATACCCGTACAAAAATGTTGATGCCCGAGATCTTCCCTCCTCCGCCGAGACCCAGGTCAGCCCCCGGGGTACGGAGGGAGAGGACGGAAGATTCCTTTCGGGTCCATCAAGTTGGCATACCCGGTGGGACACGTTGACTTGAGAACGTGATGCTTTGATCACTTGGCTCCTTTCTAGTTGGTGGCCTATGTTGCATCCTGCATCTAAAAAAAAACATGAGATGGGATTTCAATTGTTCTTTCTCACTTAAAAAAAAGCTGATCTCTTTTTCTTAAAAACTCAACTTTGAGAAATTTTGATCCTTCCCTCTTCGAACTTGATAGCTCACAGAAATGTTTGCAGCTATCGTTCATATCGGGGATTGGGCCATCTTTTCTCTTTGATGAGTCCAATTGGGATTTTTAAAAAAAAAAAAAAAAAACACCTTCGTTTCAAACTCTTTCAAAAAAAAAAAAATGATCTCTCTTTCTCAAGATTCAACTTTGAGAAATTTTGATCCTCTCCTCTTTGAACTTGATAGCTCACAGAAATGTTCGCAGCTATCGTTCATATCGGGGATTGGGCCATCTTTTCTCTTTGATGAGTCCAATTTGGATTTCAAAAAAAAAATTTATAATTTCAAAAAAAAATTAGTTTTCTCTCTTTTGCATTCAAAGTTGAGAAACCTTGGTTCCTTCCTTTTCGGATTTAGCACTCGCAGAAATGTTGAGCCTTTGTTCGGATTGGAACACCATTCGCTCTCTTTGATGAGTTCATTAAAAAAAAAACCTTTCAAAAAAAAAGGATTTAAAAAAAAAACATTAAGGTTCCACCAGTTGCGTTCTTTGACCAAAGTGGATGTAAGAAAAGCCTTGTCCAGAGTGTGGAGATAGCTAGACTGTTCGAGGCAAGGGTCCTCCAAACGGGTTCATTAAGTAATCCTACCCTTACCTGGGGGCGGATCTATCTACTAAGGTTTCATAAGATCGAATTGGAAATCTATGTGCACCTTTCAAAAAAAAATTCTCTAAAAAAAAAAGAAAAAAAAAACTTCTGTCACTTTGAATTCAGAGTTGAGAAATCTTGGTTCTTTCCCTTTCGGATTTAGCGCTCGCAGAAATGTTGAGCCTTGTTCGAAATGGAACACCATTTGCTCTCTTCGATGAATTCAATCTTGACCTTTCAAAAAAAACTCCTGTCACTTTGAATTCAGAGTTGAGAAATCTTGGTTCTTTCCCTTTCGAATTTAGCGCTCGTAGAAATGTTGAGCCTTGTTCGAAATGGAACACCATTTGCTCTCTTCGATGAATTCAATCTTGACCTTTCAAAAAAAAAAAAAAAACTCCTGTCACTTTGAATTCAGAGTTGAGAAATCTTGGTTCTTTCCCTTTTAGATTTAGCGCTCGCAGAAATATTAAGCCTTGTTCGAAATGGAACACCATTTGCTCTCTTCGATGAATTCAATCTTGACCTTTCAAAAAAGAACTTCCGTCACGTCTGGATTCACATCCGAGAAATTATGTTTCCTTCCCTTCTGAGTTTAGCGCTCGCAGAAATGTTGAGCCTTTGTTCGGATTGAAATACCATTTGCTCTCCTTTATGAATCCAAATTTGACCTTTCAAGAAAAATCCCATCTCGTGTCCTTCCCAAGGATGCGATTTGCAACATTTGTGCCTAGCGGTGCTAGTACGCCCTTTCGGGTCTACTGTATTCGCGACCGACACATTTGTATCTCCAACCTTATATCATTTTACCTCGAGTGAGCCTTGCTTCTCGGTAATTTGAATTAAGGTCTACAATTGCTTCTAGCAGTCACTGGAACGCTCACTCTGAGCCTACCATACTTGCATTTTAGAACAATTGTATCCTCTATGGCTTTTTGCCTTCTTCATCGTCCTTGGGTTGGGCCATGTCCCCTCAAGTGATTTGAAAAGACAAAACCATAGTTGTTCTCCATTTACGATCACCATATTCTTGTGATTACTAATGGATTTGGTCTTGTTTCAGAAGTTTTCCAAAACTAACAATCGCAGCTTCATTGACCATCACTTTCGATAAGAACAAGTACCAGCTTATGCTGCAAGATAAGCAAAACAAGCATAAGCGCCCTACCAGTTGCCGAAGCGTCATCTCCCTCGACAACTCTCCAAACACCGGGTCAACTTCAATTCCCCGAACCATCGTCTTCGGATCACTGGGACCATTGCCACTTCCCGCAGAAGACACTGTACCTGCCAAGAAGCAGAAAACCGCCCCGCAACGTGTCACTAAAATGGCACTAAGGGCGAACACCAAGAAACTTGAAGCCTGTGGCGTTCCCACGAAGCCTCAACCCACAAGAAACCACGGTTACCCCAAAACTTGGTCCCCGAGATCTTTGCCAAAGCAACGGAGGTCTCGAACATCTGCAAAGCCAGCATACCTGGCCCCTCTCAAGGAGAATCAGTTCTACCCTCTCTCTTACATGAAAGAGGAGAAACCTACCCTCCACCCAAAAAATAAACAAAATCATCATGAGCCGGCTTGCTCCTACAAGCCCAAAATCAAATCCTGCATCGTTAGGCCTATGCAAAAACATGCTGAAGCCTGCACTCCCGCGAGTCGACCCTTCATCTCAACAGGGGCCGAGCTCGCAAAATTCAAGTCTTCATTGCGACAAACAAAGGACCACGTCCAGATTCTGTCCTTACCAAACTTCAAAGAAGACAAACTCGGCTGCTGCGCACAAGGGACTACATCCTTCATCGCCAGAGCCCAGCCAGAGCTGACTGAAGCTCAAATTACTCGTCGTATGCGTCGCCGCACTGCATATCGACAAAAGAGACTCGAGAAACAAAGAACCCAGCGTTTTACTCTCCACGTCACAAAGAAATGGGTCGAAAAAGAAAGACCCGACCAATTCGTTGCTGTTCATATGGTTGGCAAAACCAGAAAACGCCAGAAGTCAGCAACCAAAATCAGTGTTAGACGTCCAGTGACTCGCAACGTCTCTCGGACACGAACACATCTGGAGGAATCTTCCACTCCTCCGAGCCAAGGACATCGGAGTAACCACTCCTCAGATTCTTCATCCAGAAGAATGAGCCCCAGCTCAGTCACCAGGACGATTTCTTCGTTCGAATCCCGAAGGATGAACGTCTTGGCTACAAGTTCTGAGCAGCCTCCACCGCATGATGACGTAACTGCACGCATCCAGCAGTTGGAGCAAGGACAGCAGAGAATTGAGACTCTGATGGAAAATCTGATTCTCACTCTACAGCGTCCACCACCTAACAATGAAACCCCTCCGAATCATGAAGATGATGAGGGCAATGCAGAAAACAATGAGTCTCGCGCCCTTACCAGAAAGGACGTGGACGATATCCTCGCAAATGCAAAAGAAGAGGATACATTGAAGGAACATGGGATCAAGCCACCCTACCCCCTATGGATGGACTTGGTTCCGTTGCCTGCAAAATTCAAACAACCTACTCTCCAGACATATACTGGGAAAGGTTCAGTCAGACAGCATGTCATCCACTTCAAGATCCTGACAGGAGCTATTGCGGATCAAGATGCCCTCAAGATTCGCCTCTTCGCAAGTACCCTAAAAGGTACAGCCTTTGATTGGTACTTCACTCTGCCGGAGAACTCCATCCAGAATTGGGCTATGCTGGAGACATGCTTCCTGACCCACTTCCAAGGTGAGGATCATCCTGTTACTATGGCTCAACTCTGCAGCCTAAAACAGGGAGAGAATGAGTCAACATACGACTTCATTCACAAATGGAAGGCAATGGCGTACAAATGTTCAGATGTGCTGCCACAAGCGTCGCTAGTCGACATCTGCCGTAACAATATGAGAGCAAAAATCCGCTCCATGATCATCGGCAACAAATCAAAGAACCTGGGGGAACTCCTCGAAGCTTCCATGGAAGCTGAAATGGTGATCAAAGACCTCAACAGTCAGAAATCATCAAAGAAAGAGCCGCCTGCTGTTACAACCTCAAAACCAAAGAAAAATGAGGTTCTCAATGTGCAGACTAAGTCAGCTCCTCACCAGCCAAAGAAACCTGAAAACAAAACTGCAGGTAAAAGGCCTGAACTCTCTGATGCCTTCAAAGAACGTGTAGAAAAGAAATATCCGTTCGATGAAGACGTTGAAGAAATCTTTAAGGCTCTCCTAGCAAATGGCAAACTTATTTTGCCAGAGCCCAAAAGACCGGGAGATGTTGGCAAAACCAATGATCCTCGATACTGTCCATACCATCAGATGATCTCACATCCTCTCAATCAATGCTTCGTTGTGAGAGAGAAGATCAATGAGATGTGGAAAAACGGAGTCATAACCTTTGATAAAAACTATGGCCCCGCCTCTGTCAACATGGTGTCATGTCGGCAAACTTCAAAGTCACCGAAAGAGAAGTTCACTACTTCATTCAAGGTGATAAAAATGGCTCAAGCGTCCCAAGAATTGGTTCCCTATCCAACACTAGATGGACAACCTATATGGGTGCATCCCGATCTCCTAGATGATGAAAATTGGGAGATCGTCAAAACAAAGCCGACTGCTCAGCAGTGAAGGCAAGCCAAGAGACAGCTTCGCAAGCTCAAACAGCAGCAGAAGTCTCAACCAAAACAAGAAGTCCTTGAAAGAGCAGAAACTTCTTCCACTGCTTCACTAAGGACGACGGAAGAATCTCTTCCCAAAACCTCCAAGGCGGTAAGAAAATTCACTCTTGATGATTTCATGCCACCTCTATACAAAATTGAAAATGTGCAGGGGGCATCATAGTCTTGCAACTCGGTAGTTGGATTCTCCATGAATGGATACAAGTCCAGTGATACTGCCAGTGATATAGATGAGTGGGAAGAATCCTTTGAAACAGGAGAATACCTCTCCGACGAGAATGGATTCCCGAGTCTCATCTTATGCCAGTAATCTGGTATAACCCATTACAGCCACAGGGATCTTGGTCTGATGATGAAGAAGACCAGGCCCCTGTTCAAGAAAATGCTGTCGGTCCAGCACCAAACAATGCTCCGGTGGAACCCAACATGGGCGAACCACAAGGGGCAAATGACGAAGAAGATTTGGCTCCCATGCCTGATCTCGAAGAATATGCAAGAATCTTGCAACATCTTGCCATAGAGCAGGAGCAAGATCGCATCAATCTCTGTCATGACCCAGAACCGGAAGTCCCTGAAAATCAGCGGGAACTTTCTCCCTTAACTCCTGAAAATGGAGAAAACTGTTGGATCGATGATCCTCTCACATCCGAGGATGAATCTGATTCCCAACAGTCTACACTGGGGGCATCTCCTGTCAGGATAACTTGCAATGCAATAGCTCAGGACGACAATGCCTCTGAAGCTTCCGAAGACACTTACTCCCCAACCGGTAGCGTATCTTCCGGAGCTACATCCTCTCAGGTGACTTCCACTGAAATAACATCCTCTCAACCTTCGTCTCCTGAAGCTGTGACATCGGAACTCAAGCCACTCCCGATTGATCATCTTGAAGAAACTTCTGCCAATGAAATCTTCTTCAATGAAAACTCAGTCAATTGGTCCCAGATACCCGATCTCACGGGCAATGTCTGGGCTAATAAAGAAAAGTTGCCGGCTACTGTTCAGGACTTGTTCCCGGAAATTGCTCCGTGCAACACAATCACTGAAGACGCCAATGCTGTTACAGAGACGTCCTCAGTAAAGGATCAACCTCTTGATCCTGAGAACGATCTTCCAAAAGAAGACCCTTCTGTAGAGGCTCTTGAAGTTGGTAGAGGTACCCATTCTGGCCGGGATTACCACAAAAAATACAATCAACCCTCTTCTTCTTATGTAAATCCTTCGGGAAAACAAGATGTAAGCGCCCCAAGTGGCAACAATAATGAAAATGCAGGACCGAAGGAGGCTTTCAAGTACGACTTGATTGAGCACTTCAAACACATACCTGCACGTCTGCACATCCTTGATCTATTACGAATGTCTCCACAAACTCGTGATAGTCTCATTTCAGAATTGTAAAGGCTGAATGCGGATGTCGACAAACATGCTCCACAAGTCCTACAAATTGAAATGGACTATAGGGTCAAAAAATCAAATACTCCCTCAAAGGGAGAAAAGAAGAAAACTGAGGGATCAAGCAATGAATGCCTCTCGGTACAAAAAGCAGCAAGTGCAACAATTGCCTTCGACAAGGATGACCTCCTCCTAGGTGAAACAAAGCACAACCGACCCTTATACTTTACGGGGTACGTCAAAGAAATGACAGTACACAGAGTTCAGATTGATCCAGGTTCTGCACTCAACCTCATTTCTACTTCGGCACCCGAAGAGCTGGGCATCCCACCTAGCAAACTGAATCACACGTCCGTATCCATCTTCGGATATGACGGCAGTGCTCAAAGGCCTATCGGCAAAATTAGGTTCAAATTGCAAATCGGTGATTTTATTTCTGAAGTCACTGTGTATGCAATAAGGACCCCTTCATGCTACAATATACTCCTTGGACGCCCCTGGATACATGAGAATGGTGTCGTCCCTTCAACTCTACATCAGTGCATCAAGTTCGTTGGCGACGATGGCCTGATACATCGAGTATTTGCAGACAAAAAGCCCTTCAAAGGCAGAGATGTCCATTTTGCAGATGCTTAAATGTATAAAGATGGAAAAGAAGAACAGGAGGAAAAAACAATTCGCTTTGTCGACAGTCTCCAGAAAGATAAAGGCAAGGCTCCTCAGCAATCATTGGAGGAAAACAAACCCTCCACCAAACTTGAAGTAAGCGGCCAAGCTCCCTTCGTCGTCTCCTTCAAATCTCCAAAGCCTTTGGTAATCACTACCAAAGCAAAGAAGACAAAACAAAAGACTGGGGGCAAGTTCACTGTCTCCTTTGTGTCTATTATGCATGACACAGACTCAGAGTCAGAGTCAAAAGATGACACAGCATCGAGCCAAGCTGATACTCAGCAAGATTAGCTCACTTTCACTCCATTGGAGACACTTGTAGACATAGAAGATCCTACGTCTGCTACCTTTGTTATCCCGGCAACTTCGCCAGAAGAGAAAACAATCTTCTTCTACAGGTCGGGAGCATCTCCACTGAACTCTTTGCTTGAACCTTTCCAAAACGAAGGTATGCCTCAGCTATCCCTGTATAGTCCAATGGCATAAGCTATCATGAAGAAAATGGGCTACGACGCTCAAAATCCGACTGGTTTGGGAGATGGCCATGGTATTCTTACACCATTGGAACCCACCCTGACCAAAAGTCAACCAGAAGATTGGAAAATCCACCTTCAAAAAGGCAAGTCTTCATATGAGTTGGGGTATGATCCTACCGCTCCTATGAGACAGTTGACACCATGGCTGCAAAGTCGCTTTACCGACCAAGCCTCAACATCTCATGAAGACATCGATATCCCTCGATATCTCTTTGAGGAGTTACTCGTCAAAAATCCTGAGAGCTCCTCCAATCGGTATAATTTCTTTGATAATAGAGAGGAATTGCCCGATGACGTAGACGAGCGGTTCTCTATCCCAGAAGAATCATTGTCTCCAAAAGAAGTACCCTACTTCAACCCAATTCCAGCAAATGATTGGGACCATCTCATTGCAAACCTTGAGAAGGATGGCCTTGAGAAGGATACTGATCAAGAAGATTCATGGACAGAAACAAAGCCTCAGTCTGAAAATTTCTCTGGCACTCCAGAAGGTCTTGTTGAGTTGGAAGCCTCCAAAAATACTGTGGAGGAACCACCTTCAAACCTTCCGACAGAAGACCCCGTTCAAAAGATAGACTTGGGAACACCTGATAACCCACGTCCTATATTCATAACACTACAAGAAAAACAACTTTTAGCGGGGGCCACCGGCTGCCGGTAAAAGTGGTCATGGCCGCCGGTAAAACATATACCGGCGGCCACTGCAGCCGCCGCATGGCGAGGGTATATCGCAAGTGGGTAAATGTTTTAGGGGCGGCCGGTGGCCGCCGCTATTGAACTATGTTGCGGCGCCTCTGACCGCCGGTAAAAGAAATCCGTCGGTTAGTATGACGACGAAGAAAAGTTTTACCGGTGCCTTCTGGCCGCCGGTAATAGTAAAAGTGGCCGCCGGTAAAAATGGAAAAATTTTTAGTGGCGATCGGGTGGCCACCGGTAAAAGTTGTGTTTTTTCCTCTTGCCCGCCGGTAATAGTAACAATGGCCACCGGTAAAAATGTAAAATTCTTTTGCGTCAGGCGGGTGGCCGCCGGTAAAAGCAGTGTTTTTTTTTCACTTGGCTGCCGGTAATAGTAACACTGGCCGCCGCTGACAATTTAAATTTTTTAGCAGCAATTTGGTGGCCGCCGGTAAAAGTAGTTTTCTTTTTTTTTTAAATGTCAGCCCACCACACCACATGAAGCACAGAAACAATAATTACCTGACAACATTTTCATGATCTACCAATCCTCACCACAACTTAGATAAATACAAAAGTAATAACAATAGCATTCACAAAGAAAATTATCAATGGCCAACGTGATTTTGTTGTGGAAAACAATAAAGATGTCCTCTAAAATAGAAAATGACATCTTCTTCTTTTACCTTTGTTTCAACCACATTTCTTGCATAATCTGATATGCTTGCAAGTATTTTATCCACAGTTTCTTTGTTTATATCGAACCTAGGTAGGGCAGAAGAAAGACCCGAAATTGTTGAAAAATGAAATCTTATGCGGATTTCCCTAAGAAAAAGAATAAAGGATTGTTGTTGTTGCTGCTGCTGCTCTTTGGGTTTTCCCTTCAGTAGATGGGGTAGAAGTCTGTTCACATCTGATAACTACACTGGTTTGAGAAAGAATTCCTCTGCTCCTCCTTCCAAGCATCTGTTTAATAATCCATCAAACATTTTATCTTAGTAATTCATTTAGGCTTACAGAATTATGCAATTTGACTAACTTTACTTTGTGATTTTTGTTGCAGTCAATATAAACTTGACCCTGCCGTATCAGTTTCATGTTCTGCATCCAAATCAGACACATGGCTTAATGGTCCACATTCTCTATTGGTCATCAGTTAGGTCACATAATAGGTAGACCGTTTGATGGTCTTCAATCAGATGGTTATGATCAATCGATCAGAAATCTCTATTCACCATTTCGATTGATAGGAGGAATCTGATGAAAGTTTAAATATTATACAGACCATTTCCAATCATAACCTCCTAACATATTTTTTTGTGTTAACTTGCATCAAGTTTTATGTAATTCTCATTTAGATTACCAAGGAAAAAGGAAATCATATCATTTGAAAATGAAAGTTTTCAAATGACTTCATAGGTTTTCTTTTTTGCTCATGTTTGCATCAAATTACATATGGTTTTCATGATGATCCTCCCGGAAAGGTGAAAGTTTTGGCAAATTCTCAGGATTTAAAAGAGACCCACTTCATTTAAATAGAAATAAGAGAAAAAAGAAGAGGGAATTAAAACAAGTAGCATGAATAGATATGAATTTTACCTGTTAATTCTAGAAGGAACATTTTCAGATGACATGATCACAACAGGTATATCTTTAAGTGATGATGATTCCTGTTTTTTTTTAAAAAAAAAGAGACAAGAAAACATCAATTGCTGACTAAAATGAGAGCACAAGAAAAAGAGCAGAGAGAATGAAAAACATAGAAAAGGTACCTTGATTTTCCTAAGGAGGTCATAACCAGTCATTCCGGGCATACAGTAGTCAGTGATGAAACAGGTACGATAGAAGATCTATTCAAAGAAACAGTACAATACATATAATCAGAAAATATAATATAAAAGCTAAGCAGTCATTCCAGTATGGAATTTGTGACCATATCAGAAAATATAATATAAAAGCAGGAAGAAATTCCAATTGGAAATATACAGCGGATGGCTGCTCATGATCTACTAGGCTAACTAGAAACAAGTATGATAGAAGGTCTATGCAAAGAAATAGTACAGTACATACAATCTCAATCTAAGCCAACAGTAGCAGAAACCATATCTTTTGTGCAAGTCAAATATCACATAATTGGTTATAACAACTTCAATATTGTCAAAAATGGACCTCATATTCAAAAGCTAGTTTGTTGTTAGTAGGGTGCTGCAAACTTTTTCAGAAAAGGTTCTAAAACCCAGACTCGGGGTGTGACTCAGTTGCCCTCAAGTGAGTCAACTTGGCTAAGCCGGACTGAGTCTCACCCATAACCCGTAAAATTACTTTAAAAGTGAAAAATAAAATTATTTATAAAGTACCTTGAAGATCACTTAAGCTCAATATAACTCTAACCACTAACACTCGAGATATCATAATCACATTATAACTTTGAGCTAACCTAATCCTAATTACATCATAAGTCAAACCTAAGTTAATCCCATGATAACTGAAAATTTATAAATAATCCCTAAGTATCTCTCAATATTTATTTATTCATTTAATTAACCCATTCATTTAATTTTTTTTGGAAAGGTAACGTGACTTGCTCATGGTTGTGGCAATGAAAGCAGTGATTTTGTCATTTGCTATATAACTTACCATAACCGTGTGTGTGTCTCTGAGAGAGAGAGAGAGAGAGGGAGAGAGAGAGAGAGAAGATCCAATGTGCAACATGAGTCCATGAGTGACTGCCACCTCAAGTCATCCCAAAAATATCTTAGGAGCAAGTTTCCAAAGTCGTTTCTAACATCTACACATTTTGAGAACCTAGTTGGTGGAACTCTATGAAATGTGATTACTTTCAGATTTCTCTTCAACCATATTGGGGTTAGTGAATTTAAAGATGAACCTCAAAGCCACTGGGTCCAAGCCAAAGAAGCCAAGAGCAAAGAGGAAGTACATAGAGCGGCATAGACAAAGGCAGGGGGCATGAAGAGTTGGAATAAGTACAATTACTATTTTCACTTGTAGGCTTGTAGCATACGAAGACAGTACAAATAATAAACAAAATCAATAGTAAGTAGGACTGAGGAGATATTCTGTTACAGCCTATAACACATCTTAAGGCTTCACTTCTATTTCCTGCTTTTGTCCATAAGAATTCCAATCACATCAATTTTGTGAACGACAATGCAATTTTACTACCATTCTAATTTTTGTAAACGACAATGCAATTTTGCTACCATTCAAAAGAACCTAACTTTACATTCACTACAGTATTGGGTTCTCCCATTTGCAATTTAATGTCAGTAGAAGAAGAACAAATAAAGGACATCATAATTGGTCCAGCACAAGAAGACTGCTCACCTGTCCACAGCTGAGTATGTCTAATTTTTTCGACTTCTTTGTGGCATTAGTCTCTAATGTAGTTTTAGCACAAAAAATCCTCACCTGCATTACTCCAATAGTTCATCAAAAGAAAGAGAAATTAAAATGCAGAAATACAGGAAAACACACATAGGTGTCCACCTACACACACACAAACAACCACCTAATTCATTGACAGCCACCTGCACATAATCAGATAGTGTAGGTGTAGATTAGTTAGAGCACAAAAGAAACATATGGATAAAATTTAAAACAGAGCATATCATAAAACATGGGGAAAAACACCTACATTTATGTATTCACCTGGCAATGAAGCAGTCTCAACTCATTAAAGTAATCTCAACTCATAGGAGAAAATAAGACAGCAATGCCTAAGATAAGAATCCAATATTAATAACCATTTTAAGTTATTCGAGAATATGTCTCACCTTCATGAGCTACTTACCGAAATGCATGCAGTCTCCTTATCTAACAGAATAGCCCAACTTGAAAGTTAAAGCAGAATACAGTAAAGTACAAATAGAAGCAACTTGGCGAGGAACAGGCCCACTCCAAAGCCCAAGTGTACAACTGTGAAAATAAGAAATACGATTTTAGAATATACTCCAAACAAACATGCCCTCTAAAAGCTGAAACTCACCAGAGTTCCAAATGCAAAACCCAATACTTTCACATAAAGTAATATTCCTTCCTCCTGAAATTTCACTTTTATGCAACAGAGAATTCTAAATGCTCTTTAAAACAGAAGAACTGTCAGGAAATTCTCATCACATCAAATTAAACCAGAGATTCTTCAAAGGCCCTGACAAACCCTTGGGCAAACCATATTTCAATGAAATAAATTGGGGTACAAGGATTGTTCATTTTCTGCACCTCCCAACAACTTCATCACAGAATCCAATCAAAATTGCATACGAATATATTTTCAAGTTCATTCTTTAGATATGAACATCACATAAAAGATTGAAAGAAAGATAACAAATTCTGAATTGATGAAACACATAAGAATCAACGAACAGAAAAGATAACACAAAGTTCTCATTATGAGCATTATGAAGATAAAAGAAAGTACCATATTTATTCAAGTTCACCATCTATGATAGATGCAAACAGAGTACCCTTCAGTTACATAAAAGATTTCAAGAAAGCAACATGTCAAAATTTGGTTTTGTAAAACCCTTTCCCAACTTTTATTATTTTACTAAAATTGCCATCCTAAATTTACAAACAAGTTAAAAGAGATCACATTGTCTTCAAAAATTAGAAAAAGGGATATTTTGTTATTAGTGAACTGATATCAACACTTACAAAGTTTGTAGCTCAGTGCAATTGACCAACTCTGAAGGAATAGCTCCATAGAAGTTGTTCTCATGAAGGGCTCTGACAATATGATATTTAAAAAATCACAGAAGACCAAGAGCAGAATATTGAGTAAATCAATCACACAGCAAATATTTAAAAAAACCAAAAATTGCCAAGAAGCCAGTCTATGAAATACATACAGAATCTTTAAGTTCTATAGCTTCCCAATGTCAGGTGATATATATCCACTCAATTTGTGATTAGGAAGAGTCCTGAAAGACAAATTGTCATATATAAATTTTATCATCGTAATTATCAAAGCGAAACCCACCACCTTAATAGATAATCCAAATCGTTATTTGGTTTAAATCGTAAAAAGGGTTGGACCAAGTTCCTATATTTTATCAGAATACTAATTTACACTACAAATATCCATAATACCATAATTACACATTGCATGATGACACAGATGGAGTTGAGAACAAGCGAAAAAAGATAACACATAATCAAGACAAAGCAAGAATTAAATCCCCTTCATCAAGGCTTTGCACAATAAAATTAGAAACATGGAATTACCCATAAAAGTCAGAAAATAATACATAAAGAAAACTCTATAATCTCTTTTATTTTTTTAATATATAGAGTCAGGAAGTAGCTCTCAAAAGATGCTTTTAGTGGTTACTGAAAAAAAAAATATATAGTCAGAAAGCAAGCAAGCAATAAAAAGAACCCATTAGAACCCATAAGAAGAAGAAAAGAAAACCAATCATGATTTGTATCTTCTTGAAGTTAGCACTTGGCACTTACCTCCTTAGCCCCAATGGAATTAACAGGGCAGCCTCATGTACCTCTTTAAAATCCCAGTCATGTCAAAACTAGCCTTTTCTTCTCCTCATCTTGTTCTTATCCTCAATGCACTAAAGTATTAAACAGACTAATATTTTATATTTGATGGTAAGGACCACTTAGGAAAAGAAACCAACAGGAAGTGTTAGTTTACCAAAGAGAATCAACATGGGGCCATTGCATTAAATGAGTGCAACATTGACTAGAATCTAATATGTCTTAATGATATGCATTCCCATTTGCCATTTAGACAAATCAGAGTAACCTCCATGAGAGACTAAATAACAGGTTACAAAAATCATAAGAAAGTTGATCCCACAAACAAGAAAATTAAATTAGTTGTCTCCAAATGCTAGTGCAGCCAGTAAGGAACATTAAAGTCATCCTGGAGGGAGGCAGGATTGCAGGATTGAAACCTGTTGAATGCAGGGAGGTATCAGCCAGTGCACTGCAGAACTTTTTAAACAACTTGATTGGTAACATGACATGCATCCACAACTCAAGGTTGCACCAAGAACCAGAAGGAAAGAAAGAATACACAAGGATAATGAAAAGAAAAAATTGATTGGAGCACATTCAAACATACATGATTCCACCAAGAACCACACCAAAAGGGTTTTCATCTGCAGCCAAAAACCATTTGTAGCAATCTGAAAGGAAAAGGAAACTTGGCCTTGAGTTATGTCAAATCAAGAGTACAGGAAACATGAAATTATATAAACTTCCTCATGCCTACCTGGCTCCTGTCACCCCATTCCCCAAAAAACGTTATAGAGAATGCCTGCAGAAATGGATATGCACTTTGATGAGTGAAAGCCACATACAGGAACAAATGAAGGAAAAGGGAATTTTGAAATTTCTGTTGAGATATTGAAAGCTCATACAAAATTACTACCTTTAAAAAGATAGGTGAGAAGAAGTGGGTGAGAAATTGTCTTCTCTACTTTTTTAAATCATCATCAACCTGAGCAAAATTTACAATGATCAGATACTTTAAGATCATGGGCATATCGCAATAACTAAAACCATTTGCATTATATACAGGCTGAAGTATAAACAAGCCAAAGGTCTTCTAACTAATAAAATGGAGGTAGCTTTTGCATCATCACTACTCAAACATAAAATCTTAAAAATCATTAGTTTGACTGTTCACAGCTTTTGCATCATCACTACTTATGTTCTTGTAAACGGGAGGGCAGCCCTATCTTGGAAGTCAAATCATTTTCCTTTAAATAAAAGTTGCTGCCCATGCACTTTCATGTTTTCTTCTTAATTTACATTTGATTTTCTGCTGATTAAAGATATTAGGGGTTGGGTGATCACAAATCAATCGGGTAAAGTGCTATGGCCCATAGGTGTTTTTGGTGCGGCCATTAAGTAGCAAAGTCATGGCTGGTCACAAATTGGTCCACGAAATACATGGTTATATCCCATGGCTACCTCCCCTAATGCATTCACAGTGGTCACTGGACAGAGTGACCCATCAAACTAAATCGTCCACTTAGATTGATTGGCTAATCGGCCACATCAAGATTTCCGATTTTAGACATTCATTAAAAACAAAAACAAAAAGGGAGCTGCAGTAGTTTTTAAATTTTTGAAAGCCAACTGGCCGTTTGAAATAGGGAGATGCCATCTCAACCGTTCAGTATGATCAAGAAATCAAAGTCCCCAATCATTAGAAACGTCAAAGAATCAACATTCTACACACATCCCTCTGTTATCATCTTAGAGAATGAAATAAACAGTAAACAGAAATTGTATCATTGAATTTTGTTAAGAGAAATAAACTAAACACAAGCAAGAACGATCAATTACATTAGAATGAATGACGAGGCAAAAGAAAAACCCAAAATCATCTAAAAATATTAAAAAAAAATGAAAATTATCTTCACAGACAAGTGCACAATTCTGGAATTTGGTTTCTGAAAATGGTATGCAACAGACCCTTGGCCCTGCACCATATCAATATTGATCGGAACCCACATTCGTACAAATTCTTCATCTTCAACGAATTTATTGACATCAATTGAAATTTGAAAGCCTCCCATCCCATACCATTCCAGACTGCAGGATATTGGGTTTGTTAATCTTGATCAGTATCTCTTGTCCTACTTCATCAATGTCCATAATGTTGTATATATATATGTGTATGCTATGAATTTTCTTTATATCTATATATTCGAATATCAAAATGCGCTGACATAAATACCAGATTAGTTACCAATAACACTTAGGTACTATGGTTAGGCATTATGTCCATAAAGGAGGTACAGGGCTCAGGATCTGGTTTGTTTCTCTAATATTTGAGACTCCCCGCCAGCCAGTGAGGCATCCGACAAAAAATGTCTGATCAGTGAAGTTAAAAAAATCAATGATTTCTTGATAAAAAAAGATGTCTGAGAATGAGTTTTATTCTTCAAGTTTCTTTCTTGCTAGCTCTGAGGAACCTAAATGCTATTGCTTTCAATGCTCAAGACTTTTTTTTTTTTTTTTGGCAAAGAATGCTCAAAAGATAAAACTGGATCATAAATAGAAGTTGGATTTCTGAGTTTAACTATACCAAGTCTGCAAATAGTTGGCATCATATCCAAGTTCCAATTTTCTTCATGAAGTGAAGAAATAAACCAAGGCAATTTAAAATCACAATTGAATGAGGAAGAAAATAAAGGGAAGTTTAGGCAGAATTTAGGAGGATGCTTACTTGCTTAGAAGAGATAAGTGCACAAAATTTGCATGCAATTTATCCCCTGGAAATCTGCACTGAGAATTCACATCTTCAAGTGTACATGCCCTACGACATGCTCCGCCATGTAGCTTATAGTCTGATATAAAATAATAGTAAAAAAACAACTTTAACATACAATATATAAAGACAAGATGACAGGAATGAACCAATACTTCATCAGTTCATTGAAATGTGGTTTGTTTACACAACCATTGCCTCTTTTAATTAGTCTTTAAAGGTGCATGGAAAGCAAACCTACTGATATAGAGACTAACAGGAAAAAGGGGGAAAATAGACTAGTGATCTCCTGTGAGAAAATAATAATAAAGCCAAAATAATAATAGCCTTCCATCACCTGGATGCCCCAGGAAAGACACATAATATGCCATCATCATCAACACATAGAATAGTTCCAATGCTGTCACGTGATTGACCATGCCATCTGTACCTAATCACAAATGCATCACACGTTCAAATGGATAGCCTTGAACCAAAAATAGTATCTTCATACCTGCAAGTGGATCTTCACATGAGCTAGTGTCAGATCCTTCACGTTCCCAAGACTCCAAAACTGATTTGGGTGTCGCTCCCATGATAACAAAATTTGAACAAGCAAGTTTTATCATAATTTATGCGAATATTTGAAACAACAGACCTCGTAAATGTTATTTAGACAAGCAAGTTTTATCATAATCAGCACCACACAATTATCCAAAAATGGGTTCAGTCCACAGCCCGATAATTAATAACAATAAAAGTATAGGTAGATGATCCCAACTAAAAATGGATTCCCAAGATCCATCCTCAACAACCCAACAACTAAAACAGATCCATCATACTTCAACACTAGTTAACATCATTATCATAAATCTAAATATGAAACATCTTCTTCCTAATCATCCATCTGCTCCCTGCAAAACAAAGAAAAATAAATAATTTAATTATCTTTTTACAAATAATATAATGCAAAATCATGGTAATATTAAGTAAACTATAAATAAGTATTTTTACCCTTCGGAAGGAACCTGTTGCTGGGCAGATAACTGTTGTTTCATTTCAGCAATAAGGGCATGCATCAACTTCATCTCTTCCATGTGTGCACGTTTCTCTTCCTCTTGGTTCTTCTTCCACTCCTCCATTTTACGCTTCTCTTCTTCTTGGTTCTTCTTCCACTCCTCCAATTGCTGGAGTACTGAGCTTAGTTCATTCTGCACCTCATCAAAAGTGGCCTGAGATATACGCGATGTGGAGCCAAAGACTGAAGTGGGCGTTGGACCTAGCCCATATCCACGTACACGACCATGCCGCTCTGCTCCCATCACCCGAGTATATATCTCATCACCTATGGAGCTAGAAGATCCTCCTTCTTGTGTAGCACTTAGTTCCTTAAACTTTGACTGAACAGAAAAATTAATTAGTGTCATTATGATCAAAGATTGGTGTTTATTGTTAAAATTATGAACTGACGTACAATGATTTCCGCTGATTTCTCATCAACAGGAGTCCCGTCCTTCCGACTATGGGTGCGAATGAAGAGTTCCGCCCGAGAAGGTATACTCCCATCAGTCCTGCTCCGAGTCTATCCATGTACAAAGTTAATTTCACTACAAAGTTGAATGTCAACGTAAATTCTAAAATGCAAATATAATGAACCCACATACCTCCTCATCTCTATATCGAGCAAAACTCTTAGTCCCCCCTGTATGTTTAATTGTTTGGCGACTACGATTGACCTTATTTTTCGATGCCACGACCTACATAAATTCAACAATATTGCAACAACTTAAAGACAAGTAAAAAAAGGACTCTTTCACTAAAATATTTTATTAATGGTTTCATACCTGAACCTCTGGATTGCCCCAATATTGCACAAGCCAGGCCCAATCTTCACTAGAAACGTCAGGGGGTCTATGCTGAAGTCGTTCTTCATCTGTATTCCACGACGAATAGTACTTATCCTTAATGTCCTTTTTATAATCTCTGTACTTCTTCCCTAAACTTTGTAGAACCCACTTTTTCCTTTCATCATCAATCACCGCGTAGTCCTAAGATTCAAGATTAAATAAGGATCACATGAAGTGATTAACTAAAGAAGGGAGATGTACTAGTATGCAAAAATATTCATTACTATGTACCTGGATATGCTTCCACATTTTCTCTTTTGCTTGCTCTGGAACGTCAGCCCATTTCGTCACTTGTAATGGTGCATTACCAGGTGTCCTTACAATTATTCCACATAATGTGGCGAAAGGCCTAGCATTTTCACCGATAGGCTGCCCTTCTGCATTGAACTGCACAATTAATTTATCATCGGGCCGCCTATTAAACAACTTAATGCCTCGATTGCTCCCTCGAGTCCTCTTTTTCCCAATGTTAGAATCTGTTTTCAAAGTTTAAGAGTTGATAAGCCATACAATACTAAAAAATAATCTGGTATCTAAGATCTACCAAATTTAAGTCATCTTACTTGAAGTGCTGCTAATCCCCCCAACCTCTGTAGGAGTAGGCTGACTCTCTGTAGGGGTAGGCTGACTCTGGATCTCAGATGGTCCCTCTGTAGGCTGTGGAGGGGGATGTACGGAGGAACTCTGAGAAGATCTGCTTCTGCTTCGACGAATCATGGCTATTTATTTAATTACCTATATCACATAATCAAATAAAATCCATCAAGAAAATGGATTCGAATTAAATAAGCAGACAATAACTGGGCAATAATGTAACAAAAATAGCATGTTTTTATGATTACATCTTAAAAGGATTGCATTTATATTATACATGCTCAATAGAGGTACCAACAAAAGATACTGAATTCCATAAGAATGTGATAGCAAAGAAACAAATTAAGATGTAAAAATTAGAGTGAAAGCATCATATTTTTAATATATATTTGTACGGATATTAAGAATCTAAACTCAACTGCATTACCTGGTAGCAATCTTAATCATCACCAACGTCAATAGAGATATCATCTCCATCACCATCGTCAGTAGAAGTATCATCTCCCTCACCATCATCAATAAAGGTATCATCTACTTCATGTTCTTGGGTTTGATGAGGAAGAACAATATTTGCATCAAGAACCACTCCTTCGATATCAGGTCTATTCCAAGTGATAACACCATCATTGGTGTCTACCATATCTGTTGATTCAATGTGCAAATCGAGCTCAATTTGTTGGCAAGGATTCACTTCTGACTCCATATCATATAAGTCTAGGGGTTGTATCTTTATCGCGACATGCCAATTGGGCTCGATGGTGTCTTGGATGTAAAAAACTTGTTGTGCCTGATTTGTAAGAATAAATGGTTCATTGGTATTTAAGGTTCGCGTGAAGTTCACACAGGTGAATCCATAATCATCTTGCTTGATTCCCCTACCACGGTTCATTACATCCCACCAATCACATTTGAATAACACGATCCGATTCCCACCGATATACTGTAACTCCATAACATCGTTTAAGACGCCATAATAACCAACATTGCTCATCATCGGGCTCGAGTCTCTTGCGCTTGCAAAGCTCGATGTCTCTGCAGTTAAGAAAACTCCACTATTTTGAGTTTTCCTTTGTCTCTCGCGATCTTTTGTGTGAAATCTAAAGCCATTCACGATGTACCCCTTAAAGCACCTCACAGATCGAAGGGGAGGCACAGCTAATAATTGTATCTGCTCATTTACATGCTCACCATCTACTTGCATCTGTGAAACCTATTTGGATTGGACAAGGAAATTAATACATCCCCATCACATTATTCACAACTATGACTACACTTAATAGGAAAAATGCATATTATACATCCCCATCACATTTTTCACAACTATGACTACACATAATAGGAAAAATGCATATTATATTCAACACTTACATGGTGTTCGAACCATTTACTAAATTCCTTAATATGAATGCGGTCTACATCCCTAACACTTATACGACCACCATGAGCATCCTTAATCATCTGCTTATGTGTCCTGCACAATAAATCATTTTTATCATAGTCTAAATGGGAGGAAAATGTACAATTTACTATACATATCACTTCACTAGATTTGGAACTAGTAGTCTTACCGAACAAATGGGGTGATGTCATCACAGTTGTTCAACACGTATAGATGAGCCTGCTCCCACTCATCTGTACTTAGCGTGCGCAAGTTTGCCTTCCCTAAGGCACGACCAGTCCCTGTGAAAATGGAAAACTTTTCGTTTGATTTAGCATCACCACCATCGTAATTCCGAACAGGTCGGTTGAACTTTGTCTCAACCTCATGCAAGTATCTTGACCAAAATGTCGAACATTCTTCTGAAAGGTACCCTTCTGCTATTGAACCCTCCGGGCGACTTCTATTACGTACATATGACTTCAACGTGTGCAAGTACCTATGAGAATACAATTGTTGATGTTATTGCCAATACAACTTGAAATGACAAGTTGATATTATATATATACTGACCTCTCGATTGGATACATCCACCGGTATTGCACTGGTCCAGCAAACTTGGCCTCATCGGCGAGATGAATAGGCAAATGGACCATAATATCAAAAAATGCCAGTGGAAAGATCATTTCCAATTTACAAAGTGTTAGAACGATCTGGGATTGAAGCTGCTCTAGCTCTGAAACCTTCAAAACTTTCGAACACAACTGCCTAAAGAAAGCAGACAATTGAATCAAAACTGAACACACATCCTTGGGTAAGAGTCCACGTATCGCAATCGGAAGTAATTGTTGCATAAGAACATGAGAATCGTGACTCTTCAGCCCCGAGATCTTGCATTGTTTGACTTGAACACATCGTGCAATGTTAGATGAATAATTATCCGGAACCTTCACCTCCTTCAAGCATTGACATAACTTTCTTTTCTCATTTAAAGACATTGAGTAGCATGCAGAGGGTAACACCAACCTATTTCCTTCCTGTTTCGGGTGTAGATGTTCTCTTATGCCCATTAACTTTAGGTCAAGACGAGATTTTAAAGTGTCTTTTGTTTTCTCCTCCATGTTCAATAGTGTCCCTACCACACTGTCACACACATTTTTTTCAATGTGCATAACATCCAGATTGTGCCGCAATATAAGATCTTTCCAATAAGGCAATTGGAAGAAAATACTCTTCTTCTTCCAATTCTTTGGCAAATTGCACTCATCCCTTTTTCTCTTCCTCCCCATCTTATCATTATCCGCCTTACCGAATGTGATTTGCTCGTAGTCACGCAATTGATCAAGTACATCATTACCAGTTAATGCATTTGGCATACTGCTCAATTCCTTAAATCCATTAAAAGATCTCTTATTGTGTCGGAACTTATGATCAGGTGGTAGAAATCGACGATGTCCCAAGTAACACCACTTACGTCCATTCTTCAATCTGACCGAACAGGTGTCCTTGTTGCAAGAGGGACAAGCTTTTTCCCCTTTAGTGCTCCATCCTGATAAGTTAGCATATGCAGGAAAATCACTAATAGTCCATAAGACTGCTGTATGCATCTGAAAATTCTGTTTTGAAGAGGCATTGTATGTCTCAACTCCATCTGTCCACAATTCCTTCAACTCCTCTATCAACGGTTGTAGGTAAACATCGATGTCGTTCCCAGGAGACTTAGGGCCAGGAATAAGCAATGACAACATGAAAAATGATTGCTTCATACACATCCATGGCGGCAAGTTGTAAGGAATGAGAATGACCGGCCATGTGCTGTGAGCAATACTCATGGTACTAAAAGGATTGAAACCATCGCTCGCTAACCCAAGTCTAACATTACGAGGCTCTGAACCGAACATCGGGAATTCATCGTCTACAGTTGACCATGCCTCAGAGTCTGCAGGATGCCTCAACACCTCGTCCTTTATGCGGCCCTGATCATGCCATCTCATGTACTCGGCTGTTTTTGAAGACATAAATAACCTCTGAAGCCTCGGTTTCAATGGAAAATAACGCAGAATCTTTGCGCCTATCTTCTTATCCTTTGTAGACGAAGTTACAGCCTGTTTAGTAGAGTGACATGTCATTGATTTCCACCTAGACTCACCACATATGGAACATTCATTCGTATTCTCATATTCCTTCCAGTACAACATACAGTCATTCGGGCAAGCATCTATTTTTATGTAGTGCAAGCCAAGATCCCGAAGTATCTTTTTTGATTCATAGTGATTCCTGGGCAACATTTCACTAACAGGAAGTGCCTCTTTTAATAACTCAAGTAACATGTCGAATGATTTGTTACTCCATCCATTAAGACACTTCAAGTGAAATAATTGTACAAGGAAAGAAAGCTTTGAGAATTTAGTGCAACCCGGGTATAGTTCATTCTCGGTATCCTTCAAAAGTTTGTAAAATTTTTGTGCTTCCATGTTGGGCTCATCCGGAATGCTTTCTTCCGGTGATTCATTATCTTCCCCACCATCTAAGTTTGGCATTCCGAATGCATCCTGTAACATTCCATGCATATCATCGCCCTCATCGGACTCATCACTAATATATTCACCTCCATATATGTCCTCCCCATGGCTTGTCCAATTGATGTATCTCTGCATTATCCCATTCCATAATAAGTCACCATGAACATCTTCTCGGTTCTTATAATACTTGTTAGAACATTTGTTGCATGGACATGGGATCTTGTCATCATTCGTTGCATGGTCAAATGCAAAATTTAGGAATTCTATAACACCGTTTAGATACTCAGGGCTCGATCTTGACTTATGCATCCAACTTTTATCCATCGTAATATCCGGTTCAAGCCGTCACCTACTGACCAAAAACACATGATCACACAAGACATGTGATGTGAGTTTAAAGCAGGATTTTACATTCACACTACAATATAATATTTTCTACTCATTATTCCATATTCTACTCATCAATCCCATCTCATATCATAATTTTCTTTCCAGAACTAGAATTTAGAGTTGGATGGAAAAGTTATAAATTTAGCCCCGCAACAAATGGATTTTGGAATAGTTAGGCGCTACAACAGCTATAGAAATTAGTAGGGGGCTGCGGTGTGGCAAGAGAAAGAAACTCAGCTGTTATACACTATATAGGGCTGCATTCAGTTCACTATACTTAAGAAGACAAAAGCCAGGGAATGCAAAGCCATCTTTATCACCTCAACAATAAATGATAGTGGAAGAGCTTTCCCCAAGGAGAAAGAAAATGAAAAAAAAAATGGCGAAAGAATTTATTTTACTACTGTTTACAACTTGAAAATGATCAAACAATCAGGACACCCATTTATAGGCTTGGCTCTACAATCAATGAAATGAAAGAAATTTTGCGAGAAACACGAAAGTAATCAATTGGGAAGCCCATTTCTAGTACTTGCTCTCGATTAATTCTACAATTCATAAAATGTTTGTTTCTCAAGGTGAGAATTTTACTGAAAGAATGAAAATGGAAAATCAGAGACCCATTTCTCGGCCTCCATTTTCAATGAATGCACAAGTCATGGAACTTTTTGTTTCCTAAACATGGAAGTTGGTATTGGTATGACAAATTTTATCAATGGAAAACCACCCCTTGGCCACATTCTCCAATCACTGTAACACCCATGAATATATGAGAGAGAGAGAGAGGCCATAAACATCTTCAATGAATACACGATCCATGAAACTGTTTTATGAAGTTTGAAGATGGCTTTGGTATGGCAAATTTAATTAATGGAAAACCCTTCTGAGATCAATTCTTTAATCACTGTATGACCCATGAGAGAGAGAGAGAGAGCATGTTCGATGAATGCACAACCCATGAAATTGTTTGTTTCCTAAAGTAGGAAATTGGTACTGGTATGGCCAAATTCATCAATGAAAACCCTCTCTAGGCACTATTATTCAATCACACATGCAAGAGAGAGAGAGAGAGAGAGAGAGAGAGAGAGAGAGAGAGCATCTACCATCTTCCTAATCCTAACGTTTTCACTAAAAGTGGAACCTGCAAAATACAGCCCATCTCACATCTAGCCAGCCCACTAGAGAACAAACCTCCTAACCCTTGTTACATGGCAACACGTGAATAAGAAAAGGGAGAGAGGGGGGCAAAAAGGGGGCGGTGGTTCCAATGGGCTCTGTTATAAGTCAGTTTTTGTGTCTATTTGTGTGTTCAACCAGTGATGGCAATCAGTTCAGCCCATATTTTTCTATCTTTTTTTTTTTCTGATAGCTAAGACCACATTTCAATGGGCTAAGTAATATAAGTCAGTTTTTTGTAATTTAGTCCTTCATATATATATTTGTTTTCCTAAGTTATTGGGAGAGGGGGGCAAAAAGGGGCGGTGGTTCCAAGGAGAAAGATGACTGCATGTCTTGCACATTTCTCAAAATCCAAGAGGATTTAAGATATGAGTGATGGGTTTTAGATAAAAAAGACTCATGCTGGAGCCCCAAATTGCAGTTAGACATAGGTTGCTGGAGTCTACTTTCGGATATGAAAACCTATGTCTAACTACTTAAATACTCAGAGATCCACCCACACACCCTATCCAAGTCCCTCACCAATCACCATGATCGCTACAACCAGGTATTGGTCCCTGGTTATTTCTATAGAGGAGAGGTCCCTACCACCGAGCCATCATCAAGTGTTACAGAAGCTTGTGTTTTATTGGGCCTTCTCTTTCCAGTCCATGTGTGCTCATGGTTTATTGTGCTCATCGTAAGTTTCCATATGGATCTTTTAGTTTCCAAACTAGGCCTGATAGTTTGTAATAATATTGATATGTACCTTCCAAAATGAAGTACCAATAGGAAATGGTACACACAAAAAAATTAAGGGAAAGTTAAATAAAACCACCAGATATTTTTGGAGATTAAAAACAACCACCCAGCATCTTTTGTATTTACAAACACCCACATCATTAATCTAAAAATCTAGGTCCACCACCTTGACTCCGCTTTGCAATCAAAGGCCAGCTTTTGGGTGATTGATGAAATCTTATGTAATTTACTGAAAAGGGATTGAAATATTTTAGAGCTAACCTGATTCAAATAAAACTACGGATGTATATCAGATGTGAATTAGTCAATTAGATTCAATAGTCTTTTCATGTGATCAATCTGAGATTGACAAATTTTTTATCTTTTAAGGACAAAATAAATTGAATTTCCTCAATTGGTAAAAAAGGGTATTGACTCGCTGTCGAAATGGTTGACCAAGATTTTTACAATAATAGAGATGGTTATTTGTAACTGTCGGAAAAATAGCTGGCAACAAATTTCCCAATAAATAAACATCTGCAAGAATATCAGATACCAAGCTTGGAAGGAGACTGATATCTCCAGGTTTGTTTCCCTTTGGTGACACTCTAGAGATGCAATCAGAAGCGCCTAGAGCAGAATGCACTATATTTAAAATCACTGAGCCAATCTATTAAGGAATCCTATATCCTTTCTCAAAAGCAGTGCTAATTCACAAAGGATTCTAAAGAAGAATAGAAACATAGAGATACAAATACAATGACACTGGAGACAATAACTTACTGTAACTAACAAAATTAGAATTACCTTAACCAAGTAAAACTGATATGGAACAAATCTCGGGGCCACGTATTGCAGAACACTCACCAGGGTTTGAATCAATTAGATCCAGGGCTACTGACTTTCTTCACTAGGCTTCTTGATTTGATTATTATATGTTGCAATAGCTCAAGCAGAGAATTTTGTTATAAGCTTGTCCACATGAACGAGTACATCACCAATGTAAGGATGGAGAGCAACCTGAGGTTGAAGCATCCATGTCACAAACTGATGGAGTTGCTCAGGATAGGGAGGATCAAGCCATGGTGGCCACTTTATCTGAGCATTTAAAATGGCTAGCTTTAAATTTCCTTCTGACTCACCAAGCACATACTCGAATGGAGATTCGTCATACCTGCAAGAAACAAAGAGGGAACATCAAACAAATCAAGAGAAGCATGTCCTTTTTTCAGTTTTTGTGTCCATTTGTGTGTGTTCAACCAGTGATGGCAATCAGCTCAGCCCATATTTTTCTTTCTTTTTTTTTTTCTGATAGCTAAGACCACATTTCAATGGGCTCTGTTCTAAGTCAATTTTTTGTAATTTTGTCCTTCATATGTATATATATATATATATATTTTTTCCTAAGTTACAGGGAGAGAGGGGGGCAAAAAGGGGCGGTGGTTCCAAGGAGAAAGATGACTGCATTTCTTTTTCCCTCTTTGAAACACTGAGCCCAAAAGGAACACAAGTGAACAAGAAGCCATCAATAAGGGAAATCCAAATCAGAACATGTAATCTGAGAAGAAAAAACCCATACCTGATACCTGAGTTTTCAAGGCATTTCTTTTCCTCTTCCTCTCACAAATTTTTTCTTCCTCTTTTCCTCCTCTTCGTTCCCTTCCACATATATTACTTATCAAATATAAAGGAGCAAGAAAAGATAAATCATATTACATAAATAAAACTGCAGTTAAATCATATTACATAACCTAATCTCACCTGAAGAAAACCCCTCACATGGCTGAGACAAGAGAAGAAAAAAAAATCAAGCTTGAAGAACATTCATATGTTGCCTTCCTATAACTCCAAAACCCAAACAAAACCTCTTATATCTACTTAAACCCCACCAAACCACAACCCCAATTCTCTGCTTCAAAAAAGAACTCAACTTTAGATGAGAATCTCGTCTGGTTGCCCTCAGAAAATAGAATCCACCTGAAATTCCAATCCAAAACCAAGTAAATGCAATATCCAAACCTAAAACCCTTGGTTTCTTGCCATAAGAAGCTACAGGTTTTAAATTTTAGAATAGAAAAACACAAAGAAAGAAAGAACATTAAAAACCCAATAAAAAATAGAGGAGAGATCAATCAAAATGATAACTTTGACATTCTCCTACATGTATCAATCAAAAAGCTAACACCCCATTAGGGTGTTTTAGAGCTTACCTCGAGGATTATTCGTGCAAAAAGACGTTTCTTGCTCTGTTCCTGTTTTGGATGGTTGGCTGTGCAGATGTGCTGGCAGTGCAGGTACTTTAGAGTTTGGCAGTGAGTGTCTGCTTCCCCCTATTGCTCGGCTCCTTAAGTCTTCTTTCTGGTTCTGCCTTGACTTTCTGCAGTGGCTCTGGTACTGGACCTGTTGGTAGCCTGGCGCTTTCAGCTTCAGTTCAGGGCCCTTCTTTGGTTTTCCCCCTCTGCTTTTGAGTAGTCTCTCCTTCAGCTCTTCTTCTCTCTGCTTTTGAGTAGTCTCTCCTTTGGTTTGTTCTCTGCTTGGGATCGTTTACAGAAAACCCAACAGATTGAAAAGGGTCTTCTTCCTCTATTTTTCCTCTGTTCTTCTATAGAAAAAGAGAAAGGGAGAAATGTTCTAGAACAGATCTTTCTCAGTCCATAACCGTGACATATGCCTTCACTTCTAGAAGATCTTTTGGGGGTTTTATGGACTCAAAGTCTCGACATTCTTGACAGACAGATGCACGAAAAAGTAAGGTTTTGAAGATTTTTCAATTCCAGATATAAAGGGGGAGCAAGGAATACGAAGGAGGGTTTTCTTCTTTCCGATGTCTGTGACTGCAAAATCATCGGAAAGAAGAGAAAATGAGTAGGAGGGAAAATCCCTCACACGAGAGATGTTAACGAAGAGCAGGGCTTTTGGGTAAGATTGGAGAGAGAGAGAAGATCAAAAAAGAAAAAAAGCAAAAACAAAAAGAAGAAGAGCTGAAGGAGGTCGAGAGATGGTGAGATGAAGGTGTTGCTGCGTGCGCAGGGAGAGATGAAGGTGAGAGAGCGACAGAGGGATGTTAGAGAGAGTGAGAGACGGTGAGGGTTCACATGAGCAAGACAGGGATAAGTTAGGTCATAAAAGGTGTTGCTTGTAATAAGATTGGAGAGAGAGAAGAGATGAGGATGGCTGCGCAGGGGAGGGAGAAGAGATGGGGAGGGCTAGAGAAATGAAGGGTTACGGTGGAGAGACGATGAGAGAGAGAGAGAGAAGAAATGGGGAGGGCTGGCTGTGCAGGGGAGAGATGGGCGAGAGAACGAGAGAGCGAGAGAGGAATGAAAAGTCGGGAAATATTAGAGGGAGAGACGCGCGCGAAATTTTTGGCGCAGAACTTTTACCGTCACAGACCACTCATGGCCGCCGCAAAAAATAATTTTTAGAGACGGCCAAAACTTGAGTGATGCTATAATGACAGTTTTACCCTCGAAAAAATTAGCCGCCACTATATATTCGACGGTAAAGGTAAAAAGTTTCCCGCGAGAGTTTGGCGCCATTTGATCAATGTCTTTAGCGATGGATATAACAAAGGCCGCCGGTAAAAGTAGCTTAAAAGTTCCATTTCAGCGGGGGTCAGCTTTGGCCACCGCTATAAGTGTATTATAGCAACGAATTTTATTGGCCGCCGCTATAAGTCCGACGCTAAAAATGCATTTTCTTGTAGTGTAAGCAAGAATATAAAGGATGATGAGTTACCCGAGTATATTTGTTTTCTTCGTGAGTTCGTAGATTGCTTTGCATGGTCTTATGCCGAAATGCCTGGCTTGGATCCCAAAGTAGTAGTCCACAAGCTCAACTTGCAAAAAGAAATCAAGCCTATCAAACAAGGCCAAAGGAGATTCCGTCTCGACGTGATGGACAAAATTGAACAAGAAGTTCAGAAACTCAAAAACGTTGGCTTCATCCGCGAGGAACAACATCCTGAATGGTTGGCCAACATTGTCCCCGTGACAAAGAAAAATGGGCAGATAAGGGTCTGTATCGACTACAGAACCTGAATAATGCACGTCCTAAAGATGAATTCCCGCTCCCCATACCAGAGGTGATGATTGACAACACCTATGGATTCGAGCGAATGACATTCATGGATGGATTCTCTGGCTACAACCAGATAAAGATGCATCCTGAAGATGAAAGGCATACATCATTTCGGACACCATTCGGCGTGTATTGCTACACTGTTATGCCGTTTGGCCTGAAAAATGCAGGTGCGACATATCAGAAGGCTATGATGAAAATATTCCAAGATATGCAGCACAAGACGGTCGAATGCTATGTTGACGACCTCGCCATAAAAAGCAGAAGAAAAGAAGACCATCTCAATGATCTTCGAGAAGTCTTCCTCTGACTCCGCAAACACAAATTGCGGATGAATCCACTAAAGTGCTTCTTCGGTGTCTCATCGGGTAAGTTTCTTGGATTCATAGTACGGAAAGCTGGAATAGAATTTGACCCCACCAAAGTCAAGGCTATCCTGGAAATGCCATCTCCTAGAACCCTAAGACAATTAAAAGGGCTTCAAGGAAGGCTGGCCTACATCCGACGGTTCATCTCCAATCTATCAGGGAAATGCCGTCCATTCTCTCGCCTGATGAAGAAAGGTGTGGACTTTGTCTGGGATGCTGAATGTGAAAGTGCATTTCAAGACATCAAAGCATACCTCATCAAACCTCCAGTCCTGGCTGCCCCCACAACTGGAAAACCATTTATCTTGTACACAAGAGCTCTCGACCACTCTTTGGGTGCTCTGCTCGCACAAGAAAACGACGACGGAAAAGAAGCTGCTCTATATTACCTTAGCCGCATGATGGTAGGTGCAGAGCATCGCTACTCCCTAGTCGAAAAAGAATGCCTTGCAGTAATGTTCGCTGTATAAAAGCTGCGTCACTATCTGCTATTGAACACAGTTTACCTGATTTCGAGGATCAACCTCCAAAGGTCCTTGTCACAAAAATAGGTTCTCTCAATGCCCGACTGGCAAAATGGTCCATCCTTCTATCACAGTTTGATATTAGGTATGTACCACAAAAAGCAATCAAAGGACAAGCTCTGGCAGATTTCCTCGCAGAGCATCCATTGCCTAAAGATTCTCCACTCAGGGATGATCTCCCAGGCGAATTTGTCTACAACGTGGAAACTTCCTTGTCAAACGCTTCCTGGGACATGTACTTTGACGGTGCAACCAGGACAAATGAAAAAGGAAAGCAAATATCGGGAATTGGCATCCTCTTTGTCAGCCCCAACAAATACATGCTTCCACACGCCTTCTCGCTACTGGAACCATGCTCAAACAATGCAGCTGAGTACCAAGCCCTGATTGTTGGATTGGAACTCGCCCTCGAATCCGGCATCACCATGCTGGAAGCTTTTGGAGACTCTCAACTGGTCGTCAACTAGATGAATCAGAAATATGAAGTCTGGAAGCCTGATTTGCTACCTTACTACAATAAGGCGCAGTCGCTTCAACAAAAATTCAACATCCGCCGTATCACCCACATCCTCATAGGTGAAAACATCCATGCAAATGCCCTGGCTGGACTTGCCGCATCCATGGCAATCCAAGAAGGGGAAAACATGCAAGTCACAGTGTGTCAATGAAGGATTCTCCCTCCTCTCAACACAAACCAAGCAGTTGCTGAATGCCACCAAGTGGTTGGAAGTCGGATGTCCATCCTCAAACCTCCGATAGGCGACTGGAGAGATCCGTTCATTGATTACATCATGTTCGGAATCCTACCTGAAGATCCAAAAGAACGGGTAAGCATCCAAAGACGAGCCCCAAACTTTCATTTGGATATACCTTCAAAAGCACTTTACAGAAAATCCTTCAACGGAGTACTCCTACGCTGCTTATCACAACAAGAGGCCGAGGAAACTCTCAAAGAAGTACATGCTGGTCTTTGTGGAGCCCATTAGGCTGGCCCTAAGCTCTACAACCAGATAAAAAGGCTAGGCTATTATTGGCCTACCTTGGTAGCTGATGCAATACAATTTGCCAAGCGCTGCCAAAAATGCCAGATTCACGGAGATTATGTCCACATGTCTCCAGAATGGCTACATCCAACAGCAATCTAATGGCCTTTCGAAGCCTGGGGAATGGACATCATAGGTCCTATTTCTCCCCCATCAAGCAAAGGTCATCGCTTCATCTTCGCCGCTACGGATTATTTCTCCAAGTGGTCAGAAGCATTTGCGCTCAGCGAAATGAAGACTTCATCAGTCCTTCAGTTCTTGCGCACCAACATTATTTGTCGCTTCGGTAAACCTAAAAGATTCGTCCATGATAACGGACCACAATTCCGGGATCACAGATTCTATAGGTTCTGCGACAAGTACAAAATCCAAAGTTGTCCTTCGACTCCATATAATCCAGCAGCGAATGGACTAGCAGAAGCTTTTAACAAGACACTCTGCAAAATTCTCAATAAAATGGTCTCTAGTCACAAAAGAGACTGGGGCGACAAACTACTAGAAGCTTTGTGGGCCTATCGAACCACCGTTCGAGGACCAACCCATAGCACACCATTCTCTTTGGTCTATGGATGCGAAGCTGTTGTCCTTTTGGAAGTACAAATTCCTTCCTTAAGGGTATCTTTGCAAAATGACATGACGCAAGAAAGCAATGTCAAATTGAGACTCCAAGAGCTGGATAATCTAGATGAAAGATGACTCGAAGCTTTACAAAGCATTGAGTTGTACCAAGCACGCATGGCAGGATCTTTCGACAAAAAGGTCAAGCAACGCGCCTACAAAAAGGGTGACTTGGTTCTTGCAGTAAAAAGACCCATAGTCTTCGCCCACAAATCCAAAGGCAAATTCGAACCAAAATGGGAGGGACCCTTCGTCATCGACAATGTCTTCTCCAACGGTGCATACGCTCTTCTAAACATGGAAGGAGACAGATGTATGCTACCCATCAACGGCAAGTTCTTGAAGCGGTACTACCCTTGAAGACTTCCTCAAACGGGTCAGAGCAATATCTGCACGGCTAAAGCGTATTTCCAAGGTACTTGCTCGTCAAACCCACCCCTTTCGAAATTTTCATCTTTATGTTGAAATTTCCAAAAAAAAAAACAATCTCTCTAAACAATGCTTACTTTCATCGTTTCATTGTTCACAAAAAAAAAAAAAATCATCAAATCCAAAAATCCAAGTTTAGGAGCCTCTTCCCATACTTGACTAAAATTTTCGATCCTTGAACCCAAAATTCATGGTTTGAAACAAAAATCGGGACTTAGGAATTTTCACCCTAGACCGCCTCGGCTTTTACAACGAAAATGGTTTTAAGTCAAAATTTATGACCTTCGCGTCTTTAAACAAAATTTTGGTTTTAAAAAAAAAAAAAAAAAAACCGGAAGGATGCGAACCCCATTCGATACTTCCAAAAACCCAAAATCGCAAGGAAGCGAACCCCATTCGATACTTGCAAATTTCAAAAATCGTGGAGAAGCAACAAATCAGTTGATATCCACAACCCAAATTTCAAAAATCGTGGAGATGCAACATACCAGTTGCTATCCACAACCCAAATTTCAAATGGTTCGAGAAAACCTCAAATTTCAAAAATCGTGAAGAAACGACATCAAGTCAGTACGCGCAAAACCAAAAGTTTTGGGAAATGCAGGGAAGCGACGCTTAGTCGATATTTGCACCCCAATTCGCGAGGAAGCGACATTCCATCGATACTCGCAAAACCTAACCCGCGAGGAAGTGACATTCCATCACTACTCGCAAAACCGAATGAGCAAGGAAGCGACATTCCATCGATACTTGCAAGACCATTCATCGGGGAGGCGACATTTAGTCGATACCTGCATTTTGAAAACCAAAACTCGGCTATAAACGCCAAAATCCGGCTATAAATGCCAAAATTCGGGTATAAATGCCAAAAACAAAAAAATTTTCGGCTATAAATGCCAAAATCAGCTTTCATGCCAAAAAAACAAAACTTGGTTTTCAAAAAATTCGGCTATAAACGCCAAATCCGGCTATAAATGCCGAAAACTCGGCTATAAACGCCAAATCTGGCTATAAACGCCAAAATCCGGCTATAAATGCCAAAAATCGGCTATAAATGCCAAAAATCGGCTATAAATGCCAAAAACAAAATTTTTCGGCTATAAATGCCAAAATCGGCTTTCATGCCATCTCAAAATCGGCCCTCATGCCACAAACAAAATTTTTGGCTCTCATGCCATCCCAAAATTCGGTTATAAATGCCAAAACAAAACAAAAAAAAAATCGGCTATAAACGCCAAAATCTGGCTATAAATGCCAAAATTCGGCTATAAATGCCAAGACAAACAAAACAAAATTCGGCTTCTATGCCATTCTAAAATTCGGCTTTCACGCCATCCAAAAATTTTGGCTCCCATGCCGCAAAACAAATTTTGGCTCTTACGCCATAAAATTAGGCTTTCACGCCATCCAAAATTTGGTTTTCAAACCATAAAAAAAAAAAAACCAGGCTTTTCGCCACAAAATTGGATTTCATGCCCAAAACAACTCTATGACAAAAGATTTTCACAAAATGAAAACCTTTTGATCAAATTCTTAAACAAACATTCCCATCAAACTTTTGCTCAAAATTGTTTTCATCAAAAAATGATTTAAGTGAAAGGAAGGGGATACAAAATATAGTACCGAAACTGTTTATACATAGAGGTACCAAAAGAAAAAAGAAGAAGAAGGAAAAAGAGTTTGTTACAACCCAGGAGCTCAATCCGACATGGTTTTCAACCAAAGATTCAACTCCTCAAGCAGACCCTCGGCCTTGACCTCCAAAGTCTTTAGGCCACGCTCCTTCAAAATGTCCCCATAAAACACGGCCGAATGCCGTGACCCATCTGCAGCACGAGGAAGCTCTTCCCAGAGGACCTGCCACTGGTCATACTCCTGAGTCTTCCTCCGGACATTACCTTCAGCTTCCTCAACCTGGCGAATGAGAGTCCCCTCCTTGTCACGAGCCTCCACAATGGCGGTCCATTTGGCAGCAGCCTTTTCCTCTAAAAGATCAAGACGTTGCCTAGCCTCAACGACCTCCTTATCAAGGCGGTCCAAGTCTTGCTTCATCCCCATGATGGATAACTTGGTAACGTTCTTCTCCCGAACGATCTGCCTCCGAGTCTTTGTGACCTCAGTCAGCTCAGCTTTGACTTTGCTGGAAGGTTTAATGAACATCTCATCAAAGAAGTCACCATCTGGGAAACTCTTGGTCTCAGTCCATTTGTTCCCCAAGGTGATGATCTCCTCAACAAAATCCTTGGCACTTGCAATGTCCAGACCGACTTCTTTGCTATCAGCGAGGATGTCCTGCACATGCTTGATCATGCCAAAACCAGCTTCCAAATGACCTGAAGAGAGAGTCTCAACCCATGAGCTCAAGACAGTCTTCAACACCTTCCTAGCATACTGAAGGTGCGGTGCAGATGAGGATTCGCCATGCTCTGGTGCCCGACTGCCCACGTCATGCTCCATTGGAAGAGTAATCAATAAACTCTTTCCAACGGAAGAAGCTGACTCATTGAAAGTGGAAGAAGCCCCTACTTCTGCATCAGCCGCAGGTATCCCCTGTTCTGGCTCTGAGGAAGACGGAGGAATCTCTCCTGCTGCTTCACAATCTGTCAAAGAAAAAAAGAAAAAGACAAAAGGTATGAATATAATCTTGTCAAAATATATCAAGATTATTATTGCAAGTATACCTGCTTCGACGACCGGCGGAGTACTCTCTGCCTCTTTGAGCTCATCCGAAGCATCGTCAAAAGTTGCATCCATGGATGGCTCGAAATCGTCGGAATCCTCTGGCAAGTCAGCTACATGTTAGCAAATGACAGTAAAAGAAGAAAAAAAAGAAAGCAAAAGCCAAAGCAAATCATACCAAGTGAAGGTTCTGGAACCACTCCAGAGTCCCTGGGCTCTTCCTCAAATGCCACGACTGGATCCGTCATCGCCTCATCGGCAGGAACCTCAGGCATCACCAGGTCATCATCCTCTGCTAAAAAAAAAAAAAAAAGAGAAGCAGCGGATCAAAACAAAATCTTTCACAAAAAAAAAGGAAGGAAGAAACAAAAGGAAAGAAAGGGGATCATACCAGCTATCTCCTCTTCTCTGCTTCTCTTCTCCGGAGGCTCGTCAGCATCCTCAGACACCTCCTCAGCAATGGTGAGAGGAACTTCAAGACCAGAAGGACTATCGTGCCGTCTCATGTTACGGGGTTGTCCTCTCCTCCTCTTGCCTCGGCGGGTCAATCTGCTCGACGATCCTGCCCCACTATCAACATCAGGCCTCTCACAAGAGTCCTCACTGGATGGTCTACTTTTCTCAGTAGACTCCATGGAAGCCTTCGTATGCTCTGCCTATATCATAGCATCGATCTCGGCCTCCTCCTCTTCCAGCTGCCTCAAGACCTCACCAGGAATCCCTTGTGCAGCTCCTGATCTGATGATGTCCTGCCCGTTGAGAAAGCCTATCTTGTGCTTCTCTCCAGAAAGGAAGGCCAAAACTTCCTCCCGACGGACACCATCCGATTTACCAAGACTCTTCCCAGGAGATTGCTTAATATCGAGCTCTTTCTTGGAAAGCCCCCGGTACACTGAAAAGCTCTCCACGAACCACTTCGTGAAGCCAACAGTCCGGAAGGTGGGCAGCTCAGGATAAGAAATCATGGCGGTAGTGTCCTTTGCACTGTAAAAAGCCCATGCATTTCTCACATCTTACAGACCTCCAAAACGCTTCACCATACTCGAAGGCGCTCCAACAACGCCTTGAGAGAAGCCAAGCTGCAACGCAAAACGCGAAGGGACATACGGTTGGACGTCGATGAAAAGATGCCTGCGGTACACCATCGTACCAACCCGTATGTTGAAGAGCCACCTCTTCTCCGCGTCCGTCAAAGCATAGTGTCTTCCCGACCCTGCCCTGGTCGAATCACGGGAGACACCAAAGTCAAAAGCCTTCTTCCGCAAGCCCGGAGAAAGCTTCACTGAAGACTGCCCAATCTCGACGTCCCTAAATCGTCGGATCCTTAAACGGGCAGATAAAAGTGATTCGTGAACGGCTGTCCCTCTAGCCAAACGAATCATAAAGGGATCTTCGTCCTGTGCAACTCCCAAACGATGGAAGCTGGGACAGTGGTATACATACCACGAATAAAAGATGTGGGCAGAAAATACCCTGTTCATGGGAAGCCCAAGCAGAACCAGGAAAGCAGCAGCCTGCAGTTCGGTACATAAATAGGAGTAAAGAGCAGGTACCAAAGCCAGCCGCTCTCCAAACGCCATCTGACAAGCCGGAAAAATACAGTGTGGCCTGATGTGCGTTCCATCTCCTCCAGCAAAAACAGCCTCACCCAGCCAGTAAGTGAGATAAACAGCGAGATCTCTCCGCAACGCAATGTCAGGACAAATGGCATCCGTACTTGCGAAGAACTTCTTCAAATCTTCTCGCATAGCAGTGATCTTCTTCAAACTTGATGTTTTAGCCCTGACATCCTGGGCCATGACATCAGAAGAATCCCCGCTGTCAAAAAAGTTGGAGCTGCAACTTCTCCAACTACTGGATCTAACTTTCGAGCCCTCCTTCTCCTTCAAAAAATCGTTGAAGGCGACGAGCTGAAAGTACACAAGCCTAAACTCCTCGGACTGCTCCTCAAGGGTGCTGTCAATAGGCATAAACTCCTCATAGAGTTTGTCGAGGATAGGCAATCCGGTGATGGCGCTCAGCTCCTTCAAAGAAAAACCAATCTCACCATTCGTCACAATGAAGGTGTTGGTTTGTGGAAGGAATGACTCCAGCATGGCCATGAAAGCCTCATCGGAGAAAAAACGGTTTGCCGAAAAGTGCGAACTGCGTCAAAAATCTCGGCCTCCCAAAGAACGGCCTCACCAATCCTCAAGGTGTGATCAGTCCATGACTCCCAGCTTGAGTCAGCACTGAAACGGCCACGAAGTCGAAAAGGCTTCACCCAATTACCGCCGTAACCCCGAAAAATGCCAAGGCCCACCAGTCTCAAATCGATCGATGGATGATTAGAACCTTGGTAGCCACTGGCTGGCATCAACATGTCCATACGGACAGGTGGCTTCTCTGCAAAACCGGAAGGTCACCAACAAAAACCCCGGTCTTGATCACACTGATCCTCTTCACCCAACTCGGAGGATCTTCCCTCTTAGGGCACGTGGGAGAAAGGCTCAGGATCGAGATGGTCCGATCAAAAGACGACCGGGTAGAAATAGTTCTCTCCTCACCATCTGCCGTGTAAGAGAACTGAAAACATCTCCTTTGGTATGTCAAGTCGTCGGGGACTGCATCACCGAAGAAGAAGGTAGGCTTGAGCACAACGCTCTGATCGTCCGTAACCCAGGGACGACTGCTTACCATGATCTTATAGAACTCCTCATCCTTGAGAGCGATCAATCGCTGTCTCATCTCATCACGATTGAGGGAATCGCATTCTTCCAAGTTTTTCTCCACAAACTGGACCTTCTCCCAAGCCTGCTGAACGGCAGCATTGGAAGATCTAGCAGACCGACGAGGCGCGTCAGTGACAGGACCTTTTCCCTTGTTTGTTCTAGAAGAACTACCTGCAAAAGTTGGAAGAGAAAAGATCAATAAACATCGAAATGACAGAATTTTGCTACAAAAATTCTAGCAAAATTTTGACATGGTTTCGGGGCAATTCCAAAGAAAAGGAAAATACTCCGAAAAAGACAGGAAGCCTGGAGATGAGCTCAACATCGCTGCGAGCTCATAGTCAGTGGAGAATTCTCAAAGAAGGCTTGAACTCAACATCGCTGCGAGAACAAGCCAATCTCATCAAACTTTCGCAAAATCTAGAAAAGAGCTCAAAATTGCTGCGAGCTTCAGAATCCAAAAATTGCAAAACTTCCTCAAAATCCAGCAAGACCGAGAAAGAGCTCAACATCACTGCGAGCTCAAAATCCCGATACTTGCAAAAGACTTTCAGGTATGCATCATCATACTTCCAAATCTATTTACCAAAACTCATGCATAAAAAATATATCATCATGCATTAGATGCTAGGAAAACCTTGACCAAAGTTTGACCAATTCCAACCCAATTTGGTCAAAACCAATCAAACTTTGTCCAAGTCAAAAATCATGTTGGCTTGACCTAGAGACTTTAGCCTTCTATCTTGATGCATCAAACAAAAAAATGCATACATATTGAAATTGCATAGCCTCATTATCATAGTGAGCAAACAAGGAAAAAAAAAAAAAGAAAGAGAAAAAAAAATCTCAGCAAAAAAAAAAAAAAAAAAAAAAAAACAGCAAAAAAAAAAAAAGAAAAGAAGAGAAAAACGCTGAAAAAAAAAGGATCAACGTGGGAAAAAAAACAGAAAGAAAGAAAAAAAAGAGTTCACGAAAAAAAAAGAAAAACCGTGAAAAGAAGAAAAAAAAAGAAAAAAAAAGGGGGAAAGAAAAAAAAAGAAGCACGAAAAAAAAAGGAAAGAAAAAAACGTGCATGACAAGAAAAGAAAAGAAAAAAAAAAGAGAGAAGGAGAAAGAAGAAGAAAAGAAAAAGAAGAAAAAATGATGAAGAAACTACTTCTACAATGGAGATTCTTGACGAGGAAGAAAACTTACTTGAAGCCATTGATGGAGAAGAAGAAGAAAAAAGCTTGGAGATCCTTGAAGAAGAGAAAGCACTTCTTGCCTTGGGGAGCACTCTTGAAGATTTTTTAGTAATGGAGCAAAAGCACCAACCCTCTTTGCTTTTATAGAAGAGAGCAAGCCAAAAGAGGAAACAAGGAGAAAGAAAGGAGGTAAGTGCTAAAATTTAGCTACTTTCCCAAAAAGAAAGATATTTTGAGAAAATCTTTCCACAAAAAGAAAACTTGAGAAATTCTCTCCAAGTAAAGATATTTTTAGATATTCTCTACACAAAAGAGATATTTTTATATATTCTTTACAAATATGACACCATATGAGATCTAGGCCATCTCCAAAGCCTAAGGTCCCATGGGTTAGCCCATATGAGCCAGGTTTGACCACCTAGGCACTAAAATTGGCTTTTAGTCAAAGTATTCCTTTTACCAAGAGCAAAAAAAAAAAGGTCCCATGCCCCTTTTGAGTTGATGGGACCATTCAAAAAAAAAAGAGAAGAAAAAAGAAAGTCTCATGAGTTTCCAAAAACCAAACCATCCAACCTCATGAACCAAATTGAGCCAAAATCTTGAAATTGACATTTGACAAAACCAAATTCCGGTCCCCTAGCTCGCCACATACAGCTTGTTAGGTCACAAGACCAAAACCAAAAATCAAAATCCAAACCAAACCTGACCCCCCAACTTGCCACATACAGCTTGTTGGGTCACAAGGTCAAAATCAAAATCAAACCCCGACCCCCTAACCTGCCACATACAGCTTGTTAGGTCACAAGGTCAAAAACCAAAAACCAAAACCCAAAATCCAAATATCCCATGTCATTTTCAAAACTTTGCCTTGAGATGGTACGTGATCCCTCTCACTACCATAAAATTCCCCCGGAAACTCAGAAGGCTATTCAAAAAAAAAAAAAAAAATTGCTCAAGACACTTGGTCAAGTTGGAATCTCTCCTCCAAGTTTCTCTTCGAGGCACATCGACTCCAAAAAGCTACTCGTCGCTGTACCTCGAGGGGGCATTTGTTGAAACCAAAAAAGTCAATATGTCTCCTCAACATCAAGAAGCCTCCTAAAGCTGGATCCTGCTAAAATAGGCAAGGCTACTTCAAGCATCAGATTTTGTCAGAATCAGACAAAAATTGAGAGATCCTTCAAGACAGCTAAAAGAGGGGTACACCTGAGGTTTCGGGCCATTCCGACAGGGTTTGGCCCAACTTCACTGCTCCGACAGCTAAACAAGCGCTCCCGGCGGCAACATCATCAAAGACACCAAAACTTTGATCAAAGCCTACGAATGACTCCAGAATGTCTCCAAAGGGCTCCATGCCAAATTTCAAGTCAAACCGACAACTTTGACCCTCCATCAATGCTCGAGCAGCAAAATCAAGCCTCCCGGCGGTGGCAACCACCGAAGTCATCACTCATCAAACAAAATACATGAGTGGCTTCAACATGCTTCCAAAAGGCTGCACGTCAAATTTCAGGTCATTCCGACAACGTTTGACCAGGTTTCGATGCTCCGAGAGAAAATCAAGCCTACCGGCGGCGGAGCAACCCGGGACCATGACATCCAAAGCGGAGCCCATGGGACATCTCAAAATGACTCCAATAGGCTCCTCGTCAAATTTCAGGTCAATCGGACATCGTTTGACCATATATCAAAGCTCGGCATTTTCCCCATAGCAAAATCAAGTGAAGCATCGATGGGACTCCAAACGGCTTCAAAACTCAAATAAAAGCCCATGGTTGGTCCTATCCACTGCTCAAGAAGCTTCACCTCAATTTTCAGGTCATTCCGACATCGTTCGACCTAGTTTCGACGCTTGACGGAAAATCGGCTACAAAGTCTTCGACTTTCCCGAAAAATAGGAAACTTTGTGCTCCGATTTCGCGAGGGTTCTCGTCAAGATTTCTTCAAGAAAATCAAGTCAATAATTGAGGAAAAATGTCAAGAAAAATACAGAAGAAAAAAGGGACGAAAAAGACGAAAAAACGGCCGAAAACGACGCTCGGCGACCAAACGGCCCGAAGCCCCATGGTCGCCGGCGACCCTGGCCCAGGGTCGCCGGATTTTTCGCCGAAGTGTCCGTTTTCGATTCTTTTCGCGTTTCGGGTGTTCTGACCTCTGTGATTTTCTGAAAATCCAATGTTTAGTGCTTCAAAACCACTGATCTTCGTCGACATCTCGGATCCGCCATCAAAAGCATGAAATCATCACCGATCGCCTCAAGATCGCCAACCGGCTGACCAAGAAAGTGCACTTTTTGTCCGACCGATCGTGAAATCGACAAGACAGATGTCACCGGCCCACCAACATCAACTAATGTCTGAAATTGCATCGCAATCCGACATCAAACAATGCGTGGATCCACCTGTGATGATCGCAAGAAGAATCTCAAAAGGCACAGCGCGGCCCGCGACTCTTCATATGCCTTGGCAACCACTTAATGTCGTTAATTGACCCATTAAAGCAGTCATTAACTCATTATTTTGGACGGCCCAATCAGAACCAAGCATTTGGGAGTTACAAATCGAAGAAATCATGGCATTAAACCCATGAAACTCCCATCATCATGAAGCATAAAGGTGATTAAATGCCCACTACCTTCATCGGCCAATCACAAGCCTTGAAAAAGGAGTTACAAAATCAATTTGTAACTCCTCATCAATTCCTTCATCATGGCCATCAATGCCAATGGACACCTCATGGCTACCAAAAGCCTATAAAAGGAGGTCCATTCCAAGAAAAAAGAAAAAGAAGAGAAAGAGATCCTAAGTGCAAGCTCTAAAAAACCAGAAAATCCAAGAGAGAGACGAAGTCCTGCTACTTTGCTCCCGGAAGCACCACAAGGTGATCAACGTCCCTTGGGGGGCCACCCCCCCAAGGTCACCTCCTTCTCCATAATGGCCTAAACGCGGCTTTTCAGCCCGTTTACTTGGTTTTTCATTGGATATAGGACCTTCTCTTGGTCCTTGTCCTTTAAAAAACTGAGGTTAGGAGCCAAGCCAAAGAATCAAAGCATCACATGTTCTCATTTGAAGGACGATGGCGAAGCCTATACATGACTTGCGATCGTCGATCTCAACGTGTCCCCACAATCTCCTGAGAAGTTAGATCCCTTTTCTTCCTTTTCTATTGTAGTTTGTATTTCTTAAAGAGACAAAAAGAAATCACAGTTCTTGTCTTTCATATTTGATGAGTTTCGTAAAAACTCCTTTCACGGCAAAATCGCCTTTCACGGCAAACAAACTGATGGAACGCACTCCCGCCGAGGGTGCTACCGGGGTCGGCGGACGTGGGAGTCCGTCGGGTCCGGCCCTTTCGCGCTCGGGGGGCTGAAGTGTGCATCAACATTTCTTTGTGTGGGTGTGCCAGATTTTCTATTTTACTTGGAATTGCAAGTGGTAATCCGGAGATCGACCTTCGCAAGTAAAAAGGAAATCAACTTCTTTCAAGTTTTCCATTGCACAAATATTTAAGAAAAGAGACATTTTCTTGGTTTGCCGTGAAAGGCAATTTTGTTTGGCATTTATAGCCGATTTTGGCGTTTATAGCCGATTTACAATTCTCATCAATAATGAAAGACAAGAGTTGTGATTTTTGTCTCTTTTAGAAAAATACAAACTACAATGAAAAGCAAGAAAAGGAAGATCTAACTTTTCAGGAGATTGTGGGGGACTCGTTCAGATTGACGGTCGCAAGCCATGTGTGGGCTTCGCCATCATCCATGCAGATGAGAACAGTGGATGCTCTTGATTCGCTTGGCTTGGCTATAACCTCAGATTTTTAGAGGACAAAGACCAAGAGGAGGTCCTATGTCCAATAAAAAGCTAAGTAGACGGGCTGAAAATCCACGTCTAAGCCATTGGAGGCAGCGGGAGAAGGCAAGGACCTTGGGGGGGAGTGCCCCCCAAGGGACTTTTGTCACCTTGTAGTGGTGGCCGGTGCAGAACTTCAACAGAGTTTTCTCTCTTTTTCTTTCTCTCGGATTTCTGGATCTGTGGTGCTTTTTCCGAAGTCCGGGGAAGTGATCTCTGGATTCTTTTCGATCTCTGATCTCTCTTTTCTTCTGATCCCGATTTCAATGGAATGCTCTCCTATTTATAGGCTTTTGGTAGCCATTTAGGAGAGCTTTTATGGGCTTTAATGGCTTTAATGGGAGGAGTTACAAGATTTATTTCTTGATTTTGTAACTCCTTTTTCCTTGAATCTGATTGGCCGATGGAGATTAAGGGCTTTTAATCACCTTAATTACCATAATGGGAGGAGTTTCATGGCTTGAATGCCATGACTTAATTGATTTGTAACTCCTGGATGCTTGCTTCTGATTGGGCCGTCCAAAGAAATGAATTAATGACTACAATAAAGCTAGTCAATTAACTGCATTAAATGGTCGCCGAGCAGTCGAAGAGTCGCGGGCCATGCCGTGTCTTCTGGAATTCTTCTGGCGATGATCATCGATGGATCTACATGCTGATCGACATCGGATGACCGCGTAATTTCAGACATTGATAGCTAGAAGCGGGCCGGTGACATCTGTCTTGTCGATTTCTCGATCGGTTAGACAGAAAGAGCACTTTTTAGGTCAACCAGTCGGCGATCTTGGAGCGATCACTGATGATTTTATGCTTTTGACGGCGGATCTGAGATGTCGTCGGATATGAGTCAATTTCAAGCACTAAAAATCACATTTTCAGGAAACCACAGGGGCCAAAGTGCGCGAAACGCGAAAAGGGACGGAAAAACGGGTCACCGGCGAAAAATCCGGTGACCCGGGCGACCCTGGGCCGGCGACCATGGGCCGGCGACCCTGGGCCAGGGTCACGGGCTGCGACCCTGGGGGTTTTTCTCCGCTTTTTGGTCCGTTTTGCGGTCTTTTTCGTCGCCGTTTTCTTCTGTATTTTTCCTGACATTTCCTCTCATTTATTGGCTTGATTTCCCTGTAGTAAACCTGATGAGAATCCTTACATTTTTAGAGTGCAAAGTTTCCAATTTTCCGGGAAAGCCGAAGACTTTGTCGCATAGAGCTGCTGATTTTCCGCCAGAAGCTGAAACTTGGTCAAACGATGTCGGAATAACCTGAAATTTGAGGTGGAGCCTCCTGAGCAATAAATAAGACCAACCATAGGCTTTTGTTTGAGTTTTGAAGCCGTTTGGGGTCCCGTCGACGCTTCACTTGATTTTGCTGCGGGGAAAATGCCGAGCTTTGATATGTGGCCAAACGATGTCCGATTGACCTAAAATTTGACGGGGAGCCTATTGGAGTCATTTTGAGACGTTCCATGGGCTCTGTTTTGGATGTCATGGTCCCGGGTTGCTCCGCCGCCGGTAGGCTTGATTTTCTCTCGGAGCATCGAAACCTGGTCAAACGTTGTCGGAATGACCTGAAATTTGATGTGCAGCCTTTTGGAAGCATGTTGAAGCCACTCATGCACTTGGTTTGATGAGCAAAGGTTTCGGTGGTTCCCGCCGCCGGGAGGCTTGATTTTGGTGCTCGAGCATTGATGGAGGGTCAAACATTGTCGGTTTGACTTGAAATTTGGCATGGAGCCCTTTTGAGACATGCTGGAGTCATCCGTAGGCTCTGATCGAAGTTTTGACGTCTCCGATGATGTCGCCGTCGGGAGCGCCAATTTAGCTGTCGGAGAAGCAAAGTTAGGCCAAATGATTCTGAAATGGCCCGAAACTCCTTGTGTACTCCTCCCTTGGCTATCTTGAAGGATCTTGCAGTTTTTGTTTGATTCTGACAAGATTTGATTTTTTGGAGAAATTGCATTACCTATTTATGGCAGGTTGCGACTTCATGCAGCTTTCTTGATGTTGAAAAGGCAAAGTGACATTTTTGGTGTCAACAAATGCCCCCTCGAGGTGCAGCGATGAGTTGCTTGACTTTTGTAGTCGATGTGCCTTGAAGAGATTTTTTGAAGGAGAGCTTGAGTCTTGACCAAGAGTCTTTGAGCAATCTTTCCTTTGGTAGAGTAGCCTTTGAGCTTCCAGGGGAATTTTATGGTAATGAAAGGAATCAAGTACCATCTCGAGGCAAAGTTTTGAAGATGACATCAGAGATGTGGATTTGGGTTTTTGTTTTTGACCTTGTGACCTAACAAGCTGTATGTGGCAGGTTAGGGGGTCGGTTTGGTTTTGACCTTGTGACCCAACAAGCTGTATGTGGCAAGTTGGGGGATCATGATTTGGTTTTTGGTTTTGGTCTTGTGACCTAACAAGCTGTATGTGGCAAGTTAGGGGACCAGGATTTGGTTTTTGGTCACTCTTTGGGACTGTGTGGGTCCATTGGAGTGGTTTGGATTTTTGTGGAATGTCAATTTCAAGATTTTGGCTCAATTTGGTATATGAGGTTGGATGGCTTGATTTTTTGGAAGCTCATGGGGCTTGGAATTTTTTGTATGGTTCAATCAACTCAAAAGAGGCATGGAACCATTTTTGTATGCTCTTGGTAAGAGGGATTTTTTTCCTGACTAAAACCCCATTTTTTTTTTTTTAGTGCCAAGGTGGTCAAACCTGGCTCATATTGGCTAACCCATGGGACCTTAAGCTTTTTAGGATGGCTTAGATCTCATGTGGGGCCATTTTTGTAAAGAATATCTAAAGATATCTCATCTAGATAGAGAATATCTAAAAATATCTTTATGCGAGAGAATCTCTCATATTCCCTTAATTTGGGAGAGAATATCTCAAGGTATCTTTCTTTTTGGGAAAGAATCTCCAATCTCCTATTTTGTTGGAGAGAATCTCTCATTGATTGATTTTGGGAGAAAATCTCTCAAAGACATCTTTCTTTTTGGGAAAGAATCTTTCTAATTCCTTCTCTTTTGGCAAGGTTACTAATTAGTAGCACTTACCTTTCTTTTTTTTGTTTCCTTTTTTGATTTGCTCTCTTCTATAAAAGCAAGGAGGAGGCTAGATCTCTTGCCCTTATTGCTTTCTTTTGCAACAATCTCAAGAGAGCTCCAAGACCAAGAGTTCTTCTTCTTCAAGGATCTTTAAGCTTTTTCCTTCTTCTTCTCCATCAATGGCTTCAAGTAAGTTTTCTCTCGTTTTCTTTCAAGAAAACTCCATGTAGAGAATAGGATGGTAAAAAAAGAAAGTTTCTCTACTTTTTTTTTTATTTTTTTTTTCTTTTCTTTTTCTTTTCTTTCTATTCTTCTTCTTTTTTTTTCCATGTGATTTCTGTTTTTTTTTTTTTTTTTTTTGCACGTTTTCTTTCTTCTTTTTTTTTCCCCTTTTTTTTTTAGAAAGTTTTTTTTTTTTGCTCATCATGATAATGCGTTTTTATGCAAATCTAGATGTTCATGCATGTACTTTTTGTAGATTGAATTTGAGAGCATGATAACATACCTGAGCTGTCGACTTTCTGAACTGCCGGCTTCACGAAGTGGTTCGCGGAGAGCTTTTTGGCATATCGGGGGCTTTCCAAGAAGGAGCTTGATGTAAAGCTGTCTTTGGGGAAAGGTACTGGAAAGTCAGATGGCGTCCGGCGAGAGGAAGTTTGGGCCTTCCTTTCTGGAGAGAAGCACAAGATAGGCTTTCTCGGTGACCAGGGCGTCATTGGTTCTAAAGCTGTTTGGGAAGTACCTGATGAGGCTTTGGAGCAGCTAGAACAGGAGGAAGCTGAGCTCGATGCTTGGATGTAAGCGGCACAGAGGCGAGCTTCCGTGGAGTCTACTGGCAAGAGCAGACCATCCAGTGAGGAGCCAAGTGGGAGACCTGACTCTGACAGTGGGGCAGGATCTTCTAGGAAGCGAGCCCACAGAAGTAAGAGGAAAAGGAGTCAGCGTCACACGAGGCGGGACGAAGACTCTCCTGATGTGGAAGTCCCTCTCACTGTCAATGAGGAGGTGCCAGGGGAAGCTGACGAACCTCCGGAGAAGCGGATTAGAAGAGACCATCGGTGAAGGTATGATTCTTCCTTTTTCTTTTTCTGCTTCTTTCATGGGGCTTTCCATGTTCTGATTTGTTTTCTCACCCTGCTGCTGCTTTTTTTTTTAGCGGAGGATGAAGACTTGGCGATGCCTGAGGTTCCGACCGATGAGGCGGTGATGGAGCCGGTTATGGCATCTGAAGAAGAACCGAGGGACTCTGGAATGATTCCAGAATCTCCAATTGGTATAACTTCTTTCGCTTTCTCTTTTTTTTTTTTTTTGCCTGCGACTTGATTTGCTAACATTTTCTTGTCAGCTGAGTTGCCACAGGATTCCGATGACTTTGAACCATCAATGGACGCAAATGTTGATGATGCTTCCGATGAGTTCATGGAGGAAGAGAGTGTTCCGCCAGTCGTCGAAGAAGGTACTTTGTAGTGATGACCCTGATGATTTTTTTTAACAGGATCATATTCATACCTTTTTGTGTTTCATTTGCAGGTTTTGAAGTGACAGAAGAGAGTCCATCGCTTTCTTCAGAACCAGAGCAAGGGATGCCATAGGTCGATCCGGAGGTAGAGACTCCTACAACCAGTCCTGACGCGATAGAGGAGATACCTTGTGCTGAGATTCCTCCTCTAGTGGCTCCAAGTGGAAAGAGTTCTTTTGTTACTCTTCCAATGGGACATGACATGAGCAGCCGATCAGCGGAGAAGGGTGAATCTTCATCCAGTTCGTTTCTTCAATTTGCGAAGAAGGTGCTGGCTCGGGTTTTGAGTTCTTGGATCGAGACTCTCTTTTCTGGACACCTGGATGCCGGATTTGGCATGATCCCACATGTACAGGAGATTCTCACTGATACCGAAGAGGTTGGTCTGGATGTCACAGGTGCCAGGGCGATCGTTGATAGGATCATTGCACTGGGTGACAAGTGGTTTAAGACCATGGATTTCCCTGACGACCAATTCTTCAAGGAGATGTTCTTGGACCCTGCTGATAAGGCTAAGTCTAACCTGAATGAGGCTACACAAAGCAAGAAGCAGCTAGTTCGGGAGAAGAACTTGGAAGAGCTAGCCATCATCGGATTGAGGCATGACCTTAACGTCCTTGATAGGGAAGTTGAGGAGGCCAGGAAACGTCTTGAGCATTTGAAGGCACAAGTCGCTACCAAGTGGGCTGCTATAACAGAGGCTCGTGACAGGGAGAGTGCTCTGATTCGCAGAGTTGCAGATGCACGTCAAGTTCTCGAGAGGAGGACTCAAGAAAACGAGCAATGGCAAACTGCTGGGGAAAAGCTTCCCGGTGTAAAAGAAGGGTTACGGCATTCGCCAGCATCTCATGGCAAGTTCCTGAAGAAGCGTGCCTTGGGAACTCTGACGGCTGAGGCCAAAAGTTTGCTTGGGGAGCTGAAGCTTTGGCTGGAGACCATTTTTGGCTGAGCTCCTGATTTTTTGTAGCAAAAACTATTCTTCTTTTTTTTTGGTACCACATGTATATTTTTTGGTACTCTTTTTTTTTTGTAGTGCTTGTGAACACTTTTCTTTTTTTTTTTTTTTGGTACCACATGTATTTTTTTGGTACTTTTCTTTTGTTTTTTTTTTTTGTTTTCCCTACGCACACTCAAATTTTTTTGTGATGAAAGCAATTGCCAAATGGGGTGTTTGTTTGAAAATTTGATCAAAAGGTTGTCTTTTGTGAAAATCTTTTGTCAAATAATTGTTTTGGTATGGGAGCCTGATTTTGGTTGTGGCGTGAAAGCCGATTTTGAGATGGCATGGAAGCCGAAATTTTATGGCGTAAAAGCCAAAATTTGGGTTGGCATAGAAGCCGGTGTTTGTTTTGTGGCATCTATAGCCGGTTTGGGTGGCATTGATAGCCGGGTTTTTTGAAAGCCAAGTTTTGTTTTGTCGGCGTGAAAGCCAATTTTTTGTGGCATTGATAGCCGGTTTGTGGCATTTATAGCCGGTTTTGACATGAGAGTCAGGTTTTTTTTTTTTGTGTGGCATTTATAGCCGATTTGGTGGCATTGATAGCCGGTTTTGGCAAAAGAGCCAGGTTTTTGGTTTTCAAAAATGCAAGTATCGACTAAGAGTCGCCTCCCTGCTGAATGGTCTTGCAAGTATCGATGGAATGTCGCATCCTTGCTCATTCGGTTGCGAGTATCGATGGAATTTTGCCTCCTCGCGGATTTGGGTGCAAGTATCGATGGAATGTCGCATCCTTGCTTTTTTCAAAATTTGGTTTTGCGGGTACTGACTTGATGTCGTTTCCCCACGATTTTTGAAATTTGTGGTTTTCTCGAACCTTTGGGTTGTGGATATCAAAACATTGCATCTCCACGATTTTTAGGTTTTTTCGAACCTTTTTTTAAATTTGGGTCGTGGATATCAACTGATATGTTGCGTCTCCACAGTTTTTGGATTTTGCAAGTATCGACGAAATGTCGCTTCCCTGCGATTTTGGGTGCAAGTATCGATGGAATGTCGCATCCTTGCTCTTTTCAAAAATTTTGTTTTGCGGGTACTGACTTGATGCCGTTTTCCCCTTGATTTTTGAAATTTGCGGTTTTCTCGAACCTTTGGGTTGTGGATAGCAACTGGTATGTTGCTTCTCCACGATTTTTAGAGGTTTTAGAAGTATCGAATGGGGTTCGCATCCTTCCGATTTTGGGTTCTGGAAGTATCGACTAAGTGTCACTTCCCCGCGGTTTTTTGAAAAACCATTTTTTTTGTTTAAAGGCACGAGGGTCGTAAATTTTGACCTAGAACCATTTGGCGGTAAAAGGTAAGGTGGACTAGGGTGGAAATCCCTGAATCCGGATTTTTGTTTCAAACCATGAATTTTGGTTCAAGGATCGAAAGTTTTGGTCAAATCAGGGAGAGGCTCCTAAACTTGGATTTTTTTGTTTTTGAACAATGAAACGATGAAAGTAAGCATTGTTTTTGAATCTCTAGAAATTTTGACATTTGATATGAAAATTCTAAAGAGAGTGGGTTTGACGAGCGAGTACCTGAGAACAGGTTTTGGCCATACAGGCATTGCTCTTACCTAGTTGGGTAAGTCTTCAAGGGTAGTACCGCTTCAAGAACTTGCCATTGATGGGCAGCATACACCTGTCGCCTTCCATGTTTAGGAGGGCATATGCGCCGTTGGAGAAGACCTTGTCGATGACGTAGGGTCCCTCCCATTTTGGCTCAAACTTGCCTTTGAACTTGTGAACGAAGACCATTGGTCTTTTTACCGCAAGAACCAAGTCACCCTTTTTGTAGGCGCGTTGCCTGACCTTTTTGTCAAAAGATCCTGCCATGCGTGCTTGGTAAAGTTCAATGCTTTGTCGAGCTTCAAGCCGTCTCTCGTCGAGATTGTCCAGCTCATGGAGTCGCAATTTGACATTGCTTTCTTGAGTCATGTCATTTTGTAGAGATACCCTCAGAGAAGGAATTTGTACCTCTAGGGGCACGACAGCTTCGCATCCATAGACCAAGGAGAATGGTGTACTATGGGTTGGTCCTCGAACGGTGGTTCGATAGGCCCACAAAGCTTCAGATATCTTGTCGCTCCAGTCTCTTTTATGACTAGAGACCATTTTCTTAAGGATTTTGCAGAGTGTCTTGTTGAAGGCTTCTGCTAATCCGTTTGCTGCCGGATTGTATGGAGTCGAAGGACAGCTTTGGATTTTGTATTTGTCGCAGAACCTGTAGAATCGATGATCCCGTAATTGTGGTCCGTTATCATGGACGAATCTTTTAGGTATGCCGAAACGACAAATGATGTTGGTGCGTAGGAATTGAAGGACTGATGAGGTCTTCATTTCGTTGAACGCAAATGCTTCTGACCACTTGGAAAAATAATCCGTTGCGGCGAAGATGAAGCGATGACCTTTGCTTGAAGGGGGAGAAATAGGACCTATGATGTCCATACCCCAGGCTTCGAAAGGCCACGAGATTGCTGTAGGGTGTAGCCATTCCGGAGGCATGTGAATGTAATCTCCGTGAACTTGGCATAGCTGGCAGCGTTTGGCAAATTGCATTGCATCAGCTACCATGGTAGGCCAATAGTAACCTAACCTTTTTATCTGATCATAGAGCTTAGGACCTGCCTGATGGGATCCACAAAGACCAGCATGAACTTCTTTAAGTGTTTCTTCGGCCTCTTGTTGTGACAAGCAGCGTAGAAGTACTCCATTGAAGGATTTCCTGTAGAGGATTTTTGAAGGAATATCCAAATGAAAGTTTGGGGCTCGCCTTTGGATGCTTACCCGTTCTTTTGGACCTTCAGGTAGGATTCCGAACATAGTGTAATCAATGAACGGATCCCTCCAGTCGCCGATTGAAGGTTGAAAGATAGAGATCCGACTTCCAACCACTCGGTGGCATTCAGCAACTGCTTGGTGTGTGTTAAGAGGAGGGAGGATCCTTCTCTCGCACACTGTGATTTGCATGTTTTCCCCTTCCTGGATCGCCATTGATGCGGCAAATCCGGCCAGGGCATCTACACGGATGTTTTCACCTCTACGAATGTGGGTGATGTGACAGATGTCAAACTTTTGCAGAAGCGATTGTGCCTTGTTGTAGTAAGGCAGCAGATCAGGCTTCCTGACTTCATATTTCTGATTCATCTGGTTGACGATCAGTTGAGAGTCTCCAAAGACTTCCAGCATAGTGATACCGGATTCGATGGCGAGTTCCAATCCTAGGATCAGACCTTGGTATTCAGCTGCATTGTTTGTGCATGGTTCCAGTAGCGAGAAAGCGTGTGGAATCATGTATTTGTCGAGGCTAACAAAGAGGATGCCAACTCCCGAGATCAGCTTTCTTTTTTCATTTGTCCTGGTTGCACCGTCAAAGTACATGTCCTAGGAGGCATTTGGCGAGAAGGTCTCCACGTTGTAGACGGGTTCGTCTGGGAGATCATCTCTGAGTGGAGAATCTTTAGGCAATGGATGCTCTGCGAGAAAGTCTGCTAGAGCTTGGCCTTTGATTGCTTTTTGTGGTACATACCTAATATCAAATTGTGATAGAAGGATGGACCATTTTGCCAGTCGGGCATTGAGAGAACCTGCCTTTGTGACAAGGACCTTCAAGAGGTTGATCCTCGAGACCAGGTAGACTGTGCTGGAAAGCAGATAGTGACGTAGCTTTTGTACGGCGAACATCACTGCAAGGCATTCCTTTTCGACTGGAGAGTAGCGATGCTCTGCACCTACTAGCATGCGGCTGAGGTAGTATAGAGCAGCTTCTTTTCTTTCATCATTTTCTTGTGCAAGCAGAGCACCCAGAGAGTGATCAAGGGCTCTTGTGTACAAGATGAATGGTTTTCCAGTGGCAGGGGCAGCTAACACTGGAGGTTTGGTCAGGTATGACTTGATATCTTGAAATGCGGCTTCACAGTTGGCATCCCAGACAAAGTCTACACCCTTTTTCATCAATCGAGAGAATGGACGGCATTTCCCCGAAAGATTGGAGATGAACCGTCTGATGTAGGCCAATCTCCCTTGAAGCCCTTTTAGTTCTCTCAAGGTTCTTGGAGAGGGCATTTCTAGAATAGCCTTGACTTTTATGGGGTCAAGTTCTATTCCGACTTTCCGAACAAGGAATCCGAGAAACTTACCCGACGAGACGCCGAAGAAGCATTTTAGAGGATTCATCCGCAGTTTGTGTTTGCGAAGTCGGAGGAAGACTTCTCGAAGATCTTTGAGATGGTCTTCTTTTCTTTTGCTTTTGACGGCGAGGTCATCAACGTATCATTCGACCGTCTTGTGTTGCATATCTTGGAATATTTTCATCATAGCCCTCTGATATGTGGCACCAGCATTTTTCAGACCAAATGGCATAACAGTATAGCAATACACGCCAAATGGAGTCCGAAATGAAGTGTGCTTTTCATCTTCAGGATGCATCTTTATCTGATTGTAGCCAGAGAAGCCATCCATGAATGTCATTCGCTCGAATCCACAAGTATTGTCAATCATTACCTCTGGTATGGGGAGCGGGAATTCATCTTTAGGTCAAGCGCCATTCAAGTCTCTATAGTCAATACAGACTCTGATCTGCCCATTTTTCTTTGTCACGGGGACAATGTTGGCCAACCATTCTGGATGTTGTTCCTCACGGATGAAGCCGACGCTTTTGAGCTTTTGAACTTCTTGTTCAATTTTATCCATCACATCTGGACGGAATCTTCTTTGGCCTTGTTTGACAGGCTTGATGTCTTCTTGAAGATTGAGTTTGTGGACTGCTACTTTGGGGTCTAAACCAGGCATTTCAGCGTAGGACCATGCAAAGCAATCAACGAACTCACGAAGAAAAGCGATATACTCGGGTAACTCATCATCCTTTATATTCTTGCTTATGAATACAGGACGTGGGTTATTTGGTGTTCCCAAGTCTATCTTTTCAACAGGATCTTCTGTTAGAAGGTTCGAAGGTGGTTCCTCCACAATATTTTCGGAGGCTTCCAGCTCAACGAAACCTTCTGGGATTCCAAGGGCATTTGCAGACCGAGGGTTTGTTCCTTTCCACGGGTCTTCTTGATTGGTGATCTTCTCAAGGCTTGCTATGAGATGGTCCCAATCGCCTGTTGAAATTGGGTCGAAGTAAGGTACTTCTTTTGGAGACGAGGGCTCTGCTGGGTTAGAATAGCACAAGTCTGTATTATCGGACGATTCCTCTTTATCATCAGAGAAATCGTACCAATTGGATGAGCTCCCTGGATCTTTGTCAGGTAACTCTTTAAAGAGATATCCAGGGAGATCGATGTCTTCATGGACTTGAGATGTTGAGGCTTGGTCGGTAAAACGACTTTTAAGCCTTTGTGTCAACTGTCTCAGAGGAGTGTCGGGATCATACCCTAACCCAAATGAAGACTTTTCTACATGACCGTAGAGTCTCCAATCTTCCAGCTGGCTTTTGGTCAAGGCGGGCCCCAATGGCGTGAGAATACCGCTTCTTTCTCCCAAACCGACTGGGTTTTGAGCGTCAAAGCCCATTTTCTTCATGATAGCTTGTGCCACAGGGCTATATAGAGATAGTTGAGGCATACCTTCGTTTTGGAAAGGTTCAAGCAAGGAACTTGATGAAGAAGCATCCGATCTATGAAAGAAGATCGGTCTTTGCTTTGGTGATGTTGCCGGAACAACAAAGGTAGCAGACGTAGGATCTTCTACATCAGCAGGTGTCTCCATCGGAGTGAGAGCAGGCTGAACTTGTTGAGTGTCAGCTTGGCTTGACGATGCATCGTCTTCTGGCTCTGAGTCCGAGTCTGTGTCTTGCATGATAGACAAGAGAGAAACAACAAATTTGCCCCCAGACTTTTGTTTCGCCTTCTTCACTTTAGTCGTGATGACCAAAGGTTTTGAAGATTTGAGGGAGATGACGAAGGGAGATTGACTACTCTCTTCTAATTTGCCTGAGGGTTTGTTTTCTTCCGGTGATTTTTGAGGAGCCTTGCCTTTATCTTTCTGTAGATTTTCAGCAGGGGGTGCTATTTCCTCTTCTTCTTTTTCTCCTTCATACATCTGGGAGTCTGCGAAGTGGACTTCTTTACCTTTGAAGGGTCTTCTGTCCGCAAACACTTGATGTACCATGCCGTCGTCGCCGACGAATTTGATGCATTGATGTAGAGTTGAAGGGACAACACCGTTCTCGTGTATCCAAGGACGTCCGAGAAGGATGTTGTAGCATGAGGGGGTTTTTATTGCATACACAGTGACTTCAGAGATAAGATCACCGATCTACAATTTGAACCTGATTTTGCCGATAGGCTTTTGAGTACTCCCATCGTATCCAAAGATAGATACAGATGTGTGGCTTAGCTTGCTGGATGGGATGCCCAACTCTTCGAGAGCCGAAGTGGAGATGAGGTTGAGTGCAGAACCTGGGTCGACCTGAACTCTGTGTATAGGCATTTCCTTGATGTACCCTGTGAAGTACAGGGGTCGGTTGTGCCTTGCTTCGCCAAGTAGGAGGTCGTCCTTTGTGAAGGCGATGGTTGCACTGGCTGCTTTTTGCACCGAGAGGCATTCAATGCATGATCCCTCAGTTTTATTTTCTCCCTTTGAGGAAGTTTTAGAGTTTTTGACCCGGTAGTCCATTTCAATTTGGAGGACTTGCAGGGCATGTTTGTCGACATCCTCATTCAGTTTTTGTAATTCTGAGATGAGATTATCACGAGTGCGTGGAGACATTCATAATAAATCCAGGATGTGCAGTCGTGCAGGTATGTGTTTGAAGTGCTCGATCAAATCATACTTGAAAGCCTCCTTAGGGCCTGCATGTTCATCATTGTTGCCACTGGGGGCGCTTACAACATCTTTTCCCGAAGGATTTACATAAGTAAAGGAAGATTGGTTGTAATTTTTGTGGTAGTCCCGGCCTGAGCGGGTGCCTCTACCAACTTCGAGAGCTTCTTGAGAAGGGTCTTCGCTTGGAAGATTGTCCTCAGGATCAAGAGGCTGTCGTTTCTCATTTACTGAGAATGCGTCTGCAGCAGAATTGCCATCCTCAGTAATTGTGTTGCACGGAGCATTTTCCGGGAGCAAGTCCTGAACAGAATCCAGCAGCTTTTCTTCTGTGTTGACTATTTCATCATCCCAAGCATCATTATCTGGGTTTTCTTCATGATGATCAGTCGGGAAGAATGTGTATCCTGAAGTCACAGTCTCAGGAGAAGAAACCTGAGAGGGTGTCATCTCTGTGAAAGTCACGTGAGACGAGGTAGCTCCAGAGGATACATTGATAGGCGTCGTCGGAGTATAGGTAATCTCATCAGACGACGCTTCAGAAGAGCTATAGTCCTGATATATTACATTACAGGAAGCTCTGATAGGAGATGTTGCCTGCTCGAAGTCAGACTCATCCTCGGATGTAAGAGGATCGTCTATCCAGCAATGTTCTCCATTTTCAGGAGTTAAGGGTGGATGTACCTGATTATCTTCAGGGACTTCAGGCTCTAGGTTGCGAGGAGGCTCGTTAACGCGATCTTGCTCTTGTTCTAGAGCGAGACGCTGCAAGATCCTTGCATATTCTTCAAGATCAAGCATGGGAGCCAAATCCTCTTCTTCGTCTTCTCTGTGTGGCTCAACATAGTTGATTTCCACTGGAGCAATGACAGGTGCTGGTTTAACAGCATCTTCTTGTGCAGCCACTTGATCTTCTTCATCATCAGACCAGGATCCTTATGGTTGCAAAGGGTTATACCAGATTACTGGCATAAGGTGAGTTTCAGGAACCCATTCTTCATCGGAGAGATATTCTCCTATTTCAAGGGATTCCTCCCACTCATCGGTGTAGCCGGACTCGAATCCATCATCGGTGTCGCTGGACTCGTATCCATCAATGGAGAATCCAACTACCGAGTTGCAAGAGTATGATGCCCCCTGCATAGCTTCTTCTCTGAATCGAGGTGGCATGAAATCACTGAGAGTGAAGTTTCTTACCGCCTTTGAAGTCTCTGGAAGGGACGTTTCTGTTGCCCCTAGTGAAGTGGTAGAGGAGGCCTCTGCCTTTTCATGGACTTCTTGTTTTGGCTGGGTCTTCTCTTGTCGTTTGAGCCTGAGGAGATGTTTCCTAGCCTGCCTTCGCTGTTGAGCTGTTGGCTTTGTTTTTACGATCTCCCAGTTTTCATCTTCCAGGAGATCGGGATGTACCCATATAGGTTGTCCATCTGGTGTTGGATAGGGAACCAGCTCCTCGGACGCTTGAATTTTGTTTATCACCATGAAGGAAGTGGTGATCTTCTTCTTCGGTGATTTTGGTGTTTGTCCACATGACACCATGTTGACGGAGGCAGTCCCATAGTTTTTGTCAAAGGTGATGACTCCGTTTTTCCACATCTCGTTTATCTTCTCTCTCACAACAAAGCATTGATTGAGAGGATACGAGACCATCTGGTGGTATGGACAGTACCGAGGATCGTTGGTTTTGCCAACATCGCCCGGTCTTTTGGGTTCAGGCAAGGTGAGCTTGCCGTTTGCCACGAGAGCCCCGAAGATTTCGTCAACATCTTCATCGAACGGGTATTTCTTTTCTACTCGCTCTTTGAAGGCATCAGAGAGTTCAGGTCTCTTACCTGCAGCTCTGTTTTCAGCTTTCTTTGGTTCCTGAGGAGCTGACTTGGTTTGCACATTGAGGACCTCTTTCTTCTTTGGTTTAGAGGTTGCAATGGCGGTTGGCTCTTTTCTTGATGACTTCTGACTGTTGAGGTCTTTAATCACCGTTTCAGCTTCCATAGAAGCTTCCTGGAGTTCTCCCAGGTTTTTTGATTTGTTGCCGATGATCATGGAGCGTATTCTGGCTCTCATGTTGTTACGGCAGATGTCGACTAGCGACGCTTGTGGCAGTACATCTGAGCATTTGTACGCCATTGCTTTCCACTTGTGAATGAAGTCATAAGTTGACTCATTCTCTCCCTGTTTTCGGCTGCAGAGCTGTGCCATGGTAACAGGATGATCCTCACCTTTGAAGTGGGTCAGGAAGCGTGTCTCTAGCATGGCCCAGTTTTGGATGGAGTCCTCCGGCAGAGTGGAGTACCAATCGAAGGCCGTACCTTTTAGGGTACTTGCAAAGAGGCGAATCTTGAGTGCATCTTGATCCGCGATAGCTCCCGTCAAAATCTTGAAGTGGATGACGTGCTGTCTGGCTGATCCTTTCCCCGTATATGTTTGGAGAGTAGGATGTTTGAATTTTGTGGGGAACGGGACCGAGTCATCCATAAAGGATATAGTGGCTTGATCCCATGCTCCTTGAGTATATCCTCTTCTTTTGTTTTGGCGAGGATACTGTCTAAGTCCTTTTTGGTAAGGGCGCGTGACTCATTTTCTTCACGATTTTCCTCGTCATTGCGATGATTCGGAGGAGGCTCATTGTTCACCTGATTTTGGACAACAAGGAGAAGGTTTTCCATCAGAGTTTCAATCCTCTGCTGGCCTTGTTCCAACTGCTGGATGCGTGTGAACGCATCATCTTGAGGTGGATTCTGAGATGGTGGCTCAGAATTTGTAACCAGGACGTTCATTCCTCGGGATTCAAACAAAGAAACCGTCCTGGTGACTGAGCTGGGGCTCATTCTTTTTGATGACGAGCTTGATGAAGGATTACTCTCCCGTCCTAGGCTTGAAGGGGCAGGAGATTCTTCGGGATGTCTTCGTGTCCTGGTGAAGCTACGGGTCACCGGACGTCGGACATGGATTTTTGATGCTGACTTTTGGCGTCTTCTGGTTTTTCCAACCATATGGACAGCAGCAACTTGGTCGGGTCTTTCTTTTTTGACCCATTTTTTAGAGACTTAAAGTGTAGGAGGCTGGGTCCGTTGCTTCTCTAGTCTCTTTTGTCGATATGACGCACGGCGGCGTGCTCGACGAGCAGCTTGAGCTTCGGTCAGCTCTGGCTGGGCTCTGACGATGAAGGATGTGCTCCCTCGGGCGCAGCAGCAGAGCCTGTCTTCTTTGTAGCTAGGCAAGGACAGGATCCGGACCCGGTCCTTTGCCTGTTGCAGCGAAGCTTTGAATTTTTCAAGTTCGGCCCCTGTAGAGATAAAGGGTCGAACCGAAGGAGTGTTGGCCTTAGCAGGTGCTTGTAGAGGCCTGGTGATGCATGATCTGATTTTGGGCCTGTAGGAAAGCCGGCTCATGCTGGGTTGACTTGGGAGTCAGGTTGGAGATAGGTCTCTCCTCTTTCATGTAGGCAAGAGGGTAGAACTGGTTCTCCTTGAGTGGGGCCAGGTATGCTGGCTTGGTGGAGGTTTGAGACCTTCTTTGTTTCGGGGAAGGTCTTGGAGACCAAGTCTTAGGGTAGACCTGGTTGGTTGTGGGTCGAGGCTTCGCGGGGGTGCCGCGGGCTTCGGGCTTTTGGGCGCTCGCCTTTGGTGTCATGGGAGTGACACGTTGAGAGGCGATCTTCTGCTTTTTAGCAGGCGCAGCTTGTTCTTCGGGAAGTGGGAATGGTCCCAGCGTCCCAAAGAAGATAGTCCGGGGAGTCGAGGTCGACCCGGAGATCGAAGAGTTGCCGAGGGAGTTGGTGCTTCGGCAGCTAGCAGGGCGCTTGTAAGTGCGCTTGGTTTGCTTCTGTTGAAGCATGAGCTGGTGCTTGTTTTCATCGAAGGTGATGATCAGTGAAGCTGCCATTGTTAGTTTCAAAATTTCTGAAACAAGACCACATCCATTAGTAATCACAAGAATATGATGATCATAAATGGGGAATTCTATGATTTTGTCTTTTCAAATCGCTCAAGGGACATGACCCAAGCAATATGAAGAAGGCAAAAAGCCATAGAAGGTACAATTGTTCTAGTTGCAAGCATGGTAGGCTCGAAATGAGCGTTCCAATGACTGCTAGAAGCAATTGTATACCTAAATTCGACTTATCGAGAAGCGGAGCTTGCTCGAGATAAGAAGAATATAAGGTAGGAGTTACAAATGTGCCGGTCACAGATACAGTAGACCCTGAAAGGGCGTACCAGTATTGCTAGGCACAAATGTTGGAAATCGCATCCATGAGATGGGATTCTCTTTTTTGAAAGGTCAGAAATGGATTCGTCAAAGAGAGCAGGTGGCATTCCGATTCAAATACGGGCTCAACGATTTCCGCGAGCGCCAGTACTCAGAAGGAAAGAGACCACAATTTCTCGAATCTGAATCCAAAAGTGACGAGTTTTTTTTTTTTTTTTTTTTTTTGAAATGTCAAGATTGGTTCCATCAAGGAGAGCAAATGGTATTCCAATCTGAACACGGTCTCGGCGATTTCCGCGAGCGCCAGTGCTCAGAAAAGAAGAAACCAAAATTTCTCAGATCTGAAATCAAAAGTGACGAGTTTTGAAGATTTTTTTTTTGAAATGATTTTTTTTATTTTATTATTTTTATTATTTTTATTTAAAAAAAAATTTTAGATTATTTTTTTTTTTTTTTGAAGATTTTTTATTTTAAGATTTTTTTTGAAAATCTTTTTTTTTTATTTATATTTTTTTTATTTTTAATTTTGATTTCTTTTGTTTAAGATTTTTTTTTTGAAAATCTTTTTTTTTATTTTTGATTTTTTTTAATTTTTTAAGATTTAAAGACGAGAGAGTACACATAGGCCTCCTAACCCAGTCTTATGAAACCTCAATTGATAGAATTGCCCCCAGGTAAGGGTAGGATTACTTAATGAACCCGTTTGGAGGACCCTTGCCTAGAACAGTCAAGCTGTCTCCACACTCTGGACAAGGCTTTTCTTGAATCAATCGTGATCAAAGAACGCAATTGGTTTAACCTTAGTGGTCTATGTCTTTTTATTTATTTATTTAAATTTTTTTTTTAGATCCCTGACAGACTCATCGAAGAGAAACGATGGCCCAATCCCCGATCCGAACACGGGCTCAACGATTTCCGAGAGCACACATGCCCAGAAGAGAAAGGATCAAAGTTTCTCAATTTTGAATCCAAAACGAGAAATTGATTTTTTTTTTTTATTAATTTTTTTTTTAAATCTCTAATGAACTCATCGAAGAGAAACGATGGCCCAAAACCTTAGTCGAATGGGCTCAACATTTCTGCAAGCACCAAAGAACGATAGGATAGGATCAAAGTTTCTCAATTTTGAATTCAAACTAAGAAAACTGATTTTTTTTTATTTTTTTATTTGAAAAGAGAAAGAGTGGAAACTAAATCAAAATAGAAATTTCCAAAAAATCCCATCTCATTTTTTTTTAGGATGTAAAATCCAACATAGGCTACCAGCTAGAAAGTAGCCAAGGAATCCGGAAAAGAAGTATAAGCATAGAGCAAAAAGTATGATATGTAAATATTTCATTTCCGAGCACCGTATTCTCAAATGAACGAGTCCCACCGGGTGTGCCAGCTTGATGGAACGCGCTCCAGCCGAGGGTGCTACCGGGGTCGGCGAACGTGGGAGTCCGTCGGGTCCGGCCCTTTCGCGCCCGGGGGGCTGAAGCGTGCATCAACATTTCTTTGTGTGGGTGTGCCAGATTTTCTATTTTACTTGGAATTGCAAGTGGTAATCCGGAGATCGGCCTTCGCAAGAAAAAAGGAAATCAACTTCTTTCAAGTTTTCCATTGCACAAATATTTAAGAAAAGAGACATTTTCTTGGTTTGCCGTGAAAGGCGATTTTGTTTGGCATTTATAGCCGATTTTGGCGTTTATAGCCGATTTACAATTCTCATCAATAATGAAAGACAAGAGTTGTGATTTTAGTCTCTTTTAGAAAAATCCAAACTACAATGAAAAGCAAGAAAAGGAAGATCTAACTTTTCAGGAGATTGTGGGGGACTCGTTCAGATTGACGGTCGCAAGCCATGTGTGGGCTTCGCCATCATCCATGCAGATGAGAACAGTGGATGCTCTTGATTCGCTTGGCTTGGCTATAACCTCAGATTTTTAGAGGACAAAGACCAAGAGGAGGTCCTATGTCCAATAAAAAGCTATGTAGACGGGCTGAAAAGCCACGTCTAAGCCATTGGAGGCAGCGGGAGAAGGCAAGGACCTTGGGGGGGAGTGCCCCCCAAGGGACTTTTGTCACCTTGTAGTGGTGGCCGGTGCAGAACTTCAACAGAGTTTTCTCTCCTTTTCTTTCTCTCAGATTTCTGGATCTGTGGTGCTTTTTCCGAAGTTCGGGGAAGTGATCTCTGGATTCTTTTCGATCTCTGATCTCTCTTTTCTTCTGATCCCGATTTCAATGGAATGCTCTCCTATTTATAGGCTTTTGGTAGCCATTTAGGAGAGCTTTTATGGGCTTTAATGGCTTTAATGGGAGGAGTTACAAGATTTATTTCTTGATTTTGTAACTCCTTTTTCCTTGAATCTGATTGGCCGATGGAGATTAAGGGCTTTTAATCACCTTAATTACCATAATGGGAGGAGTTTCATGGCTTGAATGCCATGACTTAATTGATTTGTAACTCCTGGATGCTTGCTTCTGATTGGGCCATCCAAAGAAATGAATTAATGACTGCAATAAAGCTAGTCAATTAACTGCATTAAATGGTTGCCGAGCAGTCGAAGAGTCGCGGGCCATGCCGTGTCTTCTGGAATTCTTCTGGCGATGATCATCGATGGATCTACATGCCGATCGACATCGGATGACCGCGTAATTTCAGACATTGATAGCTAGCAGCGGGCCGGTGACATCTGCCTTGTCGATTTCTCGATCGGTCGGACAGAAAGAGCACTTTTTAGGTCAACCAGTCGGCGATCTTGGAGCGATCACTGATGATTTTATGCTTTTCACGGCGGATCTGAGATGTCGTCGGATATAAGTCAATTTCAAGCACTAAAAATCACATTTTCAGGAAACCACAGGAGCCAAAGTACGCGAAACGCGAAAAGGGACGGAAAAACGGGTCACCGGCGAAAAATCCGGTGACCCGGACTTCCATGGTCGCCGGCGACCATGGGCCGGCGACCCTGGGCCGGCGACCCTGGGGGTTTTTCTCCCCTTTTTGGTCCGTTTTGCGGTCTTTTTCGTCGCCGTTTTCTTCTATATTTTTCCTGACATTTCCTCTCATTTATTGGCTTGATTTCCCTGTAGAAAACCTGATGAGAATCCTTGCATTTTTAGAATGCAAAGTTTCCAATTTTCCGGGAAAGCCGAAGACTTTGTCGCATAGAGCTGCTGATTTTCCGCCAGAAGCTGAAACTTGGTCAAACGATGTCGGAATGACCTGAAATTTGAGGTGGAGCCTCCTGAGCAATAAATAAGACCAACCATAGGCTTTTGTTTGAGTTTTGAAGCCGTTTGGGGTCCCATTGATGCTTCACTTGATTTTGCTGCGGGGAAAATGCCGAGCTTTGATATGTGGCCAAACGATGTCCGATTGACCTGAAATTTGACGGGGAGCCTATTGGAGTCATTTTGAGACGTTCCATGGGCTCCGTTTTGGATGTCATGGTCCCGGGTTGCTCCGCCGCCGGTAGGCTTGATTTTCTCTCGGAGCATCGAAACCTGGTCAAACGTTGTGGAATGACCTGAAATTTGACGTGCAGCCTTTTGGAAGCATGTTGAAGCCACTCATGCACTTGGTTTGATGAGTGAAGGCTTCGGTGGTTCCCGCCGCTGGGAGGCTTGATTTTGCTGTTCGAACATTGATGGAGGGTCAAACGTTGTCGGTTTGACTTGAAATTTGGCATGGAGCCCTTTTGAGACATGCTGGAGTCATCCGTAGGCTCTGATCGAAGTTTTGACGTCTCCGATGATGTCGCCGCCGGGAGCGCCAATTTAGCTGTCAGAGAAGCGAAGTTAGGCCAAATGATTCTGAAATGGCCCGAAACTCCTTGTGTACTCCTCCCTTGGCTATCTTGAAGGATCTTGCAGTTTTTGTTTGATTCTGACAAGATTTGATTTTTTGGAGAAATTGCATTATCTATTTATGGCAGGTTGCGATTTCATGCAGCTTTCTTGATGTTGAAGAGGCAAAGTGACATTTTTGGTGTCAACACAAACAAAAACGCCTCTTACGGCATTCTAAAAACTTGTCTCTTTTCTTAATATTTATGCAATTTGAAAAGTTGGAAAAAAGGATTGATTTCCTTTCCACTTGCGAAGGTGAATCTCCGGATTATCACCATTCCAAATTCCAAGTAGAAAGTAAATATGGCATACTCGTACAAAAATGTTGATGCCCGAGATCTTCCCTCCTCCGCCGAGACCCAGGTCAGCCCCCGGGGTGCGGAGGGAGAGGACGGAAGATTCCTTTCGGGTCCATCAACCCGTACAAAAAAGTTGATACCCGCGTTTCCCTCCTCTGCCGAGACCCAGGCAGCCCCCGGGGTGAAAGGAGAGGACGGAAATCCAAGGGTCCATCACTGAGTGCAGAATTCTTCCTTTTACCAGTCCAGGATTTTCATCATGAGATGATGGATGGTATCCTTTGATGGACCCTCGGATTTCCGTCCTCCCTTTCCACACCCGGGGACTGTCTAGGTCTCGGCGGAGGAGGGAAAACGCGGGTATCAACTTTTTGTACGGGTATGCCAGATTTACTATTCTACTTGGAATTTGGAATGGTGATGATCCGGAGATCGACCTTCACAAGTAGAAAGGAAATCAATCCTTCTTTCTAACTTTTCAAATTGCATACATATTAAGAAAAGAGACAAGTTTGTTTTTGAGAATGCCATATGAGGCATTTTTTGTTGGTTTCCCGTGAAAGGCGATTTTGCTGTGAAAGGCGATTTTACAAAACTCATCAAATATGAAAGACAAGAATTGTGATTTCTTTTTGTCTCTTTAAAAAATACAAAGTACAATAGAAAAGAAAAAAAAATGAATCTAACTTCTCAGGAGATTGTGGGGACACGTTCAGATCGACGGTCGCAAGTCATGCATGGCCTTTGCCATCGTCCTTTAAATGAGAACGTTTGATGCTTCGATTCTTCGGCTTGGCTCCAACCTCAGTTTTTTAAAGGATAAGGACCAAGAGGAGGTCCTATATCTAATGAAAAACCGAGTAAACGGGCTGAAAAACAACGTTTAGGCCATGTTGTATAAGGAGGGGACCTTGAGGGGGTGGCCCCCCAAGGGATGTTGATCACCTTGTAGTGCTTCTGGGAGCAAAGCAGCAAGACTTCGTCTCTCTCTTAAATTTTCTGGATTTTCAGAGCTTGGGATTGCACTTGGGCTTCATTCATGCATTCTTCTTGGAATGGACCTCCTTTTATAGGCTTTTGGTAGCCATGAGGTGTTTATTGGCATTGATGACCATGATGAGAGAATTGATGATATTGATGAGAGGAGTTACAAGTTTTATTTCTTGATTTTGTAACTCCTTTTTCTTGGCTTGTGATTGGCCGATGAAGGATAGTGGGCATTTAATCGCCTTTAATTTTCATGATGATGGGAGTTTCATGGGTTTAATGCCATGATTGCTTGGATTTCTAACTCCCAAATGCTTGAATCTGATTGGGCCGTCCAAAATAATGAGTTAATGACCGCATTAAGTTGTCATAAACGGGTCAATTAACGACATTAAGTGGTCGCCAGGGCATGTGAAGAGTCGTGGGCCACGCAGCGTCTGTTGAGATTCTTCTTGGAATAATCACAGGTGGATCCACACATTGTTTGATGTCGGATTGGGATGCAATTTCAGACATTGATTGATGTCGGTGGGCCGGTGACATCTGTCTTGTCGATTTCACAATCGGTCGGACAGAAAGTATACTTTCTTGGTCAGCCGGTTGGCGATCTTGGAGCGATCAGTGATGATTTCATGCTTTTGACTGCGGATCCGAGATGTCAGTGAAGATCAGTGGTTTTCAAGCACCAAAGATTGGATTTTCAGAAAATCACAGAGGCAGGAACACTTGAAACGCGAAAAGGATCGGAAAACAGGCCATTCGGCGAGAAATCCGGCGACCCGAATTTGCAGGGTCGCCGGCGACAATAGGGCTTTGGCCCATTTGGTCGCCGAGCTTCGTTTTCGGCCGTTTTTCCGTCTTTTTTGTTCCTTCTTTCTTCTGTATTTTTCTTGATATTTTTCCTCAATTATTGACTTGATTTTCTTGGAGAAAACTTGACGAGAACCTGGGCAAAACCGGAGCACAAAGTTTCCCATTTTCGGGAAAGCCGAAGACTTTGCAGCCGATTTTCCGTCAAGAGTCGAAACTAGGTCAAACAGTGTCAGAATGACCTGAAAATTGAGGTGAAGCTTCTTGAGCAGTGGATACGACCAACCATGGGCTTTTATTTGAGTTTTGAAGTCGTTTAGGGTCCCGTCGATGCTTGACTTGATTTTACTGTGGGGAAAATGCCAAGCTTTGATTTGTGGTCAAACGATGTCCGATTGACCTAAAATTTGACGGGGAGCCTATTGGAGTCATTTTGAGACGACCTATTAGCTCCAATTTGGATATCATGGTCCCGGGGTGCTCCGCCGCCGGTAGGCTTGATTTTCTTTCAGAGAATCGAAACCTGGTCAAACGTTGTTGGAATGACCTGAAATTCGACGTGCAACCCTTTGGAAGCATGTTGAAGCCACTCATGTATTTTGTTTGATGAGTGACGACTTCGGTGGTTTTCGCCGCTGGGAGGCTTGATTTTGCTGCTCGAGCATTAATGGAGGGTCAAACGTTGTCGGTTTGACTTGAAATTTGGCATGGAGCCCTTTTGAGACATTCTGGAGTCATCCATAGGCTCTGATCAAAGTTTTGGTGTCTTCGATGATATCGCTGCCAGGAGCGCTTGTTTAGCTTCGGAGAAGTGAAGTTAGGCCAAATGATGTCGGAATGGCCCGAAACTTTAGGTGTACCCCTCTTTTGGCTGTCTTGAAGGATCTTTCAGTTTTTGTCTGATTCTGACAAAATCTGATGCTTGAAGTAGCTTTGCCTGTTTTGTAGCAGGATGCAACTTCACGAGGCTTCTTAATGTTGAGGAGACATAGTGACATTTTTTGTGTCAACAAATGCCCCATTGAGGTACAGCGACGAGTAGCTTTTTGGAGTCGATGTGCCTCAAAAAGAAACTTGAAGGAGAGCTTCTGACTTGACCAAGAGTCTTGAGCATTTATTTTTTTTAATAGCCTTCTGAGTTTTACGGGGAAATTTTATGGTAGTAAGAGGGATCACGTACCATCTCAAGGCAAAGTTTTGCAAATGACATGGGGTATTTGGATTTTGGTTTTTGACCTTGTGACCTAACAAGCTGTATGTGGGAGGTTAGGGGGTCGGGGTTTGATTTTTGATTTTGACCTTGTGACCCAACAAGCTGTATGTGGCAAGTTGGGGGGTCAGATTTGGTTTTTTGGTTTTGGTTTGGTTTGGATTTTGATTTTGGTTTTGGTCTTGTGACCTAACAAGCTGTATGTGGCGAGCTAGGGGACCAAGGTTTGGTTTGTTATGGAATGTCAATTTCAAGATTTTGGCTCAATTTGGTTCATGAGGTTGGATGGTTTGGTTTTTTGGAAACTCATGAGGCTTTCTTCTCTTTCTTTTTCTTTTCTTTTTTTTTTGAATGGTCCCATCAACTCAAAAGAGGCATGGGACTTTTTTGTTCTTGGTAGGAGGAATATTTTGACTAAAAGCCACTTTTAGTGCCTAGGTGGTCAAACCTGGCTCATATGGGCTAACCCATGGAACCTTAGGCTTTGGAGATGGCCTAGATCTCATACGGTGTTATTTTTGTAGAGAATATCTAAAAATATCCTTATTTGGAGAGAATCACTCAAGTTTCCTTCCTTTTTTGGAAAGATTTTCTCAAAATATCTTTCTTTTGGGAAAGTAGCTAAATTTTAGCACTTACTCTTTTTCTTTTCACCTTGTTTCCTCTTTTGGTTTGCTCTCTTCTATAAAAGCAAGAGGGTTGGGTCTTTTGCTCTATTGCTTTCTTTCTTTGCAAGAAGTCTTCAAGAGTACTCTCCAAGATAAGAAGTGGTTTTTCTTCTTCAAGGATCTCCAAGCTTTTCTTCTTCTTCTCCATCAATGGCTTCAAGTAAGTTTTCTTCCTCCACAAGAAATTCCATTGTAGAAGTAGCTTCTTTCTTTCTTTGCTTTCTTTTTCCTCTTCTCTTCTTCTTGGTTTTTTTTTATTTTCTTCTTTTTTTTTTTCTCTTTTTCCCCAAGCACGTTTTTTCCTTTCTTTTTTTTTTCGTGCTTCCTTTTTCCTTTCCCTTTTTTTTGGTCCACAGTTTTCATCCTTTTTTTTTTACCGTGTTTTTTTTCTTTTTTTTTTTCACCGTGTTTCTGCCTTCTTCTTTTTTTTTTTTTTTTGTTTTCCACGGTTTTTTTTTCTTCACACGCTAATTTTCCCTTTTTCTTCCAGCGTGTTTTTTTTCTTTTTTTTCTGTTTTTTTCCTTGGCTGTACGAACCTGGCCGTACTGCCACGTGGCAGTGGGCCACGGCTTGTGGGCCAAAATTTTTTTTTTTCTGAGATTTCTTTCGCCCTCTTTCTTTTTCTTTCCTCCTTTGTTTGCTCACCATGATAATGAAGTTATGCAATTTCAATATATTCATGCATTTTTTTGATGCATCGAGATAGAAGGCTAGAGTCTCTAGGTCAAGCCAACATGATTTTTGACTTGGACAAAGTTTGATTGGTTTTGACCAAAGTGGGTTGGAATTGGTCAAACTTTGGTCAAGGTTTCCCTAGCATCTAATGTATGATGATATTCTTTGATGCATGATTTTTTGGTAAATGGACTTGGAAGCATGATTATGCATACCTGAAAATCTTTTGCAAGTATTGGGATTTTGAGCTCGCAGCGATGTTGATCTCTTTCTCGGTCTTACTGGATTTTGAGGAACTTTGCAATTTTTTGGATTTTGAAGCTCGCAGCAATATTGAGCTCTTTTCCAAATTTTGCGAAAATTTGATAAGATTGGCTCGTTCTCGCAGCAATGTTTGAGTTCGAACCTCCTTTGAGTTCGAACCATCTTCAGGCTTCCTGTCTTTTTCGGAGTATTTTCCTCTTCTTCGGAATTGCCCCGGAACCATGTCAAAATTTCGCTAGAATTTTTTTAGCAAAATTCTGTCATTTTGATGATGATTGATCTTTGTTTTTCCTTCCTTTGCAGGTAGCTCTTCCGGAACGAATAAGGGTAAGGGTCCTGTTACTGACGCACCTTGCCGGTCTGCCAGATCTTCCAATACGGCAGTTCAGCAGTGATGGAACGCGCTCCGAGGCGCCCGCTGGGGCGGCTACCGGGGTCGGCGGAACGTGGGAGCCCGTCGGGTCCGACCCTTTCGCGCCCTGGCGGGCCCTGAAGCGTGCATCAACATTTCTTTTGTGTGGGTGTGCCAGATTTTCTATTTTACTTGGAATTGCAAGTGGTAATCCGGAGATCAACCTTCGCAAGTAAAAAGGAAATCAACTTCTTTCAAGTTTTCCATTGCACAAATATTTAAGAAAAGAGACATTTTCTTGGTTTGCCGTGAAAGGCGATTTTGTTTGGCATTTATAGCCGATTTTGGCGTTTATAGCCGATTTACAATTCTCATCAAAAATGAAAGACAAGAGTTGTGATTTTTGTCTCTTTTAGAAAAATACAAACTACAATGAAAAGCAAGAAAAGGAAGATCTAACTTTTCAGGAGATTGTGGGGGACTCGTTCAGATTGACGGTCGCAAGCCATGTATGGGCTTCGCCATCATCCATGCAGATGAGAACAGAAGATGCTCTTGATTCGCTTGGCTTGGCTATAACCTCAGGTTTTTAGAGGACAAAGACCAAGAGAAGGTCCTATGTCCAATAAAAAGCTAAGTAGACGGGCTGAAAAGCCACGTCTAAGCCATTGGAGGCAGCAGGAGAAGGCAAGGACCTTGGGGGGGGGGGTGCCCCCCCAAGGGACTTTTGTCACCTTGTAGCGGTGGCCGGTGCAGAACTTCAGCAGAGTTTTTTCTCTCTTTTTTCTTTCTCTGGATTCTTTCTGATCCCTTTTTTTTCTGATCTTCTGATTTTCTCCTCTTTTTTTCTGATTCCAATTTCAATGGAATGCTCTCCTATTTATAGGCTTTTGGTAGCCATTTAGGAGGGTTTATGAGCCTTAATGGCTTTAATGGGAGGAGTTACAAGATTTATTTCTTGATTTTGTAACTCCTTTTTCCTTGAATCTGATTGGCCGATGAAGATTAAGGGCTTTTAATCATCTTAATTACCATAATGGGAGGAGTTTCATGGTTTAAATGCCATGAATCAATTGACTTGTAACTCCCAAATGCTTGCTTCTGATTGGGCCGTCCAAAGAAATGAATTAATGACTGCAATAAAGCTAGTCAATTAACCACATTAATTGGTCGCCGAGCAGTCGAAGAGTCGCGGGCCATGCCGTGTCTTCTGGAATTCTTCTGGCGATGATCATCGATGGATCTATATGCTGATCGACATCGGATGAACATGTAACTTCAGACATTGATAGCTAAGAGTGGGCCGGTGACATCTGTCTTGTCGATTTCACGATCGGTCGGACAGAAAGTGCACTTTCTTGGTCGACCGGTTGGCGATCTTGGAGCGATCAATGATGATTTTATGCTTTTGGAGGTTGACCCGTGATTTTGACGGATGTCGGAGGATATCAGTCAATTTCAAGCACTAAAAATCACATTTTCAGGAAACCACAGGGGCCAAAGTGCGCGAAACGCGAAAAAAGACGGAAAAACGGGTCACCGGCGGAAAATCCGGTGACCCGGACCTCCATGGTCGCCGGCAACCATGGGCCATGGTCGCCGGCGACCATGGACCGGCGACCATGGACCATGGTCGCAGGGGCCTGCGACCATGGACCATGGTCGCAGGGGTCCGCGACCCTGGGGGATTTTTCCCCTTCGGAGCCCGTTTTGCGGTCGTTTTGAGGTCTTTTTCGTCGCCGTTTTCTTCTGTATTTTTCTTGACATTTCTTCTCATTTATTGGCTTGATTTCCCTGTAGAAAACCTGATGAGAATCCTTGCATTTTTAGAGTGCAAAGTTTCCAATTTTCCGGGAAAGCCGAAGACTTTGTCGTGTAGAGCTGCTGATTTTCCGCCAGAAGCTGAAACTTGGTCAAACGATGTCGGAATGACCTGAAATTTGAGGTGAAGCCTCCTGAGCAATAAATAAGACCAACCATAGGCTTTTGTTTGAGTTTTGAAGCCGTTTGGGGTCCCGTCGATGCTTCACTTGATTTTACTGCGGGGAAAATGCCGAGCATTGATATGTGGCCAAACGATGTCCGATTGACCTGAAATTTGACGGGGAGCCTATTGGAGTCATTTTGAGACGTTCCATGGGCTCCGTTTTGGATGTCATGGTCCCGGGTTGCTCTGCCGCCGGTAGGCTTGATTTTCTCTCGGAGCATCGAAACCTGGTCAAACGTTTTCGGAATGACCTGAAATTTGACGTGCAGCCTTTTGGAAGCATGTTGAAGCCACTCATGCACTTGGTTTGATGAGCGAAGGCTCCGGTGGTTTCCGCCGCCGAGAGGCTTGATTTTGCTGCTCGAGCATTGATGGAGGGTCAAACGTTGTCGGTTTGACTTGAAATTTGGCATGGAACCCTTTTGAGACATGCTGGAGTCATCTGTAGGCTCTGATCGAAGTTTTGACGTCTCCGATGATGTCGCCGCCGGGAGCGCCATTTTAGCTGTCGGAGAAGCGAAGTTAGGCCAAATGATTCTGAAATGGCCCGAAACTTCATATGTACTCTTCTCTTGGCTATCTTGAAGGATCTTGCAGTTTTTGTTTGATTCTGACAAGATTTGATTTTTTGAGAAGTTGCATTGCCTATTTATGGCAGGTTGCGACTTCATGCAGCTTTCTTGATGTTGAAGAGGCAAAGTGACATTTTTGGTGTCAACAAATGCCCCCTCGAGGTACAGCGACGAGTTGCTTGACTTTTGTAGTCGATGTGCCTCGAAGAGATTTTTGAAGGAGAGCTTGTGTCTTGACCAAGAGTCTTCGAGCAATCTTTCCTTTGGTAGAGTAGCCTTTGAGCTTCCAGGGGAATTTTATGGTAGTGAAAGGAATCACACACCATCTCGAGGCAAAGTTTTGAAGATGACATCAGGGATGTGGATTTGGGCTTTTGTTTTTGACCTTGTGACCTAACAAGCTGTATGTGGCAGGTTAGGGGGTCGGGTTTTGGTTTTGATCTTGTGACCCAACAAGCTGTATGTGGCAAGTTGGGGGATCAGGGTTTGGTTTTTTGTTTTGGTCTTGTGACCTAACAAGTTGTATGTGGCAAGTTAGGGGACCAGGATTTGGTTTTTGGTCACTCTTCGGGACTGTGTGGGTCCATTGGAGTGGTTTGGATTTTTGTGAAATGTCAATTTCAAGATTTTGGCTCAATTTGGTATATGAGGCTGGATGGTTTGATTTTTGGAAGCTCATGGGGCTTGGGATTTTTTTTGTATGGTTCAATCAACTCAAAAGAGGCATGGAACCATTATTGTATGCTCTTGGTAAGAGGGATTTTTTCTGACTAAAAGCCCATTTTTTCTTTTTTTTTTTTTTTTTTTTTTTTTTTTAGTGCCTAGGTGGTCAAACCTGGCTCATATGGGCTAGCCCATGGGACCTTAAGCTTTTTAGGATGGCTTAGATCTCATGTGGGGCCATTTTTGTAAAGAATATCTAAAGATATCTCATTTGGATAGAGAATATCTAAAAATATCTTTATGGGAGAGAATCTCTCATCTTCCCTTAATTTGGGAGAGAATATCTCAAGGTATCTTTCTTTTTGGGAAAGAATCTTCAATATCCTTTTTTGTTGGAGAGAATCTCTCATTTGATTGATTTTGGGAGGAAATCTCTCAAAGACATCTTTCTTTTTGGGAAAGAATCTTTCTAATTCCTTCTCTTTTGGTAAGGTTACTTAATTAGTAACACTTACCTTTCTTCTTTGTTTCCTTCTTTGATTTGCTCTCTCCTATAAAAGCAAAGGAAGGTAGGATCTCTTGCTCTTATTGCTTTCTTTTGCAACAATCTCAAGGGAGCTCCAAGACCAAGAGTTCTTCTTCTTCAAGGATCTTCAAGCTTTTTTCTTCTTCTTCTCCATCAATGGCTTCAAGTAAGTTTTCTCTCTTTTTCTTTCAAGAAAACTTTATGTAGAGAATAGGATGGTAAAAAAAGTTTCTCTTCTTCTTTTTTTTTTCTTTCTTCTTTTTTTTCTTTCTTTCTTTTCTTTCTATTCTTCTTCTTTTTTTTTTTTTCTTTTCCACGTGATTTCTTCTTTTTTTTTTCTTTTTTTTTTCACACGTTTTTTTCATTTTTTTTTTTTTTTTTTTTTTTTTTTTTTTGGGCGGGATCATATTCATACCTTTTTGTGTTTCATTTGCAGGTTTTGAAGTGACAGAAGAGAGTCCATTGCTTTCTTCAGAACCAGAGCAAGGGATGCCAGAGGTCGATCCGGAGGTAGAGACTCCTACAACCAGTTCTGACGCGATAGAGGAGATACCTCATGCTGAGATTCCTTCTCCAGTGGCTCCAAGTGAAAAGAGTTCCTTTGTTACTCTTCCGATGGGACATGACATGAGCAGCCGATCAGCGGAGAAGGGTGAACCTTCATCCAGTTCGTCTCTTCAATTTGCGAAGAAGGTGCTGGCTCGGGTTTTGAGTTCTTGGATCAAGACTCTCCTTTCTGGACACTTGGAAGCAGGATTTGGCATGATCCCACATGTGCAGGAGATTCTCACTGATACCGAAGAGGTTGGTCTAGATGTCACAGGTGCCAGGGCAACCGTTGATAGGATCATTGCACTGGGTGACAAGTGGTTTGAGACCATGGGCTTCCCTGACGACCAATTCTTCAGGGAGATGTTCTTGGACCCTGCTGATAAGGCTAAGTCTGACCGGAGTGAGGCTACACAAAGCAAGAAGCAGCTAGTTCGGGAGAAGAACAAGGAAGAGCTAGCCATCATCGGATTGAGGCATGACCTTAACGTCCTTGATAGGGAAGTTGAGGAGGCCAGGAAACGTCTTGAGCATTTGAAGGCACAAGTCGATGCTAAGTGGGCTGCTATAACAGAGGCTCGTGACAGGGAGAGTACTCTGATTCGCAGGGTTGCAGATGCCGGTCAAGTTCTCGAGAGGAGGACTCTAGAAAACGAACGATGGCAAACTGCTGGGGAAGAGCTTCCCGGTGTAAAAGAAGGGTTACGGCATTCGCCAGCATCTCATGGCAAGTTCCTGAAGAGGCGTGCCTTGGAAACTCTGACGGCTGATGCCAAAAGTTTGCTTGAGGAGCTGAAGCTTTGGCTGGAGACCATTTTTGGCTAAGCTCCTGATTTTTGTAGCAGAAACTATTCTTCTTTTTTTTTGGTACCACATGTATTTTTTGGTACTTCTTTTTTTTTTGCAGTGCTTGCGAACACTTTTTTTTTGGTACCACATGTATCTTTTTGGTACTTTTTTTTTTTTTTTTTGTAGTGCTTGTGAACACTTTCTTTTTTTTTGGTACCACATGTATTTTTTTTGGTACTTTTTTTTTTTTTTTTTGTAGTGCTTGTGAACACTTTCTTTTTTTTTGCTTTGGTACCACATGTATTTTTTTGGTACCTTTTTTTTTTTTGTTTTGTTTTCCCTACGCTCACTCAAATCTTTTTGTGATGAAAGCAATTGCTAAATGGGATTTGATCAAAAGCTTTGTCATTTTGTGAAAATCTTTTGTCAAATGGTTGTTTTGGTAGGGGAAACGAATTTGGCATGAAAACCGGATTTTTGTGGCATTTACAGCCAGTTTTGACATGAGAGTCAGGTTGTTTTTTTTTTATGTGGCATTTATAGCCGATTTTTGAGATGGCATAAGAGCCAAAAATTTTGTTCGTGGCATGGGAGCCAATTTTGAGATGGCATGGAAGCCGAAATTTTATGGCGTAAAAGCCAAAATTTGGGTTGGCATGGAAGCCGGTGTTTGTTTTGTGGCATCTATAGCCAATTTGGTGGCATTGATAGCCAATTTGTGGCATTTATAGCCGGTTTGGTGGCATTGATTGCCATTTTGTGGCATTTATAGCCGGTTTGGTGGCATTGATAGCCATTTTTTGAAAGCCAAGTTTTGGTTTGTCGGCGTAAAAGCCAATTTTTGTGGCATTGATAGCCGGTTTGTGGCATTTATAGCCGGTTTTGACATGAGAGTCAGGTTTTTTTTTTTTGTGTGGCATTTATAGCCGATTTGGTGGCATTGATAGCCGGTTTTTGGCAAAAGAGCCAGGTTTTGGCATTTATAGCCAGATTTTTTGGCTTTCAAAATGCAGGTATCGACTAAATGTCGCCTCCCCGCTGAATGGTCTTGCAAGTATCGATGGAATGTCGCTTCCTTGCTCATTCGGTTTTGCGAGTATTGATGGAATGTCACTTCTTCGCGGGTTAGGTTTTGCAAGTATCGATGGAATGTCGCTTCCTCGCGAATTGGGGTGCAAATATCGACTAAGCGTCGCTTCCCTGCTTTTCCCAAAACTTTTGATTTTGCGGGTACTGACTTGATGTCGTTTCTCCGCGATTTTTGAAATTTGAGGTTTTCTCGAACCATTTGTAATTTTGGGTTGTGGATAGCAACTGGTATGTTGCATCTCCACGATTTTTGAAATTGGGTTGTGGATATCAACTGGTTTGTTGCTTCTCCACGATTTTAGGTTTTCTCGAACCTTTGAAATTTGGGTTGTGGATATCAACTGAAATGTTGTGTCTCCACGATTTTTGAAATTGGGTTGTGGATATCAACTGGTTTGTTGCTTCTCCACGGTTTTTGGATTTTGCAAGTATCGACGAAATGTCGCTTCCCTGCGATTTTGGGTGCAAGTATCGATGGAATGTCGCATCCTTGCTTTTTTTCAAAATTTTTGTTTTGCGGGTACTGACTTTGATGTCGTTTCCCCACGATTTTTGAAAAACCATTTTTTTTTGTTTAAAGACACGAGGGTCGTAAATTTTGACCTAGAACCATTTGGCGGTAAAAGGTAAGGTGGACTAGGGTGGAAATCCCTGAATCCGGATTTTTGTTTCAAACCATGAATTTTGGTTCAAGGATCGAAAGTTTTGGTCAAGTCAGGGAGAGGCTCCTAAACTTGGATTTTTTTTGTTTCTGAACAATGAAACGATGAAAGTAAGCATTGTTTTTGAATCTCTAGAAATTTTGACATTTGATATGAAAATTCTAAAGAGAGTGGGTTTGACGAGCGAGTACCTGAGAACAGGTTTTGGCCATACAGGCATTGCTCTTACCCAGTTGGGTAAGTCTTCAAGGGTAGTACCGCTTCAAGAACTTGCCGTTGATAGGCAGCATACATCTGTCGCCTTCCATGTTTAGGAGGGCATATGCACCGTTGGAGAAGACCTTGTCGATGACGTAGGGTCCCTCCCATTTTGGTTCAAATTTGCCTTTGGACTTGTGAGCGAAGACCATTGGTCTTTTTACCGCAAGAACCAAGTCACCCTTTTTGTAGGCGCGTTGCCTGACCTTTTTGTCAAAAGATCCTGCCATGCGTGCTTGGTAAAGTTCAATGCTTTGTCGAGCTTCGAGCCGTCTCTCGTCGAGATTGTCCAGCTCATGGAGTCGCAATTTGACATTGCTTTCTTGAGTCATGTCATTTTGTAGAGATACCCTCAGAGAAGGAATTTGTACCTCTAGGGGCACGACAGCTTCGCATCCATAGACCAAGGAGAATGGTGTGCTATGGGTTGGTCCTCGAACGGTGGTTCGATAGGCCCACAAAGCTTCAGACAGTTTGTCACTCCAGTCTCTTTTGTGACTAGAGACCATTTTCTTGAGGATTTTGCAGAGTGTCTTGTTGAAGGCTTCTGCTAATCCGTTTGCTGCCGGATTGTATGGAGTCGAAGGACAGCTTTGGATTTTGTATTTGTCGCAGAACCTGTAGAATCGATGATCCCGGAATTGTGGTCCGTTATCATGGACGAATCTTTTGGGTATGCCGAAACGACAAATGATGTTGGTGCGCAGGAACTGAAGAACTGATGAGGTCTTCATTTCGTTGAACGTAAATGCTTCTGACCACTTGGAGAAATAATCCGTAGCAGCGAAGATGAAGCGATGACCTTTGCTTGAAGGGGGAGAGATAGGACCTATGATGTCCATGCCCCATGCTTCGAAAGGCCATGAGATTGCTGTAGGATGTAGCCATTCCGGAGGCATGTGAATGTAGTCTCCATGAACTTGGCATTGTTGGCAGCGCTTAGCAAATTGCATTGCGTCGGGTACCATGGTAGGCCAGTAGTAACCTAACCTTTTGATTTGGTCGTAGAGCTTGGGACCAGCCTGATGAGCTCCACAAAGACCAGCGTGAACTTCTTTGAGTGTTTCTTCAGCTTCTTGTTGTGACAAGCAGCGTAGGAGTACTCCATTGAAGGATTTCCTGTAAAGGATTTTTGAAGGGATATCCAAATGAAAGTTTGGGGCTCGCCTTTGGATGCTTACCCGTTCTTTTGGATCTTCAGGTAGGATTCCGAACATAGTGTAATCAATGAACGGATCCCTCCAGTCGCCGATTGAAGGTTGAAGGATAGAGATCCGACTTCCAACCACTCGGTGGCATTCAGCAACTGCTTGGTGTGTGTTAAGAGGAGGGAGGATCCTTCTCTCATTCACTGTAATTTGCATGTTTTCCCCTTCCTGGATCGCCATTGATGCGGCAAGTCCGGCCAGGGCATCTGCACGGATATTTTCACCTCTACGAATGTGGGTGATGTTGCAGATGTCAAACTTTTGCAGAAGCGATTGTACCTTGTTGTAATAAGGCAGCAGATCGGGCTTCCTGACTTCATATTTCTGATTCATCTGGTTGACGATCAGTTGAGAGTCTCCAAAGACTTCCAGCATAGTGATACCGGATTCGATGGCGAGTTCCAATCCTAGGATCAGAGCTTGGTATTCAGCTGCATTGTTTGTGCATGGTTCCAGTAGCGAGAAAGCATGTGGAATCATGTATTTGTCAGGGCTAACAAAGAGGATGCCAACTCCTGAGATCAGCTTTCTTTTTTCATTTGTCCTGGTTGCACCGTCAAAGTACATGTCCCAGGAGGCATTTGGCGAGAAAGTCTCCACGTTGTAGACAGGTTCGTCTGGGAGATCATCTCTGAGTGGTGAATCTTTAGGCAATGGATGCTCTGCGAGGAAATCTGCTAGAGCTTGGCCTTTGATTGCTTTTTGTGGCACATACCTTATATCAAATTGTGATAGAAGGATGGACCATTTCGCCAGTCGGGCATTGAGAGAACCTGCCTTTGTGACAAGGACCTTCAAGAGGTTGATCCTCGAGACCAGGTAGACTGTGTTGGAAAGCAAGTAGTGACGTAGCTTCTGTACGGCGAACATCACTGCAAGGCATTCTTTTTCGACTGGAGAGTAGCGATGCTCTGCACCTACTAGCATGCGGCTGAGGTAGTATAGAGCAGCTTCTTTTCCCTCACCATTCTCTTGTGCAAGCAAAGCGCCTACAGAATGATCAAGAGCTCTTGTGTACAAGATGAATGGTTTTCCAGTGGCAGGGGCAGCTAACACTGGAGGTTTGGTCAGGTATGACTTGATATCTTGAAATGCGGCTTCACAGTCGGCATCCCAGACAAAGTCTACACCCTTTTTCATCAATCGAGAGAATGGACGGCATTTCCCTGAAAGATTGGAGATGAACCGTCTGATGTAGGCCAATCTCCCTTGGAGCCCTTTTAGTTCCCTTAGGGTTCTTGGAGGGGGCATTTCTAGAATAGCCTTGACTTTTATGGGGTCAAGTTCTATTCCAGCTTTCCGAACAAGGAATCCGAGAAACTTACCCGACGAGACGCCGAAGACGCATTTTAGAGGATTCATCCGCAGTTTGTGTTTGTGAAGTCGGAGGAAGACTTCCCGAAGATCTTTGAGATGGTCTTCTTTTCTTCTGCTTTTGACGGCGAGGTCATCAACGTAACATTCGACCGTCTTGTGCTGCATATCTTGGAATATTTTCATCATAGCCCTCTGATATGTGGCACCAGCATTTTTCAGACCAAATGGCATGACAGTATAGCAATATACGCCAAATGGAGTCCGAAATGATGTGTGTTTTTCATCCTCGGGATGCATCTTTATCTGATTGTAACCAGAGAAGCCATCCATGAATGTCATTCGCTCGAATCCGCAGGTATTGTCAATCATCACCTCCGGTATGGGGAGCGGGAATTCATCTTTAGGGCAAGCGCCATTCAAGTCTCTATAGTCAATACAGACTCTGATCTGCCCAGTTTTCTTTGTCACGGGGACAATGTTGGCCAACCATTCTGGATGTTGTTCCTCACGGATGAAGCCGACGCTTTTGAGCTTTTGAACTTCTTGTTCAATTTTATCCATCACATCTGGACGGAATCTTCTTTGGCCTTGTTTGACAGGCTTGATGTCTTCTTGAAGATTGAGTTTGTGGACTGCTACTTTGGGGTCTAAACCAGGCATTTCAGCATAGGACCATGCAAAGCAATCAACGAACTCACGAAGAAAAGCGATATACTCGGGTAACTCATCATCCTTTATATTCTTGCTTATGAATACAGGACGTGGGTTATCAGGTGTTCCCAAGTTTATCTTTTCAACAGAATCTTCTGTCGGAAGGTTCGAAGGTGGTTCCTCCACAATATTTTCGGAGGCTTCCAACTCAACGAAACCTTCTGGAGTTTCAACTGCATTACCAGACCAAGGCTCTGTTCCTTTCCATGGATTTTCTTGATTGGTGATCTCCTCAAGGCTTGCTATGAGATAGTCCCAATCGCCTGTTGAATCTGGTATTTCTTTTGGAGACGAGGGTTCTTCTGGGTCAGAATAGCACAAGTCTGTATTATCGGACGATTCCTCTTCATCATCAGAGAAATCGTACAAATTGGATGAGCTTCCTGGATCTTTGTCAGGTAACTCTTTAAAGAGATATCCAGGGAGATCGATGTCTTCATGGACTTGAGATGTTGAGGCTTGGTCGGTAAAACGACTTTTAAGCTTTTGTGTCAACTGTCTCAGAGGAGTGTCGGGATCATATCCTAACCCATATGAAGACTTTTCTACATGACCGTAGAGTCTCCAATCTTCCAGCTGGCTTTTGGTCAAGGCGGGCTCCAATGGCGTGAGAATACCGCGTCTTTCTCCCAAACCGACTGGGTTTTGAGCGTCAAAGCCCATTTTCTTCATAATTGCTTGTGCCACAGGACTATATAGAGATAGCTGAGGCATACCTTCATTTTGAAAAGGTTCAAGCAGAGAACTTGATGAAGAAGCATCCGATCTATGAAAGAAGATCGGTCTTTGCTTTGGTGATGTTGCCGGAACAACAAAGGTAGCAGACGTAGGATCTTCTACATCAGCAGGTGTCTCCATCGGAGTGAGAGCAGGCTGAACTTGCTGAGTGTCAGCTTGGCTTGACGATGCATCGTCTTCTGGCTCTGAGTCCGAGTCTGTGTCTTGCATGATAGACACGAGAGAGACAACAAATTTGCCCCCAGGCTTTTGTTTCGCCTTCTTCACTTTAGTCGTGATGACCAAAGGTTTTGAAGATTTGAGGGATATCTTTCTGGAGATTTTCAGCAGGGGGTGCTGTTTCCTCTTCTTCTTTTTCTCCTTCATACATCTGGGAGTCTGCGAAGTGGACTTCTTTACCTTTGAAGGGTTTTCTGTCCGCAAAGACGCGACGTACCATGCCGTCGTCGCCGACGAACTTGATGCATTGATGTACAGTTGAAGGGACAACACCGTTCTAGTGTATCCAAGGACGTCCGAGAAGAATGTTGTAGCATGAGGGGGTTTTTATTGCATACACAGTGACCTTAGAGATAAGATCACCGATTTGCAATTTGAACCTGATTTTGCCGATAGGCCTTTGAGCGCTCCCATCGTATCCAAAGATAGATACAGATGTGTGGCTTAGCTTGCTGGGTGGGATGCCCAACTCTTCAAGAGCCGAAGTGGAGATAAGGTTGAGTGCAGAACCTGGGTCGATCTGAACTCTATGTATTGGTATTTCTTTGATGTACCCTGTGAAGTACAGGGGTCGGTTGTGCCTTGCTTCGCCAAGTAGGAGGTCTTCCTTAGTGAAGGCGATGGTTGCACAGGCTGCCTTTTGAACCGAGAGGCATTGGATGCATGATCCCTCGCTTTTCTCTTTTTCTCCTTTTAAGGAGGTTTCTGAGTTTTTGACCCGGTAGTCCATTTCAATTTGGAGGACTTGTGGGGCATGTTTGTCGACATCCTCATTCAGTTTTTGTAATTCTGAGATGAGATTATCACGAGTGCGTGGAGACATTCGTAATAAATCCAGGATGTGAAGACGTGCAGGTATGTGTTTGAAGTGCTCAACCAAGTCATACTTGAAAGCCTCCTTAGGGCCTGCATGTTCATTGTTTTTGCCACTGGGGGCGCTTACAACATCTTTTCCCGAAGGATTTACATAAGTAAAGGAAGATTGGTTGTAATTCTTGTGGTAGTCCCGGCCAGAGCGGGTGCCTCTACCAACTTCGAGAGCTTCTTGAGAAGGATCTTCGTTTGGAAGATTGTCTTCAGGATCAAGAGGCTGTCGTTTTTCATCTACTGGGGATGTATCTGCAGCAGAGTTTCCATCCTCAGTGATTGTGTTGCACGGAGCATTTTCCGGGAGCAAGTCCTGAACAGCATCCAGCAGCTTTTCTTCTTCGTTGACCCATCCATCACCCTAAGTTGGGTTTTCTTCATGATGATGAGTCGGGAAGAATGTGTATCCTGAAGTCACAGTCTCAGGAGAAGAAACCTGAGAGGGTGTCACCTCTGTGAAAGTCACGTGAGACGAGGTAGCTCCAGAGGATACATTGCTAGGCGTCGTCGGAGTGTAGGTAATCTCATCAGACGACGCTTCAGAAGAGCTATAGTCCTGATATATTACATTACAGGAAGCTCTGATAGGAGATGTTGCCTGCTCGGAGTCAGACTCATCCTCGGATGTAAGAGGATCGTCTATCCAACAATGTTCTCCATTTTCAGGAGTTAAGGGTGGATGTACCTGATTATCTTCAGGGACTTCAGGCTCTGGGTTGCGAGGAGGCTCGTTAACACGATCTTGCTCTTGTTCTAGAGCGAGACGCTGCGAGATCCTTGCATATTCTTCAAGATCAGGCATGGGAGCCAGATCCTCTTCTTCGTCTTCTCCGTGTGGCTCAACATAGTTGATTTCCACTGGAGCAATGACAGGTGCTGGGTTAACAGCATCTTCTTGTGCAGCCTCTTGGTCTTCTTCATCATCAGACCAGGATCCTTGTGGCTGTAAGGGGTTATACCAGATTACTGGCATAAGGTGAGTTTCAGGAACCCATTCTTCATCGGAGAGATATTCTCCTGTTTCAAGGGATTCTTCCCACTCATCAGTGCAGCCGGACTCGAATCCATCATCGGTGTCGCTGGACTCGTATCCATCAATGGAGAATCCAACTACCGAGTTGCAAGAGTATGATGCCCCCTGCATAGCTTCTTCTCTGAATTGAGGTGGCATGAAATCACTGAGAGTGAGTTTTCTTACCCCCTTTGAAGTCTCTGGAAGGGACGTTTCTGTTGCCCCGAGTGAAGTGGTAGAGGAGGCCTCTGCCTTTTCAGGGACTTCTTGTTTTGGCTGGGTCTTCTCTTGCCGTTTGAGCCTGAGGAGATGTTTCCTAGCCTACCTTCGCTGTTGAGCTGTTGGCTTTATTTTGACGATCTCCCAGTTTTCATCTTCCAAGAGATCGGGATGTACCCATATGGGTTGTCCGTCTGGTGTCGGGAAAGGAACCAACACTTCGGACGTTTGAATTCTTTTTATCACCTTGAAGGAAGTAGTGATCTTCTTCTTCGGTGATTTTGGTGTTTGTCCACGTGACACCATGTTGACGGAGGCGGGGCCATAGTTTTTGTCAAAGGTGATGACTCCGTTCCTCCACATCTCATTTATCTTCTCTCTCACAACGAAGCATTGATTGAGAGGATGCGAGACCATCTGGTGGTATGGACAGTACCGAGGATCATTGGTTTTGCCAACGTCTCCAGGTCTTTTGGGCTCTGGCAAAATGAGTTTGCCATTTGCTAGGAGAGCCTCAAAGATTTCTTCAACGTCTTCATCGAACGGATATTTCTTTTCTACACGTTCTTTGAAGGCATCAGAGAGTTCAGGCCTTTTACCTGCAGTTTTGTTTTCAGCTTTCTTTGGCTGCTGAGGAGCTGACTTAGTCTGCACATTGAGAACCTCCTTCTTCTTTGGTTTAGAGGTTGCAACAGCAGTCGGCTCTTTCTTTGATGATTTCTGACTGTTGAGGTCTTTGATCACCGTTTCAGCTTCCATGGAAGCTTCTAGGAGTTCTCCCAGGTTTTTTGATTTGTTGCCGATGATCATGGAGCGGATTTTAGCTCTCATGTTGTTTCGGCAGATGTCGACTAGCGACGCTTGTGGCAGTACATCTGAGCATTTGTACGCCATTGCTTTCCACTTGTGAATGAAGTCATAAGTTGACTCATTCTCTCCCTGTTTTAGGCTGCAGAGCTGAGCCATAGTAACAGGATGATCCTCACCTTGGAAGTGGGTCAGGAAGCGTGTCTCCAGCATAGCCCAGTTCTGAATGGAGTTCTCCGGCAGAGTGGAGTACCAATCGAAGGCCGTACCTTTTAGGGTACTTGCAAAGAGGCGGATCTTGAGTGCATCTTGATCCGCGATAGCTCCCGTCAAGATCTTGAAGTGGATGACGTGCTGTCTGGCTGATCCTTTCCCCGTATATGTTTGGAGAGTAGGATGTTTGAATTTTGTGGGGAATGGGACCGAGTCCATCCATAAAGGATATGGTGGCTTGATCCCATGCTCCTTGAGTATATCCTCTTCTTTAGCTTTGGCGAGGATACTGTCTACGTCCTTTTTGGTGAGGGCGCGTGACTCATTTTCTTCTCCATTTCCCTCGTTATTGCTATGATTTGGAGGAGGCTCATTGTTCACCTGATTTTGGACGACAAGGAGAAGGTTTTCCATCAGAGTTTCAATCCTCTGCTGGCCTTGTTCCAACTGCTGGATGCGTGTGAGCGCATCATCTCGAGGTGGATTCTGAGGTGGCGGCTCAGAACTTGTAGCCAAGACGTTCATCCCTCGGGATTCGAACGAAGAAATCGTCCTGGTGACCGAGCTGGGGCTCATTCTTTTTGATGAAGAGCTTGATGAAGGATTACTCTCCCGTCCTGGGCTGGAAGGGGCAGGAGATTCTTCGGGATGTCTTTGTGTCCTGGTGACGCTACGGGTCACCGGACGTCGGACATGGATTTTTGATGCTGACCTTTGGCGTCTTCTGGTTTTTCCAACCATATGGACGGCAGCAACTTGGTCGGGTCTTTCTTTTTCGACCCATTTGCGGGAGACTTGAAGTGTAGGAGGCTGGGTCCTTTGCTTCTCTAGTCTCTTTTGTCAATATGACGCACGGCGGCGTGCTCGACGAGCGATTTGAGCTTTGGTCAGCTCCGGCTGGGCTCTGACGATGAAGGATGTGCTGCCTCGGGCGCAGCAGCCGAGCTTGTCTTCTTTGTGGTTGGGCAAGGACAGGATGCGGACCCGGTCCTTTGCCTGTTGCAGCGAAGCTTTAAACCTTTCGAGTTCGGCCCCTGTAGAGATGAAGGGTCGAACTGAAGGAGTGTAGGCCCTGGCAGGTGCTTGTAGAGGCCTAGTGATGCATGATCTAATTCTGGGCCTGTAGGAACAAGCCGGCTCATGCTGGGTTGACTTGGGAGTCAAGTTGGAGATGGGTCTCTCCTCTTTCATGTAGGCAAGAGGGTAGAACTGGTTTTCTTTGAGTGGGGCCAGGTATGCTGGCTTGGTGGAAATTTGAGACCTTCTTTGTTTTGGGGAAGGTCTTGGAGACCAAGTCTTGGGATAGACCTGGTTGTTTGTTGGTCGAGGCTTCGCGGGGGTGCCGCGGGCTTCGGGCTTTTGGGCGCTCGCCTTTGGTGTCACGGGAGTGACACGTTGAGAGGCGATCTTCTGCTTTTTAGCAGGCGCAGCTTGTTCTTCGGGAAGTGGGAATGGTCCCAGTGTCCCGAAGACGATGGTCCGGGGAGTCGAGGTCGACCCGGAGTTCAGAGAGTTGCCGAGGGAGTTGATGCTTCGGCAGCTGGCAGGGCGCTTATGAGTGCGCGTGCTTTGCTTCTGTTGAAGCATGAGTTGGTGCTTGTTCTCATCGAAGATAATGGTTAAGGCTGCCATTGTTAGTTTCGAAAAAGTTCTGAAACAAGACCACATCCATTAGTAATCACAAGAATAATGATCATAAATGGGAATTTCTATGCTTTTGTCTTTTCAAATCGCTCAAGGGACATAACCCAAGCAATATGAGGAAGGCAAAAAGCCATAGAGGGTACAATTGTTCTGACAGCAAGTATGGTGAGCCCAGAATGAGCGTTCCAGTGACTGCTAGAAGCAATTGTAAACCTAAATTCGACTCATCGAGAAGCAGGGCTTGCTCGAGATAAGAAGAATATAAGGTAGGAGTTACAAATGTGCCGGTCACAGATACAGTAGACCCTGAAAGGGCGTACCAGTATTGCTATGCACAAATGTTGGAGATCGCATCCACGAGATGGGATTCTCTTTTTTTTTTGAAATGTCAAGATTGGATTCATCAAAGAGAGCAGATGGTATTCCGATCCGAATACGGGCTCAACGATTTCCGCGAGCACCAGTACCCAGAAGGGAAGGAACCACAATTTCTCGGATCTGAATCTAAAATGACGAGAGTTTTTTTTTGAAGATTTTTTTTTTTTTTTAAGATTTTCATTTTTTTTTTTTTTTAAAAAAAAAATCTTTTTTTTTGTTTAAGATTTTTTTTTGAAAATCCTTTTTTTATTTTTTATTTTTTTTTTTATTTTGATTTTTTTATTTTTTTTTTTTAAGATTTTTTTTTTGAAAATCTTTTTTTTTTATTTTTCATTTTTTTTTATTTTTAAGATTTAAAGACGAGAGAGTACACATAGGCCTCCTAACCCGGTCTTATGAAACCTCAATTGATAGAATTGCCCCCAGGTAAGGGTAGGATTACTTAATGAACCCGTTTGGAGGACCCTTGCCTAGAACAGTCAAGCTGTCTCCACACTCTGGACAAGGCTTTTCTTGAATCAATCGTGATCAAAGAACGCAATTGGTTTAACCTTAGTGGTCTATGTCCCTTTTTTTTTTATAAAAATCCCAAATAGACTCATCGAAGAGAAACGATGGCCCAAAACCTTAGTCGAACGGGCTCAACATTTCTGCAAGCACCAAAGAACGATAGGATAGGAACAAAGTTTCTCAATTTTGAATCCAAACTAAGAAAACTAATTTTTTTTTATTTTTATTTTTTTTGAAATCTCTAATGAACTCATCGAAGAGAAACGATGGCCCAAAACCTTAGTCGAACGGGCTCAACATTTCTGCAAGCGCCAAAGAACGATAGGATAGGATCAAAGTTTCTCAATTTTGAATTGAAACTAAGAAAACTGATTTTTTGATTTTTTTTTTCTTTGAAATCTCTAATGAACTCATCGAAGAGAAACGATGGCCCAAAACCTTAGTCGAACGGGCTCAACATTTCTGCAAGCGCCAAAGAACGATAGGATAGGATCAAAGTTTCTCAATTTTGAATTCAAACTAAGAAAACTGATTTTTTTTTTGAAAAGAGAAAGAATGGAAACAAACTCAAAGAAATAGAAATTTCCAAAAAAATCCCATCTCATTTTTTTTTTAGGATGCAAAATCCAACATAGGCTACCAACTAGAAAGTAGCCAAGGAATCCGGAAAAGAAGTATAAGCATAGAGCAAAAAGTATGATATGCAAATATTTCATTTCCGAGCACCGTGTTCTCAAATGAACGAGTCCCACCGGGTGTGCCAGCTTGATGGAACGCGCTCCGAGGCGCCTGCTGGGGCGGCTACCGGGGTCGGCGGAACGTGGGAGCCCGTCGGGTCCGACCCTTTCGCGCCCTGGCGGGCCCTGAAGCGTGCATCATCATTTCTTTTGTGTGGGTGTGCCAGATTTTCTATTTTACTTGGAATTGCAAGTGGTAATCCGGAGATCAACCTTCGCAAGTAAAAAGGAAATCAACTTCTTTCAAGTTTTCCATTGCACAAATATTTAAGAAAAGAGACATTTTCTTGGTTTGCCGTGAAAGGCGATTTTGTTTGGCATTTATAGCCGATTTTGGCGTTTATAGCCGATTTACAATTCTCATCAAAAATGAAAGACAAGAGTTGTGATTTTTGTCTCTTTTAGAAAAATACAAACTACAATGAAAAGCAAGAAAAGGAAGATCTAACTTTTCAGGAGATTGTGGGGGACTCGTTCAGATTGACGGTCGCAAGCCATGTATGGGCTTCGCCATCATCCATGCAGATGAGAACAGAAGATGCTCTTGATTCGCTTGGCTTGGCTATAACCTCAGGTTTTTAGAGGACAAAGACCAAGAGAAGGTCCTATGTCCAATAAAAAGCTAAGTAGACGGGCTGAAAAGCCACGTCTAAGCCATTGGAGGCAGCAGGAGAAGGCAAGGACCTTGGGGGGGGGGTGCCCCCCCAAGGGACTTTTGTCACCTTGTAGCGGTGGCCGGTGCAGAACTTCAGCAGAGTTTTTTCTCTCTTTTTTCTTTCTCTGGATTCTTTCTGATCCCTTTTTTTTCTGATCTTCTGATTTTCTCCTCTTTTTTTCTGATTCCAATTTCAATGGAATGCTCTCCTATTTATAGGCTTTTGGTAGCCATTTAGGAGGGTTTATGAGCCTTAATGGCTTTAATGGGAGGAGTTACAAGATTTATTTCTTGATTTTGTAACTCCTTTTTCCTTGAATCTGATTGGCCGATGAAGATTAAGGGCTTTTAATCATCTTAATTACCATAATGGGAGGAGTTTCATGGTTTAAATGCCATGAATCAATTGACTTGTAACTCCCAAATGCTTGCTTCTGATTGGGCCGTCCAAAGAAATGAATTAATGACTGCAATAAAGCTAGTCAATTAACCACATTAATTGGTCGCCGAGCAGTCGAAGAGTCGCGGGCCATGCCGTGTCTTCTGGAATTCTTCTGGCGATGATCATCGATGGATCTATATGCTGATCGACATCGGATGAACATGTAACTTCAGACATTGATAGCTAAGAGTGGGCCGGTGACATCTGTCTTGTCGATTTCACGATCGGTCGGACAGAAAGTGCACTTTCTTGGTCGACCGGTTGGCGATCTTGGAGCGATCAATGATGATTTTATGCTTTTGGAGGTTGACCCGTGATTTTGACGGATGTCGGAGGATATGAGTCAATTTCAAGCACTAAAAATCACATTTTCAGGAAACCACAGGGGCCAAAGTGCGCGAAACGCGAAAAAAGACGGAAAAACGGGTCACCGGCGGAAAATCCGGTGACCCGGACCTCCATGGTCGCCGGCGACCATGGACCGGCGACCATGGGCCATGGTCGCAGGGGCCTGCGACCATGGACTATGGTCGCAGGGGTCCGCGACCCTGGGGGATTTTTCCCCTTCGGAGCCCGTTTTGCGGTCGTTTTGAGGTCTTTTTCGTCGCCGTTTTCTTCTGTATTTTTCTTGACATTTCTTCTCATTTATTGGCTTGATTTCCCTGTAGAAAACCTGATGAGAATCCTTGCATTTTTAGAGTGCAAAGTTTCCAATTTTCCGGGAAAGCCGAAGACTTTGTCGCGTAGAGCTGCTGATTTTCCGCCAGAAGCTGAAACTTGGTCAAACGATGTCGGAATGACCTGAAATTTGAGGTGAAGCCTCCTGAGCAATAAATAAGACCAACCATAGGCTTTTGTTTGAGTTTTGAAGCCGTTTGGGGTCCCGTCGATGCTTCACTTGATTTTACTGCGGGGAAAATGCCGAGCGTTGATATGTGGCCAAACGATGTCCGATTGACCTGAAATTTGACGGGGAGCCTATTGGAGTCATTTTGAGACGTTCCATGGGCTCCGTTTTGGATGTCATGGTCCCGGGTTGCTCTGCCGCCGGTAGGCTTGATTTTCTCTCGGAGCATCGAAACCTGGTCAAACGTTTTCGGAATGACCTGAAATTTGACGTGCAGCCTTTTGGAAGCATGTTGAAGCCACTCATGCACTTGGTTTGATGAGCGAAGGCTCCGGTGGTTTCCGCCGCCGGGAGGCTTGATTTTGCTGCTCGAGCATTGATGGAGGGTCAAACGTTGTCGGTTTGACTTGAAATTTGGCATGGAGCCCTTTTGAGACATGCTGGAGTCATCTGTAGGCTCTGATCGAAGTTTTGACGTCTCCGATGATGTCGCCGCCGGGAGCGCCATTTTAGCTGTCGGAGAAGCGAAGTTAGGCCAAATGATTCTGAAATGGCCCGAAACTTCATATGTACTCTTCTCTTGGCTATCTTGAAGGATCTTGCAGTTTTTGTTTGATTCTGACAAGATTTGATTTTTTGAGAAGTTGCATTGCCTATTTATGGCAGGTTGCGACTTCATGCAGCTTTCTTGATGTTGAAGAGGCAAAGTGACATTTTTGGTGTCAACAAGCAGGCTTGGGAGAAGGTCCAGTTTGTTGAGAAGAACTTGGAAGAGTGCGATTCCCTCAATCGTGATGAGATGAGACAGCGATTGATCGCTCTCAAAGATGAGGAATTCTACAAGATCATGGTAAGCAGCCGTCCATGGGTTATGGACGATCAGAGATGGTAAGCCTACCTTCTTCTTTGGTGATGCAGTCCCCGACAACTTGACATACCAAAGGAGATGTTTTCAGTTCTCTTACACAGTAGATGGTGATGAGAGAACTATTTCCACCCGGTCGACTTTCGATCGGACCGTCTCGATCATGAGCCTTTCTCCCACGTGCCCTAAGAGGGAAGATCCTCCGAGCTGGGTGAAGAGGACCAGTGTGATCAAGACCGGGGTTTTTGTTGGCGGCCCTTCCGGTTTTACAGAGAAGTCGCACGTCCGTATGGACATGTGTGATGCCAGCCAGTGGCTACCAAGGTTCTGATCATCCATCGGTCGATTTGAGACTGGTGGGCCTTGGTATTTTTCGGGGTGACGGCAGCAATTGGGTGAAGCCTTTTCGACTTCGTGGCCGTTTCAGTGCTGACTCGAGCTGGGAATCATGGACTGATCACACCCTGAAGATTGACGATGCCTTTCTGCGGGAGGCCGAGATTTTTTATGCGGTTCGCACTTTTCGGCAAACCGTTGTTTTCTCCGATGAGGCTTTCATGGCCATGCTGGAGTCATTCCTTCCACAAACCAACACCTTCATTGTGACGAATGGTGAGATTGGTTTTTCTTTGAAGGAACTAAGCGCCATCACCGGATTGCCTATCCTCGGCAAACTCTATGAGGAGTTTATGCCTATTGACAGCGTCCTTGAGGAGTAGTCTGAGGAGTTCAGGCTTGTGTACTTTCAACTTGTCGCCTTCTATGATTTTTTGAAGGAGAAGGAGGGCTCGAAAGTTAGATGCAGCAGTTGGAAGGGTTACACCTCCAACTTTTTTGACAGCGGGGATTCTTCTGATGGCATGGCCCAGGATGCTAGGGCTAAAGCATCAAGTTTGAAGAAGATTGCTGCTATGCGAGAAGATTTAAAGAAGTTCTTCGCAAGCACAGATGCCATTTGTTCTGACATTGCATTGAGGAGAGATCTCGCGATTTACCTCACTTATTGGCTGGGTGAGGCTATTTTTGCTGGAGGAGATGGAACACACATCAGGCCGCACTGTATTTTTCCAGCTTGTCAGATGGCGTTTGGAGAGCGGCTGGCTTTGGTACCTGCTCTTTACTCCTATTTGTGCGCCGAACTGCAGGCTGCTGCTTTCCTAGTTCGGCTTAGGTTCCCTATGAACAGGGTATTTTCTGCCCACATCTTCTATTCGTGGTATGTATACCACTGTCCTAGCTTCCATTGTTTGGGAGTTGCACATGATGAATATCCTTTTATGATTTGTTTGGCTAGAGGGACAGCCGTTTCCGAATCGCTTTTGTCTGCCCGTTTGAGGATCTGACGATTTAGGGACTGTTGACAACAAAAAAGTCACTATGTCTCCTCAATATCAAGAAGCCTCATGAAGCTGCATCCTGCTATAAAACAGGCAAGGCTACTTCAAGCATCAGATCTTATCAGAATCAGACAGAAACTGAGATATCCTTCAAGACAGCTAAAAGAGGGGTACACCTGAGGTTTCGGGTCATTCAGACATCGTTTGGCCCAACTTCACTGCTCCGACAGCTAAACAAGCGCTCCCGGCGGCGACATCATCAAAGACACCAAAACTTTGATCAGAGCCTACGGATGACTCTAGAATGTCTCCAAAGGGCTCCATGCCAAATTTCAAGTCAAATCGACAATGTTTGACCTTCCATCAACGCTTGAGCAGCAAAATCAAGCCTCCCGGCGGTGGGAACCACAGAAGCCATCACTCATCAAACAAAATACGTGAGTGGCTTCAACATGCCTCCAAAAGACTGCACGTCGACTTTCAGGTCATTCTGACAACGTTTAACCAGGTTTTGATGCTTTGAAAGAAAATCAAGCCTACCGGCGGCAGAGCATCCCGGGACCACGACATCCAAAACGGAGCAATGGAACATCTCGAAATGACTCCAATAGGCTCCCTGTCAAATTTCAGGTCAATCGGACATCGTTTGACCACATCAAAGCTCGGCATTTTCCCCGCAACAAAATCAAGTGAAGCATTGATGGGACCCCAAACGGCTTCAAAACTCAAATAAAAGCCTATGGTTGGTCCTATCCACTGCTCAAGAAGCTTCACCTCAATTTTCAGGTCATTCTGACGTCGTTTGACCTAGTTTCGACTCTTGACGGAAAATCGGCTACAAAGTCTTCGGCTTTCCCGAAAAATGGGAAAACTTTGTGCTCCGATTTCGCACGGGTTCTCGTCCAATTTTCTCCAAGAAAATGAAGTCAATAATTGAGGAAAAATTTCAAGAAAAATACAGAAGAAAAAAGGAACGAAAAAGACGCAAAATCGGCCGAAAACGAAGCTCGGCGACCAAAGGGCAAAAAACCTTAAGGTCGCCGGCGACCCTGGGTGCATGGTCGCCCGGCGACCCTGCAAATCCGAGTCGCTGGATTTTGCACCAAATTGACCGTTTTTCGATCCTTTTCGCGTTTCGAGTGTTCCTGCCTCTGTGATTTTCTAAAAATCCAATGTTTGATGCTTGAAAACGACTGATCTTCGTCGACATCTCGGATTCACCGTCAAAAGCATGAAATCATCACCGATTGCCTCAAGATCGCCAACCGGCTGACTAACAAAGTACACTTTTTGTCCGACCGATCGTGAAATCGACAAGACAGATGTCACTGGCCCACCAACATCAATCACTAACTGAGATTGCACTTCAATCCGACATCAAACAATGCGTGGATCCACCTGTGATGATCGCAATAAGAATCTCAAAAGGAGCAGCGCGGCCCGCGACTCTTCACATGCCTGGGCGACCACTTAATGACGTTAATTGACCCGTTTATGACAACTTAATGCGGTCATTAACTCATTATTTTGGAAGGCCCAGTCAGATTCAAGCATTTGGGAGTTACAAATCCAAGCAATCATGGCATTAAACCCATGAAACTCCCATCATCATGAAGCTTAAAGGGAATTAAATGCCCACTACCTTCATCGGCCGATCACAAGCCATGAAAAAGGAGTTACAAAATCAACTTGTAACTCCTCATCAATTCTTTCATCATGGCCATCAATGCCAATAAACACCTCATGACTACCAAAAGCCTATAAAAGGAGGTCCATTCCAAGAAGAATGCATGATGAAAATAGATCCCAAGTGCAAGCTCTGAAAATCTAGAAAATCCAGGAGAAAGACGAAGTCCTGCTACTTTGCTCCCGGAAGCACCACAAGGTGATCAACATCCATTGGGGGGCCACCCCCTTCAAGGTCTCATCCTTCTCCAACATGGCCTAAACGCGGCTTTTCAGCCCGTTTACTTGGTTTTTCATTGGATATAGGACCTCCTCTTGGTCCTTGTCCTTTAAAAAACCAAGGTTAGGAGCCAAGCCAAAGAATCAAAGCATCACATGTTCTCATTTGAAGGACGATGGCGAAGCCCATACATGACTTGCGACCGTCGATCTCAACGTGTCCCCACAATCTCCTGAGAAGTTAGATCCCTTTTCTTACTTTCTATTGTAGTTTGTATTTCCTAAAGAGACAAAAAGAAATCACAATTCTTGTCTTTCACATTTGATGAGTTTTGTAAAATCGCCTTTCACGGTAAAATCGCATTTTACAACAAACAAACAAAAACGCCTCCTACGACATTCTAAAAAAATAAACTTTTCTCTTTTCTTAATATTAATGCAATTTGAAAGGTTAGAAAAAAGGATTTATTTCCTTTCCACTTGTGAAGGTGAATCTCCGGATTATCACCATTCCAAATTCCAAGTAGAAAGTAAATCTGGCATACCCGTATAAAAATGTTGATGCCCGAAATTTTCCCTCCTCCGCCGAGACCCAGGTCAGCCCCCGGGGTGCCGAAGGAGAGGACGGAAGATTTCTTTCGGGTCCATTAAGTTGGCACACCCGGTGGGACACGTTGACTTGAGAACGTGATGCTTTGATCACTTGGCTCCTTTCTAGTTGGTGGCCTATTTTGCATTTTGCATCTAAAAAAATATGAGATGGGATTTCAATTGTTCTTTCTCACTTCAAAAAAGAAAAAAAAAAAAAACAAATCTGATTTCTTTTCTTCGATTCAACTTTGAGAAATTTTGATCCTCTCCTCTTCGAACTCGATAGCTCACAAAAATGTTCGCAGCTATCGTTCATATCGAGGATTGGGCCATCTTTCTCTTTGATGAGTCCAATTGGGATTTTAAAAAAAAACACCTTCATTTCAAACTCTTTCAAAAAAAAAAATGATCTCTCTTTCTCAAGATTCAACTTTGAGAAATTTTGATCCTTCCCTCTTTGAACTTGATAGCTCACAGAAATGTTCGCAGCTATCGTTCATATCGGGGATTGGGCCATCTTTTCTCTTTGATGAGTCCAATTGGGATTTCAAAAAAAAAAAAAAAAGTTATAATTTCAAAAAAAATATAGTTTTCTCTCTTTTGAATTCAAATTTGAGAAACCTTGGTTTCCTTCCCTTTCGGATTTATCGCTCGCAGAAATGTTGAGCTGTTGTTCGGATTGGAACACCATTCGCTCTCTTTGATGAGTTCATTAAAAAAACCTTTCAAAAAAGAGTTTAAAAAAAAAACAAAAAAAAAAAAACACTAAGGTTCCACCAGTTGCGTTCTTTGACCAAAGTGGATTTAAGAAAAGCCTTGTCCAGAGTGTGGAGATAGCTAGACTGTTCGAGGCAAGGGTCCTCCAAACGGGTTCATTAAGTAATCCTACCCTTAACTGGGGGCTGATCTATCAACTAAGGTTTCATAAGATTGAATTGGAAATCTATGTGCACCTTTAAAAAAATCCTTTTAAAAAAAATCTTTTAAAAAAAAAAAAATCTTATGTCACTTTTGAATTCAGAGTTGAGAAATCTTGGTTCTTTCCCTTTCGGATTTAGCGCTCACAGAAATGTTGAGCCTTGTTCGGAATGGAACACCATTTGCTCTCTTTGATGAATTCAATCTTGACCCTTCAAGAAAAAAAAAAAAACTTCCGTCATTTTTGAGTTCAGAGTTGAGAAATTTTGGTTTCCTCCATTTCGGATTTAGCGCTCGCAGAAATGTTGAGCCTTTGTTCGGAATGGAACACCATTTGCTCTCTTTGATGAATTCAATCTTGACCTTTTAAAAAAAAAACTTCCGTCACGTCTGGATTCACATTTGAGAAATTCTGGTTTCCTTCCTTTTTGAATTTAACGCTCGCAGAAATGTTGAGTTGTGGTTCGGATTGGAATACCAGTTGCTCTCCTTTATGAATCCAAATTTGACTTTTCAAAAAATCCCATCTCGTGTCCTTTCCAAGAATGCGATTTGCAACATTTGTGCCTAGCGGTGCTAGTACGCCCTTTCGGGTCTACTGTATTCGCGACCGACACATTTGTATCTCCAACCTTATATCATTTTACCTCGAGTGAGCCTTGCTTCTCGGTAATTTGAATTAAGGTCTACAATTGCTTCAACCAGTCATTGGAACGCTCACTCTGAGCCTACCATACTTGCATTTTAGAACAATTGTATCCTCTATGGCTTTTTGCCTTATTCATCGTCCTTTGGCTTGACCATGTCCCCTCAAGTGATTTGAAAAGCCAAAAAACATAGTGGTTCTCCATTTATGATCACTATATTCTTGTGATTTGTCGCGACCCCGGACCGGGTCCGCGGACCAAATCCGAGATCGGGACTGATTGTGATGAAGCCAATGATGTGATCATATGGAGTGATGACAATAATTAAAGGTATGTTTATGATCAAGCGCACACGGGTTAACAAAAGAACACCCACTACCTGTGCACGTGATTTCCCACAGGTGTCCGCGGTGAGGATATTCCAACACACATAGTCATATAGTATAATTGCGGAAGCGTATGGTAAATCATACATGTATTTCATTTCCCAAACTATCCAGGCTGATTACATTTGAATATGAGTATCAGAATGAGCAATGTCCTAAAGCATAACCCAAAAGTACATATTCAAGTTTAATCAGAAGATCAGTTAATTACAATTCCCAAAAAATAGAGGCCAATAAAGACCAATATAAACAAAACAATAACCACCAGAAAACTGTCTAAATAATCCCCCAAAATGTTTCGTAACTCGGCAGCCCGATGTTTACATAACATCGTCAGCACGCCACTCAACTAGCGGCTGCGGTTCTCCAACCGCCTCCTCTGGCTCCTCCTCGGGATAACCGACAACGGGACCTGAGTACCAAAGCAAAGGGTCAGACACGACGGTCTGGTAGGTAGATGAAAAGACATGAACATTTAATCATAATAAAAACCTTTACCTTGGAAAACATGTAAACCTGTTTAAACAATGGCTTTCAAAAGTAAATGAATCATTTCATTGAAAACACACATGCAGTAATAAAACATGTAAGGTAACCAAGGAAATCGGGAAACAATCAAGATGGCATCCACAAGAAGCTAAATCCTCTATCACCGAAGTGACGTGAGTATCGGGTGTTGACCTCGGTCACCGAAGTGAAGAAGTGCAACCAAGTTACATATACATATACAATAATACGGGACGGGACCGCGGTAGCAAACTGGGCATCGGGAATCACGGTAGCGAACCGGATATCGGGAACCACGGGAGCGAGCCGGGTATCGGGATCCAAGCTGCAGCTGACGGGACGGGAAGGGATCTCCAAGTCGGTAGATCAGACCGACAAGGTTATCCAAGCTTAGTGGTGCCGACTCATAGGTTATATGCGTGTAAACAAAACAAGTACATGTATGCATGTTCTCTTTTTGGCTCATGGGCTCGCACTACAAAGCTCTGGCCCCATTTTACCTCAAGGTTTTGGCTCATGGGTCATATACAAGAAATCAAATCAGATAAATACATATGATGGGGCGGGGTGCTCAAGGCACAGCTATCATATCAGGTTTGGCAGGTTTGTCAAAGCTAGCAAAACAATACGAGTATCCTTGCAAAGTTTTTGGGATGATAGATCCCAAATCATCAATTTCAAGAATAACAAGGTATGGTACCCTTTTTGAAAAGCCAAGACAGTGTCAGGTTAGAACTAATCCAAGTGAATAGGGACCCCGTATGTCTGTATAATAAAGGAAACTTGGTACTCTTTGAATTTGGGAGACATCCCGGGTTCCTTATACACCATAGTAGCCTCAATGCTTAAATGAATCTCGATGATGTGGTTTCTCTCTCTAACGTACTACCAACAAACACTCCACCTAAGCTTCGAACGCAATCCCAGGTGAGCGGTATCCATTGCTCTCAGAAAGGTTCACAAGCAATGGGGTGGAGACTCCCTTCAATCCTCTTTTATTCATAGAATTCAGGGAATTTCGGTTACCTTGCGATCAGCTGGCGGTTAGCCGCCAGCGAATCCGGCGGTTAACCGCTGGCTGACCGTGAGGCTGACCGTGGAATTGCAGCTCTCTGGAATTGTAACCGCTACAATCCGGTTGGCTAGCGGTTAGCCGCTATCTGACCGCGGAGCTGACCGTGAGGTTACAGCTCTCTGGAAATGTAACCGAACTTACTTCGGTTAGCCGCTGGGCGACCGCCAGCTGACCGCCAGTCACGGGAATTTCCTCACTGGGTTCAGATTAAGGTCTTTCCTTCCCTTAAACCAATTCCTTTCATTCTCCATTTGACATTCATACAATCACCAAGAGAAAGAAGACAACCAACATCACAAGGATTCACTTAGGCATGGTACAAAAGATGAACCAAAACTACAATCCATGATTTAAAGACAATAGATGAAACCAAAAGCTAGAAATCATGTTTCAAGACAATAAAGAGGCTTACCAACCTCATTCAAAGCATTTAACATCATTGAATGCAATTAAAACAAAGCATTAATGAAGTAATGATTCAAACACATATGTCATAAAAATCATTGAAAGCTACACTATCCATTCAATCCACTTGCCTCAAGGTTCTCTAAGCAAGAAATCAAGCTATTACTCTCTTCCTCCAAGCCAAGGATGCAATCTACACAAAAACCCCCAAAATCCAAACCCTAAAATGGGTCAACCAAGAAGGAAGAAGAATGACTCTACAATAATGACAATAGGGCTCCTCTAAAACTAGAAGAACACAAATCTAAGAGATTGGGAGGGAAAACTTACTAGGAAAGTCCTCAAAAGGCAAGATGAGCTCCAAGAGAATTCTAAAATGGGTGGCTTCCTTCCACAAATAGTATCAATGGATAGCTCTAGTAATGAGGGAGAAGAAGGTGAAGTTCATTTCTTGATTGGAGCAAGGTTTGATAGGGATTTGGTGGTGAGGAAGCAAGGAGAAAAAGAGAAGAGATGGAAACCCTAGGTTCTCATATGCTTGAGCTGGAAAAGGGAAATGGAAGAAGAGGGTTCTTCTTATATACAAGTGGGTGTGGGTCCCATCTCTAGGAAATCTTTGGAGGCTGAAAGCACTAATCTCGGGACTTCGGACGAAATCGACAAAGAAGAGAAAAGTGATCGTCGAAATATCTAGTTTCCAAAAAGTATATGTTTCGTGGGTTTCGGAGATATCAAGTTTTGGGTACAGATTTCATGTAAAAAGATTGTTTTGCCCTCAATGCAAGACAAACGGGTTTTGGGGTTCCGAACGGTTGCGGGATCAACATGAAAGTTATAGGGATCAACAAGACTAGTAAAACGGAATATGAATGCAATTCACTGGAATACGAGCAATCCCCCACACAATAGTAAAGCCATCCAAAAAGGGAACCCCCACAGGGTTCCACCAACACAAAGTAATAAAACTCTCCCAAAACCATAAAAGAGCTATTCTAGTCCAAGCTTAATCAAAGATCACTAATCGAGCTTAGCACTAATACGCAACATAATTAGCACTAATCGAGGTCACTCGGGTCGGGGTCTTGCATCCTCCACCCCTTAGGACATTTGGTCCTCCAAATGAAATATAAAACTCACCTCGGGTAGGAGATGCGGATACTTCTTCTGTACTTGATCTCGCAATTCCCACGTTGCCTCTTCCGGCCCATGATTCTCCCAAAGTACCTTCACCCACTGAATAGTCCGGTTCCTCAACTCCTGTTCTTTCGAGTCTATGATCTGAATGGGCTTCTCAACATAAGTGGCATCTTCTCTGATCTCTAACGGTTCATGCTGGAGTACATGTGAAGGGTCGGGGACGTACTTCTTCAACATCGACACATGGAAGACATTGTGTACACCGGATAACTCGGGTGGTAAGGCTAATCTGTAAGCCACATCACCAATCTTGCTCACAATGTCGTACGGTCCGATGTATCTCCGTGACAACTTGCCTTTCTGCCCAAACCTCAAAGTTCCTCTGGTAGGTGATACCTTCAAGAAAACCTTATCCCCTTCTTTGAACTGTAGATCCCTTCGGTGAGCATCTGCATAACTTTTCTGTCTACTCTGGGCTATTTTCAAACATTCTTGGATCTGTCTCACTTTGTCGGTGGTCTCACTTACTATGGACGGTCCATGGAAACTGCGGGTGCCAACTTCTTCCCAACAAACAGGTGTCCTACACCTTCTGCCATATAAAGCCTCAAAAGGCGCCATCCCAATACTCGAGTGGTAGCTGTTGTTGTAAGCAAACTCACACAACGGTAGAATCTCATCCCATTGAGTCTTGAAGTCTAACACACAAGCACGTAACATGTCTTCGAGGGTCTGAATCGTCCTCTCTGATTGACCGTCTGTCTGAGGGTAATAAGCTGTACTAAACTGCAACTTCGTACCCATAGACTCATGTAGGGTCTTCCAAAATCTCGAGACGAACCTGCTGTCTCTGTCCGAAGTGATGGAAACTGGCTGTCCATGTCTACTGACGATCTCATTAACGAACAACCCTGCCAGGGGTAACATGTGCATCTTCTTCCCTGTCTTCATGGGGATAAAGTGAGCTGACTTGGTGAGTCTGTCCACAATCACCCATATCGCATCATTGCCTCTGCTAGTCTTCGGTAGTCCCGAAATAAAGTCCATGGTAATGTGCTCCCACTTCCACTCTGGGATCTCTAATGGCTGCAACAAACCTGGAGGCTTCTGATGTTCTGCTTTTATCAACTGACACGTCATACAACGAGATACAAACGCTGCAATCTCCCTTTTCATATTGTTCCACCAAAATCTACCCTTCAAATTCTGATACATCTTGGTGCTGCCTGGGTGCATGGAGTACTTCGCACTGTGAGCTTCTGCCATAATGTCATTCCTCAAATCTTCGATGTTAGGCACGCACAAACGATCACGGTAATAAAGAACTTTGTCAACAATACGAAAATCAGGACGTTCTGCTATATGATCTGTAATCTTGGCCAACTCTGGATCCTGCAACTGACTGTCCTTAATCTTCTGGATGAACGAAGGCTCTGACACTGACATATTGGCGATTATGGCACCCTTCCTCAGGGGCTGAAGGTCTATCTTCAACTCCTCAAATTGATCGAAAATACAAGTACCACTCAAATTTGCCATACCCACTGACTTTCTACTCAAAGCATCGGCAACTACATTCACTTTCCCCGGGTGATACTTGATCGGAAAATCATAGTCTTTGATATACTCCATCCATCTCCTCTGCCTCATGTTCAACTCCTTCTGAGAAAATAGGTACTGTAGGCTGCGGTGATCCGAATGAACCTCAAACTTCTCTCCGTAGAGGTAATGTCTCCACATCTTCAATGCAAAGACAACCTCTGCCAACTCAAGGTCATGGGTCGCATAATTCTTCTCGTGATCTTTCAACTGCCGGGACCCATATGCTACAACTTTTCCTTCTTGCATCAACACACAACCAAGTCCAATGTTCGAAGCATCGGTGAAGATGGTAAAACCGCCGCTTCCGGAAGGCAAGGTAAGGACTGGTGCGGTAGTTAATCTCCTCTTCAGTTCTTGGAAACTAGCTTCACACTGATCTGTCCACACATAAGGCACATTCTTCCTCGTTAACTTCGTCAACGGTGCTGCAATCGATGAAAACCCTTGCACAAACCTCCTGTAATACCCTGCCAAACCAAGAAAACTCCTAATTTCTGACACATTCTTCGGTCTTTCCCACCCCACTACTGCCTCAATCTTGGACGGGTCTACTGACAAACCTTCCTTGGAGATTATGTGTCCCAAAAATGCGACTTGCTCAAGCCAAAATTCACACTTGTTGAGCTTCGCATACAACTGATTCTCCCTCAAAAGCTGCAATGCTGTCCTCAGATGTTCTTCATGCTCTTCTCTGGTCTTGGAGTACACCAAAATATCGCCTATGAACACCACAACAAACTGATCCAGATACTACGCAAAGATCTTGTTCATCAAAGCCATGAACACTGCCGGTGCATTAGTCAACCCAAATGGCATCACTAGGAACTCATAGTGGCCATATCTTGTCCGGAAAGCTGTCTTCAACACATCTGATTCTCTAACTCTCAGCTGGTGATAACCGGATCTCAAATCAATCTTCGAAAAGTACGAGGCACCTTGTAACTGATCAAACAATTCATCTATCCTTGGCAGTGGATATTTGTTCTTGATGGTCACTTGGTTCAATCTCCGGTAATCAATACACATTCTCATCGAACCATCCTTCTTCTTCACAAACAACACCGGAGCTCCCCACGGTGAGATGCTTGGCCTCACAAAACCTTTGTCCAACAACTCTTGTAGTTGTATCTTCAACTCTCCCAATTCCGCCGGAGCCATTCTATAAGGTGCAATAGATATCGGAGCGGTCCCTGGTAACAACTCAATGGTGAAATCAATCTCTCTCATGGGTGGTAATCCCGGAATCTCCTCCGGAAATACATCCGGGAACTCCCAAACAATAGGGATCTCCTCCACCCCTTGGGACCGTTTATCCTCCGTGATAAACGCCAAATAGGCTTCACATCCATTACTCAAAAGTCTATCAGCCTTCAATGCTAAGACAAACCCTGCACGAGGATTTCTCCTCTCTCCCTGGAATAACACCCCTGCTGGTGTCTCATCCAACTTGAATGTGAGGGTTTTATGGAAACAATACATCGTGGCATGGTACCCTGCCAGCCAATCCATCCCTAGGATGACATCAAAATCCTTCATCTCCAACAGAATAAGATCTGCGGGTAACACAACTTCTCCTATCCGGACTGTACAACTAGGGTAATGAACCGTACACACAACTTGTTTTCCTACTGGGGTAGCTACAGTCAAAATGTACTCAAGATCTCTACCATGCACATCAATCAATTTAGAAAATGCATGGGATAAGAATGAATGCGTAGACCTAGGGTCAAATAATATTCTAGCTTCTATCCCACTGATAAGAAGTGTACCTTCCACAACATTGCCTGCTGCCTCTGCATCAGCTCTGTTGACCGCATACACTTGGCCTCGCTGCTGTGGCCTTATAGGTGCCTGTTGTTGTCTGCCTTGAGGGGCATTTCTATTCTATTACGGTGGACGCTGAATATGCTGCTGTCCTTGTTGACGGGCCTGCTGCTGCTGCTGGGGCCTATACTGCTGCGGTGGTGCCTGTTGCTGAAGTGGCCTTGCCTGATTCTGCACTACCAGTGCATTCTGTGGCGGTGCTGGACGCGGTGCTCCTTGAGGCTGCTGATTTTGCCTATTCGGTCTTGGGCAGTTTCTCATCTGATGATCCATGGAACCACATCTAAAGCACGCCCCGGTGATGGTACGACATTGGGCGCTCTCATGGTTCTTGCCACAGTGGATGCAAACAAGTTGTACATTCTGGTCTTGCCTCTACCTCTTGTTCTGCTGGTTCCTTTGCTGATGATGCTGCTGCTGGGGCTGCTCTTGTCCCTTGCCTTGGACCTTAAGAATCTTGTGGTGGAAGTTCTCAAACTTATAAGCTCTCTTAACAGCTTCCTCGAAGGTAAGAGGTGGTACTACACCGGTGGCATCTCTCTCAATGATAGGATGAAGTCCTTCTAGGAACTTGGCAATCTTCTTTTCCACCGTGTCTACCAATTCCGGAGCATATCTTGACAACCTCTCAAACTTAGTGAGGTATTCTTGAACGGTCGTATTGCCTTAGACAAGCTGTTGAAACTCTACTGCTTTCTGCCTCCTGATGTGCGTGGGCACATACTTGTCACGAAACTGTATTTTGAAATTCTGCCATGCAACTGCGTCAGCCATTGTCCTATACTCTTCCCTTACAGTTTTCCACCAGATATCTGCTAACCCGGTGAATAGGGACGTTGCCAGCTTTACTCTCTCACCCCCTGTGCATCTAAAGACTTCGAAGATGTTCTCTGTATGATCCAGCCAATCATCTGCAGTCAAAGGATCTTCGGAGCCAACAAAATCCTTGGGTGCCCTCTTTCTAAATCTCTCAAATAAAGCATTGGGGTCATGCCCTCTCTGATTGATGACAATGGCAGGTTGTGGCTGGACTGGCTCTGGCCTTCTCTGTAACACTTCCAACAACTGTCTCTGCATCTCTGCCAATTCTCTGGCATGATCCTCATCCTTCTTGAGCATCTGTTCTTGCAATCGGGTTTGGTTCTCATTAGCCTGACACTGCTGGTCAAGCATGGCTTGCATCATTTGCTGAAACTGATTTGGCATTGTGTTTTCAGTTCTATCTTCTTCCACTGGCCCGGTACCTTCAACTGGCCCGGTATAATCACTGTTGCTCGCTGTGGGGTTGCGGATTTAGCGCTCGCAGAAATGTTGAGCCTTTGTTCGGAACGGAACACCATTTGCTCTCTTTGATGAATTCAATCTTGACCTTTTAAAAAAAAAACTTCCGTCACGTCTGGATTCACATTTGAGAAATTCTGGTTTCCTTCCTTTTCGAATTTAACGCTCGCAGAAATGTTGAGTTGTGGTTCGGATTGGAATACCAGTTGCTCTCCTTTATGAATCCAAATTTGACTTTTCAAAAAATCCCATCTCGTGTCCTTTCCAAGAATGCGATTTGCAACATTTGTGCCTAGCGGTGCTAGTACGCCCTTTCGGGTCTACTGTATTCGCGACCGACACATTTGTATCTCCAACCTTATATCATTTTACCTCGAGTGAGCCTTGCTTCTCGGTAATTTGAATTAAGGTCTACAATTGCTTCAACCAGTCATTGGAACGCTCACTCTGAGCCTACCATACTTGCATTTTAGAACAATTGTATCCTCTATGGCTTTTTACCTTATTCATCGTCCTTTGGCTGGGCCATGTCCCCTCAAGTGATTTGAAAAGCCAAAAAACATAGTGGTTCTCCATTTATGATCACTATATTCTTGTGATTACTAATGGATTTGGTCTTGTTTCAGAAGTTTTCCAAAACTAACAATGACAGCTTCATTGACCATCACTTTCGATGAGAACAAGTACCTGCTTATACTTCAAGATAAGCAAAACAAGCATAAGCGCCCTACCAGTTGCCGAAGCGTCATCTCCCTCGACAACTCTCCAAACACCGGGTCAACTTCAACTCCCCGGACCATCGTCTTCGGATTGCTGGGACCATTCCCACTTCCCGTAGAAGACACTGTACCTGCCAAGAAGCAGAAAACCGCCCCGCAACGTGTCACTAAAATGGCACCAAAGGCGAACAACAAGAAGCCTGAAGCCCGTGGCGTTCCCACGAAGCCTCAACCCACAAGAAACCAAGTTTACACCAAAACTTGGTCCCCGAGATCTTCGCCAAAGCAACGGAGGTCCCGAACATTTGCAAAGCCAGCATACCTGGCCCCTCTCAAGGAGAATCAGTTCTACCCTCTCTCTTACATGAAAGAGGAGAAACCTACCCTCCACCCAAAAAAAAAAACAAAATCATCATGAGCCGGCTTGCTCCTACAAGCCCAAAATCAAATCCTGCATCGTTAGGCCTATGTAAAAACATACTGAAGCCTGCACTCCCGCGAGTCGACCCTTCATCTCAACAGGGGCCGAGCTCGCAAAATTCAAATCTTCACTGTGACAGACAAAGGACCGCGTCCAGATTCTGTCCTTGCCAAGCTTCAAAGAAGACAAACTCGGCTGCTGCGCACGAGGGACTACATCCTTCATCGCCAGAACCCAGCCAGAGCTGACTGAAGCTCAAATTGCTTGTCGTATGCGTCACTGCACTGCATATCGACAAAAAAGACTCGAGAAACAAAGAACCCAGCGTTCTACTCTCCATGTCTCAAACAAATGGATCAAAAAAGAAAGACCCAACCAATTAATTGCTGTCCATATGGTTGGCAAAACCAGAAAATGCCAGAAGTCAGCAACCAAAATCAGTGTTAGGCGTCCAGTGACTCGCAGCGTGTCTCGGACAAGAATACATATGGAAGAATCTTCCACTCCTCCAAGCCAAGAACACCGGAGTAACCACTCCTCAGATTCTTCATCCAGAAGAATGAGTCCCAGCTCAGTCACCAAGACGATTTCTTCGTTCGAATCCCGAGGGATGAATGTCTTGGCTACAAGTTCTGAGCAGCCTCCACCGCATGATGACAAAACCACACGCATCGTGTAGTTGGAGCAAGGACAACAGAGAATTGAGGCTATGATGAAAAACCTTATTCTCACTCTACAACGTCCACCACCTAACAACCAAACTCTTCCGAATCATGAAGATGACGAGGACAATGCAGAAAACAATGAGTCTCACGCCCTTACCAAAAAGGATGTAGACGATATCCTCGCAAAAGCAAAAGAAGAGGATAAATTGAAGGAACATGGGATCAAGCCACCCTACCCTCTATAGATGGACTCGGTTCCGTTCCCTGCAAAATTCAAGCAACCTACTCTCCAGACATATACTGGGAAAGGTTCAGCCAGACAACATATCATCCATTTCAAGATCCTGACGGGAGCCATTGCGGATCAAGATGCCTTCAAGATTCGCCTCTTTGCAAGTACCCTAAAAGGTACAGCCTTTGATTGGTACTCCACTCTGCCGGATCCAAAACTGGGCTATGCTGGAGATACGTTTCCTGACCCACTTCCAAGGTGAGGATCATCCTGTTACTATGGCTCAACTCTGCAGCCTAAAACAAGGAGAGAATGAGTCAACATACGACTTCATTCACAATTGGAAGGCAATGGCGTACAAACGCTCAAATGTACTGCCACAAGCGTCGCTAGTCGACATCTGCCGTAACAATATGAGAGCAAAAATTCGCTCCATGATCATCGGCAACAAATCAAAGAACCTGGGAGAACTCCTCGAAGCTTCCATGGAAGCTGAAATGGTGATCAAAGACCTCAACAGTCAGAAATCATCAAAGAAAGAGTCGACTTCTCTTACAACCTCAAAACCAAAGAAAAAGGAGGTTCTCAATGTGCAGACTAAGTCAGCTCCTCAGCAACCAAAGAAACCTGAAAAAAAAACTGCAGGTAAAAGGCCTGAACTCTCTGATGCCTTCAAAGAACGTGTAGAAAAGAAATATCCGTTCCATGAAGATGTTGAAGAAATCTTTGAGGCTCTCCTAGCAAATGACAAACTCATTTAGCCAGAGCCCAAAAGATCGGGAGATGTTGGCAAAACCAATGATCCCCGATACTGTCCATACCATCAGATGATCTCACATCTTCTCAATCAATGCTTCGTTGTGAGAGAGAAGATCAATGAGATGTGGAAAAATGGAGTGATAACTTTTGACAAAAATTACGGCTCCACTTCTGTCAACATGGTGTCATGTCGGCAAACTTCAAAATCACTGAAGAAGAAGACCACTACTTCATTCAAGGTGATAAAAATGGCTCAAGCGTCCTAAGAATTGGTTCCCTATCCAACATCAGATGGACAGCCTATATGGGTGCATCCCGATCTCCTAGATGATGAAAATTGGGAGATCGTAAAAACAAAGCCGACCGCTCAGCAGCGAAGGCAAGCCAAGAGACAACTCTGCAAGCTCAAACAGCAGCAGAAGTCTCAACCAAAACAAGAAGTCCTTGAAAAAGCAAAAACTTCTTCCACCGCTTCACTAGGGACGACGGAAGAATCTCTTCCCAAAACTTCAAAGGCGGTAAGAAAATTCACCCTTGATGATTTCATGCCACCTCTATACAAAAATGAAAATGTGCAGGGGGCATCATACTCTTGCAACTCTGTAGTTGGATTCTCCATGAATGGATACGAGTCCAGTGATACTGCCAGTGATATCGATGAGTGGGAAGAATCCCTTGAAACAGGAGAATACCTCTCCGACGAGGAATGGATTCCCGAGTCTCATCTTATGCCAGTAATCTGGTATAACCCATTACAGCCACAAGGATCTTGGTCTGATGATGAAGAAGACCAGGGCCTTGTTGAAGAAAACGCTGTTGATCTAGCACCAGCAAATGCTTCAGTGGAACCCAACATGGGCGAACAACGAGGAGCGGATGACGAAGAAGATTTGGCTCCCATGCCTGATCTTGAAGAATATGCAAGAATCTTGCAACATCTTGCCATAGAGCAGGAGCAGGATCGCATCAATCTTCGTCATGATCCAGAACTGGAAGTCCCTGAAAATCAACGGGAACTTTCTCCCTCAACTCCTGAAAATGGAGAAAACAGTTGGATCGATGATCCTCTTACATCTAAGGATGAGTCCGATTCCCAACAGTCTACACTGGGGGCATCTCCTGTCAGGATAACCTGCAATGCAATAGCTCAGGACGACAGTGCCTCTGAAGCTTTCGAAGACACGTACTCCCCAACCGGTAGCGTATCTTCCGGAGCTACATCCTCTCAGGTGACTTCCACTGAGATAACATCCTCTCAGCCCTCGTCTCCTGAAGCTATGACATCAGAACTCAAGCCTCTCCCGATTGATCATCTTGAAGAAACTTCTGCCAATGAGATCTTCTTCAATGAAAACTCAGTCAATTGGTCCCAGATACCCGATCTCACGGGCGATGTCTGGGCTAATAAAGAAAAGTTGCCGACTGCTGTTCAGGACTTGTTCCCGGATATTGCTCCGTGCAACACAATTACTGAAGACACAAATGCTGTTACAGAGACATCTTCAGCAAAGGATCAACCCCTTGATCCTGAGGGTGATCTTCCTAAAGAAGACCAGTCTCTAGAAACTCTTGAAGTTGGTAGAGGTACCCGTTCTGGCCGGGATTACCACAAAAATTACAACCAACCTTCTTCTTCTTATGTAAATCCTTCGGGAAAGCAACTTGTAAGCGCCCCAAGTGGCAACAATAATGAAAATGCAGGCCTGAAGGAGGCTTTCAAATACAACTTGATTGAGCACTTCAAACACATACCTGTACGTCTGCACATCCTTGACTTATTACGAATGTCTCCACAAACTCGTGATAGTCTTATTTCAGATATACAAAGGCTGAATGCGGATGTCGACAAATTGGTATAATTTCTTTGATGATAAAGAGGAATTGCCCAATGACACAGACGAGCAATTCTCTGACCCAGAAGAATCATCGTCTCCAAAAGAAGTACCCTACTTCAACCCAGTTCCAGCAAATGATTGGGACCATATCATTGCAAGCCTTGAGAAGGATACTATCAGAGCCGAGGATGGCTTTATTTCCGGTGGGGGAGAATGTGAGAACTTGGTCCGGGCGGCACCCTTAACCACGGGGCGGAGCATGTCAACCACGGGCTTCAAATGGTGAGTCTCCGTTAGCCCGCATTAGAAATATCCAAGTTCTAACCCTGGGCTTATAAGTCAAACCCCGTATTAACTTAGCATGAGGCCTTTTAAAACCGTGCGGCCCCGGAAACCTTAAGAACTCTGTAGTTAAGCGTGCTCGTACGGGAGCAGTACTAGGATGGGTGACCTCCTGGGAAGTTCCTGCGCGTGCACGTGGGCCAAAGCGGACAATTTCATGCTGAGTCGGACTATCCATTGGGTCAAAGTGCTTTAGGAGAATCACGAACCGGAAGAAGCCACATGGGAATTGAGAGATCAAGTCCAGAAGAAGTATCCACACCTATTACCAGAGGTAAAATTATTTATATTTGGCGGACCAAATATCCTAAGGGGTGGAGGATGTTGACCCCAACCCAGACCAACTCGATTAGTGCTAATTAAGTGAGTGTTTAGTCTTAAGTAAGTCTTAGTACTAGTTGGGTTAGAATGTGATTAGACTTAGTCTGGATTATAGTTTTGGGAATTTTCAGGACGTTTAGTATGAGTCAGACACGCTCAGGGACGCCCTGGGTACACGTGTAAGAGTGGGTTTTTGTTCTAGATCTTTGGTGTGGTTATGATTTTTATTGATCTTGAATGGTTTTATCATTCGTGACAACTTTCGTTTTTAACCTGCATGCATTTGAGGCCCAGAAACCCAAGTTTTGGCCCAATAAGGGTAAATCTGTCTTTTCATACAAAATCTGGGCACAATTTTCGAAGTCGTGAAACTATGTCAAAATTATACTTTTCCGAAACTAGATTTTTCGACGATCGTTTCGTTCTTCTTCGTCGACTCCATCCGGGGTCCACAAGATCGTGTTTTAAGCGTTTCAAAACTCAGCTGCCAGGGACCCACTTCCATACACTATTTATACTCTCCTCTCTCTCTCCTCCATTCTTTTCTCATTTCCTGCAACGGTGCTTGCCCTAGAGTGAAGAAGAGAAGAAAGCTTCTCCTTGGTTTTCTCCCTTGGACATCATCTAGCAAGAGAGCTTCAATCCACGATCCGATTCCGCCATTTTCTTCCTCTCTTCGCAAGCTACAGCTAGACGCGTTTTTGGAGCAATCCCTTCACTATTCATCATCTTCAACCTCCTTTCTTCTTGTTCAGCTAGCTCGAGATTGGTACTTTCCTCCATTCTTTCATTGGTGTTCTTTTAGTTCATTTTGAACTTGTTTTCTATGTTTTCAAACCCATTTTCGAAATGGGGGTTTGTGATGACCAAAAATGTGATTTTTATGTGTTCTATTTTGGGGCTTTTGTGTAGATTTTGTGGACCTTCTCTTTGGTTGAGTTTTTGTGGAGTTTTCCTTGGCATTGGATTGAGGCAAGTGATCTTTATAGGATTTCTCATGTTTATTGCTTTATGTTTCATTATGGTTTCAATATTTCATTAAGACATGTTTTCTACGTTTAATTTCATAATGCAAGTCATGTTCATGCTCTTTCAAGTCATGGGTTTTAGCTTCTTCACTTGTCTTGTTATCAATGATTTCTTCAAGCTTTTAGAATCGTGTTTAGTCTCGTAAACTTCATGATTTTATACTTGAAAATGTCTTGATGTCTTTTCTATAGAATGAATGGTTTATTTGTGGATGGAATGCTTTAAAAATGTGTGAAATGCATCCCTTGGAAAGCATGAAGGCTTGGGGAGTGCATGTGGTTCAAATGTGGAAGTGAAGAAGGGAGAGAAGTGTGAAAAAAGTTGAACGTCATAAGTTCTACCGGAATTTCTACCGGTAGAAGCGCTGAAACCGGAAGTACTACCGGTAGAAGTGGCTCGAATTTTGGCAGAGAAGTGTGAAAAACTGTTAATCTTTAGTTCTACCGGAATTTCTACCGGTAGAGATGGTTCTACCGGAAGTTCTACCGGTAGAGAAGCTTAAACCGGAATTTCTACCGGTAGAAATGCTGAACCCAGACCGACAGTTACAAAAAGTACTGTTTTTGAAGGATTTTTGCTGGAATGAAAACTAGACTAGGTTTTAGACCTTTTTATTGACTTTGTGCACTTGAAATTCCAAAATGTACTATAACTTATTGGGTACCAAATCTTATTAAAACTCCGACATTTGGGTTTCAACTCCACAAGGGTCAATGAATGGTCTTAGCCTAAACTTGATAGATTTCGTGTTTGAACTCTTGTTTTGATGCTTCATGCATCATCGTGTCCTCGATTTTCAAGTACAAGTTTGTCTGAAGATTTGTTTCAAGAACCAAGACTCTTGTTTTGATGCTTCATGGATCACCGTGTTCTCGTTTGATTTACAAGTACAAGTTTGTTTGAAGAATTGTTTCAAGAACCAAAGCTCTTGTTTTGATGCTTCGTGCATCATCGTGCATTCGTTCGAATTTCAAGAATAAGCTTGTTTTAAGACGTGTTCCAAGACGTGTTTCAAGAATAAGAAAAGGGAATCATTTCTTAAGTTTGTAAGCATTAATACTATGCTATTTTGCTAGTCTCGTCGTGTCGTGCTTGTTAAATGATTTCCTCTTGTTTTGACGTGTTCTCGAATAAGTATTGTCGTGTTTTGTGCATTCATGATATAAGTGAGTACCACTGAGCTTGGACTGCCTTTTAGCTTGATCCACTACCTGGGGGTCCTTAAACATGTCGACTGTCTGCAGACTAGTCGTGTCTTGAATGACACATCGTGCGTGTTCGTGTTCCGGTTCCGCGGTCAGAAATTCCCCGTATATGTGGGATCGTGTCATGCTTGTCGTGCGTGCTTACTCTTGTCATCATGTATGATGGAGAAAGGATGGGCTCTTTGTGGATTTACTAATCATGATATTATATGTATTCATGTCTTGTTTCGTATATCGTGCATGTACTCGTGATTTCTTGATAAGTATCTTGTTCATGCATTGTTTTTAAATCTTGTAAACTTGTTTCAAGTTCAATAAAGTGTTTTTAGTTATTGTTTCCTTTAAACTTCAAATTTGTTTATGCTCTTGCCTATATTGATCACCTGCCAGACCGTCGTGTTTGATATTCTTCTGCTTTGGTGCTCTAGATAGCATGTCCTTGCTTTGAGCTAGTTCGTGTGCAGAGGGCTGTTGAGCCACGAGTTTTGCAGCCTTGTTGTGTCAGCGATGTCATGTAGACGTCATGCTTGACTCCGGAGTTACGTTACACCCTTGGGTAGTATTTGTTCTAGCTTGCTATTTTGTACGGCTTTTGTTAGCCTGTTTCTTGGGAATTGTAATTAATGCACTCGTTAATTTGTAACTTGAATATGTTAGGTAATGATAAACCTGTTACTGTCAGCTCTGCATATTTTGATATTATGAATTGTTCCAGTCTGAGTTTAAATATGTTTATGATAATCTTATGCTGACAGATCGAGTACGACATGGAACCCGATGGATACAGATTCCGGGTCGTAACGTCTTGTAGAGCTTCCGCTAAATATTTTGATGTGTTGTCAATTTTGTCATCCTCACACACGCGGATCCTGGGAGGGGAAATACAAATTCCCCCAAACTCGCGTCCCCGAGATCGGACCCCGGTTTTGGGGCCGTGACAGATACTGATCAAGAAGATTCATGGACAGAAACAGAGCCACAGTCGGAAAATGCCTCTGGCATTCCAGAAGGTCTTGTTGAGTTGGAAGCCTCGGAAAACATTGTGGAGGAACCACCTTCAAACCTTCTGACAGAAGATCCTGTCCAAAAGATAGACTTGGGAACATCTGATAACCCACGTCCTGTATTCATAAGTAAGAATATAAAGGATGATGAGTTACCCGAGTATATCTCTTTTCTTCGTGAGTTTGTTGATTGCTTTGCATGGTCTTATGCCGAAATGCCTGCTTGGATCCCAAAGTAGCGGTCCACAAGCTCAACTTGCAAAAAGAAATCAAGCCTATCAAACAAGGCCAAAGAAGATTCCATCCCGACGTGATGGACAAAATTGAACAAGAAGTTCAGAAACTCAAAAACGTTGGCTTCATCCGCGAAGAACAGCATCCTGAATGGTTGGCCAACATCGTCCCCGTGTCAAAGAAAAATGGGCAGATAAGGGTCTGTATTGACTACAGAGACCTGAATAATGCATGTCCTAAAGATGAATTCCCGCTCCCCATACTAGAGGTGATGATTGACAACACCTATGGGTTCGAGCGAATGACATTCATGGATGGATTCTCTGGGTACAATCAGATAAAGATGCATCCTGAAGATGAAAGGCACACATCATTTCGGACACCATTTGGCGTGTATTGCTACACTGTCATGCCATTTGGTCTGAAAAATGCAGGTGCAACATATCAGAGGGCTATGATGAAAATATTCCAAGATATGCAGCACAAGACGGTCGAATGCTATGTTGACGACCTCGCCATCAAAAGCAAAAGAAAAGAAGACATTCTCAATGATCTTCGAGAAGTCTTCCTCCGACTTCGCAAATACAAATTGCGAATGAATCCACTAAAGTGCTTCTTCGGTGTCTCATCGGGTAAGTTTCTCCGATTCATAGTACGGAAAGCTGGAATAGAACTTGACCCTACCAAAGTCAAGGCTATCCTGGAAATGCCATCTCCCAGAACCCTAAGAGAATTAAAAGGGCTTCAAGGAAGGTTGGCCTACATTCGACGGTTCATCTCCAATCTATCAGGGAAATGCCGTCCATTCTCTCGTTTAATGAAGAAAGGCGTCGACTTTGTCTGTGATGCTGAATGTCAAAATGCATTTCAAGACATCAAAGCATACCTCACCAAACCTCCAGTGCTGGTTGCCCCCACAACTGGAAAGCCATTTATCTTGTACACAAGAGCTCTCGACCGCTCTCTGGGAGCTCTGCTCGCACAAGAAAATGACGACGGAAAAGAAGCTGCTCTATATTACCTTAGCCGCATGATGGTAGGTGCAGAGCATCGCTACTCCCCAGTCGAAAAAGAATGCCTTGCAGTAATGTTCGCTGTACAAAAGCTGCGTCACTATCTGCTGTCGAATACAGTCTACCTGATTTCGAGGATCAACCTCCTAAAGGTCCTTGTTACAAAAGCAGGTTCTCTCAATGCCCGACTGGCAAAATGGTCTATTCTTCTATCACAGTTTGATATTAGGTATGTGCCACAAAAAGCAATCAAAGGACAAGCTCTAGCAGACTTCCTTGCAGAGCATCCATTGCCTAAAGATTCTCCACTCAGGGATGATCTCCCAGACGAATTTGTCTACAACGTGGAAACTTCCTTATCAAATGCTTCCTGGGACATATACTTTGACGGTGCAACCAGGACAAATGAAAATGGAAAGCAAATATCGGGAATTGGCATCCTCTTTGTCAGTCCCGACAAATACATGATCCCGCACGCCTTCTCGCTACTGGAACCATGTTCAAACAGTGCAGCTGAGTACCAAGCCTTGATTGTAGGATTGGAACTCGCCCTCAAATCCGGCATCACCATGCTGGAAGCTTTTGGGGACTCTCAACTGATCGTCAACCAGATGAATCAAAAGTATGAAGTCAGGAAGCCTGATTTGCTACCTTACTACAATAAGGCATAGTCGCTTCGACAAAAATTCAACATCTGTCATATCACCCACATCCTCAGAGGTGAAAACATCCGTGCAGATGCCCTGGCCGGACTTGCCACATCCATGGCAATCCAAGAAGGGGAAAACATGCAAGTCACAGTGTGTCAAAGAAGGATTCTCCTTCCTCTCAACATATACCAAGTAGTTGCTGAATGCCACCAAGTGGTTGGAAGTCGGATGTCTATCCTCAAACTTCCGATTGGTGACTGGAGAGATCCGTTCATTGATTACATCATGTTCGGAATCCTACCTGAAGATCCAAAAGAGCGGGTAAGCATCCAAAGACGAACCCCGAACTTTCATTTGGATATACCTTCAAAAGCACTTTACAGAAAATCCTTCAACGGAGTACTCCTAAGCTGCTTGTCACAACAAGAGGCTGAGGAAACTCTCAAAGAAGTACATGCTGGTTTTTGTGGAGCCCATCAGGCTGGCCCTAAGCTCTATAACCAGATAAAAAGGCTAGGTTATTATTGGCCTACCATGGTAGCTGATGCAATGCAATTTGCCAAGCGCTGCCAAAAATGCCAGATTCACGGAGATTGTGTCCACATGCCTCCAGAATAGCTACATCCAACAGCAATCTCATGGCCTTTCGAAGCCTGGGGTATGGACATCGTAGGTCCTATTTCTCCCCCATCAAGCAAAGGTCATCGCTTCATCTTCGCCGTTACGGATTATTTCTCCAAGTGGTCAGAAGCATTTGCGCTCAGCGAAATGAAGACCTTATCAGTCCTTCAGTTCTTGCGCACCAACATTATTTGTCGCTTCGGCATACCTAAAAGATTCGTCCATGATAACGGACCACAATTCCTGGATCACAGATTCTACAGGTTCTGCGACAAGTACAAAATCCAAAGTTGTCCTTCGACTCCATATAATCCAGCAGCGAACGGACTAGCAGAAGCCTTCAACAAGACACTCTGCAAAATTCTCAAGAAAATGGTCTCTAGTCACAAAAGAGACTGGGGCGACAAACTACTAGAAGCTTTATGGGCCTATCGAACCACCGTTCGAGGACCAACTCATAGTACACCATTCTCCTTAGTCTATGGATGCGAAGCTGTTGTCCCTTTGGAAGTACAAATTCCTTCCTTAAGGGTATCTCTACAAAATGACATGACGCAAGAAAACAATGTCAAATTGGGACTCCAAGAGCTGGATAATCTCAATGAAAGACGACTCGAAGCTCTACCAAGCATTGAGTTGTACCAAGCACGCATGGCAGGATCTTTCGACAAAAAGGTCAGGCAACGCGCCTACAAAAAGGGTGACTTGGTTCTTGCAGTAAAAAGACCCATAGTCTTTTCCCACAAATCCAAAGGCAAATTTGAACCAAAATGGGAGGGACCCTTCGTCATCGACAAAGTCTTCTCCAATGGCGCATACGCTCTTCTAAACATGGAAAGGGACAGATGTATGCTGCCCATCAACGACAAGTTCTTGAAGCGGTACTACCCTTGAAGACTTTCTCAAACGGGTCAGAGCGATATTTACACGACCAAAGCCTATTTCCAAGGTACTTGCTCGTCAAACCCACCCCTTTTGAAATTTTCATCTTTATGTTGAGGTTTCCAAAAAAAACATTCTCTAAAAACAATGCTTGCTTTCATCGTTTCATTGTTCATAAAAAAAAAATCAAATCCAAAATCCGAGTTTAGGAGCCCCTTCCCAGACTTGACCAAAATTTTCGATCCTTGAAACCAAAAATTCATGGTTTGAAACAAAAACCAGGACTCAGGAATTTTCACCCTAGCCTGCCTTGGCTCTTACAACCAAAATGGTTTTAAGCCAAAATTTATGACCCTCGTGTCTCTGAACAAAAAAAAAATGGTTTTTTAGAAACCGCGGGGAAGCGACAGTTAGTCGATACTCGCAAAACCCAAAAATCGCAAGGAAGCGAACCCCATTCGATACTTGCAAAATTTCAAAAATCGTGAAAAAGCAACAAACCAGTTGATATCCACAACCCAAATTTCAAAAAACCGTGGAGAAGCAACATACCAGTTGATATCCACAACCCAAATTTCAAAAAACGTGGAGAAGCAACATACAAGTTGATATCCACAACCCAAATTTCAAAAATCGTGGAGACGCAATATTCCAGTTGCTATCCACAACCCAAATTTCAAATGGTTCGAGAAAACCTCAAATTTCAAAAATCGAGGGGAAACGACATCAAGTCAGTACCCGCAAAACCAAAAGTTTTGGGAAAAGCAGGGAAGCGACGCTTAGTCGATATTTGCACCCCAATTAACGAGGAAGCGACATTCCATCGATACTCGCAAAACCCAGCCCGCGAGGAAGTGACATTCCATCAATACTCGCAAAACCGAATGAGCAAGGAAGCGACATTCCATCGTACTTGCATGACCATTCAGCGGGGAGGCGACATTTAGTCGATACCTGCATTTTGAAAACCAAAAGGCGGCTATGAACGCCAAATTCGGCTATAAATTCCAAAACAAAAAAAAGATCCGGCTATAAACGCCAAAAAATCAGCCATAAACGCCAAAATCGGCTTTCATGCCAAGAAAACAAAACTTGGTTTTCAAAAAACTCGGCTATAAACGCCAAAATCCGGCTATAAAACGCCTAATCCGGCTATAAACGCCAAAATCGGCTTTCATGCCATACAAAAACTTTGGCTCTCACGCCACAAACAAAACAAAATTCGGCTCCTATGCCATTCCAAAAAATCGGCTTTCACGCTATCCAAAAAACTTTGGCTCTCATGCCACAAACAAAAAGCTTTGGCTCTTATGCCACAAACAAAAAAACCTTGGCTCTCATGCCACAAACAAAAATTTTGGCTCTCATGCCACAAACAAAATTTAGCTTCCATGCCACAAAACAAAATTCGGCTTCTATGCCATTCCAAAATTCGGCTTTCATGCCATCTCAAAAATTTTGGCTCTAATGCCATTTCAAAATTTTTGGCTCTCATGCCGCGAAACAAATTTTGGCTTTTACGCCACAAAATTTGGCTTCCATGCCGTTCTAAAATTTGATTATCAAATAATAATAAAGAAAAAACCAGGCTTTTCGCCACAAAATTGGCTTTCATGCCCAAAACAATCATTTGATAAAAGGTTTTCACAAAATGACAACCTTTAGATCAAATTTTTGAACAAACATTCCCATCAACTTTTACTCAAATGTGTTTCCATCAAAAAATGATTTAAGTGAAAAGAATGGGATACAAAAATATGGTGCCAAAACTCTTTATACATGGAGGTACCAAAAAAAAAAGACGAAGAAGGAAAAAGAGTTTGTTACAACTCAGGAGCTCAATCCAACATGGTCTTCAACCAAAGGTTCAACTCCTCAAGTAGACCCTTGGCCTTAACTTCCAAAGTTTTTAGGCCACGCCTCTTCAAAATGTCCCCATAAAACACAGCCGAATGCCGTGACCCATCTGTAGCACGAGGAAGTTCTTCCCAGAGGACCTGCCACTGCTCATGCTCCTGAGTCTTCCTCCGGACATTACCTTCAGCTTCCTCAACCTGGAGAATGAGAGTCCCCTCCTTGTCACGAGCCTCCACAATGGCGGTCCATTTGGCAGCAGTTTTCCTCCAAAAGCTCAAGACGCTGCCTAGCCTCGACAACCTCCTTATCAAGGCGGTCCAAGTCTTGCTTCAGCCCCATGATGGATAACTCGGTCACGTTCTTCTCCTGAACGATCTGCCTCCGAGTCTTCGTGACCTCAGTCAGCTCAGATTTGACTTTGCTGGAAGGTTTTATGAACATCTCATCAAAGAAGTCACCATCTGGGAAACTCTTGGTCTCAGTCCATTTGTTCCCCAAGGCGATGATTTCCTCAACAAAATCCTTGGCACTTGCGATGTCCAGACCGACTTCTTTGCTATCAGCGAGGATGTCCTGCACATGCTTGATCATGCCAAAACCAGCTTCCAAATGACCTGAAGAAAGAGTCTCAACCCATGAGCTCAAGACAGTCTTCAACACCTTCCCTGCATACTGAAGGTGCGGTGCAGATGAGTATTCGCCATGCTCTGGTGCCCGACTGCCCATGTCATGCTCCATTGGAAGAGCAATCAATAAACTCTTTCCAACTGAAGAAGCTGACTCATTGAAGGAAGCAGAAGCCCCTACTTCTGCATCAGCCGCAGGTATTCCCTGTTCTGGCTCTGAAGAAGACGGAGGAACCTCTCCTGCTGCTCCACAATCTGTCAAGGAAAAGACAAAAAGGTATGAATATAATCTTGTCAAAAATATATCGAGATTATTATTGCAAAAATACCTTCTTCGACAACCGGCGGAGTACTCTCTGCCTCTTTGAGCTCATCCGAAGCATCGTCAAAAGTTGCGTCCATGGATGGCTCGAAATCGTCAGAATCCTCTGGCAAGTCAGCTACATGTTAGCAAATGACAGCACAAACAAAAAGAAGAAAAAAAAGAAGCCAAAGCAATCATACCAGGTGAAGGTACTGGAACCACTCCAGAGTCCATGGGCTCTTCCTCAGATGCCATGACTGGATCTGTCACCGCCTCATCGGCAGGAACCTCGGGCATCACCAGGTCATTGTCCTCTGCCAAAAGAAAGAAGGCAGCGGATCAAAACAAAAAAAAATCTCTCACAAGAGAAAAGAAGAAACAAAAGAAAGAAAGAGCGATCAAACGCTGTCTCATCTCATCACGATTGAGGGAATCACATTCTTCCAAGTTCTTCTCCACAAACTAGACCTTCTCCCAAGCCTGCTGAACGGCCGCATTTGAAGATCTAGCAGACCGACGAGGTGCGTCAGTAACAGGACCTTTACCCTTGTTCGTTCTAGAAGAACTACATACAAAAGATGGAAGAGAAAAGATCAATCAACACCAAAATGACAGAATTCTGTTGCAAAAATTATAGCAAAATTTTGACATGGTTCCGGGGCAATTCCAACGAAAAGGAAAATACTCCGAAAAGGACAGGAAGCCTGAAGATGAGCTCAACATGGCTGCGAGCTCATAGTCAGTGGAGAATTCTCAAAGAAGGTTCGAACTCAACATCGCTGCGAGAACGAGCCAATCTTATCAAACTTCCGCAAAATCTGGAAAAGAGCTCAACATTGCTGCGAGCTTCAGAATCCAAAAATTGCAAAGTTCCTCAAAATCCAGCAAGACCGAGAAAGAGCTCAACATCGCTGCGAGCTCAAATCCCAATACTTGCAAAAGATTTTCAGGTATGCATCATCATGCTATCAAGTCCATTTACCAAAAATCATGCATCGAAAAAATATCATCATGCATTAGATGCTAGGAAAACCTTGACCAAAGTTTGACCAATTCCAACCCAATTTGGTCAAAACCAATCAAACTTTGTCCAAGTCAAAAATCATGTTGGCTTGACCTAGAGACTCTAGCCTTCTATCTTGATGCATCAAAAAAAAAAAAAGAAAATGCATACATATTGAATTTGCATAGCCTCATTATCATGGTGAGCAAACAAAGAAAAGAAAAAAAAGAGAGAAAAAAAACCTCAGAAAAAAAAAATCTCAGAAAAAAAATTTAAGGCCCACAGGCTGTGGCCCACTGCCACGTGGCAGGTTGTCCGTACAGCCAAGAAAAACAAAAACAAGCAGCAAAAAAAAAAAAAAAAAAAAAAAAAAAGAGAAGCAAAAACGCTAAAAAAAAGGAGGAAATCAGCGTGAAAAAAAAATAGAAACAGAAAAAAAAAAGAAGAGAAACGCTGACAAAAAAAAATCAGCGTGTGTGAGAGAAAAAAAAAAAAGAAAGCACACGGTGAAAAAAAAAAAAAGAAAACCTTGAAAAGAAAAAAAAAAAAAAAAGAAGAAGCGCGAAAAAAAAAGGGGAAAACGTGCTTGAAAAAAAAAAAAAAAAAGAGAAGAAGAAGAGAAAAAAATGAAGAAGCTACTTCTACAATGGAGATTCTTGTGGAGAAAGAAAAACTTACTTGAAGCCATTGATGGAGAAGAAGAAGAAAATCTTGGAGCCCTTGGAGCAAAAGCACTTCTTATCTTGGAGAGCACTCTTGAAGATTTCTTGCAAAAAGAAAGCAATGGAGCAAAAGAAACAACCCTCTTGCTTTTATAGAGGAGAGCAAGCCAAAAGAGGAAACAAGGAGAAAGAAAAGAGGTAAATACTAAAATTTAGTTACTTTCCCAAAGAGAGAGATATTTTGAGAAAATCTTTCCACAAAAAGGAAACTTGAGAAATTCTCTCCAAGTAAGGATATTTTTAAATATTCTCTACTCCAAAGAGATATTTTTAGATATTCTCTACAAATATGACACCATGTGAGATCTAGGCCATCTTTAAAGCCTAAGGTCCCATGGGTTAGCCCATATGAGCCAGGTTTGACCACCTAGGCACTAAATGTGGCTATTAGTCAAAATATTCCTCTTACCAAGAGCAAAAAAAAAAAAAAAAAAGAAAAGAAAAAAGAGAAAAAAAGTCCCATGCCTCTTTTGAGTTGATAGGACCATTCAAAAAAAAAAAAAAAAGAGAAAAGAAAGCCTCATGAGTTTCCAGAAAAAAACCAAACCATCCAACCTCATGAACCAAATTGAGCCAAAATCTTGAAATTGACATTTCACAAAACCAAATTCCGGTCCCCTAACTCGCCACATACAGCTTGTTAGGTCACAAGACCAAAACCAAAATAAAAATCCAAACCAAACCCAAAACCAAAAACTCCAAATCTGCCCCCCCCCAACCTGCCACATACAGCTTGTTGGGTCACAAGGTCAAAATCAAAAATCAAACCCCGACCTCCTAACTTGCCACATACAGCTTGTTAGGTCACAAGGTCAAAAACCAAAATCCAAATACCCCATGTCATTTTCAAAACTTTGCCTAAAGATGGTGTGTGATCCCTCTCACTACCATAAAATTCCCCCGAAAACTCAGAAGGCTATTCAAAAAAAAAAACAAAAAAGAAAAAAAAAAGAGAAAGCTCAAGACTCTTGGTTAAGTTGGAATTTCTCCTCCAAGTTTCTCTTCGAGGCACATCGACTCCAAAAAGCTACTCGTCACTGTGCCTCGAGGGGACATTTGTTGACACCAAAAAAGTCACTATGTCTCCTCAATATCAAGAAGCCTCGTGAAGCTGCATCCTGCTATAAAACAGGCAAGGCTACTTCAAGCATCAGATCTTATCAGAATCAGACAGAAACTGAGAGATCCTTCAAGACAGCTAAAAGAGGGGTACACCTGAGGTTTCGGGCCATTCCGACATCGTTTGGCCCAACGTCACTGCTCCAACAACTAAACAAGCGCTCCCGGCGGAGACATCATCAAAGACACTGTTGACACCAAAAAAGTCAATATGTCTCCTCAACATCAAGAAGCCTCCTGAAGCTGCATCCTGCTAAAATAGGCAAGGCTACTTCAAGCATCAAATTTTGTCAGAATCAGACAGAAACTGAGAGATCCTTCAAGACAGCTCAAAGGGGGTACACCTGAGGTTTCGGGCCATTCCGACAGCGTTTAGCCCAACTTCACTGCTCCGACAACTAAACAAGCGCTCCCGGCGGCGACATCATCAAAGACACCAAAATTTTGATCAAAGCCTACGGATGACTCCAGAATGTCTCCAAAGGGCTCCATGCCAAATTCCAAGTCGAACCGACAACGTTTGACCCTCCATCAATGCTCGAGCAGTAAAATCAAGTCTCCCGGCGGCGGCAACCACCGAAGCCATCACTCATCAAACAAATTACATGAGTGGCTTCAACATGCTTCCAAAAGGCTGCACGTCAAATTTCAGGTCATTCCGACAACGTTTGACCAGGTTTCGATGCTCCGAGAGAAAATCAAGCCTACCGGCGGCGGAGCAACCCGGGACCATGACATCCAAAACAGAGCCCATGGAACGTCTCAAAATGACTCCAATAGGCTCCCCGCCAAATTTCAGGTCAATCGGACATCATTTGACCACATATCAAAGTCGGCATTTTCCCCGCAGCAAAATCAAGTGAAGCATCGATGGGACCCCAAACGGCTTCAAAACTCAAATAAAAGCCCATGGTTGGTCCTATCCACTGCTCAAGAAGCTTCACCTCAATTTTCAGGTCATTCCGACATCGTTCGACCTAGTTTTGACGCTTGACGGAAAATCGGCTACAAAGTCTTCGACTTTCCCGAAAAATAGGAAACTTTGTGCTCCGATTTCGCGAGGGTTCTCGTCAAGATTTCTTCAAGAAAATCAAGTCAATAATTGAGGAAAAATGTCAAGAAAAATACAGAAGAAAAAAGGGACGAAAAAGACGAAAAAACGGCCGAAAACGACGCTCGGCGACCAAACGGGCCGAAGCCCCATAGTCGCCGGCTACCCTGGGTGCATGGTCGCCCGGCGACCCTGGAAATCCGGGTCGCCGGATTTTGCGCCGAAGTGTCTGTTTTCGATTCTTTTCGCGTTTCGGGTGTTCTGGCCTCTGTGATTTTCTGAAAATCCAATGTTTAGTGCATCAAAACCACTGATTTCGTCGACATCTCGGATCCGCCGTCAAAAACATGAAATCATCACCGATCGCCTCAAGATCGCCAACCGGCTGACCAAGAAAGCGCACTTTCTGTCCGACCGATCGTGAAATCGACAAGACAGATGTCACCGGCCCACCAACATCAACTAATGTCTGAAATTGCATTTGGGAGTTAAAAATCCAAGCAATCATGGCATTAAACCCATGAAACTCCCATCATCATGAAGCATAAAGGTGATTAAATGCCCACTACCTTCATCGGCCAATCACAAGCCTTGAAAAAGGAGTTACAAAATCAATTTGTAACTCCTCATCAATTCCTTCATCATGGCCATCAATGCGAATGGACACCTCATGGCTACCAAAAGCCTATAAAAGGAGGTCCACTCCAAGAAAAAAGAAAAAGAAGAGAAAGAGATCCTAAGTGTGTTGACACCAAAAATGTCACTTTGCCTCTTCAACATCAAGAAAGCTGCATGAAGTCGCAACCTGCCATAAATAGACAATGCAACTTCTCCAAAAAATCAAATCTTGTCAGAATCAAACAAAAACTGCAAGATCCTTCAAGATAGCCAAGAGAAGAGTACACATGAAGTTTCGGGCCATTTCAGAATCATTTGGCCTAACTTCGCTTCTCCGACAGCTAAAATGGCGCTCCCGGCGGCGACATCATCGGAGACGTCAAAACTTCGATCAGAGCCTACGGATGACTCCAGCATGTCTCAAAACGGCTCCATGCCAAATTTCAAGTCAAACCGACAACGTTTGACCCTCCATCAATGCTCGAGCAGCAAAATCAAGCCTCCCGGCGGCGGGAACCACCGAAGCCTTCGCTCATCAAACCAAGTGCATGAGTGGCTTCAACATGCTTCCAAAAGGCTGCACGTCGAATTTCAGGTCATTCTGACAACGTTTGACCAGGTTTCGATGCCCCGAGAGAAAATCAAGCCTACCGGCGGCGGAGCAACCCGGGACCATGACATCCAAAACGGAGCCCATGGAACGTCTCAAAATGACTCCAATAGGCTCCCCGTCAAATTTCAAGTCAATCGGACATCGTTTGACCACATATCAAAGCTCGGCATTTTCCCCGCAGCAAAATCAAGTGAAGCATCGACGGGACCCCAAACGGCTTCAAAACTCAAACAAAAGCCTATGGTTGGTCTTATTTATTGCTCAGGAGGCTCCACCTCAAATTTCAGGTCATTCCGACATCGTTTGACCAAGTTTCAGCTTCTGGCGGAAAATCGGCAGCTCTACACGACAAAGTCGTCGGCTTTCCCGGAAAATTGGAAACTTTACACTCTAAAAATGCAAGGATTCTCATCAGGTTTTCTACAGGGAAATCAAGCCAATAAATGAGAAGAAATGTCAGGAAAAATACAGAAGAAAACGGCGACGAAAAAGACCTCAAAACGACCGCAAAACGGGCTCCGAAGGGAAAAATTCCCCCAAGGTCGCAGGCCCCTGCGACCATGGCCCATGGTCGCCGGCGACCATGGAAGTCCGGGTCACCGGATTTTCCGCCGGTGACCCGTTTTTCCGTCTTTTTTCGCGTTTCGCGCACTTTGGCCCCTGTGGTTTCCTGAAAATGTGATTTTTAGTGCTTGAAATTGACTCATATCCTCCGACATCCGTCAAAATCACGGGTCAACCTCCAAAAGCATAAAATCATCATTGATCGCTCCAAGATCGCCAACCGGTCGACCAAAAAAAGTGCTCTTTCTGTCCGACCGATCGAGAAATCGACAAGACAGATGTCACCGGCCCGCTCTTAGCTATCAATGTCTGAAGTTACATGTTCATCCGATGTCGATCAGCATGAAGATCCATCGATGATCATCGCCAGAAGAATTCCAGAAGACACGGCACGGCCCGCGACTCTTCGACTGCTCGGCGACCAATTAATGTGGTTAATTGACTAGCTTTATTGCAGTCATTAATTCATTTCTTTGGACGGCCCAATCAGAAGCAAGCATTTGGGAGTTACAAGTCAATTGATTCATGGCATTTAAACCATGAAACTCCTCCCATTATGGTAATTAAAGTGATTAAAAGCCCTTAATCTCCATCGGCCAATCAGATTCAAGGAAAAAGGAGTTACAAAATCAAGAAATAAATCTTGTAACTCCTCCCATTAAAGCCATTAAGGCTCATAAACCCTCCTAAATGGCTACCAAAAGCCTATAAGTAGGAGAGCATTCCATTGAAATGGGGATCAGAAAATCGAGATCAATCGATCGGAAAGAATCCCGAGCTCGTATCCAGAGAAAGAAAAAAGAGAGAAAAACTCTGCTGAAGTTCTGCACCGGCCACCACTACAAGGTGACAAAAGTCCCTTGGGGGCACCCCCCCCATGGTCCTTGCCTTCTCCTGCTGCCTCCAATGGCTTAGACGTGGCTTTTCAGCCCGTCTACTTAGCTTTTTATTGGACATAGGACCTTCTCTTGGTCTTTGTCCTCTAAAAACCTGAGGTTATAGCCAAGCCAAGCGAATCAAGAGCATCTTCTGTTCTCATCTGCATGGATGATGGCGAAGCCCATACATGGCTTGCGACCGTCAATCTGAACGAGTCCCCCACAATCTCCTGAAAAGTTAGATCTTCCTTTTCTTGCTTTTCATTGTAGTTTGTATTTTTCTAAAGAGACAAAAATCACAACTCTTGTCTTTTTCATTATTGATGAGAATTGTAAATCGGCTATAAACGCCAAAATCGGCTATAAATGCCAAACAAAATCGCCTTTCACGGCAAACTAAGAAAATGTCTCTTTTCTTAAATATATGCGCAATGGAAAACTTGAAAGAAGTTGATTTCCTTTTTACTTGCGAAGGTTGATCTCCGGATTACCACTTGCAATTCCAAGTAAAATAGAAAATCTGGCACACCCACCCAAAAAAAATGTTGATGCACGCTTCAGGCCCGCCAGGGCGCGAAAGGGCCGGACCCGACGGACTCCCACGTTCCGCCGACCCCGGTAGCCGCCCCACGGCGCCTCGGAGCGCGTTCCATCAAGCTGGCACACCCGGTGGGACTCGTTCATTTGAGAACACGGTGCTTGGAAATGAAATATTTGCATATCATACTTTTTGCTCTATGCTTATACTTCTTTTCCGGATTCCTTGGCTACTTTCTAGCTGGTAGCCTATGTTGGATTTTGCATCCTAAAAAAAATGAGATGGGATTTTTTGGAAATTTCTATTTCTTTGAGTTTGTTTCCATTCTTTCTCTTTTCAAAAAAAAAATCAGTTTTCTTAGTTTGAATTCAAAATTGAGAAACTTTGATCCTATCCTATCGTTCTTTGGTGCTTGCAGAAATGTTGAGCCCGTTCGACTAAGGTTTTGGACCCTCGTTTCTCTTCGATGAGTTCATTAGAGATTTCAAAAAAAAAAAAATCAGTTTTCTTAGTTTGGATTCAAAATTGAGAAACTTTGATCCTATCCTATCGTTCTTTGGTGCTTGCAGAAATGTTGAGCCCGTTCGACTAAGGTTTTGGACCATCGTTTATCTTCGATGAGTTCATTAGAGATTTCAAAAAAAAATTATTAAAAAAAAAATAAAAAAAAATCAGTTTTCTTAGTTTGGATTCAAAATTGAGAAACTTTGATCCTATCCTATCGTTCTTTGGTGCTTGCAGAAATGTTGAGCCCGTTCGACTAAGGTTTTGGGCCATCGTTTCTCTTCGATGAGTCTATTTGGGATTTTTTATAAAGAAGGACATAGACCACTAAGGTTAAACCAATTGCGTTCTTTGATCACGATTGATTCAAGAAAAGCCTTGTCCAGAGTGTGGAGACAGCTTGACTGTTCTAGGCAAGGGTCCTCCAAACGGGTTCATTAAGTAATCCTACCCTTACTTGGGGGCAATTCTATCAATTGAGGTTTCATAAGACCGGGTTAGGAGGCCTATGTGTACTCTCTCGTCTTTAAATCTTAAAAAATTAAAATCAAAATAAAAAAAAATAAAAAAAAAGATTTTCAAAAAAAAAAAAAAAAAAAAAACAAAAAATTTTCAAAAAAAAAATAAAAATAAAAAAAAATAAATAAAAATATATTTTTAAAAAAAAAATAAAAATAATAAAATAAAAAAAATCATTTCAAAAAAAAAAATCTCCAAAAACTCGTCACTTTTGATTTCAGATCTGAGAAATTTTGGTTTCTTCTTTTCTGAGCACTGGCGCTCGCGGAAATCGCCGAGACCATGTTCAGATCAGAATACCATTTGCTCTCCTTGATGGAACCAATCTTGACATTTCAAAAAAAAAAAAAAAAAAAAAAACTCGTCACTTTTGGATTCAGATTCGAGAAATTGTGGTCTCTTCCCTTCTGAGTACTGGCGCTCGCGGAAATCGTTGAGCCCGTATTTGAATCGGAATGCCACCTGCTCTCTTTGACGAATCCATTTCTGACCTTTCAAAACAAAGAATCCCATCTCATGGATGCGATCTCCAACATTTGTGTATAGCAGTACTGGTACGCCTTTTCAGGGTCTACTGTATCTGTGACCGGCACATTTGTAACTCCTACCTTATATTCTTCTTATCTCGAGCAAGCTCCGCTTCTCGATAAGTCGAATTTAGGTATACAATTGCTTCTAGCAGTCATTGGAACGCTCATTTCGAGCCTACCATGCTTGCTGTCAGAACAATTGTACCATCTATGGCTTTTTGCCTTCTTCATGTCGCTTGGGTCATATCCCTTGAGCGATTTGAAAACACAACCATAGAAATTCCCATTTATGATCATTATATTCTTGTGATTACTAATGGATGTGGTCTTGTTTCAGAAATTTTGAAACTAACAATGGCAGCCTTAACCATTATCTTCGATGAGAACAAGCACCAACTCATGCTTCAACAGAAGCAAAGCACGCGCACTCATAAGCGCCCTGTCAGCTGCCGAAGCGTCAACTCCCTCGGCAACTCTCTGAACTCCGGGTCAACCTCGACTCCCCGGACTATCTTCTTTGGGACACTGGGACCATTCCCACTTCCCGAAGAACAAGCTGCGCCTGCTAAAAAGCAGAACATCGCCTCTCAACGTGTCACTCCCGTGACACCAAAGGCGAGCGCCCAAAAGCCCGAAGCCCGCGGCACCCCCGCGAAGCCTCGACCCACAAACAACCAGGTCTATCCCAAGACTTGGTCTCCAAGACCTTCCCCAAAACAAAGAAGGTCTCAAATTTCCACCAAGCCAGCATACCTGGCCCCACTCAAAGAGAACCAGTTCTACCCTCTTGCCTACATGAAAGAGGAGAGACCCATCTCCAACCTGACTCCCAAGTCAACCCAGCATGAGTCGGCTTGTTCCTACAGGCCCAAAATCAGATCATGCATCACCAGGCCTCTACAAGCACCTGCTAAGGCCTACACTCCTTCAGTTCGACCCTTCATCTCTACAGGGGCCGAACTCGAAAGGTTTAAAGCTTCGCTGCAACAGGCAAAGAACCGGGTCCGTATCCTGTCCTTGCCTAGCTACAAAGAAGACAGGCTCGGCTGCTGCGCCCGAGGGAGCACATCCCTCATCGTCAGAGCCCAGCCAGAGCTGACCGAAGCTCAAATTGCTCGTCGAGCACGCCGCCGTGCGTCATATCGACAAAAGAGACTAGAGAAGCAACGGACCCAGCCTCCTACACTTCAAGTCTCCCACAAATGGGTAGAAAAAGAAAGACCCGACCAAGTTGCTGCCGTCCATATGGTTGGAAAAACCAGAAGACGCCAAAGGTCAGCATCAAAAATCCATGTCCGACGTCCGGTGACCCGTAGCGTCACCAGGACACAAAGACATCCCGAAGAATCTCCTGCCCCTTCAAGCCAAGGACGGAAGAGTAATCCTTCATCAAGCTCTTCATCAAAAAGAATGAGCCCCAGCTCGGTCACCAGGATGATTTCTTCGTTCGAATCCCGAGGGATGAACGTCTTGGCTACAAGTTCTGAGCCGCCACCTCAGAATCCACCTCGAGATGATGCGCTCACACGCATCCAGCAGTTGGAACAAGGCCAGCAGAGGATTGAAACTCTGATGGAAAACCTTCTCCTTGTCGTCCAAAATCAGGTGAACAATGAGCCTCCTCCGAATCATAGCAATAACGAGGGAAATGGAGAAGAAAATGAGTCACGCGCCCTTACCAAAAAGGACGTAGACAGTATCCTCGCCAAAGCTAAAGAAGAGGATATACTCAAAGAGCATGGGATCAAGCCACCATATCCTTTATGGATGGACTCGGTCCCGTTCCCCACAAAATTCAAACATCCTACTCTCCAAACATATACGGGGAAAGGATCGGCCAGACAGCACGTCATCCACTTCAAGATCTTGACGGGAGCTATCGCGGATCAAGATGCACTCAAGATTCGCCTCTTTGCAAGTACCCTAAAAGGTACGGCCTTCGATTGGTACTCCACTCTGCCGGAGAACTCCATTCAGAACTGGGCTATGCTGCAGACACGCTTCCTGACCCACTTCCAAGGTGAGGATCATCCTGTTACTATGGCTCAGCTCTGCAGCCTAAAACAGGGAGAGAATGAGTCAACTTATGACTTCATTCACAAGTGGAAAGCAATGGCGTACAAATGCTCAGATGTACTGCCACAAGCGTCGCTAGTCGACATCTGCCGAAACAACATGAGAGCTAAAATTCGCTCCATGATCATCGGCAATAAATCAAAGAACCTGGGGGAACTCCTCGAAGCTTCCATGGAAGCTGAAATGGTGATCAAAGACCTCAACAGTCAGAAGTCATCAAGAAAAGAGCCAACCGCCATTGCAACCTCTAAACCAAAGAAGAAAGAGGTCCTTAATGTGCAAACCAAGTCAGCTCCTCAGCAACCAAAGAAAGCTGAAAATAGAGCTGCAGGTAAGAGACCTGAACTCTCTGATGCCTTCAAAGAGCGAGTAGAAAAGAAATATCCGTTCGATGAAGACGTCGAAGAAATCTTTGAGGCTCTCCTAGCAAATGGCAAACTCATTTTGCCAGAGCCCAAAAGACCTGGAGACGTTGGCAAAACCAATGATCCTCGGTACTGTCCATACCACCAGATGGTCTCGCATCCTCTCAATCAATGCTTTGTTGTGAGAGAGAAGATAAACGAGATGTGGAAAAATGGAGTCATCACCTTTGACAAAAATTATGGCCCCGCCTCCGTCAACATGGTGTCACGTGGACAAACACCAAAATCACCGAAGAAGAAGATCACTACTTCCTTCAAGGTGATAAAAAGAATTCAAACGTCCGAAGTGTTGGTTCCTTGCCCGACACCAGACGGACAACCCATATGGGTACATCCCGATCTCCTGGAAGATGAAAATTGGGAGATCGTCAAAACAAAGCCGACCGCTCAGCAGCGAAGGCAAGCCAAGAAACATCTCCTCAAGCTCAAACGGCAAGAGAAGACCCAGCCAAAACAAGAAGTCCATGAAAAGGCAGAGGCCTCCTCTACCACTTCACTCGGGGCAACAGAAACGTCCCTTCCAGAGACTTCAAAGGCGGTAAGAAACTTCACTCTCAGTGATTTCATGCCACCTCAATTCAAAAAAGAAGCCATGCAGGGGGCATCATACTCTTGCAACTCGGTAGTTGGATTCTCCATTGATGGATACGAGTCCAGCGACACCGACGATGGATTCGAGCCCAACTACACCGATGAGTGGGAGGAATCTCTTGAAACAGGAGAATATCTCTCCGATGAAGAATGGGTACCTGAAACTCACCTTATGCCAGTAATCTGGTATAACCCCTTGCAACCACAAGGATCCTGGTCTGATGATGAAGAAGACCAAGAGGCTGTACAAGAAGATGCTATTAACCCGGCACCTGTCATTGCTCCAGTGGAAATCAACTATGTTGAGCCACACGGAGAAGACGAAGAAGAGGATCTGGCTCCCATGCCTGATCTTGAAGAATATGCAAGGATCTTGCAGCGTCTCGCTCTAGAACAAGAGCAAGATCGTGTTAACGAGCCTCCTCGCAACCCAGAGCCTGAAGTCCCTGAAGATAATCAGGTACATCCACCCTTAACTCCTGAAAATGGAGAACATTGCTGGATAGATGATCCTCTTACATCCGAGGATGAGTCGACTCCGAGCAGGCAACATCTCCTATCAGAGCTTCCTGTAATGTAATATATCAGGACTATAGCTCTTCTGAAGCGTCGTCTGATGAGATTACCTACACTTCGACGACGCCTAGCAATGTATCCTCTGGAGCTACCTCGTCTCACGTGACTTTCACAGAGATGACACCCTCTCAGGTTTCTTCTCCTGAGACTGTGACTTTAGGATACACATTCTTCCCGACTCATCATCATGAAGAAAACCCAACTTGGGGTGATGGATGGGTCAACGAAGAAGAAAAGCTGCTGGATGCTGTTCAGGACTTGCTCCCGGAAAATGCTCCGTGCAACACAATCACTGAGGATGGCAACTCTGCTGCAGATACATCCCCAGTAGATGAAAAACGACAGCCTCTTGATCCTGAAGACAATCTTCCAAACGAAGATCCTTCTCAAGAAGCTCTCGAAGTTGGTAGAGGCACCCGTTCGGGCCGGGACTACCACAAGAATTACAACCAATCTTCCTTTACTTATGTAAATCCTTTGGGAAAAGATGTTGTAAGCGCCCCCAGTGGCAAAAACAATGAACATGCAGGCCCCAAGGAGGCTTTCAAGTATGACTTGGTTGAGCACTTCAAACACATACCTGCACGTCTTCACATCCTAGACTTATTGCGAATGTCTCCACGCACTCGTGATAATCTCATCTCAGAATTACAAAAACTGAATGAGGATGTCGACAAACATGCCCCACAAGTCCTCCAAATTGAAATGGACTACCGGGTCAAAAACTCTGAAACTTCCTCAAAGGGAGAAAAGAAAACTGAGGGATCATGCATCCAATGCCTCTCGGTTCAAAAGGCAGCCAGTGCAACCATCGCCTTCACTAAGGAAGACCTCCTACTTGGCGAAGCAAGGCACAACCGACCCCTGTACTTCACAAGGTACATCAAAGAAATGCCGATACATAGAGTTCAGATCGACCCAGGTTCTGCACTCAACCTTATCTCCACTTCGGCTCTTGAAGAGTTGGGCATCCCACCCAACAAGCTAAGCCACACATCTGTATCTATCTTTGGATACGATGGGAGCGCTCAAAGGCCTATCGGCAAAATCAGGTTCAAATTGCAAATCGGTGATCTTATCTCTGAGGTCACTGTGTATGCAATAAAAACCCCCTCATGCTACAACATCCTTCTCGGACGTCCTTGGATACACGAGAACGGTGTTGTTCCTTCAACTCTACATCAATGCATCAAGTTCGTCGGCGACGACGGCATGGTACATCGAGTCTTTGCGGACAGGAAACCCTTCAAAGGTAAAGAAGTCCACTTCGCAGACTCCCAAATGTATGAAGGCGAAAAAGAAGAAAAAGAGGAAATAGCACCCCCTGCTGAAAATCTCCAGAAAGATAAAGGCAAGGCTCCTCAAAAATCACCGGAAGAAAACAAACCCTCCGGCAAATTAGAAGAGAGTAGTCAACCTCCCTTCGTCATCTCCCTCAAGAATTCAAGACCTTTGGTCATCACGACTAAAGTGAAGAAGACGAAACAAAAGTCTGGGGGCAAATTTGTTGTTTCTCTCGTGTCTATCATGCAAGACACAGACTCGGACTCAGAGCCAGAAGATGATGCATCGTCAAGCCAAGCTGACACTCAGCAAGTTCAGCCTGCTCTCACTCCGATGGAGACACCTGCTGATGTAGAAGATCCTACGTCTGCTACCTTTGTTGTTCCGACAACATCACCAAAGCAAAGACCGATCTTCTTCCATAGATCGGATGCTTCTTCATCAAACTCCATGCTGGAACCTTTCCAAAATGAAGGTATGCCTCAGCTATCTCTATATAGTCCTGTGGCACAAGCAATTATGAAGAAAATGGGCTATGACGCTCAAAACCCAGTCGGTTTGGGAGAAAGACGCGGTATTCTCACGCCATTGGAGCCCGCCTTGACCAAAAGCCAGCTGGAAGATTGGAGACTCTACGGTCATGTAGAAAAGTCTTCATATGGGTTAGGGTATGATCCCAACACTCCTCTGAGACAGTTGACACAAAGGCTTAAAAGTCATTTTACCGACCAAGCCTCAACATCTAAAGTCCACGAAGACATCGATCTCCCTGGAAATCTCTTTAAAGAGTTACCTGACAAAGATCCAGGAAGCTCATCCAACTTGTACGATTTCTCTGATGATAAAGAGGAATCGTCCGATAATGCAGACTTGTGCTATTCTGACCCAGAAGAACCCTCGTCTCCAAAAGAAATACCAGACTCAACAGGCGATTGGGACTATCTCATAGCAAGCCTTGAGGAGATCACCAATCAAGAAAATCCATGGAAAGGAACAGAGCCTTGGTCTGGTAATGCAGTTGAAACTCCAGAAGGTTTCGTTGAGTTGGAAGCCTCCGAAAATATTGTGGAGGAACCACCTTCGAACCTTCCGACAGAAGATCCTGTTGAAAAGATAAACTTGGGAACACCTGATAACCCACGTCCTGTATTCATAAGCAAGAATATAAAGGATGATGAGTTACCCGAGTATATCGCTTTTCTTCGTGAGTTCGTTGATTGCTTTGCATGGTCCTATGCTGAAATGCCTGGTTTAGACCCCAAAGTAGCAGTCCACAAACTCAATCTTCAAGAAGAAGTCAAGCCTGTCAAACAAGGCCAAAGAAGATTCCGTCCAGACGTGATGGATAAAATTGAACAAGAAGTTCAAAAGCTCAAAAGTGTCGGCTTCATCCGTGAGGAACAACATCCAGAATGGTTGGCCAACATTGTCCCCGTGACAAAGAAAAATGGGTAGATCAGGGTCTGTATTGACTATAGAGACCTGAATGGCGCTTGCCCTAAAGATGAATTCCCGCTCCCCATACCGGAGGTGATGATTGACAATACCTGCGGATTCGAGCGAATGACATTCATGGATGGCTTCTCTGGTTACAATCAGATAAAGATGCATCCCAAGGATGAAAAACACACTTCATTTCGGACTCCATTTGGTGTGTATTGCTACACTGTCATGCCATTTGGTCTGAAAAATGCAGGTGCCACATATCAGAGGGCTATGATGAAAATATTCCAAGATATGCAGCACAAGACGGTCGAATGTTACGTTGATGACCTCGCCGTCAAAAGCAGAAGAAAAGAAGACCATCTCAAAGATCTTCGGGAAGTCTTCCTCCGACTTCGCTAACACAAACTGCGGATGAATCCTCTAAAATGCTTCTTCGGCGTCTCGTCGGGTAAGTTTCTCTGATTCCTTGTTCGGAAAGCTGGAATAGAACTTGACCCCATAAAAGTCAAGGCTATTCTAGAAATGCCCTCTCCAAGAACCTTAAGGGAACTAAAAGGGCTTCAAGGGAGATTGGCCTACATCAGACGGTTCATCTCCAATCTTTCGGGGAAATGCCGTCCATTCTCTCGATTGATGAAAAAAGGTGTAGACTTTGTCTGGGATGCCGACTGCGAAGCCGCATTTCAAGATATCAAGTCATACCTGACCAAACCTCCAGTGTTAGCTGCCCCTGCCACTGGAAAACCATTCATCTTGTACACAAGAGCCCTTGATCACTCTCTGGGTGCTCTGCTTGCACAAGAAAATGATGAAAGAAAAGAAGCTGCTCTATACTACCTCAGCCGCATGCTAGTAGGTGCAGAGCATCGCTACTCTCCAGTTGAAAAGGAATGTCTTGCAGTGATGTTCGCCGTACAAAAGCTACGTCACTACTTGCTTTCCAACACAGTCTACCTGGTCTCGAGGAGCAACCTCTTGAAGGTCCTTGTCACGAAGGCCGGTTCTCTTAATGCCCGACTGGCAAAATGGTCCATCCTTCTATCACAATTTGATATTAGGTATGTGCCACAAAAAGCAATCAAAGGCCAAGCTCTAGCAGATTTCCTCGCAGAGCATCCATTGCCTAAAGATTCTCCACTCAGAGATGATCTCCCAGACGAACCTGTCTACAACGTGGAGACTTCCTCACCAAATGCCTCCTGGGACATGTACTTTGACGGTGCAACCAGGACAAATGAAAAAAGAAAGCTGATCTCAGGAGTTGGCATCCTCTTTGTTAGCCCTGACAAATACATGATTCCACACGCTTTCTCACTACTGGAACCATGCACAAACAATGCAGCTGAATACCAAGCTCTGATCCTAGGATTGGAACTCGCCATCGAATCCGGTATCACTATGCTGGAAGTCTTTGGAGACTCTCAACTGATCGTCAACCAGATGAATCAGAAATATGAAGTCAGGAAGCCCGATCTGCTGCCTTATTACAACAAGGCACAATCGCTTCTGCAAAAGTTTGACATCTGCAACATCACCCACATTCGTAGAGGTGAAAACATCCGTGCAGATGCCCTGGCCGGACTTGCCGCATCAATGGCGATCCAGGAAGGGGAAAACATGCAAATTACAGTGTGCGAGAGAAGGATCCTCCCTCCTCTTAACACACACCAAGCAGTTGCTGAATGCCACCGAGTGGTTGGAAGTCGGATCTCTATCCTTCAACCTTCAATCGGCGACTGGAGGGATCCGTTCATTGATTACACTATGTTCGGAATCCTACCTGAAGATCCAAAAGAACGGGTAAGCATCCAAAGGCGAGCCCCAAACTTTCATTTGGATATCCCTTCAAAGATCCTTTACAGGAAATCCTTCAATGGAGTACTCCTACGCTGCTTGTCACAACAAGAAGCTGAAGAAACACTCAAAGAAGTTCATGCTGGTCTTTGTGGAGCCCATCAGACAGGTCCTAAGCTCTATGATCAGATAAAAAGGTTAGGTTACTATTGGCCTACCATGGTTGCTGATGCAATGCAATTTGCCAAACGCTGCCAGCTATGCCAAGTTCACGGAGATTACATTCACATGCCTCCGGAATGGCTGCAGCCTACAGCAATCTCATGGCCTTTTGAAGCATGGGGCATGGACATCATAGGTCCTATCTCTCCCCCTTCAAGCAAAGGTCATCGCTTCATCTTCGCCGCTACGGATTATTTCTCCAAGTGGTCAGAAGCATTTGCGTTCAACGAAATGAAGACCTCATCAGTTCTTCAATTCCTACGCACCAACATCATTTGTCGTTTCGGCATACCCAAGAGATTCGTCCATGATAACGGACCACAATTCCGGGATCATCGATTCTACAGGTTCTGCGACAAATACAAAATCCAAAGCTGTCCTTCGACTCCATACAATCCGGCAGCAAACGGATTAGCAGAAGCCTTCAACAAGACACTCTGCAAAATCCTCAAGAAAATGGTCTCTAGTCACAAAAGAGACTGGAGCGATAAACTGTCTGAAGCTTTGTGGGCCTATCGAACCACCGTTCGAGGACCAACCCATAGTACACCATTCTCCTTGGTCTATGGATGCGAAGCTGTCGTGCCCCTAGAGGTACAAATTCCTTCTCTGAGGGTATCTCTACAAAATGACATGACTCAAGAAAGCAATGTCAAATTGCGACTCCATGAGCTGGACAATCTCGACGAGAGACGGCTCGAAGCTCGACAAAGCATTGAACTTTACCAAGCACGCATGGCAGGATCTTTTGACAAAAAGGTCAGGCAACGCGCCTACAAAAAGGGTGACTTGGTTCTTGCGGTAAAAAGATCAATGGTCTTCGCTCACAAGTCCAAAGGCAAATTTGAACCAAAATGGGAGGGACCCTACGTCATCGACAAAGTCTTCTCCAACGGCGCATATGCCCTCCTAAACATGGAAGGCGACAGATGTATGCTGCCTATCAACGGCAAGTTCTTGAAGCGGTACTACCCTTGAAGACTTACCCAACTGGGTAAGAGCAATGCCTGTATGGCCAAAACCTGTTCTCAGGTACTCGCTCGTCAAACCCACTCTCTTTAGAATTTTCATATCAAATGTCAAAATTTCTAGAGATTAAAAAACAATGCTTACTTTCATCGTTTCATTGTTCAAAAACAAAAAAAAAAAAAAATCCAAGTTTAGGAGCCTCTCCCTGACTTGACCAAAACTTTCGATCCTTGAACCAAAATTCATGGTTTGAAACAAAAATCCGGATTCAGGGATTTCCACCCTAGTCCACCTTACCTTTTATCGCCAAATGGTTCTAGGTCAAAATTTACGACCCTCGTGTCTTTAAACAAAAAAAAAAAATGGTTTTTCAAAAATCGTGGGGAAACGACATCAAAGTCAGTACCCGCAAAACAAAAATTTTGAAAAAAAGCAAGGATGCGACATTCCATCGATACTTGCACCCAAAATCGCAGGGAAGCGACATTTCGTCGATACTTGCAAAATCTAAAAACCGTGGAGAAGCAACAAACCAGTTGATATCCACAACCCAATTTCAAAAATCGTGGAGACACAACATTTCAGTTGATATCCACAACCCAAATTTCAAAGGTTCGAGAAAACCTCTAAAATCGTGGAGAAGCAACAAACCAGTTGATATCCACAACCCAATTTCAAAAATCGTGGAGATGTAACATACCAGTTGCTATCCACAACCCAAATTTCAAATGGTTCGAGAAAACCTCAAATTTCAAAAATCGCGGAGAAACGACATCAAGTCAGTACCCGCGAAACCAAAAGCTTTGGGAAAAGCAGGGAAGCGACGCTTAGTCGATATTTGCACCCCAATTCGCGAGGAAGCGACATTCCATCGATACTTGCAAAACCTAACCCGCGAGGAAGTGACATTCCATCAATACTCGCAAAACCGAATGAGCAAGGAAGCTACATTGCATCGATACTTGCAAGACCATTCAGCGGGGAGGCGACATTTGGTCGATACCTGCATTTTGAAAACCAAAACTCGGCTATAAATGCCAAAATCTGGCTATAAACGCCAAAACCCGGCTATAAATGCTACAAACCGGCTATCAATGCCACAAAAATTGGCTTTCACGCCAACAAACCAAAACTCGGCTATAAATGCCAAAATCTGGCTATAAACGCCAAAACCCGGCTATCAATGCCACAAAAATTGGCTTTCACACCGACAAACCAAAACTTGGCTTTCAGAAAAACCCGGCTATCAATGCCACCAAACCGGCTATCAATGCCACAAATTGGCTATCAATGCCACCAAACTGGCTGTAAATGCCACAAAATTTCGGCTTCCATGCCAACCCAAATTTTGGCTTTTACGCCATAAAATTTCGGCTTCCATGCCATCTCAAAATCGGCTTTCACGCCACAACCAAAATCAGGCTCCCATGCCAAAACAATTATTTGACAAAAGATTTTCACAAAATGACAAAGCTTTTGATCAAATCCCATTTAGCAATTGCTTTCATCACAAAAAGATTTGAGTGAGCGTAGGGAACACAAAACAAAAAGGTACCAAAAAAAATACATGTGGTACCAAAGCAAAAAAAAAAAAAAAATAGAAAGTGTTCACAAGCACTACAAAAAAAAAAAAAGAAAAGTACCAAAAAAAATACATGTGGTACCAAAAAAAAAGAAGAATGGTTTCTGCTATAAAAAATCAGGAGCTCAGCCAAAAATGGTCTCCAGCCAAAGCTTCAGCTCCTCAAGCAAACTTTTGGCCTCAGCTGTCAGAGTTTCCAAGGCACGCTTCTTCAGGAACTTGCCATGAGATGCTGGCGAATGCCGTAACCCTTCTTTTACACCGGGAAGCTCTTCCCCAGCAGTTTGCCATCGTTCGTTTTCTAGAGTCCTCCTCTCGAGAACTTGACTGGCATCTGCAACCCTGCGAATCAGAGTACTCTCCCTGTCACGAGCCTCTGTTATGGCAGCCCACTTCGCATCGACTTGTGCCTTCAAATGCTCAAGACGTTTCCTGGCCTCCTCAACTTCCCTATCAAGGACGTTAAGGTCATGCCTCAATCCGATGATGGCTAGCTCTTCCTTGTTCTTCTCCCGAACTAGCTGCTTCTTGCTTTGTGTAGCCTCATTCAGGTCAGACTTAGCCTTATCAGCAGGGTCCAAGAACATCTCCTTGAAGAATTGGTCATCAGGGAAACCCATGGTCTCAAACCACTTGTCACCCAGTGCAATGATCCTATCAACGATCGCCCTGGCACCTGTGACATCCAGACCAACCTCTTCGGTGTCGGTCAGAATCTCCTGTACATGTGGGATCATGCCAAATCCTGCCTCCAAGTGTCCAGAAAGGAGAGTCTTGACCCAAGAACTCAAAACCTGAGCCAGCACCTTCTTCGCAAATTGAAGAGACGAACTGGATGAAGATTCACCCTTCTCCGCTGATCGACTGCTCATGTCATGTCCCATTGGAAGAGTAACAAAAGAACTCTTTTCACTTGGAGCCACTGGAGAGGGAATCTCAACACGAGGCATCTCCTCAATCATGTCAGAACTGGTCTCTACCTCCGGATCGACCACTGGCATCCCTTGCTCTGGTTCTGAAGAAAGCGATGGACTCTCTTCTGTCACTTCAAAACCTGCAAATGAAACACAAAAAGGTATGAATATGATCCGGCAAAAAAAAAAAAAAAAAAGAAACTTTCTCAAAAAAAAAGAGGGAGAAAGAAAAGAAAAAAAAAAAGAAACTTTCTCAAAAAAAAAAGGGGAGAAAGAAAAGAACAAAAAAAAAAAGAAACTTTCCCACAAAAAAAAAAAAAAAAAAAAAAAAACAGAAATCACGTGGAAAAAGAAAAGAAAAAAAAAAGAGAAGAATAGAAAGAAAAAAAAAAAGAAAAAAAAGAAGAAAGAAAAAAAAAGAGAAGACACTTTTTTTACCATCCTATTCTCTACATAGAGTTTTCTTGAAAGAAAAAGAAAGAAAACTTACTTGAAGCCATTGATGGAGAAGAAGAAGGAAAAAGCTTGAAGATCCTTGAAGAAGAAGAACTCTTGGTCTTGGAGCTCTCTTGAGATTGTTGCAAAAGAAAGCAATAAGAGCAAGAGATCCTACCTTCCTTTGCTTTTATAGGAGAGAGCAAATCAAAGAAGGAAACAAAGAAGAAAGGTAAGTGTTACTAATTAGTAACCTTACCAAAAGAGAAGGAATTAGAAAGATTCTTTCCCAAAAAGAAAGATGTCTTTGAGAGATTTTCTCCCAAAATCAATCAAATGAGAGATTCTCTCCAACAAAAAAAAAGGATATTGGAGATTCTTTCCCAAAAAGAAAGATACCTTGAGATATTCTCTCCCAAATTAAGGGAATATGAGAGATTCTCTCCCATAAAAATATTTTTAGATATTCTCTATCCAAATGAGATATCTTTAGATATTCTTTACAAAAATGACCCCACATGAGATCTAAGCCATCCTAAAAAGCTTAAGGTCCCATGGGTTAGCCCATATGAGCCAGGTTTGACCACCTAGGCACTAAAAAAAAAAAAAAAAAAAAATGGGCTTTTAGTCAGAAAAAATCCCTCTTACCAAGAGCATACAATAATGGTTCCATGCCTCTTTTGAGTTGATTGAACCATACAAAAAAATCCCAAGCCCCATGAGCTTCCAAAAATCAAACCATCCAGCCTCATATACTAAATTGAGCCAAAATCTTGAAATTGACATTCCACAAAAATCCAAACCACTCCAATGGACCCACACAGTCCCAAAGAGTGACCAAAAACCAAATCTTGGTCCCCTAACTTGCCACATACAGCTTGTTAGGTCACAAGACCAAAACAAAAAACCAAATCATGATCCCCCAACTTGCCACATACAGCTTGTTGGGTCACAAGGTCAAAACCAAAACCCGACCCCCTAACCTGCCACATACAGCTTGTTAGGTCACAAGGTCAAAAACAAAAACCCAAATCCACATCCGTGATGTCATCTTCAAAACTTTGCCTCGAGATGGTATTTGATTCCTTTCATTACCATAAAATTCCCCTGGAAGCTCAAAGGCTACTCTACCAAAGGAAAGATTGCTCAAAGACTCTTGGTCAAGACTCAAGCTCTCCTTCAAAAATCTCTTCGAGGCACATCGACTACAAAAGTCAAGCAACTCGTCGCTGTACCTCGAGGGGGCATTTGTTGACACCAAAAATGTCACTTTGCCTCTTCAACATCAAGAAAGCTGCATGAAGTCGCAACCTGCCATAAATAGACAATGCAACTTCTCCAAAAAATCAAATCTTGTCAGAATCAAACAAAAACTACAAGATCCTTCAAGATAGCCAAGAGAAGAGTACACATGAAGTTTCGGGCCATTTCAGAATCATTTGGCCTAACTTCGCTTCTCCGACAGCTAAAATGGCGCTCCCGGCGGCGACATCATCGGAGACGTCAAAACTTCGATCAGAGCCTATGGATGACTCCAGCATGTCTCAAAAGGGCTCCATGCCAAATTTCAAGTCAAACCGACAACGTTTGACCCTCCATCAATGCTCGAGCAGCAAAATCAAGCCTCCCGGCGGCGGGAACCACCGAAGCCTTCGCTCATCAAACCAAGTGCATGAGTAGCTTCAACATGCTTCCAAAAGGCTGCACGTCGAATTTCAGGTCATTCTGACAACGTTTGACCAGGTTTCGATGCCCCGAGAGAAAATCAAGCCTACCGGCGGCGGAGCAACCCGGGACCATGACATCCAAAACGGAGCCCATGGAACGTCTCAAAATGACTCCAACAGGCTCCCCGTCAAATTTCAAGTCAATCGGACATCGTTTGACCACATATCAAAGCTCGGCATTTTCCCCGCAGCAAAATCAAGTGAAGCATCGACGGGACCCCAAACGGCTTCAAAACTCAAACAAAAGCCTATGGTTGGTCTTATTTATTGCTCAGGAGGCTCCACCTCAAATTTCAGGTCATTCCGACATCGTTTGACCAAGTTTCAGCTTCTGGCGGAAAATCGGCAACTCTACACGACAAAGTCGTCGGCTTTCCCGGAAAATTGGAAACTTTGCACTCTAAAAATGCAAGGATTCTCATCAGGTTTTCTACAGGGAAATCAAGCCAATAAATGAGAAGAAATGTCAGGAAAAATACAAAAGAAAACGGCGACGAAAAAGACCTCAAAACGACCGCAAAACGGGCTCCGAAGGGAAAAATTCCCCCAAGGTCGCAGGCCCCTGCGACCATGGCCCATGGTCGCCGGCGACCATGGAAGTCTGGGTCACCGGATTTTCCGCCGGTGACCCGTTTTTCCGTCTTTTTTCGCGTTTCACGCACTTTGGCCCCTGTGGTTTCCTGAAAATGTGATTTTTAGTGCTTGAAATTGACTCATATCCTCCGACATCCGTCAAAATCACGGGTCAACCTCCAAAAGCATAAAATCATCATTGATCGCTCCAAGATCGCCAACCGGTCGACCAAAAAAAGTGCTCTTTCTGTCCGACCGATCGAGAAATCGACAAGACAAATGTCACCGGCCCGCTCTTAGCTATCAATGTCTGAAGTTACATGTTCATCCGATGTCGATCAGCATGAAGATCCATCGATGATCATCGCCAGAAGAATTCCAGAAGACACGGCACGGCCCGCGACTCTTCGACTGCTCGGCGACCAATTAATGTGGTTAATTGACTAGCTTTATTGCAGTCATTAATTCATTTCTTTGGACGGCCCAATCAGAAACAAGCATTTGGGAGTTACAAGTCAATTGATTCATAGCATTTAAACCATGAAACTCCTCCCATTATGTTAATTAAGGTGATTAAAAGCCCTTAATCTCCATCGGCCAATCAGATTCAAGGAAAAAGGAGTTACAAAATCAAGAAATAAATCTTGTAACTCCTCCCATTAAAGCCATTAAGGCTCATAAACCCTCCTAAATGGCTACCAAAAGCCTATAAATAGGAGAGCATTCCATTGAAATGGGGATCAGAAAATTGAGATCGATCGATCGGAAAGAATCCCGAGCTCGTATCCAGAGAAAGAAAAAAGAGAGAAAAACACTGCTGAAGTTCTGCACCGGCCACCACTACAAGGTGACAAAAGTCCCTTGGGGGGCACCCCCCCCAAGGTCCTTGCCTTCTCCTGCTGCCTCCAATGGCTTAGACGTGGCTTTTCAGCCCGTCTACTTAGCTTTTTATTGGACATAGGACCTTCTCTTGGTCTTTGTCCTCTAAAAACCTGAGGTTATAGCCAAGCCAAGCGAATCAAGAGCATCTTCTGTTCTCATCTGCATGGATGATGGCGAAGCCCATACATGGCTTGCGACCGTCAATCTGAACGAGTCCCCCACAATCTCCTGAAAAGTTAGATCTTCCTTTTCTTGCTTTTCATTGTAGTTTGTATTTTTCTAAAGAGACAAAAATCACAACTCTTGTCTTTTTCATTATTGATGAGAATTGTAAATCGGCTATAAACGCCAAAATCGGCTATAAATGCCAAACAAAATCGCCTTTCACGGCAAACTAAGAAAATGTCTCTTTTCTTAAATATATGCGCAATGGAAAACTTGAAAGAAGTTGATTTCCTTTTTACTTGCGAAGGTTGATCTCCGGATTACCACTTGCAATTCCAAGTAAAATAGAAAATCTGGCACACCCACCCAAAAAAAATGTTGATGCACGCTTCAGGCCCGCCAGGGCGCGAAAGGGCCGGACCCGACGGACTCCCACGTTCCGCCGACCCCGGTAGCCGCCCCACGGCGCCTCGGAGCGCGTTCCATCAAAGTGCAAGCTCTGGAAAACCAGAAAATCCAAGAGAGAGACGAAGTCCTGCTACTTTGCTCCCGGAAGCACCACAAGGTGATCAACGTCCCTTGGGGGGCCACGCCCCCAAGGTCACCTCCTTCTCCATAATGGCCTAAACGCGGCTTTTCAGCCCGTTTACTTGGTTTTTCATTGGATATAGGACCTTCTCTTGGTCCTTGTCCTTTAAAAAACTGAGGTTAGGAGCCAAGCCAAAGAATCAAAGCATCACATGTTTTCATTTGAAGGACGATGGCGAAGCCCATACATGACTTGCGACTGTCGATCTCAACGTGTCCCCACAATCTCCTGAGAAGTTAGATCCCTTTTCTTCCTTTTCTATTGTAGTTTGTATTTCTTAAAGAGACAAAAAGAAATTACAATTCTTGTCTTTCATATTTGATGAGTTTTGTAAAAACGCCTTTCACGGCAAACAAACAAAAACGCCTCTTACGGCATTCTAAAAACTTGTTTCTTTTCTTAATATTTATGCAATTTGAAAAGTTAGAAAAAAGGATTGATTTCCTTTCCACTTGCGAAGGTGAATCTCCGGATCATCACTATTCCAAATTCCAAGTAGAAAGTAAATCTGGCATACCCGTACAAAATGTTGATGCCCGAGATCTTCCCTCCTCCGCCGAGACCCAGGTCAGCCCCCGGGGTGCGGAGGGAGAGGACGGAAGATTCCTTTCGGGTCCATCAAGTTGGCACACCCGGTGGGACACGTGGACTTGAGAACGTGATGCTTTGATCACTTGGCTCCTTTCTAGTTGGTGGCCTATGTTGCATCTTGCATCTAAAAAAAAAAAAGATGAGATGGGATTTCAATTGTTCTTTCTCACTTCAAAAAAAGCTGATCTCTTTTTCTTAAAAACTCAACTTTGAGAAATTTTGATCCTTCCCTCTTCAAACTTGATAGCTCACAGAAATGTTCGCAGCTATCGTTCATATCGGGGATTGGGCCATCTTTTCTCTTTGATGAGTCCAATTGGGATTTTTTTTTAAAAAAAAAAAACACCTTCGTTTCAAACTCTTTCAAAAAAAAATGATCTCTCTTTCTCAAGATTCAACTTTGAGAAATTTTGATCCTCTCCTCTTTGAACTTGATAGCTCACAGAAATGTTCGCAGCTATCGTTCATATCGGGGATTGGGCCATCTTTTCTCTTTGATGAGTCCAATTTGGATTTCAAAAAAAAAATTTATAATTTCAAAAAAAAATTAGTTTTCTCTCTTTTGCATTCAAAGTTGAGAAACCTTGGTTCCTTCCTTTTCGGATTTTGCGCTCGCAGAAATGTTGAGCCTTTGTTCGGATTGGAACCCCATTCGCTCTCTTTGATGAGTTCATTAAAAAAAAAAACCTTTAAAAAAAAAGGATTTAAAAAAAAAACATTAAGGTTCCACCAATTGCGTTCTTTGACCAAAGTGGATGTAAGAAAAGCCTTGTCCAGAGTGTGGAGACAGCTAGACTGTTCGAGGCAAGGGTCCTCCAAACGGGTTCATTAAGTAATCCTACCCTTACCTGGGGGCTGATCTATCTACTAAGGTTTCATAAGATCGAATTGGAAATCTATTTGCACCTTTCAAAAAAAATTCTCTAAAAAAAAAAAAAGAAAAAAAAAACTTCTATCACTTTGAATTCAGAGTTGAGAAATCTTGGTTCTTTCCCTTTCGGATTTAGCGCTCGCAGAAATGTTGAGCCTTGTTCGAAATGGAACACCATTTGCTCTCTTCGATGAATTCAATCTTGACCTTTCAAAAAAAACTTCTGTCACTTTGAATTCAGAGTTAAGAAATCTTAGTTCTTTCCCTTTCGGATTTAGCGCTCACAGAAATGTTGAGCCTTGTTCGAAATGGAACACCATTTGCTCTCTTCGATGAATTCAATCTTGACCTTTCAAAAAAAACTTCTGTCACTTTGAATTTAGAGTTGAGAAATCTTGGTTCTTTCCCTTTCGGATTTAGCGCTCGTAGAAATGTTGAGCCTTGTTCGAAATGGAACACCATTTGCTCTCTTCGATGAATTCAATCTTGACCTTTCAAAAAAACTTCTGTCACTTTGAATTCAGAGTTGAGAAATCTTGGTTCTTTCCCTTTCGGATTTAGCGCTCGCAGAAATGTTGAGCATTGTTCGGAATGGAACACCATTTGCTCTCTTCAATGAATTCAATCTTGACCTTTCAAAAAAAACTTCCGTCACGTCTGGATTCACATCCGAGAAATTATGGTTCCTTCCCTTCTGAGTTTAGCGCTCGCAGAAATGTTGAGCCTTTGTTCGGATTGGAATACAATTTGCTCTCCTTTATGAATCCAAATTTGACCTTTCAAAAAATCCCATCTCGTGTCCTTCCCAAGGATGCGATTTGCAACATTTGTGCCTAGCGGTGCTAGTACCCCCTTTCGGGTCTACTGTATTCGCGACCGACACATTTGTATCTCCAACCTTATATCATTTTACCTCGAGTGAGCCTTGCTTCTCGGCAATTTGAATTAAGGTCTACAATTGCTTCTAGCAGTCACTGGAACGCTCACTCTGAGCCTACCATACTTGCATTTTAGAACAATTGTGTCCTCTATGGCTTTTTGCCTTCTTCATCGTCCTTGGGTTGGGCCATGTCCCCTCAAGTGATTTGAAAAGACAAAACCATAGTTGTTCTCCATTTACGATTACCATATTCTTGTGATTACTAATGGATTTGGTCTTGTTTCAGAAGTTTTCCAAAACTAACAATGGCAGCTTCATTGACCATCACTTTCGATGAGAACAAGTACCAGCTTATGCTACAAGACAAACAAAACAAGCATAAGCGCCCTGCCAGTTGCCGAAGCGTCATCTCCCTCGACAACTCTCCAAACACCGGGTCAACTTCAACTCCCCGGACCATCGTCTTCGGATCGCTGGGACCATTCCCACTTCCCGCAGAAGACACTGCACCTGCCAAGAGGCAGAAAACCGCCCCGTAACGTATCAGTAAAATGACACCAAGGGCGAACACCAAGAAGCCTGAAGCCCGTGGCGTTCCCACGAAGCCTCAGCCCACAAGAAACCAGGTTTACACCAAAACTTGGTCCCCGAGATCTTCCCCAAAGCAACGGAGATCCCAAACATCTGCAAAGCCAGCATACCTGGCCGCTCTCAAGGAGAATCAGTTCTACCCTCTCTCTTACATGAAAGAGGAGAAACCTACCCTCCACCCAAAAAATAAACAAAATCATCATGAGCCGGCTTGCTCCTACAAGCCCAAAATCAAATCCTGCATTGTTAGGCCTACACAAAAACATGCTGAAGCCTGCAATCCCGCGAGTCGACCCTTCATCTCAACAGGGGCCGAGCTCGCAAAATTCAAGTCTTCATTGCGACAGACAAAGGACCGCGTCCAGATTCTGTCCTTGCCAAACTTCAAAGAAGACAAACTCGGCTGCTGCGCACAAGGGACTACATCCTTCATCGCCAGAGCCCAGCCAGAGCTGACTGAAGCTCAAATTGCTCGTCGTATGCGTCGCCGCACTGCATATCGACAAAAGAGACTCGAGAAACAAAGAACCCAGCGTTCTACTCTCCACGTCACAAAGAAATGGGTCGAAAAAGAAAGACCCGACCAATTCGTTGCTGTTCATATGGTTGGCAAAACCAGAAAACGCCAGAAGTCAGCAACCAAAATTAGGGTTAGACGTCCAGTGACTCGCAGCGTCTCTCGGACACGAACACATCTGGAGGAATCTTCCACTCCTCCGAGCCAAGGACATCGGAGTAACCACTCCTCAGATTCTTCATCCAGAAGAATGAACCCCAGCTCAGTCACCAGGACGATTTCTTCGTTCGAATCCCAAGGGATGAACGTCTTGGCTACAAGTTCTGAGCCACCTCCACAACATGACGATGTAACTGCACGCATCCAGTAGTTGGAGCAAGGACAGCAGAGAATTGAGACTCTGATGGAAAATTTGATTCTCACTCTACAGCGTCCACCACCTAACAATGAAACCCCTCCGAATCATGAAGATGACGAGGGCAATGCAGAAAACAATGAGTCTCGCGCCCTTACCAGAAAGGACGTGGACGATATCCTCGCAAAAGAAAAAGAAGAGGATACATTAAAGGAACATGGTATCAAGCCACCCTACCCTCTATGGATGGACTCGGTTCCGTTCCCCGCAAAATTCAAACAACCTACTCTCCAGACATATACTGGGAAAGGTTCAGCCAGACAGCATGTCATCCACTTCAAGATCCTGACAGGAGCTATTGCGGATCAAGATGCCCTCAAGATTCGCCTCTTCGCAAGTACCCTAAAAGGTACAGCCTTTGATTGGTACTCCACTCTACCGGAGAACTCCATCCAGAACTGGGCTATGCTGGAGACACTTCCTGACCCACTTCCAAGGTGAGGATCATCCTGTTACTATGGCTCAACTCTGCAGCCTAAAACAGGGAGAGAATGAGTCAACATACGACTTCATTCACAAATGGAAGGCAATGGCGTACAAATGCTCAGATGTGCTGCCACAAGCGTCGCTAGTCGACATCTGCCGTAACAATATGAGAGCAAAAATCCGCTCCATGATTATCGGCAATAAATCAAAGGACCTGGGGGAACTCCTTGAAGCCTCCATGGAAGCTGAAATGGTGATCAAAGACCTCAACAGTCAGAAATCATCAAAGAAAGAGCCGCCTGCTGTTACAACCTCAAAACTAAAGAAAAAGGAGGTTCTCAATGTGCATACTAAGTCAGCTCCTCAGCAGCCAAAGAAACCTGAAAACAAAACTGCAGGTAAAAGGCCTGAACTCTCTGATGCCTTCAAAGAACGTGTAGAAAAGAAATATCCGTTCGATGAAGACAATGAAGAAATCTTTGAGGCTCTCCTAGCAAATGGCAAACTCATTTTGCCAGAGCCCAAAAGACCGGGAGATGTTGGCAAAACCAATGATCCCCGATACTGTCCATACCATCAGATGATCTCACATCCTCTCAATCAATGCTTCGTTGTGAGAGAGAAGATCAATGAGATGTGGAAAAACGGAGTCATAACCTTTGATAAAAACTATGGCCCCGCCTCTGTCAACATGGTGTCATGTCGGCAAACTTCAAAGTCACCAAAAGAGAAGTTCACTACTTCATTCAAGGTGATAAAAATGGCTCAAGCGTCCCAAGAATTGGTTCCCTATCCAACACTAGATGGACAACCTATATGGGTGCATCCCGATCTCCTAGATGATGAAAATTGGGAGATCGTCAAAACAAAGTCGACTGCTCAGTAGCGAAGGCAAGCCAAGAGACAGCTCCGCAAGCTCAAACAGCAGCAGAAGTCTCAACCAAAACAAGAAGTCCTTGAAAGAGCAGAAACTTTTTCCACTGCTTCACTAAGGACGACGGAAGAATCTCTTCCCAAAACCTCCAAGGCGGTAAGAAAATTCACTCTTGATGATTTCATGCCACCTCTATACAAAATTGAAAATGTGCAGGGGGCATCATACTCTTGCAACTCGGCAGTTGGATTCTCCATGAATGGATACGAGTCCAGTGATACTGCTAGTGATATAGATGAGTGGGAAGAATCCTTTGAAACAGGAGAATACCTCTTCACCCAGCTCGGAGGATCTTCCCTCTTAGGGCACGTGGGAGAAAGGCTCAGGATCGAGATGGTCCGATCAAAAGACGACCGGGTAGAAATAGTTCTCTCCTCACCATCTGCCGTGTAAGAGAACTGAAAACATCTCCTTTGGTATGTCAAGTCGTCAGGGACTGCATCACCGAAGAAGAAGGTAGGCTTCAGCACAACACTCTGATCGTCCGTAACCCAAGGATGACTGCTTACCATGATCTTATAGAATTCCTCATCTTTGAAAGCGATCAATCGCTGTCTCATCTCATCACGATTGAGGGAATCGCATTCTTCCAAGTTTTTCTCCACAAACTGGACCTTCTCCCAAGCCTGCTGAACGGCAGCATTGAAAGATCTAGCAGACCGACGAGGCGCGTCAGTAACAGGACCTTTACCCTTGTTTGTTCTAGAAGAACTGCCTGCAAAAGATGGAAGAGAAAAGATCAATCAACATCAAAATGACAGAATTCTGATACAAAAAATTCTAGCAAAATTTTGACATGGTTCCGGGGCAATTCCAACAAAAAGGAAAATACTCCGAAAAAGACAGGAAGCCTGAAGATGAGCTCAACATCTCTGCGAGCTCATAGTCAGTGGAGAATTCTCAAAGAAGGCTTGAACTCAACATCGCTGCGAGAACAAGCCAATCTCATCAAACTTCCGCAAAATCTGGAAAAGAGCTCAACATTGCTGCGAGCTTCAGAATCCAAAAGTTGCAAAACTTCCTCAAAATCCAGCAAGACCGAGAAAGAGCTCAACATCGCTGCGAGCTCAAAATCCCAACACTTGCAAAAGATTTTCAGGTATGCATCATCATACTTCCAAATCCATTTACAAAAATCATGCATCAAATAATATCATCATGCATTAAATGTTAGGAAAACCTTGACCAAAGTTTGACCAATTCCAACCCAATTTGGTCAAAACCAATCAAACTTTGTCCAAGTCAAAAATCATGTTGGCTTGACCTAGAGACTCTAGCCTTCTATCTTGATGCATCAAACAAAAAATGCATACATATTGAAATTGCATAGCCTCATTATCATAGTGAGCAAACAAGGAAAAAGAAAAAGAAAGAGAAAAAAAAAGTCTCTCCAAAAAAAGAAAAAAAAAAATTTTTGGCCCACAGGCCGTGGCCCACAGACCTGTCCGTACAGCCAGAAAAAAAACAAAAAAAAAAAAAAACAGAAACAGCAAAAAAAAAATGAGAGAAAAGAAAGACGCTGAAAAAAAAATTGATGAGAAATCAGAGTGGAAAAAAAAACAGAAAGAAAGCGAAAAAAAAAAGAGAGTTCACGAAAAAAAAAAAAAAGGGGAGAAAATCGTGAAAAGAAGAAAAAAAAGAAAAAGAGGGGAAAGAAAAAAAGAGAAGCACGAAAAAAAAAAAGAAAAACGTGCATGAAAAGGAAAGAAAAGAAAAAAAAAAGAGAAGAAGAAAGAAAAGAAAAGAAAAAGAAGAAAAACATGATGAAGAAACTACTTCTACAATGGAGATTCTTGACGAGGAAGAAAACTTACATGAAGCCATTGATGGAGAAGAAGAAGAAAAGCTTGGAGATCCTTGAAGAAGAGAAAGCACTTCTTGTCTTGGGGAGCACTCTTGAAGATTTCTTGCAAAAAGAAAGTAATGGAGCAAAAGCACCAACCCTCTTTGCTTTTATAGAAGAGAGCAAGCCAAAAGAGGAAACAAGGAGAAAAAAAGGAGGTAAGTGCTAAAATTTAGCTACTTTCCCAAAAAGAGAGATATTTTGAGAGAATCTTTCCACAAAAAGAAAACTTGAGAAATTCTCTCCAAGTAAACATATTTTTAGATATTCTCTACACAAAAGAGATATTTTTAGATATTCTTTACAAATATGACACCATATGTGTAAGGTCTGCGACCTTACTGGGTCGGTTGGGCCCAATAGTAGGCCCATTGACCCATTTATTTAGCTATTATTATAATTAATTGTATTTTAGATATTTAAGTGGGTTTAGAGCATGAGCGAGTTTCTTTTAGCATTAGAATAGTATCTGCGAAGTTTCGTGCGATTCCGAGTTCGTTTGTTGATAGCAGGGGGGTAGTTTGCAATTTAGGGAAAATTGAGTGTTTTCCGAAATATTCCAAACGCCGTGATTTATGGGTTCGTTGGAAAGGTTTCGTCGCGCTGATCATTTTTGTCTCTTGACTCATCATGATCCGACAACTGGAAACCCTTCAAGTGGTCCATTCTTTCACCGGACCCACTTAAAGGGCAACTTTGGTCTTTTCCTCCCTATCTTTTTCTTAACCTAATCTCTCTCATTATTCTCTACAATTGAACGAAAGAAACTGCAGCCCCATTCTTCTTCTTCTTCCTTTCTCAAGCCAGATCTCTAGCCTAGAGAGATCAACTCGAAGATCCGATCCGCTAGTTCTCATTCTCTCGATCTCCTCTTGCTTCCGGTATCAATTTGGTAAGCATTCTCATACTTTCATCTTTTCATTCGTATTCTCTTTGGTTAGATTTAGGTTTGATCTTAATTCTTTTTCTTCCTATCTTCTTCTTGGTTTCCTAGATTTCGTTTTATCGGGTTAGATCGTGGATTTTGGGGTAGAAAGGCTTCTCCTCGAGTTTTGCCCAAATTCTATCATCTTCTTGGTTGAGGCAAGTAGATTTGTATTGTATTTTTAAGCATGTATGTTTGTTTCTATTTGATTGGCTATGATTCCTTATTAGAATTCCTTAATTCCAAGCCTGTTATGATTTAGGGATTATTATTGTTAATTATTGGTTTAGGTTGATTAAATGTAAATTGGAAATGATAGTTATTTGATTCAATTAATGGAGTGGAATGGAATGTGGATGGATTGGATTGTGGGGAGAGCAGGTGGCTCATTTTATGCAGGTTAGCCATGGATTGGCCGGAGGAAAAAGGGCCAGAAAAACCAGTTTTCGGCCATTTTCGGGGTTCAGGTTGCAGTTCCGATCGATCGGACCTACAGTCCGATCGATCGGCACTGTTACTTAACTGTGGCTGATTTCAGACCGATCGATCGGACCTTTTGTCCGATCAATCGGACTGCCTTTTTTTGACAGCATAGGCGAACTTCGGAAATGCATAACTTTTAATCCGTCCGTTGGAATTCTACAGATAATATACCGTTGGAAAGATCTCGAGATGTAGAATCCAATGGTTCTAGTTTCATCACGATCGGAGGTCGGGAAGTGATGTAAATGTTCAAATTATTGCTTCAGCTCATGTTTTATTGTAAATGAGACTAATAACTTAGGTTTGGGCCTTAGATGTTGGAAACCATGCACCCACACTCATTTGACCATTAATGGGGTTAAAATCGTAGCACGTGGCTTGGTGTGTTTCGATGGGTTGTCTAGGTATTCGTGTATTGCACATGAAATAACCGAATACGTATGAAATTGTTTCATTAGATGCTTAACATGATTGTACACCAAGGGATTTCCCTAGAAGCATCGTTGATCCATTTCCACACGTACTCCGCTAGAACATGTGGAATACAAGGATGACACCACTTGCCTAGGTTGGATTGTAATTCCCCCTTGACTTGTGAATTCTATCCGTTGATATTATCCCTTGTATACTCTTTTGGCATAAAACACTTAACTAATTATGAAACATAAATTCTTATAGAATTTAGGCTTGGACCTGACTTAGAATGTATCGTAGGAACCTTGTCTTGTATTGATGAACATGACTGGCTAGCAATGAAAGGGATTATTACGTGGTTTGCTTGTCTAGTATTGTCTTGAATGAGATAATCCCTATGATCGTATCTTGTACATTGAACTAGCCAGACTTGCTTGTCTTGTTTGTCCTTGTGTCAAAACCACTTTATTATTGTTTGCATATCATGGCCATCTGCAGTTTGGGGTTTATTGACGAACCGGTTACTCGGTTGTCGGGATGGGCAGTCGGCTTTGGACGGCGTCCATGGCGTTGAATAGCTGGGAGCGGGCATCGGACCGTGCTGCTATTCCCAGGACCGGGAGCTAGGATCCTACTGGAGCCGGACTTTGGTATCAGTAGTCCAGATTGGGATTGTTACTGGTACCCCGGGAGGTGGCATTGGACATCCTCGGAGTCTCCCTCTTGTTCTTGTTTTGCATTGCATGATAGTGGTTATTGTTAGATGGTTGTTTGAATTCCTATTATGATTCTATCGATCATTATTCTTGCTTTATGCCTAGACTCGCTTTCCTTGTGTTCATATGATGTGTACTTGTCATTACTCTATATTTGATGCATGTCATGTTTATTATGCTATGCTTATCTATTGCTCAACATGTCGTTGACTCTATTCCTTGGTGTGCAGACACCTCAGGTGGTTACTACTACCATGAGGAGCAGGCCGGCGAGGAGATCCCAGAGGATCTCCAACCAGTCGAGGGGGAACGCGAGTGGCGTGCCGATGACGTAGAGTAGCGTCATCACTCCCGGCACGAGAGAGATTCACATGGACTCGTTAGATATATTCATTTATTTATTTTCTCTCGTTGGACCTTTCTTTCATTGACTTGATTTAATTTTATTGGCCTTGTTTATTGGGATTGGCCAATGTAATAAATTACTTTAACTCCTTTAATAGTTTTTAATTATTCTTTCTTGCAACTTTTAATTTAATGAGAAGTATTATTCATTGATTGATATTCCATATGCCTAGACTTATATGAGGTTTGAAATGTAATATCCTCACAGCGGACTTACGATCCGTGGGCCCAAAGGACAAAAATTTTTATTAGTCCTAAAATTCACTCTCCGGATCCGGTTATTCTTAATCGGGTTCGGGGGACGTGACAGAATGGTATCAGAGCAGTGGATGGTTTCTTCAGGGTAAAATTTTTAGAAACCATAGGACGCGTGTGAGGATTCCGTTAGTCAGTAGGTTGGTCTTTTAGTTTTATTTCTAGCATTGTGATGTTAGCTTGGGGCATATTGGAATTTACTTTGAATGTTTCACAGGATTATGGCTGGTAGATCCACTCGATCAGGTAGTGTGCCACCACCAGAGGGTAGTTCCTCTCAGAATGGCCCAGATAATCAATTTTATCAGTTCATGGCAGCCTTCATCCAGTCCCAGAAGGATATGGCTGAGCAAAGCCATAAGCAGAATGAGGACCAGGTGGTGTTCCAAGCTCAGATGCTTGAGGTAGTGCAGAAGGTGGGCCAGCCACAGACCAGAGAATATGACCTGAATGAACTGGTTGAGAAGTTCAGGAAGAGATTCCCACCCGAGTTCCATGGCATTGAGGATCCTGCTGTAGCAGATGAGTGGGTTGTTCAAATAGAAAAGATCTATGAGGTGTTCAAGTGCACGGACATCCAGCAGGTGCAGCTTGCAGCCCACATGTTTCGTGGGGTAGCAGAGAGATGGTGGAAGACCGTCAAGCACCCGTATGAGACGATTGAAGAAGGTGTAGACTAGAAGACTTTCACTGAGCAGTTCCAGAAGAAATTCATCCCAGAGCATTACAGGGATCAGAAGATGGAAGAATTTGAGAGACTGGTGCAGGGTGACTTACCAGTACAGGATTATGAGATTGCCTTCACCCATCTGTCAAGATTTGCTGAAAGCCTGATTCAGCCAGAGTCAGAGAGAGTCTGAAGGTTCATCAAGGGACTGCGGGCAGGCATCAAGATGCAAGTTCAGCGCAGCAGGTTGACCAACTATGATGATGTGGTCAAGGAAGCATACTGGGCAGAGGAGTCCTTGAAGGATGTAATTATGTTGGAGCAGCAGAGGATCTTGGCATTGATCCCTCAGCCCAAGTCACGAGGTTCATCGTCCCAGTACTATCAGCAGCCAGCACCCAAGAGGCTACGGTTTGAGCCTGCACCCCGACAGCAGTCACAACGAGTCACTTGCATTCATTGTGGAGGAAATCATTATGGCCGTGATTGCAGGAGACAGTCAGGGGCATGTTATCATTGTGGAGACCCAGGGCATAAGGTTCGCAGTTGCCCAGGAAAGACAGGAGTGGCACCACCCACAATCCAGGCTCCGGCGCTCAGGCCACCATATCCTGCGCAGCCATTGAAACAGATGCCTCCTGCACAGGCTAGGCCTCAGCAGCAGCAGCAGCAACAGGTGATTGTCCGACCACCTCAGCCACCACATCAGCGCCCTCCGGTACCTCAGCAGCGATATCAGCAGAGACCCCCGGCACCCAGATTCCAGGGACGTGGTTAGAGACCACCCCAGCAGCAATATCATCAGCAGCGTCCCCAGCAGGCAAGGAGAGCTTATGCTTTGACGCATGAAGAAGCAGAGGCTGCAGGGAATGTCATTGGAGGTACACTTTTAGTTTGTGGATTTGATGCTAAAGTTCTATTTGATCCTGGATCCACACACTCGTTTGTTGCACCAGCTTTTGCACTTCATTTGGGGGAGGATAAGGAGATACTACCCTATGATTTGATAGTAGCCACCCCGGTAGGTAGGACAGTTTCTTGTAATGTCATCTACCCTAGTTGTAGTGTTCAGATTGGAGAATTTCAGCTGACCGCCAGTTTGATCATCTTACCAATGTCGGAGTTTGATGTGATACTTGGTATGAATTGGTTAGCAGCGAACCGAGCAGTGTTAGATTATTTTAACAAGACCGTGAAGTTGCAGAGTGAGGACCGTAGTGTTGAGTTTGTTGGCGCAGAGAAGCCCATCTCCACTCGGTTAATTTCTGCATTGAAGGCAGAACGGTTGATGAGGAGCGGTTGCGAAGGCTTTATCGCATTTATCGTGGAAGACAAAGAGTCCAAGACTGTTGATGAGATTCCTGTGGTGCGAGAATTCCCGGATTTATTTCCGGAGGAGATCCCCGGTTTGCCACCTGTTCGTGAGTTGGATTTCACGATAGAATTGCAACCAGGTACAGCACCTATCTCGAAGGCCCCGTATAGGATGGCACCAGCAGAATTGAAGGAGTTGAAGACTCAGATTGGAGATCTGTTGGATAAAGGTTTCATTAGACCCAGCGTTTCACCATGGGGAGCTCCGGTGATATTTGTGAAGAAGAAGGACGGGACAATGAGAATTTGTATAGATTATAGACAGTTGAATCAAGTGACTGTTAAGAACAAGTACCCATTACCGAGGATCGATGAGCTATTCAATCAGTTGCAGGGAGCTCAATTCTTTTCGAAGATAGATCTGCGTTCCGGTTATCATCAGTTGCGACTCAGGAAGGAGGATGTTTCTAAGACTGCATTCCGGACGAGATATGGCCATTTTGAGTTTCTTGTGATGCCTTTCGGGTTGACGAACGCCCCAGCAGTTTTTATGGCATTGATGAATAAGGTGTTTGCCCCTTTCCTAGATCAGTTTGTGGTTGTCTTCATAGATGATGTGTTGGTGTATTCGAAGACTAAGGAGGAGCATGAGCATCAATTGAGAACATCTTTGCAGCTCTTGAGGGATAACCAACTGTATGCTAAGTTGAGCAAATGTGAGTTTTGGTTGGAGCAAGTGGCATTTTTAGGCCACATTATCTCTAAGGAAGGACTGACAGTGGATCCTAAGAAGATTGCAGCAGTTGTGAATTGGAGTAACCCGCGGAATGTAGTGGAGGTTCGCAGTTTTCTCGGACTTGCAGGTTACTACAGGAGGTTTGTGAAAGGGTTTTCTACCATAGCATCTCCACTCACTAAATTGACGAGAAAGGACGTTTCATTTGTATGCATAGAAGAATGCGAGAAGAGTTTCCAAGAGTTAAAGACTCGGTTGACTACAGCACCCATACTTGCCTTACCCTCAGGAAGTGGAGGATTTGTGCTTTACACAGATGCTTCAGGGATTGGTTTGGGTTGTGTTCTCATGCAAAATGATAAGGTGATAGCCTATGGATCGAGACAATTGAAGGATCACGAGAAGAAGTATGCCACACATGACTTGGAGTTAGCAGCAGTGGTGTTTGCATTGAAGTTGTGGAGGCATTATTTGTACGGTGAGAAGTTTGAGGTGCATACAGATCATAAGAGCCTGCAATACCTGTTTACACAGGGTGATTTGAATAACAGACAGCGGAGATGGATGGAGTACATAAAGGATTATGATTTCCCGATCAAGTACCATCCTGGGAAGGTGAATGTTGTAGCAGATGCTCTTAGTAGGAAGGCAGCATTCAGTGGATGTATAATGCCTGAATGGAGATGGATGGAGCAGTTCAGAGACATGGATGTCGAAGTCTGGCCTGTTAATGAGAAAGTCCTAGTTGCTACTTTGGGAGTTTGGGAGCCAGAGATTGTTAACAGGATCAAGGAAGCTCAGAAGGATGATCCTGGGTTGCAGAGAATTATTGACCACATTGAGGACCATTCAGAGTTCAGATTGATTGAAGGAATTTTGTACTGTAAGGATAGGTTGTGTGTGCCCGATGTTCAAGACATCAAGTCAGAGTTGATGACAGATGCACACCACACCAGATATTCTATTCACCCGGGGAGCACCAAAATGTATCAGAATTTGAAGAATCACTATTGGTGGGTGAAAATGAAGAAAGAGATTGCAGAATTTGTCGCTAAGTGTATGACTTGTCAGCAGATTAAGGCAGAACACAAGAAGCCCCCTGGTTTGCTTCACCCATTGGAGATTCCTAAGTGGAAATGGGAGCACATCACTATGGATTTTGTATCGGGATTGCCAAACACTAGGAAAGGCAATGATGCTATTTGGGTGATTGTGGATAGATTGACTAAATCAGCACATTTTCTGCCATTCAAGACTGGTCAGTTTATGAACAAGATGACGGTGTTGTACAGGGACAATATAGTCAAGCTACATGGAGTGCCTAAGTCCATAGTATCCAATCGAGACCCTAAGTTTGTCTCTCGGTTTTGGTCTAATTTTCAGTCATCTATGGGTACTCAGTTGAAATTCAGTACAGCTTACCACCCTAAGACAGATGGACAGTCAGAGCGTACTATTCAAACTTTGGAAGATCTTCTCAGAGCGTGTGTATTAGATTTCAAGGAGAGTTGGGATGAGAGTTTGCCTCTGTGTGAGTTTGCCTACAATAACAGTTATCATTCAAGTATTGGTATGGCACCATTTGAGGCATTGTATGGACGAAGATGCAGAACTCCGGCATGTTGGGAGGAAGTAGGAGTTCGGAGTTTTCATGGCCCCTCAGAGATTGCTGATTCTAGTGAGAAAGTTCGGATTGTTCAGATGAGAATGAAGGAATCACGGGATCGTCAGAAGAGCTATGCGGATAAGAGACGGAGACCTTTGGAATTCCAAGTTGGGGATATGGTATTCCTGAAAGTGTCTCCGATGAGAGGTGTTGTAAGATTCGGGCAGAAAGGGAAGCTTGCCAAGAGGTTTGTGGGACCATTTGAGATCAAGAGTAGGATTGGAGACGTGGCATATCGTTTGGTGCTACCGCCAGAGTTAGCCGGTGTGCACGACGTTTTCCATCTTTCGATGCTTCGGAAGTATATTCCAAATCCCACTCACGTGTTGCAGCATGAGCCACTTCAGTTACAGGTAGATGCAACCTATGTTGAGCGTCCGGCACAGATCATCGATACTAAGGAGGTAGTGTTGCATACCAAGACAATCCAATGGGTCAAGGTACAATGGGAAAACCACAGTCCGGAAGAAGCTACGTGGGAGCTGAAAGAACAGATTCAGAGGACGTACCCTTATCTTTTTCCTGATGAGGTATGTTTAGGCATTTGGGGAACCAAATGTTCTTTTTAGATGTAAGAGTTGTAAGGTCTGCGACCTTACTGGGTCGGTTGGGCCCAATAGTAGGCCCATTGACCCATTTATTTAGCTATTCTTATAATTAATTGTATTTTAGATATTTAAGTGGGTTTAGAGCATGAGCGAGTTTCTTTTAGCATTAGAATAGTATCTGCGAAGTTTCGTGCGATTCCGAGTTCGTTTGTTGATAGCAGGGGGGTAGTTTGCAATTTAGGGAAAATTGAGTGTTTTCCGAAATATTCCAAACGCCGTGATTTATGGGTTCGTTGGAAAGGTTTCGTCGCGCTGATCATTTTTGTCTCTTGACTTATCATGATCCGACAACTGGAAACCCTTCAAGTGGTCCATTCTTTCACCGGACCCACTTAAAGGGCAACTTTGGTCTTTTCCTCCCTATCTTCTTCTTAACCTAATCTCTCTCATTATTCTCTACAATTGAACGAAAGAAACTGCAGCCCCATTCTTCTTCTTCTTCCTTTCTCAAGCCAGATCTCTAGCCTAGAGAGATCAACTCGAAGATCCGATCCGCTAGTTCTCATTCTCTCGATCTCCTCTTGCTTCCGGTATCAGTTTGGTAAGCATTCTCATACTTTCATCTTTTCATTCGTATTCTCTTTGGTTAGATTTAGGTTTGATCTTAATTCTTTTTCTTCCTATCTTCTTCTTGGCTTCCTAGATTTTGTTTTATCGGGTTAGATCGTGGATTTTGGGGTAGAAAGGCTTCTCCTCGAGTTTTGCCCAAATTCTATCATCTTCTTGGTTGAGGCAAGTAGATTTGCATTGTATTTTTAAGCATGTATGTTTGTTTCTATTTGATTGGCTATGATTCCTTGTTAGAATTCCTTAATTCCAAGCCTGTTATGATTTAGGGATTATTATTGTTAATTATTGGTTTAGGTTGATTAAATGTAAATTGGAAATGATAGTTATTTGATTCAATTAATGGAGTGGAATGGAATGTGGATGGATTGGATTGTGGGGAGAGCAGGTGGCTCATTTTATGCAGGTTAGCCATGGATTGGCCGGAGGAAAAAGGGCCAGAAAAACCAGTTTTCGGCCATTTTCGGGGTTCAGGTTGCAGTTTCGATCGATCGGACCTGCAGTCCGATCGATCGGCACTGTTACTTAACTGTGGCTGATTTCAGACCGATCGATCGGACCTTTTGTCCGATCGATCGGACTGCCTTTTTTTGACAGCATAGGCGAACTTCGGAAATGCATAACTTTTAATCCGTCCGTTGGAATTCTACATATAATATACCGTTGGAAAGCTCTCGAGATGTAGAATCCAATGGTTCTAGTTTCATCACGATCGGAGGTCAGGAAGTGATGTAAATGTTCAAATTATTGCTTCAGCTCATGTTTTATTGTAAATGAGACTAATAACTTAGGTTTGGGCCTTAGATGTTGGAAACCATGCACCCACACTCATTTGACCATTAATGGGGTTAAAATCATAGCACGTGGCTTGGTGTGTTTCGATGGGTTGTCTAGGTATTCGTGTATTGCACATGAATTAACCGAATGCGTATGAAATTGTTTCATTAGATGCTTAACATGATTGTACACCAAGGGATTTCCCTAGAAGCATCGTTGATCCATTTCCACACGTACTCCGCTAGAACATGTGGAATACAAGGATGACACCACTTGCCTAGGTTGGATTGTAATTCCCCCTTGACTTGTGAATTCTATCCGTTGATATTATCCCTTGTATACTCTTTTGGCATAAAACACTTAACTAATTATGAAACATAAATTCTTATAGAATTTAGGCTTGGACCTGACTTAGAATGTATCGTAGGAACCTTGTCTTGTATTGATGAACATGACTGGCTAGCAATGAAAGGCATTATTACGTGGTTTGCTTGTCTAGTATTGTCTTGAATGAGATAATCCCTATGATCGTATCTTGTACATTGAACTAGCCAGACTTGCTTGTCTTGTTTGTCCTTGTGTCAAAACCACTTTATTATTGTTTGCATATCATGGCCATCTGCAGTTTGGGGTTTATTGACGAACCGGTTACTCGGTTGTCGGGATGGGCAGTCGGCTTTGGACGGCGTCCATGGCGTTGAATAGCTGGGAGCGGGCATCGGACCGTGCTGCTATTCCCAGGACCGGGAGCTAGGATCCTACTGGAGCCGGACTTTGGTATCAGTAGTCCAGATTGGGATTGTTACTGGTACCCCGGGAGGTGGCATTGGACATCCTCGGAGTCTCCCTCTTGTTCTTGTTTTGCATTGCATGATAGTGGTTATTGTTAGATGGTTGTTTGGATTCCTATTATGATTCTATCGATCATTATTCTTGCTTTATGCCTAGACTCGCTTTCCTTGTGTTCATATGATGTGTACTTGTCATTACTCTATATTTGATGCATGTCATGTTTATTATGCTATGCTTATCTATTGCTCAACATGTCGTTGACTCTATTCCTTGGTGTGCAGACACCTCAGGTGGTTACTACTACCATGAGGAGCAGGCCGGCGAGGAGATCCCAGAGGATCTCCAACCAGTCGAGGAGGAACGCGAGTGGCGTGCCGATGACGTAGAGTAGCGTCATCACTCCGGCACGAGAGAGATTCACATGGACTCGTTAGATATATTCATTTATTTATTTTCTCTCGTTGGACCTTTCTTTCATTGACTTGATTTAATTTTATTGGCCTTGTTTATTGGGATTGGCCAATGTAATAAATTACTTTAACTCCTTTAATAGTTTTTAATTATTCTTTCTTGCAACTTTTAATTTAATGAGAAGTATTATTCATTGATTGATATTCCATATGCCTAGACTTATATGAGGTTTGAAATGTAATATCCTCACAGCGGACTTACGATCCGTGGGCCCAAAGGACAAAAATTTTAATTAGTCCTAAAATTCACTCTCCGGATCCGGTTATTCTTAATCGGGTTCGGGGGACGTGACAGAATGGTATCAGAGCAGTGGATGGTTTCTTCAGGGTAAAATTTTTAGAAACCATAGGACGCGTGTGAGGATTCCGTTAGTCAGTAGGTTGGTCTTTTAGTTTTATTTCTAGCATTGTGATGTTAGCTTGGGGCATATTGGAATTTACTTTGAATGTTTCACAGGATTATGGCTGGTAGATCCACTCGATCAGGTAGTGTGCCACCACCAGAGGGTAGTTCCTCTCAGAATGGCCCAGATAATCAATTTTATCAGTTCATGGCAGCCTTCATCCAGTCCCAGAAGGATATGGCTGAGCAAAGCCATAAGCAGAATGAGGACCAGGTGGTGTTCCAAGCTCAGATGCTTGAGGTAGTGCAGAAGGTGGGCCAGCCACAGACCAGAGAATATGACCTGAATGAACTGGTTGAGAAGTTCAGGAAGAGATTCCCACCCGAGTTCCATGGCATTGAGGATCCTGCTGTAGCAGATGAGTGGGTTGTTCAAATAGAAAAGATCTATGAGGTGTTCAAGTGCACGGACATCCAGCAGGTGCAGCTTGCAGCCCACATGTTTCGTGGGGTAGCAGAGAGATGGTGGAAGACCGTCAAGCACCCGTATGAGACGATTGAAGAAGGTGTAGACTGGAAGACTTTCACTGAGCAGTTCCAGAAGAAATTCATCCCAGAGCATTACAGGGATCAGAAGATGGAAGAATTTGAGAGACTGGTGCAGGGTGACTTACCAGTACAGGATTATGAGATTGCCTTCACCCATCTGTCAAGATTTGCTGAAAGCCTGATTCAGCCAGAGTCAGAGAGAGTCTGAAGGTTCATCAAGGGACTGCGGGCAGGCATCAAGATGCAAGTTCAGCGCAGCAGGTTGACCAACTATGATGATGTGGTCAAGGAAGCATACTGGGCAGAGGAGTCCTTGAAGGATGTAATTATGTTGGAGCAGCAGAGGATCTTGGCATTGATCCCTCAGCCCAAGTCACGAGGTTCATCGTCCCAGTACTATCAGCAGCCAGCACCCAAGAGGCTACGGTTTGAGCCTGCACCCCGACAGCAGTCACAGCGAGTCACTTGCATTCATTGTGGAGGAAATCATTATGGCCGTGATTGCAGGAGACAGTCAGGGGCATGTTATCATTGTGGAGACCCAGGGCATAAGGTTCGCAGTTGCCCAGGAAAGACAGGAGTGGCACCACCCACAATCCAGGCTCCGGCGCTCAGGCCACCATATCCTGCGCAGCCATTGAAACAGATGCCTCCTGCACAGGCTAGGCCTCAGCAGCAGCAGCAGCAACAGGTGATTGTCCGACCACCTCAGCCACCACATCAGCGCCCTCCGGTACCTCAGCAGCGATATCAGCAGAGACCCCCGGCACCCAGATTCCAGGGACGTGGTCAGAGACCACCCCAGCAGCAATATCATCAGCAGCGTCCCCAGCAGGCAAGGAGAGCTTATGCTTTGACGCATGAAGAAGCAAAGGCTGCAGGGAATGTCATTGAAGGTACACTTTTAGTTTGTGGATTTGATGCTAAAGTTCTATTTGATCCTGGATCCACACACTCGTTTGTTGCACCAGCTTTTGCACTTCATTTGGGGGAGGATAAGGAGATACTACCCTATGATTTGATAGTAGCCACCCCGGTAGGTAGGACAGTTTCTTGTAATGTCATCTACCCTAGTTGTAGTGTTCAGATTGGAGAATTTCAGCTGACCGCCAGTTTGATCATCTTACCAATGTCGGAGTTTGATGTGATACTTGGTATGAATTGGTTAGCAGCGAACCGAGCAGTGTTAGATTATTTTAACAAGACCGTGAAGTTGCAGAGTGAGGACCGTAGTGTTGAGTTTGTTGGCGCAGAGAAGCCCATCTCCACTCGGTTAATTTCTGCATTGAAGGCAGAACGGTTGATGAGGAGCGGTTGCGAAGGCTTTATCGCATTTATCGTGGAAGACAAAGAGTCCAAGACTGTTGATGAGATTCCTGTGGTGCGAGAATTCCCGGATTTATTTCCGGAGGAGATCCCCGGTTTGCCACCTGTTCGTGAGTTGGATTTCACGATAGAATTGCAACCAGGTACAGCACCTATCTCGAAGGCCTCGTATAGGATGGCACCAGCAGAATTGAAGGAGTTGAAGACTCAGATTGGAGATCTGTTGGATAAAAGTTTCATTAGACCCAGCGTTGCACCATGGGGAGCTCCGGTGATATTTGTGAAGAAGAAGGACGGGACAATGAGAATGTGTATAGATTATAGACAGTTGAATCAAGTGACTGTTAAGAACAAGTACCCATTACCGAGGATCGATCAGCTATTCAATCAGTTGCAGGGAGCTCAATTCTTTTCGAAGATAGATCTGCGTTCCGGTTATCATCAGTTGCGACTCAGGAAGGAGGATGTTTCTAAGACTGCATTCCGGACGAGATATGGCCATTTTGAGTTTCTTGTGATGCCTTTCGGGTTGACGAACGCCCCAGCAGTTTTTATGGCATTGATGAATAAGGTGTTTGCCCCTTTCCTAGATCAGTTTGTGGTTGTCTTCATAGATGATGTGTTGGTGTATTCGAAGACTAAGGAGGAGCATGAGCATCAATTGAGAACATCTTTGCAGCTCTTGAGGGATAACCAACTGTATGCTAAGTTGAGCAAATGTGAGTTTTGGTTGGAGCAAGTGGCATTTTTAGGCCACATTATCTCTAAGGAAGGACTGACAGTGGATCCTAAGAAGATTGCAGCAGTTGTGAATTGGAGTAACCCGCGGAATGTAGTGGAGGTTCGCAGTTTTCTCGGACTTGCAGGTTACTACAGGAGGTTTGTGAAAGGGTGTTCTACCATAGCATCTCCACTCACTAAATTGACGAGAAAGGACGTTTCATTTGTATGGATAGAAGAATGCGAGAAGAGTTTCCAAGAGTTAAAGACTCGGTTGACTACAGCACCCATACTTGCCTTACCCTCAGGAAGTGGAGGATTTGTGCTTTACACAGATGCTTCAGGGATTGGTTTGGGTTGTGTTCTCATGCAAAATGATAAGGTGATAGCCTATGGATCGAGACAATTGAAGGATCACGAGAAGAAGTATGCCACACATGACTTGGAGTTAGCAGCAGTGGTGTTTGCATTGAAGTTGTGGAGGCATTATTTGTACGGTGAGAAGTTTGAGGTGCATACAGATCATAAGAGCCTGCAATACCTGTTTACACAGGGTGATTTGAATAACAGACAGCGGAGATGGATGGAGTACATAAAGGATTATGATTTCCCGATCAAGTACCATCCTGGGAAGGTGAATGTTGTAGCAGATGCTCTTAGTAGGAAGGCAGCATTCAGTGGATGTATAATGCCTGAATGGAGATGGATGGAGCAGTTCAGAGACATGGATGTCGAAGTCTGGCCTGTTAATGAGAAAGTCCTAGTTGCTACTTTGGGAGTTTGGGAGCCAGAGATTGTTAACAGGATCAAGGAAGCTCAGAAGGATGATCCTGGGTTGCAGAGAATTATTGACCACATTGAGGACCATTCAGAGTTCAGATTGATTGAAGGAATTTTGTACTGTAAGGATAGGTTGTGTGTGCCCGATGTTCAAGACATCAAGTCAGAGTTGATGACAGATGCACACCACACCAGATATTCTATTCACCCGGGGAGCACCAAAATGTATCAGAATTTGAAGAATCACTATTGGTGGGTGAAAATGAAGAAAGAGATTGCAGAATTTGTCGCTAAGTGTATGACTTGTCAGCAGATTAAGGCAGAACACAAGAAGCCCCCTGGTTTGCTTCACCCATTGGAGATTCCTAAGTGGAAATGGGAGCACATCACTATGGATTTTGTATCGGGATTGCCAAACACTAGGAAAGGCAATGATGCTATTTGGGTGATTGTGGATAGATTGACTAAATCAGCACATTTTCTGCCATTCAAGACTGGTCAGTTTATGAACAAGATGACGGTGTTGTACAGGGACAATATAGTCAAGCTACATGGAGTGCCTAAGTCCATAGTATCCAATCGAGACCCTAAGTTTGTCTCTCGGTTTTGGTCTAATTTTCAGTCATCTATGGGTACTCAGTTGAAATTCAGTACAGCTTACCACCCTCAGACAGATGGACAGTCAGAGCGTACTATTCAAACTTTGGAAGATCTTCTCAGAGCGTGTGTATTAGATTTCAAGGAGAGTTGGGATGAGAGTTTGCCTCTGTGTGAGTTTGCCTACAATAACAGTTATCATTCAAGTATTGGTATGGCACCATTTGAGGCATTGTATGGACGAAGATGCAGAACTCCGGCATGTTGGGAGGAAGTAGGAGTTCGGAGTTTTCATGGCCCCTCAGAGATTGCTGATTCTAGTGAGAAAGTTCGGATTGTTCAGATGAGAATGAAGGAATCACGGGATCGTCAGAAGAGCTATGCGGATAAGAGACGGAGACCTTTGGAATTCCAAGTTGGGGATATGGTATTCCTGAAAGTGTCTCCGATGAGAGGTGTTGTAAGATTCGGGCAGAAAGGGAAGCTTGCCAAGAGGTTTGTGGGACCATTTGAGATCAAGAGTAGGATTGGAGACGTGGCATATCGTTTGGTGCTACCGCCAGAGTTAGCCGGTGTGCACGACGTTTTCCATCTTTCGATGCTTCGGAAGTATATTCCAAATCCCACTCACGTGTTGCAGCATGAGCCACTTCAGTTACAGGTAGATGCAACCTATGTTGAGCGTCCGGCACAGATCATCGATACTAAGGAGGTAGTGTTGCATACCAAGACAATCCAATGGGTCAAGGTACAATGGGAAAACCACAGTCCGGAAGAAGCTACGTGGGAGCTGAAAGAACAGATTCAGAGGACGTACCCTTATCTTTTTCCTGATGAGGTATGTTTAGGCATTTGGGGAACCAAATGTTCTTTTTAGATGTAAGAGTTGTAAGGTCTGCGACCTTACTGGGTCGGTTGGGCCCAATAGTAGGCCCATTGACCCATTTATTTAGCTATTCTTATAATTAATTGTATTTTAGATATTTAAGTGGGTTTAGAGCATGAGCGAGTTTCTTTTAGCATTAGAATAGTATCTGCGAAGTTTCGTGCGATTCCGAGTTCGTTTGTTGATAGCAGGGGGGTAGTTTGCAATTTAGGGAAAATTGAGTGTTTTCCGAAATATTCCAAACGCCGTGATTTATGGGTTCGTTGGAAAGGTTTCGTCGCGCTGATCATTTTTGTCTCTTGACTTATCATGATCCGACAACTGGAAACCCTTCAAGTGGTCCATTCTTTCACCGGACCCACTTAAAGGGCAACTTTGGTCTTTTCCTCCCTATCTTCTTCTTAACCTAATCTCTCTCATTATTCTCTACAATTGAACGAAAGAAACTGCAGCCCCATTCTTCTTCTTCTTCCTTTCTCAAGCCAGATCTCTAGCCTAGAGAGATCAACTCGAAGATCCGATCCGCTAGTTCTCATTCTCTCGATCTCCTCTTGCTTCCGGTATCAGTTTGGTAAGCATTCTCATACTTTCATCTTTTCATTCGTATTCTCTTTGGTTAGATTTAGGTTTGATCTTAATTCTTTTTCTTCCTATCTTCTTCTTGGCTTCCTAGATTTTGTTTTATCGGGTTAGATCGTGGATTTTGGGGTAGAAAGACTTCTCCTCGAGTTTTGCCCAAATTCTATCATCTTCTTGGTTGAGGCAAGTAGATTTGCATTGTATTTTTAAGCATGTATGTTTGTTTCTATTTGATTGGCTATGATTCCTTGTTAGAATTCCTTAATTCCAAGCCTGTTATGATTTAGGGATTATTATTGTTAATTATTGGTTTAGGTTGATTAAATGTAAATTGGAAATGATAGTTATTTGATTCAATTAATGGAGTGGAATGGAATGTGGATGGATTGGATTGTGGGGAGAGCAGGTGGCTCATTTTATGCAGGTTAGCCATGGATTGGCCGGAGGAAAAAGGGCCAGAAAAACCAGTTTTCGGCCATTTTCGGGGTTCAGGTTGCAGTTTCGATCGATCGGACCTGCAGTCCGATCGATCGGCACTGTTACTTAACTGTGGCTGATTTCAGACCGATCGATCGGACCTTTTGTCCGATCGATCGGACTGCCTTTTTTTGACAGCATAGGCGAACTTCGGAAATGCATAACTTTTAATTCGTCCGTTGGAATTCTACATATAATATACCGTTGGAAAGCTCTCGAGATGTAGAATCCAATGGTTCTAGTTTCATCACGATCGGAGGTCGGGAAGTGATGTAAATGTTCAAATTATTGCTTCAGCTCATGTTTTATTGTAAATGAGACTAATAACTTAGGTTTGGGCCTTAGATGTTGGAAACCATGCACCCACACTCATTTGACCATTAATGGGGTTAAAATCATAGCACGTGGTTTGGTGTGTTTCGATGGGTTGTCTAGGTATTCGTGTATTGCACATGAATTAACCGAATGCGTATGAAATTGTTTCATTAGATGCTTAACCTGATTGTACACCAAGGGATTTCCCTAGAAGCATCGTTGATCCATTTCCACACGTACTCCGCTAGAACATGTGGAATACAAGGATGACACCACTTGCCTAGGTTGGATTGTAATTCCCCCTTGACTTGTGAATTCTATCCGTTGATATTATCCCTTGTATACTCTTTTGGCATAAAACACTTAACTAATTATGAAACATAAATTCTTATAGAATTTAGGCTTGGACCTGACTTAGAATGTATCGTAGGAACCTTGTCTTGTATTGATGAACATGACTGGCTAGCAATGAAAGGGATTATTACGTGGTTTGCTTGTCTAGTATTGTCTTGAATGAGATAATTCCTATGATCGTATCTTGTACATTGAACTAGCCAGACTTGCTTGTCTTGTTTGTCCTTGTGTCAAAACCACTTTATTATTATTTGCATGTCATGGCCATCTGCAGTTTGGGGTTTATTGACGAACCGGTTACTCGGTTGTCGGGATGGGCAGTCGGCTTTGGACGGCGTCCATGGCGTTGAATAGCTGGGAGCGGGCATCGGACCGTGCTGCTATTCCCAGGACCGGGAGCTAGGATCCTACTGGAGCCGGACTTTGGTATCAGTAGTCCAGATTGGGATTGTTACTGGTACCCCGGGAGGTGGCATTGGACATCCTCGGAGTCTCCCTCTTGTTCTTGTTTTGCATTGCATGATAGTGGTTATTGTTAGATGGTTGTTTGGATTCCTATTATGATTCTATCGATCATTATTCTTGCTTTATGCCTAGACTCGCTTTCCTTGTGTTCATATGATGTGTACTTGTCATTACTCTATATTTGATGCATGTCATGTTTATTATGCTATGCTTATCTATTGCTCAACATGTCGTTGACTCTATTCCTTGGTGTGCAGACACCTCAGGTGGTTACTACTACCATGAGGAGCAGGCCGGCGAGGAGATCCCAGAGGATCTCCAACCAGTCGAGGAGGAACGCGAGTGGCGTGCCGATGACGTAGAGTAGCGTCATCACTCCCGGCACGAGAGAGATTCACATGGACTCATTAGATATATTCATTTATTTATTTTCTCTCGTTGGACCTTTCTTTCATTGACTTGATTTAATTTTATTGGCCTTGTTTATTGGGATTGGCCAATGTAATAAATTACTTTAACTCCTTTAATAGTTTTTAATTATTCTTTCTTGCAACTTTTAATTTAATGAGAAGTATTATTCATTGACTGATATTCCATATGCCTAGACTTATATGAGGTTTGAAATGTAATATCCTCACAACGGACTTATGATCCGTGGGCCCAAAGGACAAAAAATTTTAATTAGTCCTAAAATTCACTCTCCGGATCCGGTTATTCTTAATCGGGTTCGGGGGACGTGACAATATGAGATCTAGGCCATCTCCGAAGCCTAAGGTCCCATGGGTTAGCCCATATGAGCCAGGTTTGACCACCTAGGCACTAAAATTGGCTTTTAGTCAAAATATTCCTCTTACCAAGAGCATAAAAAAAAAAAAAAAAGAGCAAAAAAAAAAAAAAAAAAACCAATGCCTCTTTTGAGTTGATGGGACCATTCAAAGAAAGAAAAAAGAAAGTCTCATGAGTTTCCAAAAACCAAACCATTCAACCTCATGAACCAAATTGAGCCAAAATCTTGAAATTGACATTTCACAAAACCAAATTTCGGTCCCCTAACTCGCCACATACAGCTTGTTAGGTCACAAGACCAAAACCAAAATCAAAATCCAAAACCAACAAACCAAATCTGACCCCCAACCTGCCACATACAGCTTGTTGGGTCAGAAGGTCAAAATCAAAATCAAACCCCGACCCCCTAACCTGCCACATACAGCTTGTTAGGTCACAAGGTCAAAAACCAAAATCCAAAACCCAAAATCCAAATACCCCATGTCATTTTCAAAACTTTGCCTTGAGATGGTACGTGATCCCTCTCACTACCATAAAATTCCCTCGGAAACTCAGAAGGCTATTCAAAAAAAAAAAAAAAAAAAATTGCTCAAGACTCTTGGTCAAGTTGGAATCTCTACTCCAAGTTTCTCTTCGAGGCACATCGACTCCAAAAAGCTACTCGTCGCTGTACCTCGAGGGGGCATTTGTTGACACAAAAAAAGTCAATATGTCTCCTCAACATCAAGAAGCCTCCTGAAGCTGCATCCTGCTAAAATAGGCAAGGCTACTTCAAGCATCAAATTTTGTCAGAATCAGACAGAAACTGAGAGATCCTTCAAGACAGCTAAAAGGGGGGTACACCTGAGGTTTCGGGCCCTTCCGACAGCGTTTGGCCCAACTTCACTGCTCCGACAGCTAAACAAGCGCTCCCGGTGGCGACATCATCAAAGACACCAAAACTTTGATAAAAGCCTACGGATGACTCCAGAATGTCTCCAAAGGGCTCCATGCCAAATTTCAAGTCAAACCGACAACGTTTGACCCTCCATCAATGCTCGAGCAGTAAAATCAAGTCTCCCGGCGGCGGCAACCACCGAAGCAATCACTCATCAAACAAAATACATGAGTGGCTTCAACATGCTTCCAAAAGGCTGCACGTCAAATTTCAGGTCATTCCGACAACGTTTGACCAGGTTTCAATGCTCCGAGAGAAAATCAAGCCTACCGGCGGCGGAGCAACCCGGGACCATGACATCCAAAACGGAGCCCATGGAACGTCTCAAAATGACTCCAATAGGCTCCTCACCAAATTTCAGGTCAATCGGACATCATTTGACCACATATCAAAGCTCGGCATTTTCCCCGCAGCAAAATCAAGTGAAGCATCGATGGGACCCCAAACGGCTTCAAAACTCAAATAAAAGCCCATGGTTGGTCCTATCCACTACTCAAGAAGCTTCACCTCAATTTTCAGGTCATTCCGACATCGTTCGACCTAGTTTCGACGCTTGACGGAAAATCGGCTACAAAGTCTTCGACTTTCCTGAAAAATAGGAAACTTTTGTTGACACCAAAAATGTCACTTTGCCTCTTCAAATCAAGAAAGCTGCATGAAGTCGCAACCTGCCATAAATAGGCAATGCAATTTCTCCAAAAAATCAAATCTTGTCAGAATCAAACAAAAACTGCAAGATCCTTCAAGATAGCCAAGAGAAGAGTACACATGAAGTTTCGGGCCATTTCAGAATCATTTGGCCTAACTTCGCTTCTCCGATAGCTAAAATGGCGCTCCCGGCGGCGACATCATCGGAGACGTCAAAACTTCGATCAGAGCCTACAGATCACTCCAGCATGTCTCAAAAGGGCTCCATGCCAAATTTCAAGTCAAACCGACAACGTTTGACCCTCCATCAATGCTCGAGCAGCAAAATCAAGCCTCTCGGCGGCGGGAACCACCGAACCGTTCGCTCATCAAACCAAGTGCATGAGTGGCTTCAACATGCTTCCAAAAGGCTGCACGTCAAATTTCAGGTCATTCTGACAACGTTTGACCAGGTTTCGATGCTCCGAGAGAAAATCAAGCCTACCGGCGGCGGAGCAACCCGGGACCATGACATCCAAAACAGAGCCCATGGAACGTCTCAAAATGACTCCAATAGGCTCCCCGTCAAATTTCAGGTCAATCGGACATCGTTTGACCACATATCAAAGCTCGGCATTTTCCCCGCAGCAAAATCAAGTGAAGCATTGACGGGACCCCAAACGGCTTCAAAACTCAAACAAAAGCCCATGGTTGGTCTTATTTATTGCTCAGGAGGCTTCACCTCAAATTTCAGGTCATTCCGACATCGTTTGACCAAGTTTCAGCTTCTGGCGGAAAATCAGCAGCTTTACGCGACAAAGTCTTCGGCTTTCCCGGAAAATTGGAAACTTTGCACTCTAAAAATGCAAGGATTCTCATCAGGTTTTCTACAGGGAAATCAAGCCAATAAATGAGAAGAAATGTCAGGAAAAATACAGAAGAAAACGGCGACGAAAAAGACCTCAAAACGACCGCAAAACGGGCTCCGAAGGGGAAAATTCCCCCAGGGTCGCAGGCCCCTGCGACCATGGCCCATGGTCGCCGGCCCATGGTCGCCGGCGACCATGGAAGTCCGGGTCACCGGATTTTCCGCCGGTGACCCGTTTTTCCGTCTTTTTTCGCGTTTCGCGCACTTTGGCCCCTGTGGTTTCCTGAAAATGTGATTTTTAGTGCTTGAAATTGACTCATATCCTCCGACATCCGTCAAAATCACGGGTCAACCTCCAAAAGCACAAAATCATCATTGATCGCTCCAAGATCGCCAACCGGTCGACCAAAAAAAGTGCTCTTTCTGTCCGACCGATCGAGAAATCGACAAGACAGATGTCACCGGCCCGCTCTTAGCTATCAATGTCTGAAGTTACATGTTCATCCGATGTCGATCAGCATGAAGATCCATCGATGATCATCGCCAGAAGAATTCCAGAAGACACGGCACAGCCCGCGACTCTTCGACTGCTCGGCGACCAATTAATGTGGTTAATTGACTAGCTTTATTGCAGTCATTAATTCATTTCTTTGGACGGCCCAATCAGAAGCAAGCATTTGGGAGTTACAAGTCAATTGATTCATGGCATTTAAACCATGAAACTCCTCCCATTATGGTAATTAAGGTGATTAAAAGCCCTTAATCTCCATCGGCCAATCAGATTCAAGGAAAAAGGAGTTACAAAATCAAGAAATAAATCTTGTAACTCCTCCCATTAAAGCCATTAAGGCTCATAAACCCTCCTAAATGGCTACCAAAGGCCTATAAATAGGAGAGCATTCCATTGAAATAAAAAAAAAGGAGAAAATCGATCGGAAAGAATCCAGAGCTCGTATCCAGAGAAAGAAAAAAGAGAGAAAAATAACTCTGCTGAAGTTCTGCACCGGCCACCACTACAAGGTGACAAAAGTCCCTTGGGGGGCACCCCCCCCAAGGTCCTTGCCTTCTCCCGCTGCCTCCAATGGCTTAGACGTGGCTTTTCAGCCCGTCTACTTAGCTTTTTATTGGACATAGGACCTTCTCTTGGTCTTTGTCCTCTAAAAACCTGAGGTTATAGCCAAGCCAAGCGAATCAAGAGCATCTTCTGTTCTCATCTGCATGGATGATGGCGAAGCCCATACATGGCTTGCGACCGTCAATCTGAACGAGTCCCCCACAATCTCCTGAAAAGTTAGATCTTCCTTTTCTTGCTTTTCATTGTAGTTTGTATTTTTCTAAAGAGACAAAAATCACAACTCTTGTCTTTTATTATTGATAAGAATTGTAAATCGGCTATAAACGCCAAAATCGGCTATAAATGCCAAACAAAATCGCCTTTCACGGCAAACTAAGAAAATGTCTCTTTTCTTAAATATATACGCAATGGAAAACTTGAAAGAAGTTGATTTCCTTTTTACTTGCGAAGGTTGATCTCCGGATTACCACTTGCAATTCCAAGTAAAATAGAAAATCTGGCACACCCACCCAAAAAAAATGTTGATGCACGCTTCAGGCCCGCCAGGGGGCGAAAGGGCCGGACCCGACGGACTCCCACGTTCCGCCGACCCCGGTAGCCGCCCCACGGCGCCTCGGAGCGCGTTCCATCAAGCTGGCACACTCGGTGGGACTCGTTCATTTGAGAACATGGTGCTTGGAAATGAAATATTTGCATACCATATTTTTGCTCTATGCTTATACTTCTTCTCCAGATTCCTTGGCTACTTTCTAGCTAGTGGCCTATGTTGGATTTTGCACCCAAAAAAATGAGATGGGATTTTTTGGAAATTTCTATTTCTTTGAGTTTGTTTCCATTCTTTCTCTTTTCAAAAAAAAAAAAAAAAAAATCAGTTTTCTTAGTTTGAATTCAAAATTGAGAAACTTTGATCCTATCCTATCGTTCTTTGGTGCTTGCAGAAATGTTGAGCCCGTTCGACTAAGGTTTTGGACCATCGTTTCTCTTCGATGAGTTCATTAGAGATTTCAAAAAAAAAAATCAGTTTTCTTAGTTTGGATTCAAAATTGAGAAACTTTGATCCTATCCTATCGTTCTTTGGTGCTTGCAGAAATGTTGAGCCCGTTCGACTAAGGTTTTGGACCATCGTTTCTCTTCGATGAGTTCATTAGAGATTTCAAAAAAAAATAAATAAATAAAAAATCAGCTTTCTTAGTTTGGATTCAAAATTGAGAAACTTTGATCCTATCCTATCGTTCTTTGGTGCTTGCAGAAATGTTGAGCCCGTTCGACTAAGGTTTTGGGCCATCGTTTCTCTTCGATGAGTCTATTTGGGATTTTTTATAAAGAAGGACATAGACCACTAAGGTTAAACCAATTGCGTTCTTTGATCACGATTGATTCAAGAAAAGCCTTGTCCAGAGTGTGGAGACAGCTTGACTGTTCTAGGCAAGGGTCCTCCAAACGGGTTCATTAAGTAATCCTACCCTTACCTGGGGGCAATTCTATCAATTGAGGTTTCATAAGACCGGGTTAGGAGGCCTATGTGTACTCTCTCGTCTTTAAATCTTAAAAAATTAAAATCAAAATAAAAAAAATATATAAAAAAAAAGATTTTCAAAAAAAATCTTAAAAAAAAAAAAAAAGAAAAAAACAAAAAATTTTAAAAAAAAAAATAAAAAAAAAATTAAAATATATTTTAAAAAAAAATTAAAAAAAAATAAAAAAAATCATTTCAAAAAAAAAAATCTCCAAAAACTCGTCACTTTTGATTTCAGATCTGAGAAATTTTGGTTTCTTCTTTTCTGAGCACTGGCGCTCGCGGAAATCGCCGAGACCGTGTTCAGATCAGAATACCATTTGCTCTCCTTAATGGAACCAATCTTGACATTTCAAAAAAAAAAAAACTCGTCACTTTTGGATTCAGATTCGAGAAATTGTGGTCTCTTCCCTTCTGAGTACTGGCGCTCGCGGAAATCGTTGAGCCCGTATTTGAATCGGAATGCCACCTGCTCTCTTTGACGAATCCATTTCTGACCTTTCAAAACAAAGAATCCCATCTCATGGATGCGATCTCCAACATTTGTGCCTAGCAATACTGGTACGCCCTTTCAGGGTCTACTGTATCTGTGACCGGCACATTTGTAACCCCTACCTTATATTCTTCTTATCTCGAGCAAGCCCTGCTTCTCGATAAGTCGAATTTAGGTTTACAATTGCTTCTAGCAGTCACTGGAACGCTCATTCTGGGCTCACCATACTTGCTGTCAGAACAATTGTACCATCTATGGCTTTTTGCCTTCTTCATGTCGCTTAGGTCATATCCCTTGAGCGATTTGAAAAGACAACCATAGAAATTCCCATTTATGATCATTATATTCTTGTGATCACTAATGGATGTGGTCTTGTTTCAGAACTTTTTCGAAACTAACAATGGCAGCCCTAACCATTATCTTCGATGAGAACAAGCACCAACTCATGCTTCAACAGAAGCAAACCGAGCGCACTTACAAGCGCCCTGCCAGCTGCCGAAGCGTCAACTCCCTCGGCAACTCTCTGAACTCCGGGTCGACCTCGACTCCCCGGACCATCGTCTTCGGGACACTGGGACCATTCCCACTTCCCGAAGAACAAGCTGCGCCTGCTAAAAAGCAGAAGATCGCCTCTCAACGTGTCACTCCCGTGACACCAAAGGCGAGCGCCCAAAAGCCCGAAGCCCGCGGCACCCCCGCGAAGCCTCGACCCACAAACAACCAGGTCTATCCCAAGACTTGGTCTCCAAGACCTTCCCCAAAACAAAGGAGGTCTCAAACCTCCACCAAGCCAGCATACCTGGCCCCACTCAAGGAGAACCAGTTCTACCCTCTTGCCTACATGAAAGAGGAGAGACCCATCTCCAACCTGACTCCCAAGTCGACCCAGCATGAACCGGCTTGCTCCCACAAGCCCAAAATCAGATCATGCATCACCAGGCCTCTACAAGCACCTGCCAAGGCCTACACTCCTTCAGTTCGACCCTTCATCTCTACAGGGGCCGAACTCGAAAGGTTTAAAGCTTCGCTGCAACAGGCAAAGGACCGGGTCCGGATCCTGTCCTTGCCTAGCTACAAAGAAGACAGGCTCGGCTGCTGCGCCCGAGGGAGCACATCCTTCATCGTCAGAGCCCAGCCAGAGCTGACTGAAGCTCAAATCGCTCGTCGAGCACGCCGCCGTGCTTCATATCGACAAAAGAGACTAGAGAAGCAACGGACCCAGCCTCCTACACTTCAAGTCTCCCACAAATGGGTCGAAAAAGAAAGACCCGACCAAGTTGCTGCCGTCCATATGGTTGGAAAAACCAGAAGACGCCAAAGGTCAGCATCAAAAATCCATGTCCGACGTCCGGTGACCCGTAGCGTCACCAGGACACAAAGACATCCCGAAGAATCTCCTGCCCCTTCCAGCCAAGGACGGGAGAGTAATCCTTCATCAAGCTCTTCATAAAAAAGAATGAGCCCCAGCTCGGTCACCAGGACGATTTCTTCGTTCGAATCCCGAGGGATGAACGTCTTGGCTACAAGTTCTGAGCCGCCACCTCAGAATCCACCTCGAGATGATGCGCTCACACGCATCCAGCAGTTGGAACAAGGCCAGCAGAGGATTGAAACTCTGATGGAAAACCTTCTCCTTGTCGTCCAAAATCAGGTGAACAATGAGCCTCCTCCGAATCATAGCAATAACGAGGGAAATGGAGAAGAAAATGAGTCACGCGCCCTCACCAAAAAGGACGTAGACAGTATCCTCGCCAAAGCTAAAGAAGAGGATATACTCAAAGAGCATGGGATCAAGCCACCATATCCTTTATGGATGGACTCGGTCCCGTTCCCCACAAAATTCAAGCATCCTACTCTCCAAACATATACGGGGAAAGGATCAGCCAGACAGCACGTCATCCACTTCAAGATCTTGACGGGAGCTATCGCGGATCAAGATGCACTCAAGATTCGCCTCTTTGCAAGTACCCTAAAAGGTACGGCCTTCGATTGGTACTCCACTCTTCCGGAGAACTCCATTCAGAACTGGGCTATGCTGGAGACACGCTTCCTGACCCACTTCCAAGGTGAGGATCATCCTGTTACTATGGCTCAGCTCTGCAGCCTAAAACAGGGAGAGAATGAGTCAACTTATGACTTCATTCACAAGTGGAAAGCAATGGCGTACAAATGCTCAGATGTACTGCCACAAGCGTCGCTAGTCGACATCTGCCGTAACAATATGAGAGCAAAAATACGCTCCATGATCATCGGCAACAAATCAAAGAACCTGGGGGAACTCCTCGAAGCTTCCATGGAAGCTGAAATGGTGATCAAAGACCTCAACAGTCAGAAGTCATCAAGAAAAGAGCCAACCGCCATTGCAACCTCTAAACCAAAGAAGAAAGAGGTCCTTAATGTGCAAACCAAGTCAGCTCCTCAGCAACCAAAGAAAGCTGAAAATAGAGCTGCAGGTAAGAGACCTGAACTCTCTGATGCCTTCAAAGAGCGAGTAGAAAAGAAATATCCATTCGATGAAGACGTCGAAGAAATCTTTGAGGCTCTCCTAGCAAATGGTAAACTCATTTTGCCAGAGCCCAAAAGACCTGGAGACGTTGGCAAAACCAATGATCCTCGGTACTGTCCATACCACCAGATGGTCTCGCATCCTCTCAATCAATGCTTTGTTGTGAGAGAGAAGATAAACGAGATGTGGAAAAACGGAGTCATCACCTTTGACAAAAATTATGGCCCTGCCTCCATCAACATGGTGTCATGTGGACAAACACCAAAATCACCGAAGAAGAAGATCACTACTTCCTTCAAGGTGATAAAAAGAATTCAAACGTCCGAAGTGTTGGTTCCTTACCCGACACCAGACGGACAACCCATATGGGTACATCCCGATCTCCTGGAAGATGAAAACTGGGAGATCGTAAAAACAAAGCCGACAGCTCAACAGCGAAGGCAGGCTAGGAAACATCTCCTCAGGCTCAAACGGCAAGAGAAGACCCAGCCAAAACAAGAAGTCCATGAAAAGGCAGAGGCATCCTCTACCACTTCACTCGGGGCAACAAAAACGTCCCTTCCAGAGACTTCAAAGGCGGTAAGAAACTTCACTCTCAGTGATTTCATGCCCCCTCAATTCAAAAAAGAAGCCATGCAGGGGGCATTATACTCTTGCAACTCGGTAGTTGGATTCTCCATTGATGGATACGAGTCCAGCGACACCGACGATGGATTCGAGCCCAACTACACCGATGAGTGGGAGGAATCTCTTGAAACAGGAGAATATCTCTCCGATGAAGAATGGGTTCCTGAAACTCACCTTATGCCAGTAATCTGGTATAACCCCTTGCAACCACAAGGATCCTGGTCTGATGATGAAGAAGACCAAGAGGCTGCACAAGAAGATGCAGTTAACCCAGCACCTGTCATTGCTCCAGTGGAAATCAACTATGTTGAGCCACACGGAGAAGACGAAGAAGAGGATCTGGCTCCCATGCCTGATCTTGAAGAATATGCAAGGATCTTGCAGCGTCTCGCTCTAGAACAAGAGCAAGACCGCGTCAACGAGATTCCTCACAATCCAGAGCCGGAAGTCCCTGAAGCCCATCAGGTACCTCCTCCCTCAACTCCTGAAAATGGAGAACATTGCTGGATTGACGATCCTCTTACATCCGAGGATGAGTCTGACTCTGAGCAGGCAACATCTCCTATCAGAGCTTCCTGTAATGTAATATATCAGGACTATAGCTCTTCTGAAGCATCGTCTGATGAGATTACCTACACTCCGACGACGCCTAGCAATGTATCCTCTGGAGCTACCTCGTCTCACGTGACTTCCACAGAGATGACACCCTCTCAGGTTTCTTCTCCTGAGACTGTGACTTCAGGATACACATTCTTCCCGACTCATCATCATGAAGAAAACCCAACTTGGGGTGATGGATGGGTCAACGAAGAAGAAAAGCTGCTGGATGCTGTTCAGGACTTGCTCCCGGAAAATGCTCCGTGCAACACAATCACTGAGGATGGCAATTCTGCTGCAGATACATCCCCAGTAGATGAAAAACGACAGCCTCTTGATCCTGAGGACAATCTTCCAAGCGAAGACCCTTCTCAAGAAGCTCTCGAAGTTGGTAGAGGCACCCGTTCGGGCCGGGACTACCACAAAAATTACAACCAATCTTCCTTTACTTATGTAAATCCTTCGGGAAAAGATGTTGTAAGCGCCCCCAGTGGCAAAAACAATGAACATGCAGGCCCCAAGGAGGCTTTCAAGTATGACTTGGTTGAGCACTTCAAACACATACCTGCACGACTGCACATCCTGGATTTATTACGAATGTCTCCACGCACTCGTGATAATCTCATCTCAGAATTACAAAAACTGAATGAGGATGTCGACAAACATGCCCCGCAAGTCCTCCAAATTGAAATGGACTACTGGGTCAAAAACTCTGAAACTTCCTCAAAGGGAGAAAAGAAAACTGAGGGATCATGCATCCAATGCCTCTCGGTTCAAAAGGCAGCCAGTGCAACCATCGCCTTCACTAAGGAAGACCTCCTACTTGGCGAAGCAAGGCACAACCGACCCCTGTACTTCACAGGGTACATCAAAGAAATGCCGATACATAGAGTTCAGATCGACCCAGGTTCTGCACTCAACCTTATCTCCACTTCGGCTCTTGAAGAGTTGGGCATCCCACCCAGCAAGCTAAGCCACACATTTGTATCTATCTTTGGATACGATGGGAGCACTCAAAGGCCTATCGGTAAAATCAGGTTCAAATTGTAAATCGGTGATCTTATCTCTGAGGTCACTGTGTATGCAATAAAAACCCCCTCATGCTACAACATCCTTCTCGGACGTCCTTGGATACACGAGAACGGTGTTGTCCATTCAACTCTACATCAATGCATCAAGTTCGTCGGCGACGACGGCATGGTACATCGTGTCTTTGCGGACAGAAAACCCTTCAAAGGTAAAGAAGTCCACTTCGCAGACTCCCAGATGTATGAAGGAGAAAAAGAAGAAGAGGAAATAGCACCCCCTGCTGAAAATCTCCAGAAAGATAAAGGCAAGGCTCCTCAAAAATCACCGGAAGAAAACAAACCCTCCGGCAAATTAGAAGAGAGTAGTCAACCTCCCTTCGTCATCTCCCTCAAGAATTCAAGACCTTTGGTCATCACGACTAAAGTGAAGAAGGCGAAACAAAAGCCTGGGGGCAAATTTGTTGTCTCTCTCGTGTCTATCATGCAAGACACAGACTCGGACTCAGAGCCAGAAGACGATGCATCGTCAAGCCAAGCTGACACTCAGCAAGTTCAGCCTGCTCTCACTCCGATGGAGACACCTGCTGACGTAGAAGATCCTACGTCTGCTACCTTTGTTGTTCCGACAACATCACCAAAGCAAAGACCGATCTTCTTCCATAGATCGGATGCTTCTTCATCAAACTCCATGCTGGAACCTTTCCAAAATGAAGGTATGTCTCAGCTATCTCTATATAGTCCTGTGGCACAAGCAATTATGAAGAAAGTGGGCTATGACGCTCAAAACCCAGTCGGTTTGGGAGAAAGACGCGGTATTCTCACGCCATTGGAGCCCGCCTTGACCAAAAGCCAGCTGGAAGATTGGAGACTCTACGGTCATGTAGAAAAGTCTTCATATGGGTTAGGGTATGATCCCGACACTCCTCTGAGACAGTTGACACAAAGGCTTAAAAGTCGTTTTACCGACCAAGCCTCAACATCTAAAGTCCACGAAGACATCGATCTCCCTGGAAATCTCTTTAAAGAGTTACCTGACAAAGATCCAGGAAGCTCATCCAACTTGTACGATTTCTCTGATGATAAAGAGGAATCGTCCGATAATGCAGACTTGTGCTATTCTGACCCAGAAGAACCCTCGTCTCCAAAAGAAATACCAGACTCAACAGGCGATTGGGACTATCTCATAGCAAGCCTTGAGGAGATCACCAATCAAGAAAATCCATGGAAAGGAACAGAGCCTTGGTCTGTTAATGCAGTTGAAACTCCAGAAGGTTTCGTTGAGTTGGAAGCCTCCGAAAATATTGTGGAGGAACCACCTTCGAACCTTCCGACAGAAGATCCTGTTGAAAAGATAGACTTGGGAACACCAGATAACCCACGTCCTGTATTCATAAGCAAGAATATAAAGGATGATGAGTTACCCGAGTATATCGCTTTTCTTCGTGAGTTCGTTGATTGCTTTGCATGGTCCTACGCTGAAATGCCTGGTTTAGACCCCAAAGTAGCAGTCCACAAACTCAATCTTCAAGAAGACATCAAGCCTGTCAAAACAAGGCCAAAGAAGATTCTGTCCAGATGTGATGGATAAAATTGAACAAGAAGTTCAAAAGCTCAAAAGCGTCGGCTTCATCCGTGAGGAACAACATCCAGAGTGGTTGGCCAATATTGTCCCCGTGACAAAGAAAACTGGGCAGATCAGAGTCTGTATTGACTATAGAGACTTGAATGGCGCTTGCCCTAAAGATGAATTCCCGCTCCCCATACCGGAGGTGATGATTGACAATACCTGCGGATTCGAGCGAATGACATTCATGGATGGCTTCTCTGGTTACAATCAGATAAAGATGCATCCCGAGGATGAAAAACACACTTCATTTCGGACTCCATTTGGCGTGTATTGCTACACTGTCATGCCATTTGGTCTGAAAAATGATGGTGCCACATATCAGAGGGCTATGATGAAAATATTCCAAGATATGCAGCACAAGACGGTCGAATGTTACGTTGATGACCTCGCCGTCAAAAGCAGAAGAAAAGAAGACCATCTCAAAGATCTTCGGGAAGTCTTCCTCCGACTCCGCAAACACAAACTGCGGATGAATCCTCTAAAATGCTTCTTCGGCGTCTCGTCGGGTAAGTTTCTCGGATTCCTTGTTCGGAAAGCTGGAATAGAACTTGACCCCATAAAAGTCAAGGCTATTCTAGAAATGCCCTCTCCAAGAACCTTGAGAGAATTAAAAGGGCTTCAAGGGAGATTGGCCTACATCAGACGGTTCATCTCTAATCTTTCGGGGAAATGCCGTCCATTCTCTCGATTGAAAAAGGGTGTAGACTTTGTCTGGGATGCCGACTGTGAAGCCGCATTTCAAGATATCAAGTCATACCTGACCAAACCTCCAGTGTTAGCTGCCCCTGCCACTGGAAAACCATTCATCTTGTACACAAGAGCCCTTGATCACTCTCTGGGTGCTCTGCTTGCACAAGAAAATGATGAAAGAAAAGAAGCTGCTCTATACTACCTCAGCCGCATGCTAGTAGGTGCAGAGCATCGCTACTCTCCAGTCGAAAAGGAATGTCTTGCAGTGATGTTCGCCGTACAAACGCTACGTCACTACTTGTTTTCCAACACAGTCTACCTCGTCTCAAGGATTAACCTCTTGAAGGTCCTTGTCACAAAGGCAGGTTCTCTCAATGCCCGATTGGCAAAATGGTCCATCCTTCTATCACAATTTGATATTAGGTATGTGCCACAAAAAGCAATCAAATGCCAAGCTCTAGCAGACTTTCTCGTAGAGCATCCATTGCCTAAAGATTCTCCACTCAGAGATGATCTCCCAGACGAACCTGTCTACAACGTGGAGACTTCCTCACCAAACGCCTCCTGGGACATGTACTTTGACGGTGCAACCAGGACAAATGAAAAAAGAAAGCTGATCTCAGGAGTTGGCATCCTCTTTGTTAGCCCTGACAAATACATGATTCCACACGCTTTCTCGCTACTGGAACCATGCACAAACAATGCAGCTGAATACCAAGCTCTGATCCTAGGATTGGAACTCGCCATCGAATCCGGTATCACTATGCTGGAAGTCTTTGGAGACTCTCAACTGATCGTCAACCAGATGAATCAGAAATATGAAGTCAGGAAGCCCGATCTGCTGCCTTATTACAACAAGGCACAATCGCTTCTGCAAAAGTTTGACATCTGCAACATCACCCACATTCGTAGAGGTGAAAACATCCGTGCAGATGCCCTTGCCGGACTTGCCGCATCAATGGCGATCCAGGAAGGGGAAAACATGCAAATTACAGTGTGCAAGAGAAGGATCCTCCCTCCTCTTAACACACACCAAGCAGTTGCTGAATGCCACCGAGTGGTTGGAAGTCGGATCTCTATCCTTCAACCTTCAATCGGCGACTGGAGGGATCCGTTCATTGATTACACTATGTTCGGAATCCTACCTGAAGATCCAAAAGAACGGGTAAGCATACAAAGGCGAGCCCCAAACTTTCATTTGGATATTCCTTCAAAAATCCTCTACAGGAAATCATTCAACGGAGTACTTCTACGCTGCTTGTCACAACAAGAGGCCGAAGAAACACTTAAAGAAGTTCATGCTGGTCTTTGTGGAGCCCATCAGGCAGGTCCTAAGCTCTATGATCAGATAAAAAGGTTAGGCTACTATTGGCCTACCATGGTTGCTGATGCAATGCAATTTGCCAAACGCTGCCAGCTATGCCAAGTTCACGGAGATTACATTCACATGCCTCCGGAATGGCTACACCCTACAGCAATCTCGTGGCCTTTCGAAGCCTGGGGTATGGACATCATAGGTCCTATTTCTCCCCCTTCAAGCAAAGGTCATCGCTTCATCTTCGCCGCTACGGATTATTTCTCCAAGTGGTCAGAAGCATTTGCGTTCAACGAAATGAAGACCTCATCAGTTCTTCAGTTCCTGCGCACCAACATCATTTGTCGTTTCGGCATACCTAAAAGATTCGTCCATGATAACGGACCACAATTCCGGGATCATCGATTCTACAGGTTCTGCAACAAATACAAAATCCAAAGCTGTCCTTCGACTCCATACAATCCGGCAGCAAACGGATTAGCAGAAGCCTTCAACAAGACACTCTGCAAAATCCTCAAGAAAATGGTCTCTAGTCACAAAAGAGACTGGAGCGATAAACTGTCTGAAGCTTTGTGGGCCTATCGAACCACCGTTCGAGGACCAACCCATAGCACACCATTCTCCTTGGTCTATGGATGCGAAGCTGTCGTGCCCCTAGAGGTACAAATTCCTTCTCTAAGAGTATCTCTACAAAATGACATGACTCAAGAAAGCAATGTCAAATTGCGACTCCATGAGCTGGACAATCTCGACGAGAGACGGCTCGAAGCTCGACAAAGCATTGAACTTTACCAAGCACGCATGGCAGGATCTTTTGACAAAAAGGTCAGGCAACGCGCCTACAAAAAGGGTGACTTGGTTCTTGCGGTAAAAAGACCAATGGTCTTCGCTCACAAGTCCAAAGGCAAGTTTGAACCAAAATGGGAGGGACCCTACGTCATCGACAAGGTCTTCTCCAACGGCGCATATACCCTCCTAAACATGGAAGGCGACAGATGTATGCTGCCTATTGATGGAACGCGCTCCGAGGCGCCCGCTGGGGCGGCTACCGGGGTCGGCGGAACGTGGGAGTCCGTCGGGTCCGACCCTTTCGCGCCCTGGCGGGCCCTGAAGCGTGCATCAACATTTCTTTTGTGTGGGTGTGCCAGATTTTCTATTTTACTTGGAATTGCAAGTGGTAATCCGGAGATCAACCTTCGCAAGTAAAAAGGAAATCAACTTCTTTCAAGTTTTCCATTGCACAAATATTTAAGAAAAGAGACATTTTCTTGATTTGCCGTGAAAGGCGATTTTGTTTGGCATTTATAGCCGATTTTGGCGTTTATAGCCGATTTACAATTCTCATCAAAAATGAAAGACAAGAGTTGTGATTTTTGTCTCTTTTAGAAAAATACAAACTACAATGAAAAGCAAGAAAAGGAAGATCTAACTTTTCAGGAGATTGTGGGGGACTCGTTCAGATTGACGGTCGCAAGCCATGTATGGGCTTCGCCATCATCCATGCAGATGGGAACAGAAGATGCTCTTGATTCGCTTGGCTTGGCTATAACCTCAGGTTTTTAGAGGACAAAGACCAAGAGAAGGTCCTATGTCCAATAAAAAGCTAAGTAGACGGGCTGAAAAGCCACGTCTAAGCCATTGGAGGCAGCAGGAGAAGGCAAGGACCTTGGGGGGGGGGTGCCCCCCCAAGGGACTTTTGTCACCTTGTAGCGGTGGCCGGTGCAGAACTTCAGCAGAGTTTTTTCTCTCTTTTTTCTTTCTCTGGATTCTTTCTGATCCCTTTTTTTTCTGATCTTCTGATTTTCTCCTCTTTTTTTCTGATCCCAATTTCAATGGAATGCTCTCCTATTTATAGGCTTTTGGTAGCCATTTAGGAGGGTTTATGAGCCTTAATGGCTTTAATGGGAGGAGTTACAAGATTTAGTTCTTGATTTTGTAACTCCTTTTTCCTTGAATCTGATTGGCCGATGAAGATTAAGGGCTTTTAATCATCTTAATTACCATAATGGGAGGAGTTTCATGGTTTAAATGCCATGAATCAATTGACTTGTAACTCCCAAATGCTTGCTTCTGATTGGGCCGTCCAAAGAAATGAATTAATGACTGCAATAAAGCTAGTCAATTAACCACATTAATTGGTCGCCGAGCAGTCGAAGAGTCGCGGGCCATGCCGTGTCTTCTGGAATTCTTCTGGCGATGATCATCGATGGATCTATATGCTGATCGACATCGGATGAACATGTAACTTCAGACATTGATAGCTAAGAGTGGGCCGGTGACATCTGTCTTGTCGATTTCACGATCGGTCGGACAGAAAGTGCACTTTCTTGGTCGACCGGTTGGCGATCTTGGAGCGATCAATGATGATTTTATGCTTTTGGAGGTTGACCCGTGATTTTGACGGATGTCGGAGGATATGAGTCAATTTCAAGCACTAAAAATCACATTTTCAGGAAACCACAGGGGCCAAAGTGCGCGAAACGCGAAAAAAGACGGAAAAACGGGTCACCGGCGGAAAATCCGGTGACCCGGACCTCCATGGTCGCCGGCGACCATGGACCGGCGACCATGGGCCATGGTCGCAGGGGCCTGCGACCATGGGCCATGGTCGCAGGGGTCCGCGACCCTGGGGGATTTTTCCCCTTCGGAGCCCGTTTTGCGGTCGTTTTGAGGTCTTTTTCGTCGCCGTTTTCTTCTGTATTTTTCTTGACATTTCTTCTCATTTATTGGCTTGATTTCCCTGTAGAAAACCTGATGAGAATCCTTGCATTTTTAGAGTGCAAAGTTTCCAATTTTCCGGGAAAGCCGAAGACTTTGTCGCGTAGAGCTGCTGATTTTCCGCCAGAAGCTGAAACTTGGTCAAACGATGTCGGAATGACCTGAAATTTGAGGTGAAGCCTCCTGAGCAATAAATAAGACCAACCATAGGCTTTTGTTTGAGTTTTGAAGCCGTTTGGGGTCCCGTCGATGCTTCACTTGATTTTGCTGCGGGGAAAATGCCGAGCGTTGATATGTGGCCAAACGATGTCCGATTGACCTGAAATTTGACGGGGAGCCTATTGGAGTCATTTTGAGACGTTCCATGGGCTCCGTTTTGGATGTCATGGTCCCGGGTTGCTCTGCCGCCGGTAGGCTTGATTTTCTCTCGGAGCATCGAAACCTGGTCAAACGTTTTCGGAATGACCTGAAATTTGACGTGCAGCCTTTTGGAAGCATGTTGAAGCCACTCATGCACTTGGTTTGATGAGCGAAGGCTCCGGTGGTTTCCGCCGCCGGGAGGCTTGATTTTGCTGCTCGAGCATTGATGGAGGGTCAAACGTTGTCGGTTTGACTTGAAATTTGGCATGGAGCCCTTTTGAGACATGCTGGAGTCATCTGTAGGCTCTGATCGAAGTTTTGACGTCTCCGATGATGTCGCCGCCGGGAGCGCCATTTTAGCTGTCGGAGAAGCGAAGTTAGGCCAAATGATTCTGAAATGGCCCGAAACTTCATATGTACTCTTCTCTTGGCTATCTTGAAGGATCTTGCAGTTTTTGTTTGATTCTGACAAGATTTGATTTTTTGAGAAGTTGCATTGCCTATTTATGGCAGGTTGCGACTTCATGCAGCTTTCTTGATGTTGAAGAGGCAAAGTGACATTTTTGGTGTCAACAAATGCCCCCTCGAGGTACAGCGACGAGTTGCTTGACTTTTGTAGTCGATGTGCCTCGAAGAGATTTTTGAAGGAGAGCTTGTGTCTTGACCAAGAGTCTTCGAGCAATCTTTCCTTTGGTAGAGTAGCCTTTGAGCTTCCAGGGGAATTTTATGGTAGTGAAAGGAATCACACACCATCTCGAGGCAAAGTTTTGAAGATGACATCAGGGATGTGGATTTGGGCTTTTGTTTCTGACCTTGTGACCTAACAAGCTGTATGTGGCAGGTTAGGGGGTCGGGTTTTGGTTTTGATCTTGTGACCCAACAAGCTGTATGTGGCAAGTTGGGGGATCAGGGTTTGGTTTTTTGTTTTGGTCTTGTGACCTAACAAGATGTATGTGGCAAGTTAGGGGACCAGGATTTGGTTTTTGGTCACTCTTCGGGACTGTGTGGGTCCATTGGAGTGGTTTGGATTTTTGTGAAATGTCAATTTCAAGATTTTGGCTCAATTTGGTATATGAGGCTGGATGGTTTGATTTTTGGAAGCTCATGGCGCTTGGGATTTTTTTTGTATGGTTCAATCAACTCAAAAGAGGCATGGAACCATTATTGTATGCTCTTGGTAAGAGGGATTTTTTCTGACTAAAAGCCCATTTTTTCTTTTTTTTTTTTTTTTTTTTTTTTTTTTTTTTTAGTGCCTAGGTGGTCAAACCTGGCTCATATGGGCTAGCCCATGGGACCTTAAGCTTTTTAGGATGGCTTAGATCTCATGTGGGGCCATTTTTGTAAAGAATATCTAAAGATATCTCATTTGGATAGAGAATATCTAAAAATATCTTTATGGGAGAGAATCTCTCATCTTCCCTTAATTTGGGAGAGAATATCTCAAGGTATCTTTCTTTTTGGGAAAGAATCTTCAATATCCTTTTTTGTTGGAGAGAATCTCTCATTTGATTGATTTTGGGAGGAAATCTCTCAAAGACATCTTTCTTTTTGGGAAAGAATCTTTCTAATTCCTTCTCTTTTGGTAAGGTTACTAATTAGTAACACTTACCTTTCTTCTTTGTTTCCTTCTTTGATTTGCTCTCTCCTATAAAAGCAAAGGAAGGTAGGATCTCTTGCTCTTATTGCTTTCTTTTGCAACAATCTCAAGGGAGCTCCAAGACCAAGAGTTCTTCTTCTTCAAGGATCTTCAAGCTTTTTCCTTCTTCTTCTCCATCAATGGCTTCAAGTAAGTTTTCTCTCTTTTTCTTTCAAGAAAACTCCATGTAGAGAATAGGATGGTAAAAAGAAGAAAGTTTTTCTCTTTTTTTTTTTTTTCCTTCTTTTTTTTCTTTCTTCTTTTTTTTTCTTTTTTTTTTCTATTCTTCTTCTCTTTTTTTTTTCTTTTCTTTTCCACGTGATTTCTTTTTTTTTTTCACGTTTTTTTTTTCTCTTTTTTTTTGTTTGAGAAAGTTTCTTTTTTTTCTTTTCTTTCTCCCCTTTTTTTTTTTGAGAAAGCTTCTTTTTTTTTTCTTTCTTTCTCCCTCTTTTTTTTTTTTGAGAAAGTTTCTTTTTTTTTTTTTTTTTTTTTTTTTTTTTTTGCTCATCATGATAATGCGTTTTTATGCAAATCTAGATGTTCATGCATGTACTTTTTGTAAATTGAATTGAGTAGCATGATGTGATAGCATACCTGAAAATCTTTGCAAATTTGGGAATTTGGAGCTCGCAGCGATGTTGAGCCCTTCTTGATTTTGCGGAGATTTTGAGGTTTCGAAAGTTTGGAGTTTCGGAGCCCGCAGCAATGTTGAGCCCATCTCTAAACTTTCTATTTCCGTCGGGGTATTTCCTTTTTCTTTGGAATTGCCCCGGAGTCATGCCAAAATTTCGCCAGATTTTTGGAGGGACAAAGTGACCCTTTTTTTTTTTAGCGAAATCCTGTCATTTTGATGACGATCTTTTTCTTTTCCAACCTTTGCAGGTGGTTCCTCCAGAGCGAACAAGGGTAAAGAGCCTGCTACAAGCGTACCTCGTCGATCTGCTAGATCTTCCAATGTGGCCGTTCAGCAGGCCTGGGAGAAGGTCCAGTTTGTTGAGAGAAACATCACACGGGGCGGGACGAAGACTCTCCTGATGTGGAAGTCCCTCTCACTGTCAATGAGGAGGTGCCAGGGGAAGCTGACGAACCTCCGGAGAAGAGGATTCGGGAAGAAGAGACCATCGGTGAAGGTATGATTCTTCCTTTTTCTTTTTCTGCTTCTTTCATGGGGCTTTCCATGTTCTGATTTGTTTTCTCACCCTGCTGCTGCTTTTTTTTTTTTAGCAGAGGATGAAGACTTGGCGATGCCTGAGGTTCCGACCGATGAGGCGGTGATGGAGCCGGTTATGGCATCTGAAGAAGAACCTAGGGACTCTGGAATGACTCCGGAATCTCCGACTGGTATGACTTCCTTCGCTTTCTCTTTTTTGTGCCTGCGACTTGATTTGCTAACATTTTTCTTGTCAGCTGACTCGCCACAAGATTCCGATGACTTTGAACCATCAATGGACGCAAATGTTGATGATGCTTCCGATGAGTTCATGGAGGAAGAGAGTGTTCCGCCAGTCGTCGAAGAAGGTACTTTGTAGTGATGACCCTGATGGGTTTTTTTTTTTTTTTTTGAACAGGATCAGATTCATACCTTTTTGTGTTTCATTTGCAGGTTTTGAAGTGACAGAAGAGAGTCCATCGCTTTCTTCAGAACCAGAGCAAGGGATGCCAGAGGTCGATCCGGAGGTAGAGACCAGTTCTGACATGATTGAGGAGATGCCTCGTGTTGAGATTCCCTCTCCAGTGGCTCCAAGTGGAAAGAGTTCTTTTGTTACTCTTCCAATGGGACATGACATGAGCAGCCGATCAGCGGAGAAGGGTGAATCTTCATCCAGTTCGTCTCTTCAATTTGCGAAGAAGGTGCTGGCTCGGGTTTTGAGTTCTTGGGTCAAGACTCTCCTTTCTGGACACTTGGAGGCAGGATTCGGCATGATCCCACATGTACAGGAGATTCTGACTGACACCGAAGAGGTTGGTCTGGATGTCACAGGTGCCAGGGCGATCGTTGATAGGATCATTGCACTGGGTGACAAGTGGTTTGAGACCATGGGCTTCCCTGACGACCAATTCTTCAAGGAGATGTTCTTGGACCCTGCTGATAAGGCTAAGTCTGACCTGAATGAGGCTACACAAAGCAAGAAGCAGCTAGTTCGGGAGAAGAACAAGGAAGAGCTAGCCATCATCGGTTTGAGGCATGACCTTAACGTCCTTGATAGGGAAGTTGAGGAGGCCAGAAAACGTCTTGAGCATTTGAAGGCACAAGTCGATGCGAAGTGGGCTGCTATAACAGAGGCTCGTGACAGGGAGAGTACTCTGATCCGCAGGGTTGCAGATGCCGGTCAAGTTCTCGAGAGGAGGACTCTAGAAAATGAACGATGGCAAACTGCTGGGGAAGAGCTTCCCGGTGTAAAAGAAGGGTTACGGCATTCGCCAGCATCTCATGGCAAGTTCCTGAAGAAGCGTGCCTTGGAAACTCTGACGGATGAGGCCAAAAGTTTGCTTGAGGAGCTGAAGCTTTGGCTGGAGACCATTTTTGGCTGAGCTCCTGATTTTTTATAGCAGAAACCATTCTTCTTTTTTTGGTACCACATGTATTTTTTTGGTACTTCTTTTTTTTGCAGTGCTTGTGAACACTTTTTTTGGTACCACATGTATTTTTTTGGTACTTTTTTTTTTGTAATGCTTGTGAACACTTTCTATTTTTTTTTTTTTGCTTTGGTACCACATGTATTTTTTTTGGTACCTTTTTTTTTGTTTTCCCTACGCTCACTCAAATCTTTTTGTGATGAAAGCAATTGCTAAATGGGATTTGATTAAAAGCTTTGTCATTTTGTGAAAATCTTTTGTCAAATAATTGTTTTGGCATGGGAGCCTGATTTTGGTTGTGGCGTGAAAGCCGCTTTTGAGATGGCATGGAAGGTGGCGTGAAAGCCGCTTTTGAGATGGCATGGAAGCCGAAATTTTATGGCGTAAAAGCCAAAATTTGGGTTGGCATGGAAGCCGGTGTTTTTGTGGCATTTACAGCCAGTTTGGTGGCATTGATAGCCAATTTGTGGCATTTATAGCCGGTTTTGTGGCATTGATAGCCAATTTGTGGCATTTATAGCCGGTTTTGACATGAGAGTCAGGTCTTTTTTTTTTTGTGTGTGGCATTTGTAGCCGAGTTTTTTGAAAACCGAGTTTTGTTTTATTGGCATGAAAGCCGATTTTGGCGTTTATAGCCGGAAATTTTTGTTTTGGCATTTATAGCCGGATTTTGGCATTTATAGCCGAGTTTTGGTTTTCAAAATGCAGGTATCGACTCAATGTCGCCTCCCCACTGAATGGTCTTGCAAGTATCGATGGAATGTCGCTTCCTTGCTCATTCGGTTTTGCGAGTATTGATGGAATGTCACTTCCTCGCGGGTTAGGTTTTGCAAGTATCGATGGAATGTCGCTTCCTCGCGAATTGGGGTGCAAATATCGACTAAGCGTCGCTTCCCTGCTTTTCCCAAGACTTTTGGTTTTGCGGGTACTGACTTGATGTCGTTTCTCCGCGATTTTTGAAATTTGAGGTTTTCTCGAACCATTTGTAATTTTGGGTTGTGGATAGCAACTGGTATGTTGCATCTCCACGATTTTTGAAATTGGGTTGTGGATATCAACTGGTTTGTTGCTTCTCCACGATTTTAGGTTTTCTCGAACCTTTGAAATTTGGGTTGTGGATATCAACTGAAATGTTGTGTCTCCGCGATTTTTGAAATTGGGTTGTGGATATCAACTGGTTTGTTGCTTCTCCACGGTTTTTGGATTTTGCAAGTATCGACGAAATGTCGCTTCCCTGCGATTTTGGGTGCAAGTATCGATGGAATGTCGCATCCTTGCTTTTTTTCAAAATTTTTGTTTTGCGGGTACTGACTTTGATGTCGTTTCCCCACGATTTTTGAAAAACCATTTTTTTTTTGTTTAAAGACACGAGGGTCGTAAATTTTGACCTAGAACCATTTGGCGGTAAAAGGTAAGGTGGACTAGGGTGGAAATCCCTGAATCCGGATTTTTGTTTCAAACCATGAATTTTGGTTCAAGGATCGAAAGTTTTGGTCAAGTCAGGGAGAGGCTCCTAAACTTGGATTTTTTTTGTTTTTGAACAATGAAACGATGAAAGTAAGCATTGTTTTTGAATCTCTAGAAATTTTGACATTTGATATGAAAATTCTAAAGAGAGTGGGTTTGACGAGCGAGTACCTGAGAACAGGTTTTGGCCATACAGGCATTGCTCTTACCCAGTTGGGTAAGTCTTCAAGGGTAGTACCGCTTCAAGAACTTGCCGTTGATAGGCAGCATACATCTGTCGCCTTCCATGTTTAGGAGGGCATATGCGCCGTTGGAGAAGACCTTGTCGATGACGTAGGGTCCCTCCCATTTTGGTTCAAATTTGCCTTTGGATTTGTGTGCGAAGACCATTGGTCTTTTTACCGCAAGAACCAAGTCACCCTTTTTGTAGGCGCGTTGCCTGACCTTTTTGTCAAAAGATCCTGCCATGCGTGCTTGGTAAAGTTCAATGCTTTGTCGAGCTTCGAGCCGTCTCTCATCGAGATTGTCCAGCTCATGGAGTCGCAATTTGACATTGCTTTCTTGAGTCATGTCATTTTGTAGAGATACCCTCAGAGAAGGAATTTGTACCTCTAGGGGCACGACAGCTTCGCATCCATAGACCAAGGAGAATGGTGTGCTATGGGTTGGTCCTCGAACGGTGGTTCGATAGGCCCACAAAGCTTCAGACAGTTTGTCACTCCAGTCTCTTTTGTGACTAGAGACCATTTTCTTGAGGATTTTGCAGAGTGTCTTGTTGAAGGCTTCTGCTAATCCGTTTGCTGCCGGATTGTATGGAGTCGAAGGACAGCTTTGGATTTTGTATTTGTCGCAGAACCTGTAGAATCGATGATCCCGGAATTGTGGTCCGTTATCATGGATGAATCTTTTGGGTATGCCGAAACGACAAATGATGTTGGTGCGCAGGAACTGAAGAACTGATGAGGTCTTCATTTCGTTGAACGCAAATGGTTCTGACCACTTGGAGAAATAATCCGTAGCAGCGAAGATGAAGCGATGACCTTTGCTTGAAGGGGGAGAGATAGGACCTATGATGTCCATGCCCCATGCTTCGAAAGGCCATGAGATTGCTGTAGGATGTAGCCATTCCGGAGGCATGTGAATGTAATCTCCGTGAACTTGGCATAGCTGGCAGCGTTTGGCAAATTGCATTGCATCAGCAACCATGGTAGGCCAATAGTAACCTAACCTTTTTATCTGATCATAGAGCTTAGGACCTGCCTGATGGGCTCCACAAAGACCAGCATGAACTTCTTTAAGTGTTTCTTCGGCCTCTTGTTGTGACAAGCAGCGTAGAAGTACTCCGTTGAAGGATTTCCTGTAGAGGATTTTTGAAGGAATATCCAAATGAAAGTTTGGGGCTCGCCTTTGTATGCTTACCCGTTCTTTTGGATCTTCAGGTAGGATTCCGAACATAGTGTAATCAATGAACGGATCCCTCCAATCGCCGATTGAAGGTTGAAGGATAGAGATCCGACTTCCAACCACTCGGTGGCATTCGGCAACTGCTTGGTGTGTGTTAAGAGGAGGGAGGATCCTTCTCTCGCACACTGTAATTTGCATGTTTTCCCCTTCCTGGATCTCCATTGATGCGGCAAGTCCGGCCAGGGCATCTGCACGGATGTTTTCACCTCTACGAATGTGGGTGATGTTGCAGATGTCAAACTTTTGCAGAAGCGATTGTGCCTTGTTGTAATAAGGCAGCAGATCGGGCTTCCTGACTTCATATTTCTGATTCATCTGGTTGACGATCAGTTGAGAGTCTCCAAAGACTTCCAGCATAGTGATACCGGATTCGATGGCGAGTTCCAATCCTAGGATCAGAGCTTGGTATTCAGCTGCATTGTTTGTGCATGGTTCCAGTAGCGAGAAAGCATGTGGAATCATGTATTTGTCAGGGCTAACAAAGAGGATGCCAACTCCTGAGATCAGCTTTCTTTTTTCATTTGTCCTGGTTGCACCGTCAAAGTACATGTCCCAGGAGGCATTTGGCGAGAAAGTCTCCACGTTGTAGACAGGTTCGTCTGGGAGATCATCTCTGAGTGGTGAATCTTTAGGCAATGGATGCTCTGCGAGGAAATCTGCTAGAGCTTGGCCTTTGATTGCTTTTTGTGGCACATACCTATATCAAATTGTGATAGAAGGATGGACCATTTTGCCAGTCGGGCATTGAGAGAACCTGCCTTTGTGACAAGGACCTTCAAGAGGTTGATCCTCGAGACCAGGTAGACTGTGTTGGAAAGCAAGTAGTGACGTAGCTTCTGTACGGCGAACATCACTGCAAGGCATTCTTTTTCGACTGGAGAGTAGAGATGCTCTGCACCTACTAGCATGCGGCTGAGGTAGTATAGAGCAGCTTCTTTTCCCTCACCATTCTCTTGTACAAGCAAAGCGCCTACAGAATGATCAAGAGCTCTTGTGTACAAGATGAATGGTTTTCCAGTGGCAGGGGCAGCTAACACTGGAGGTTTGGTCAGGTATGACTTGATATCTTGAAATGCGGCTTCACAGTCGGCATCCCAGACAAAGTCTACACCCTTTTTCATCAATCGAGAGAATGGACGGCATTTCCCCGAAAGATTGGAGATGAACCGTCTGATGTAGGCCAATCTCCCTTGGAGCCCTTTTAGTTCCCTTAGGGTTCTTGGAGAGGGCATTTCTAGAATAGCCTTGACTTTTATGGGGTCAAGTTCTATTCCAGCTTTCCGAACAAGGAATCCGAGAAACTTACCCGACGAGACGCCGAAGAAGCATTTTAGAGGATTCATCCGCAGTTTGTGTTTGCGGAGTCGGAGGAAGACTACCCGAAGATCTTTGAGATGGTCTTCTTTCCTTCTGCTTTTGACGGCGAGGTCATCAACGTAACATTCGACCGTCTTGTGCTGCATATCTTGGAATATTTTCATCATAGCCCTCTGATATATGGCACCAGCATTTTTCAGACCAAATGGCATGACAGTGTAGCAATACACGCCAAATGGAGTCCGAAATGAAGTGTGTTTTTCATCCTCGGGATGCATCTTTATCTGATTGTAACCAGAGAAGCCATCCATGAATGTCATTCGCTCGAATCCGCAGGTATTGTCAATCATCACCTCCGGTATGGGGAGCGGGAATTCATCTTTAGGGCAAGCGCCATTCAAGTCTCTATAGTCAATACAGACTCTGATCTGCCCAGTTTTCTTTGTCACGGGGACAATGTTGGCCAACCATTCTGGATGTTGTTCCTCACGGATGAAGCCGACGCTTTTGAGCTTTTGAACTTCTTGTTCAATTTTATCCATCACATCTGGACGGAATCTTCTTTGGCCTTGTTTGACAGGCTTGATGTCTTCTTGAAGATTGAGTTTGTGGACTGCTACTTTGGGGTCTAAACCAGGCATTTCAGCATAGGACCATGCAAAGCAATCAACGAACTCACGAAGAAAAGCGATATACTCGGGTAACTCATCATCCTTTATATTCTTGCTTATGAATACAGGACGTGGGTTATCAGGTGTTCCCAAGTTTATCTTTTCAACAGGAACTTCTGTCGGAAGGTTCGAAGGTGGTTCCTCCACAATATTTTCGGAGGCTTCCAACTCAACGAAACCTTCTGGAGTTTCAACTGCATTACCAGACCAAGGCTCTGTTCCTTTCCATGGATTTTCTTGATTGGTGATCTCCTCAAGGCTTGCTATGAGATAGTCCCAATCGCCTGTTGAATCTGGTATTTCTTTTGGAGACGAGGGTTCTTCTGGGTCAGAATAGCACAAGTCTGTATTATCGGACGATTCCTCTTCATCATCAGAGAAATCGTACAAATTGGATGAGCTTCCTGGATCTTTGTCAGGTAACTCTTTAACGAGATATCCAGGGAGATCGATGTCTTCATGGACTTGAGATGTTGAGGCTTGGTCGGTAAAACGACTTTTAAGCTTTTGTGTCAACTGTCTCAGAGGAGTGTCGGGATCATATCCTAACCCATATGAAGACTTTTCTACATGACCGTAGAGTCTCCAATCTTCCAGCTGGCTTTTGGTCAAGGCGGGCTCCAATGGCGTGAGAATACCGCGTCTTTCTCCCAAACCGACTGGGTTTTGAGCGTCAAAGCCCATTTTCTTCATAATTGCTTGTGCCACAGGACTATATAGAGATAGCTGAGGCATACCTTCATTTTGAAAAGGTTCAAGCAGAGAACTTGATGAAGAAGCATCCGATCTATGAAAGAAGATCGGTCTTTGCTTTGGTGATGTTGCCGGAACAACAAAGGTAGCAGACGTAGGATCTTCTACATCAGCAGGTGTCTCCATCGGAGTGAGAGCAGGCTGAACTTGCTGAGTGTCAGCTTGGCTTGACGATGCATCGTCTTCTGGCTCTGAGTTCGAGTCTGTGTCTTGCATGATAGACACGAGAGAGACAACAAATTTGCCCCCAGGCTTTTGTTTCGCCTTCTTCACTTTAGTCGTGATGACCAAAGGTTTTGAAGATTTGAGGGAGATGAGGAAGGGAGATTGACCACTCTCTTCTAATTTGCCGGAGGGGTTGTTTTCTTCCGGTGATTTTTGAGGAGCCTTGCCTTTATCTTTCTGGAGATTTTCAGCAGGGGGTGCTGTTTCCTCTTCTTCTTTTTCTCCTTCATACATCTGGGAGTCTGCGAAGTGGACTTCTTTACCTTTGAAGGGTTTTCTGTCCGCAAAGACACGATGTACCATGCCGTCGTCGCCGACGAACTTGATGCATTGATGTAGAGTTGAAGGAACAACACCATTCTCGTGTATCCAAGGACGTCCGAGAAGGATGTTGTAGCATGAGGGGGTTTTTATTGCATACACAGTGACCTCAGAGATAAGATCACCGATTTGCAATTTGAACCTGATTTTGCCGATAGGCCTTTGAGTGCTCCCATCGTATCCAAAAATAGATACAGATGTGTGGCTTAGCTTGCTGGGTGGGATGCCCAACTCTTCAAGAGCCGAAGTGGAGATAAGGTTGAGTGCAGAACCTGGGTCGATCTGAACTCTATGTATCGGCATTTCTTTGATGTACCCTGTGAAGTACAGGGGTCGGTTGTGCCTTGCTTCGCCAAGTAGGAGGTCTTCCTTAGTGAAGGCGATGGTTGCACTGGCTGCCTTTTGAACCGAGAGGCATTGGATGCATGATCCCTCGCTTTTCTCTTTTTCTCCTTTTAAGGAGGTTTCTGAGTTTTTGACCCGGTAGTCCATTTCAATTTGGAGGACTTGTGGGGCATGTTTGTCGACATCCTCATTCAGTTTTTGTAATTCTGAGATGAGATTATCACGAGTGCGTGGAGACATTCGTAATAAATCCAGGATGTGAAGACGTGCAGGTATGTGTTTGAAGTGCTCAACCAAGTCATACTTGAAAGCCTCCTTAGGGCCTGCATGTTCATCATTGTTGCCACTGGGGGCGCTTACAACATCTTTTCCCGAAGGATTTACATAAGTAAAGGAAGATTGGTTGTAACTCTTGTGGTAGTCCCGGCCCGAACGGGTGCCTCTACCAACTTCGAGAGCTTCTTGAGAAGGATCTTCGTTTGGAAGATTGTCTTCAGGATCAAGAGGCTGTCGTTTTTCATCTACTGGGGATGTATCTGCAGCAGAGTTGCCATCCTCAGTGATTGTGTTGCACGGAGCATTTTCCGGGAGCAAGTCCTGAACAGCATCCAGCAGCTTTTCTTCTTCGTTGACCCATCCATCACCCCAAGTTGGGTTTTCTTCATGATGATGAGTCGGGAAGAATGTGTATCCTGAAGTCACAGTCTCAGGAGAAGAAACCTGAGAGGGTGTCATCTCTGTGAAAGTCACGTGAGACAAGGTAGCTCCAGAGGATACATTGCTAGGCGTCGTCGGAGTGTAGGTAATCTCATCAGACGACGCTTCAGAAGAGCTATAGTCCTGATATATTACATTACAGGAAGCTCTGATAGGAGATGTTGCCTGCTCGGAGTCAGACTCATCCTCGGATGTAAGAGGATCATCTACCCAGCAATGTTCTCCATTTTCAGGAGTTAAGGGTGGATGTACCTGATTATCTTCAGGGACTTCAGGCTCTGGGTTGCGAGGAGGCTCGTTAACACGATCTTGCTCTTGTTCTAGAGCGAGACGCTGCAAGATCCTTGCATATTCTTCAAGATCCGGCATGGAAGCCAGATCATCTTCTTCGTCTTCTCTGTGTAGCTCAACATAGTTGATTTCCACTGGAGCAATGACAGGTGCTGGGTTAACAGCATCTTCTTGTGCAGCCTCTTGGTCTTCTTCATCATCAGACCAGGATCCTTGTGGTTGCAAGGGGTTATACCAGATTACTGGCATAAGGTGAGTTTCAGGAACCCATTCTTCGTCGGAGAGATACTCTCCTGTTTCAAGAGATTCCTCCCACTCGCCGGTGTAGTTGGGCTCGAATCCATCGTCGGTGTCGCTGGACTCGTATCCATCAATGGAGAATCCAACTACCGAGTTGCAAGAGTATGATGCCCCCTGCATAGCTTCTTCTCTGAATTGAGGTGGCATGAAATCACTGAGAGTGAGTTTTCTTACCCCCTTTGAAGTCTCTGGAAGGGACGTTTCTGTTGCCCCGAGTGAAGTGGTAGAGGAGACCTCTGCCTTTTCAGGGACTTCTTGTTTTGGCTGGGTCTTCTCTTGCCGTTTGAGCCTGAGGAGATGTTTCCTAGCCTGCCTTCGCTGTTGAGCTGTTGGCTTTGTTTTGACGATCTCCCAATTTTCATCTTCCAGGAGATCGGGATGTACCCATATGGGTTGTCCGTCTGGTGTCGGGCAAGGAACCAACACTTCGGACGTTTGAATTCTTTTTATCACCTTGAAGGAAGTAGTGATCTTCTTCTTCGGTGATTTTGGTGTTTGTCCGCGTGACACCATGTTGACGGAGGCGGGGCCATAATTTTAGTCAAAGGTGATGACTCCGTTTTTCCACATCTCGTTTATCTTCTCTCTCACAACAAAGCATTGATTGAGAGGATGCGAGACCATCTGGTGGTATGGACAGTACCGAGGATCATTGGTTTTGCCAACGTCTCCAGGTCTTTTGGGCTCTGGCAAAATGAGTTTGCCATTTGCTAGGAGAGCCTCAAAGATTTCTTCAACGTCTTCATCGAACGGATATTTCTTTTCTACACGTTCTTTGAAGGCATCAGAGAGTTCAGGCCTTTTACCTGCAGTTTTGTTTTCAGCTTTCTTTGGCTGCTGAGGAGCTGACTTAGTCTGCACATTGAGAACCTCCTTCTTCTTTGGTTTAGAGGTTGCAACAGCAGTCGGCTCTTTCTTTGATGATTTCTGACTGTTGAGGTCTTTGATCACCGTTTCAGCTTCCATGAAAGCTTCCAGGAGTTCTCCCAGGTTTTTTGATTTGTTGCCGATGATCATGGAGCGGATTTTAGCTCTCATGTTGTTTCGGCAGATGTCGACTAGCGACGCTTGTGGCAGTACATCTGAGCATTTGTACGCCATTGCTTTCCACTTGTGAATGAAGTCATAAGTTGACTCATTCTCTCCCTGTTTTAGGCTGCAGAGCTGAGCCATAGTAACAGGATGATCCTCACCTTGGAAGTGGGTCAGGAAGCGTGTCTCCAGCATAGCCCAGTTCTGAATGGAGTTCTCCGGCAGAGTGGAGTACCAATCGAAGGCCGTACCTTTTAGGGTACTTGCAAAGAGGCGAATCTTGAGTGCATCTTGATCCGCGATAGCTCCCGTCAAGATCTTGAAGTGGATGACGTGCTGTCTGGCTGATCCTTTCCCCTTATATGTTTGGAGAGTAGGATGTTTGAATTTTGTGGGGAACGGGACCGAGTCCATCCATAAAGGATATGGTGGCTTGATCCCATGCTCTTTGAGTATATCCTCTTCTTTAGCTTTGGCGAGGATACTGTCTACGTCCTTTTTGGTAAGGGCGCGCGACTCATTTTCTTCACAATTCTCCTCGTTATTGTCATGATTTGGAGGAGGCTCATTGTTCGCCTGATTTTGGACGACAAGGAGAATGTTTTCCATCAGAGTTTCAATCCTCTGTTGGCCTTGTTCCAACTGCTGGATGCGTGTGAGCGCATCATCTCGAGGTGGATTCTGAGGTGGTGGCTCAGAACTTGTAGCCAAGACGTTCATCCCTCGGGATTCGAACGAAGAAATCGTCCTGGTGACCGAGCTGGGGCTCATTCTTTTTGATGAAGAGCTCGATGAAGGATTACTCTCCCGTCCTTGGCTTGAAGGGTCAGGAGATTCTTCAGGATGTCTTCGTGTCCCGGTGACGCTACGGGTCACCGGACGTCGGACATGGATTTTTTATGCTGACTTTTGGCGTCTTCTGGTTTTTCCAACCATATGGACGGCAGCAACTTGGTCGGGTTTTTCGACCCATTTGTGGGAGACTTGAAGTGTAGGAGGCTGGGTCCGTTGCTTCTCTAGTCTCTTTTGTCGATATGACGCACGGCGGCGTGCTCGACGAGCGATTTGAGCTTCAGTCAGCTCTGGCTGGGCTCTGACGATGAAGGATGTGCTCCCTCGGGCGCAGCAGCCGAGCTTGTCTTCTTTGTGGTTGGGCAAGGACAGGATGCGGACCCGGTCCTTTGCCTGTTGCAGCGAAGCTTTAAACCTTTCGAGTTCGGCCCCTGTAGAGATGAAGGGTCGAACTGAAGGATTGTAGGCCTTGGCAGGTGCTTGCAGAGGCCTGGTGATGCATGATCTGATTTTGGGCCTGTAGAAACAAGCCGGTTCATACTGGGTTGACTTGGGAGTCAGGTTGGAGATGGGTCTCTCCTCTTTCATGTAGGCAAGAGGGTAGAACTGGTTCTCCTTGAGTGGGGCCAGGAATGCTGGCTTGGTGGAGGTTTGAGACCTTCTTTGTTTTGGGGAAGGTCTTGGAGACCAAGTCTTAGGGTAGACCTGGTTGGTTGTTGGTCGAGGCTTCGCGGGGGTGCCGCGGGCTTCGGGCTTTTGGGCTTTCGCCTTTGGTGTCACGAGAGTGACACGTTGAGAGGCGATCTTCTGCTTTTTGGCAGGCGCAGCTTGTTCTTCGGGAAGTGGGAATGGTCCCAGTGTCCCGAAGACGATGGTCCGGGGAGTCGAGGTCGACCCGGAGTTCAGAAAGTTGCCGAGGGAGTTGACGCTTCGGCAACTGACAGGGCGCTTATGAGTGCGCGTGCTTTGCTTCTGTTGAAGCATGAGTTGGTGCTTGTTCTCATCGAAGATAATGGTTAAGGCTGCCATTGTTAGTTTCGAAAAGGTTCTGAAACACGACCACATCCATTAGTAATCACAAGAATATAATGATCATAAATGGGAATTTCTATGGTTGTCTTTTCAAATCGCTCAAGGGACATGTCCCAAGCAATATGAAAGAAGGCAAAAAGCCATAGAGGGTACAATTGTTCTGGTAGCAAGCATGGTAGGCTCGAAATGAGCGTTCCAATGACTGCTAGAAGCAATTGTATACCTAAATTCGACTTATCGAGAAGCGGAGCTTGCTCGAGATAAGAAGAATAAGAGGTAGGAGTTACAAATGTGCCGGTCACAGATACAGTAGACCCTGAAAGGGCGTACCAGTATTGCTATGCACAAATGTTGGAGATCGCATCCACGAGATGGGATTCTCTTTTTTTTTGAAATGTCAAGATTGGATTCATCAAAGAGAGCAGATGGTATTCCGATCCGAATACGGGCTCAACGATTTCCGCGAGCGCCAGTACCCAGAAGGGAAGGAACCACAATTTCTCGGATCTGAATCTAAAATGACGAGAGTTTTTTTTTTTTTGAAGATTTTTTTTTTTTAAGATTTTCATTTTTTTTTTTAAAAAAAATCTTTTTTTTTTGTTTAAGATTTTTTGAAAATCTTTTTTTTTATTTTTTTTTATTTTGATTTTTTTATTTTTTTTTAAGATTTTTTTTTTATTTTTGATTTTTTTTTAAATTTTTAAGATTTAAAGACGAGAGAGTACACATAGGCCTCCTAACCCGGTCTTATGAAACCTCAATTGATAGAATTGCCCCCAGGTAAGGGTAGGATTACTTAATGAACCCGTTTGGAGGACCCTTGCCTAGAACAGTCAAGCTGTCTCCACACTCTGGACAAGGCTTTTCTTGAATCAATCGTGATCAAAGAACGCAATTGGTTTAACCTTAGTGGTCTATGTCTTTTTTTTCAAATCCCAAATAGACTCATCGAAGAGAAACAATGGCCCAAAACCTTAGTCAAACGGGCTCAACATTTCTGCAAGCACCAAAGAACGATAGGATAGGATCAAAGTTTCTCAATTTTGAATCCAAACTAAGAAAACTGATTTTTTTTTATTTTTTATTTTTTATTTTTTTGAAATCTCTAATGAACTCATCGAAGAGAAACGATGATCCAAAACCTTAGTCGAACGGGCTCAACATTTCTGCAAGCGCCAAAGAACGATAGGATAGGATCAAAGTTTCTCAATTTTGAATCCAAACCAAGAAAACTGATTTTTTTTTTATTTTTTTTTTAATATTTTTTTTTTTGAAATCTTTAATGAACTCATCGAAGAGAAACGATGGTCCAAAACCTTAGTCGAACGGGCTCAACATTTCTGCAAGCACCAAAGAACGATAGGATAGGATCAAAGTTTCTCAATTTTGAATCCAAACTAAGAAAACTGATTTTTTTATTTTTATTTTTTTTAATATTTTTTTTTTGAAATCTCTAATGAACTCATCGAAGAGAAACGATGGTCCAAAACCTTAGTCGAACGGGCTCAACATTTCTGCAAGCACCAAAGAACGATAGGATAGGATCAAAGTTTCTCAATTTTGAATCCAAACTAAGAAAACTGATTTTTTTTTTTTGAAATCTCTAATGAACTCATCGAAGAGAAACGATGGTCCAAAACCTTAGTCGAACGGGCTCAACATTTCTGCAAGCGCCAAAAAACGATAGGATAGGATCAAAGTTTCTCAATTTTGAATTCAAACTAAGAAAACTGATTTTTTTTTTTTTTTTTTTTTTTGAAAAGAGAAAGAATGGAAACAAACTCAAAGAAATAGAAATTTCCAAAAAATCCCATCTCATTTTTTTTTAGGATGCAAAATCCAACATAGGCTACCAGCTAGAAAGTAGCCAAGGAATCCGGAAAAGAAGTATAAGCATAGAGCAAAAAGTATGATATGCAAATATTTCATTTCCGAGCACCGTGTTCTCAAATGAACGAGTCCCACCGGGTGTGCCAGCTTGATGGAACGCGCTCCGAGGCGCCCGCTGGGGCGGCTACCGGGGTCGGCGGAACGTGGGAGTCCGTCGGGTCCGACCCTTTCGCGCCCTGGCGGGCCCTGAAGCGTGCATCAACATTTCTTTTGTGTGGGTGTGCCAGATTTTCTATTTTACTTGGAATTGCAAGTGGTAATCCGGAGATCAACCTTCGCAAGTAAAAAGGAAATCAACTTCTTTCAAGTTTTCCATTGCACAAATATTTAAGAAAAGAGACATTTTCTTGATTTGCCGTGAAAGGCGATTTTGTTTGGCATTTATAGCCGATTTTGGCGTTTATAGCCGATTTACAATTCTCATAAAAAATGAAAGACAAGAGTTGTGATTTTTGTCTCTTTTAGAAAAATACAAACTACAATGAAAAGCAAGAAAATGAAGATCTAACTTTTCAGGAGATTGTGGGGGACTCGTTCAGATTGACGGTCGCAAGCCATGTATGGGCTTCGCCATCATCCATGCAGATGAGAACAGAAGATGCTCTTGATTCGCTTGGCTTGGCTATAACCTCAGGTTTTTAGAGGACAAAGACCAAGAGAAGGTCCTATGTCCAATAAAAAGCTAAGTAGACGGGCTGAAAAGCCACGTCTAAGCCATTGGAGGCAGCAGGAGAAGGCAAGGACCTTGGGGGGGGGTGCCCCCCCAAGGGACTTTTGTCACCTTGTAGCGGTGGCCGGTGCAGAACTTCAGCAGAGTTTTTTCTCTCTTTTTTCTTTCTCTGGATTCTTTCTGATCCCTTTTTTTTCTGATCTTCTGATTTTCTCCTCTTTTTTTCTGATCCCAATTTCAATGGAATGCTCTCCTATTTATAGGCTTTTGGTAGCCATTTAGGAGGGTTTATGAGCCTTAATGGCTTTAATGGGAGGAGTTACAAGATTTATTTCTTGATTTTGTAACTCCTTTTTCCTTGAATCTGATTGGCCGATGAAGATTAAGGGCTTTTAATCATCTTAATTACCATAATGGGAGGAGTTTCATGGTTTAAATGCCATGAATCAATTGACTTGTAACTCCCAAATGCTTGCTTCTGATTGGGCCGTCCAAAGAAATGAATTAATGACTGCAATAAAGCTAGTCAATTAACCACATTAATTGGTCGCCGAGCAGTCGAAGAGTCGCGGGCCATGCCGTGTCTTCTGGAATTCTTCTGGCGATGATCATCGATGGATCTATATGCTGATCGACATCGGATGAACATGTAACTTCAGACATTGATAGCTAAGAGTGGGCCGGTGACATCTGTCTTGTCGATTTCACGATCGGTCGGACAGAAAGTGCACTTTCTTGGTCGACCGGTTGGCGATCTTGGAGCGATCAATGATGATTTTATGCTTTTGGAGGTTGACCCGTGATTTTGACGGATGTCGGAGGATATGAGTCAATTTCAAGCACTAAAAATCACATTTTCAGGAAACCACAGGGGCCAAAGTGCGCGAAACGCGAAAAAAGACGGAAAAACGGGTCACCGGCGGAAAATCCGGTGACCCGGACCTCCATGGTCGCCGGCGACCATGGGCCATGGTCGCCGGCGACCATGGGCCATGGTCGCAGGGGCCTGCGACCATGGGCCATGGTCGCAGGGGTCCGCGACCCTGGGGGATTTTTCCCCTTCGGAGCCCGTTTTGCGGTCGTTTTGAGGTCTTTTTCGTCGCCGTTTTCTTCTGTATTTTTCTTGACATTTCTTCTCATTTATTGGCTTGATTTCCCTGTAGAAAACCTGATGAGAATCCTTGCATTTTTAGAGTGCAAAGTTTCCAATTTTCCGGGAAAGCCGAAGACTTTGTCGCGTAGAGCTGCTGATTTTCCGCCAGAAGCTGAAACTTGGTCAAACGATGTCGGAATGACCTGAAATTTGAGGTGAAGCCTCCTGAGCAATAAATAAGACCAACCATAGGCTTTTGTTTGAGTTTTGAAGCCGTTTGGGGTCCCGTCGATGCTTCACTTGATTTTGCTGCGGGGAAAATGCCGAGCGTTGATATGTGGCCAAACGATGTCCGATTGACCTGAAATTTGACGGGGAGCCTATTGGAGTCATTTTGAGACGTTCCATGGGCTCCGTTTTGGATGTCATGGTCCCGAGTTGCTCTACCGCCGGTAGGCTTGATTTTCTCTCGGAGCATCGAAACCTGGTCAAACGTTTTCGGAATGACCTGAAATTTGACGTGCAGCCTTTTGGAAGCATGTTGAAGCCACTCATGCACTTGGTTTGATGAGCGAAGGCTCCGGTGGTTTCCGCCGCCGGGAGGCTTGATTTTGCTGCTCGAGCATTGATGGAGGGTCAAACGTTGTCGGTTTGACTTGAAATTTGGCATGGAGCCCTTTTGAGACATGCTGGAGTCATCTGTAGGCTCTGATCGAAGTTTTGACGTCTCCGATTATGTCGCCGCCGGGAGCGCCATTTTAGCTGTCGGAGAAGCGAAGTTAGGCCAAATGATTCTGAAATGGCCCGAAACTTCATATGTACTCTTCTCTTGGCTATCTTGAAGGATCTTGCAGTTTTTGTTTGATTCTGACAAGATTTGATTTTTTGAGAAGTTGCATTGCCTATTTATGGCAGGTTGCGACTTCATGCAGCTTTCTTGATGTTGAAGAGGCAAAGTGACATTTTTGGTGTCAACACCTATCAACGGCAAGTTCTTGAAGCGGTACTACCCTTGAAGACTTACCCAACTGGGTAAGAGCAATGCCTGTATGGCCAAAACCTGTTCTCAGGTACTCGCTCGTCAAACCCACTCTCTTTAGAATTTTCATATCAAATGTCAAAATTTCTAGAGATTCAAAAACAATGCTTACTTTCATCGTTTCATTGTTCAAAAACAAAAAAATCCAAGTTTAGGAGCCTCTCCCTGACTTGACCAAAACTTTCGATCCTTGAACCAAAATTCATGGTTTGATACAAAAATCCGGATTCAGGGATTTCCACCCTAGTCCACCTTACCTTTTACCGCCAAATGGTTCTAGGTCAAAATTTACGACCCTCGTGTCTTTAAACAAAAAAAAAATGGTTTTTCAAAAATCGTGGGGAAACGACATCAAAGTCAGTACCCGCAAAACAAAAATTTTGAAAAAAAGCAAGGATGCGACATTCCATCGATACTTGCACCCAAAATCGCAGGGAAACGACATTTCGTCGATACTTGCAAAATCCAAAAACCGTGGAGACGCAACATATCAGTTGATATCCACAACCCAAATTTCAAAGGTTCGAGAAAACCTAAAATCGTGGAGAAGCAACAAACCAGTTGATATCCACAACCCAATTTCAAAAATCGTGGAGATGTAACATATCAGTTGCTATCCACAACCCAAAATTACAAATGGTTCGAGAAAACCTCAAATTTCAAAAATCGCGGAGAAACGACATCAAGTCAGTACCCGCAAAACCAAAAGTCTTGGGAAAAGCAGGGAAACGACGCTTAGTCGATATTTGCACCCCAATTCGCGAGGAAGCGACATTCCATCGATACTTGCAAAACCTAACCCACGAGGAAGTGACATTCCATCAATACTCGCAAAACCGAATGAGCAAGGAAGCGACATTCCATCGATACTTGCAAGACCATTCAGCGGGGAGGCGACATTTAGTCGATACCTGCATTTTGAAAACCAAAACTCGGCTATAAATGCCAAAATCCGGCTATAAATGCCAAAACAAAAATTTCCGGCTATAAACGCCAAAACCGGCTTTCATGCCAATAAAACAAAACTTGGTTTTAAAAAAACTCGGCTACAAATGCCACACAAAAAAAACCTGACTCTCATGTCAAAACCGGCTATAAATGCCACAAATTGGCTATCAATGCCACCAAACCGGCTATAAATGCCACCAATTGGCTATCAATGCCACCAAACTGGCTGTAAATGCCACAAAAATCCGGCTTTCATGCCAAATTCGTTTCCCCTACCAAAACAACCATTTGACAAAAGATTTTCACAAAATGACAAAACTTTTGATCAAATCCCATTTAGCAATTGCTTTCATCACAAAAAGATTTGAGTGAGCGTAGGGAACACAAAAAAAAAGGTACCAAAAAAATACATGTGGTACCAAAGCACAAAAAAAAAAAATAGAAAGTGTTCACAAGCACTACAAAAAAAAAAAAAAAGAAAAGTACCAAAAAAATACATGTGGTACCAAAAAAAAAAGAAAGTGTTCACAAGCACTACAAAAAAAAAAAAAAAAGTACCAAAAAATACATGTGGTACCAAAAAAAAGAAGAATAGTTTCTGCTACAAAAAATCAGGAGCTTAGCCAAAAATGGTCTCCAGCCAAAGCTTCAGCTCCTCAAGCAAACTTTCGGCATCAGCCGTCAGAGTTTCCAAGGCACGCTTCTTCAAGAACTTGCCATGAGATGCTGGCGAATGCCGTAACCCTTCTTTTACACCGGAAAGCTCTTCCCCAGCAGTTTGCCATCGTTCGTTTTCTAGAGTCCTCCTCTCGAGAACTTGACCGGCATCTGCAACCCTGCGAATCAGAGTACTCTCCCTGTCACGAGCCTCTGTTATAGCAGCCCACTTAGCATCGACTTGTGCCTTCAAATGCTCAAGACGTTTCCTGGCCTCCTCAACTTCCCTATCAAGGACGTTAAGGTCATGCCTCAATCCGATGATGGCTAGCTCTTCCTTGTTCTTCTCCCGAACTAGCTGCTTCTTGCTTTGTGTAGCCTCATTCAGGTCAGACTTAGCCTTATCAGCAGGGTCCAAGAACATCTCCTTGAAGAATTGGTCGTCAGGGAAATCCATGGTCTCAAACCACTTGTCACCCAGCGCAATGATCCTATCAACGATCGCCCTGGCACCTGTGACATCCAGACCAACCTCTTCGGTATCAATGAGAATCTGCTGTACATGTGGGATCATGCCAAATCCGGCATCCAGGTGTCCAGAAAGTAGAGTCTTGATCCAAGAACTCAAAACCCGAGCCAGCACCTTCTTCGCAAATTGAAGAGACGAACTGGATGAAGATTCACCCTTCTCCGCTGATCGGCTGCTCATGTCATGTCCCATTGGAAGAGTAACAAAAGAACTCTTTCCACTTGGAGCCACTGGAGAAGGAATCTCAGCACAAGGTATCTTCTCTATCGCGTCAGAACTGGTTGTAGGAGTCTCTACCTCCGGATCGACCTCTGGCATCCCTTGCTCTGGTTCTGAAGAAAGCGATGGACTCTCTTTTGTCACTTCAAAACCTGCAAATGAAACACAAAAAGGTATGAATATGATCCTGTTAAAAAAAAAACCATCAGGGTCATCACTACAAAGTACCTTCTTCGACGACTGGCGGAACACTCTCTTCCTCCATGAACTCATCAGAAGCATCATCAACATTTGCGTCCATTGATGGTTCAAAGTCATCGGAATCTTGTGGCGAGTCAGCTGACAAGAAAAATGTTAGCAAATCAAGTCGCAGGCACAAAAAAAAGAGAAAGCGAAAGAAGTTATACCAATTGGAGATTCTGGAATCATTCCAGAATCCCTCGGCTCTTCTTCAGATGCCATAACCGGCTCCATCACCGCCTCATCGGTCGGAACCTCAGGCATCGCCAAGTCTTCATCCTCTGCTAAAAAAAAAAAAAAAAAAAAAGAGCAGCAGCAGGGTGAGAAAACAAATCAGAACATGGAAAGCCCCATGAAAGAAGCAGAAAAAGAAAAAGGAAGAATCATACCTTCTCCCAGGCCTGCTGAACGGCCACATTAGAAGATCTGGCGGATCGACGAGGTACGCTTGTAGCAGGCTCTTTACCCTTGTTCGCTCTGGAGGAACCACCTGCAAAGGTTGGAAAAGAAAAAGATCGTCATCAAAATGACAGGATTTCGCTAAAAAAAAAAAAAAAAAAAAAAAAAAAAAAAAAAAACGGGTCACTTTGTCCCACCAAAAATCTGGCGAAATTTTGGCATGACTCCGGGGCAATTCCAAAGAAAAAGGAAATACCCCGACGGAAATAGAAAGTTTGAAGATGAGCTCAACATTGCTGCGGGCTCCGAAACTCCAAACTTTCGAAACCTCAAAATCTCCGCAAAATCAGGAAGGGCTCAACATCACTGCAAGCTCCAAATTCCCAAATTTGCAAAGATTTTCAGGTATGTTATCATGCTCTCAAATTCAATTTACAAAAAGTACATGCATGAACATCTAGATTTGCATAAAAACGCATTATCATGATGAGCAAAAAAAAAAAAAAAAAAAAAAAAAAAAAAGAAACTTTCTCAAAAAAAAGAGGGAGAAAGAAAAGAAAAAAAAAGAAACTTTCTCAAAAAAAAAAAAAAAGGGGAGAAAGAAAAGAACAAAAAAAAAAGAAACTTTCCCACAACAAAAAAAAAAAAGAAAAAGAAAAAGAGAAAAGAGACACACGTGAAAAAAAAAAAAACAGAAATCACGTGGAAAAGAAAAGAAAAAAAAAAAGAGAAGAAGAATAGAAAGAAAAAAAAAGAAAAAAAAAAGAAGAAAGAAAAAAAAAAAAAGAAAAGACACTTTTTTTCCATCCTATTCTCTACATGGAGTTTTCTTGAAAGAAAAAGAGAGAAAACTTACTTGAAGCCATTGATGGAGAAGAAGAAGGAAAAAGCTTGAAGATCCTTGAAGAAGAAAAACTCTTGGTCTTGGAGCTCTCTTGAGATTGTTGCAAAAGAAAGCAATAAGAGCAAGAGATCCTACCCTCCTTGCTTTTATAGAAGAGAGCAAATCAAAGAAGGAAACAAAAAAGAAAGGTAAGTGCTACTAATTAGTAACCTTACCAAAAGAGAAGGAATTAGAAAGATTCTTTCCCAAAAAGAAAGATGTCTTTGAGAGATTTCCTCCCAAAATCAATCAAATGAGAGATTCTCTCCAACAAAATAGGATATTGAAGATTCTTTCCCAAAAAGAAAGATACCTTGAGATATTCTCTCCCAAATTAAGGGAATATGAGAGATTCTCTCTCATAAAGATATTTTTAGATATTCTCTATCCAAATGAGATATCTTTAGATATTCTTTACAAAAATGACCCCACATGAGATCTAAGCCATCCTAAAAAGCTTAAGGTCCCATGGGTTAGCCCATATGAGCCAGGTTTGACCACCTAGGCACTATAAAAAAAAAAAAAAAAAAAAAATTTGGGCTTTTAGTCAGGAAAAAAAAATCCTCTTACCAAGAGCATACAATAATGGTTCCATGCCTCTTTTGAGTTGATTGAACCATACAAAAAAATCCCAAGCCCCATGAGCTTCCAAAAATCAAACCATCCAGCCTCATATACCAAATTGAGCCAAAATCTTGAAATTGACATTCCACAAAAATCCAAACCACTCCAATGGACCCACACAGTCCCAAAGAGTGACCAAAAACCAAATCCTGGTCCCCTAACTTGCCACATACAGCTTGTTAGGTCACAAGACCAAAACCAAAAACCAAATCATGATCCCCCAACTTGCCACATACAGCTTGTTGGGTCACAAGGTCAAAACCAAAACCCGATCCCCTAACCTGCCATATATAGCTGGTTAGGTCACAAGATCAAAAACAGAAACCCAAATCCACATCCCTGATGTCATCTTCAAAACTTTGCCTCGAGATGGTGTGTGATTCCTTTCACTACCATAAAATTCCCCTGGAAGCTCAAAGGCTACTCTACCAAAGGAAGGATTGCTCAAAGACTCTTGGTCAAGACACAAGCTCTCCTTCAAAAATCTCTTCGAGGCACATCGACTACAAAAGTCAAGCAACTCGTCGCTGTACCTCGAGGGGGCATTTGTTGACACCAAAAATGTCACTTTGCCTCTTCAAATCAAGAAACCTGCATGAAGTCGCAACCTGCCATAAATAGGCAATGCAATTTCTCCAAAAAATCAAATCTTGTCAGAATCAAACAAAAACTGCAAGATCCTTCAAGATAGCCAAGAGAAGAGTACACATGAAGTTTCGGGCCATTTCAGAATCATTTGGCCTAACTTCGCTTCTCCGACAGCTAAAATGGCGCTCCCGGCGGCGACATCATCGGAGACGTCAAAACTTCGATCAGAGCCTACAGATGACTCCAGCATGTCTCAAAAGGGCTCCATGCCAAATTTCAAGTCAAACCGACAACGTTTGACCCTCCATCAATGCTCGAGCAGCAAAATCAAGCCTCTCGGCGGCGGGAACCACCGAAGCGTTCACTCATCAAACCAAGTGCATGAGTGGCTTCAACATGCTTCCAAAAGGCTGCACGTCAAATTTCAGGTCATTCTGACAACGTTTGACCAGGTTTCGATGCTCCGAGAGAAAATCAAGCCTACCGGCGGCGGAGCAACCCGGGACCATGACATCCAAAACGGAGCCCATGGAACGTCTCAAAATGACTCCAATAGGCTCCCCGTCAAATTTCAGGTCAATCGGACATCGTTTGACCACATATCAAAGCTCGGCATTTTCCCCGCAGCAAAATCAAGTGAAGCATCGACGGGACCCCAAACGGCTTCAAAACTCAAACAAAAGCCTATGGTTGGTCTTATTTATTGCTCAGGAGGCTTCACCTCAAATTTCAGGTCATTCCGACATCGTTTGACCAAGTTTCAGCTTCTGGCGGAAAATCAGCAGCTTTACGCGACAAAGTCTTCGGCTTTCCCGGAAAATTGGAACTTTGCACTCTAAAAATGCAAGGATTCTCATCAGGTTTTCTACAGGGAAATCAAGCCAATAAATGAGAAGAAATGTCAGGAAAAATACAGAAGAAAACGGCGACGAAAAAGACCTCAAAACGACCGCAAAACGGGCTCCGAAGGGGAAAATTCCCCCAGGGTCGCAGGCCCCTGCGACCATGGCCCATGGTCGCCGGCCCATGGTCGCCGGCGACCATGGCCCATGGTCGCCGGCGACCATGGAAGTCCGGGTCACCGGATTTTCCGCCGGTGACCCGTTTTTCCGTCTTTTTTCGCGTTTCGCGCACTTTGGCCCCTGTGGTTTCCTGAAAATGTGATTTTTAGTGCTTGAAATTGACTCATATCCTCCGACATCCGTCAAAATCACGGGTCAACCTCCAAAAGCACAAAATCATCATTGATCGCTCCAAGATCGCCAACCGGTCGACCAAAAAAAGTGCTCTTTCTGTCCGACCGATCGAGAAATCGACAAGACAGATGTCACCGGCCCGCTCTTAGCTATCAATGTCTAAAGTTACATGTTCATCCGATGTCGATCAGCATGAAGATCCATCGATGATCATCGCCAGAAGAATTCCAGAAGACACGGCACGGCCCGCGACTCTTCGACTGCTCGGCGACCAATTAATGTGGTTAATTGACTAGCTTTATTGCAGTCATTAATTCATTTCTTTGGACGGCCCAATCAGAAGCAAGCATTTGGGAGTTACAAGTCAATTGATTCATGGCATTTAAACCATGAAACTCCTCCCATTATGGTAATTAAGGTGATTAAAAGCCCTTAATCTCCATCGGCCAATCAGATTCAAGGAAAAAGGAGTTACAAAATCAAGAAATAAATCTTGTAACTCCTCCCATTAAAGCCATTAAGGCTCATAAACCCTCCTAAATGGCTACCAAAGGCCTATAAATAGGAGAGCATTCCATTGAAATAAAAAAAAAAAGAGAAAATCGAGATCAGAAAATCGAGATCGATCGATCGGAAAGAATCCAGAGCTCGTATCCAGAGAAAGAAAAAAGAGAGAAAAAAAACTCTGCTGAAGTTCTGCACCGGCCACCACTATAAGGTGACAAAAGTCCCTTGGGGGGCACCCCCCCCCAAGGTCCTTGCCTTCTCCCGCTGCCTCCAATGGCTTAGACGTGGCTTTTCAGCCCGTCTACTTAGCTTTTTATTGGACATAGGACCTTCTCTTGGTCTTTGTCCTCTAAAAACCTGAGGTTATAGCCAAGCCAAGCGAATCAAGAGCATCTTCTGTTCTCATCTGCATGGATGATGGCGAAGCCCATACATGGCTTGCGACCGTCAATCTGAACGAGTCCCCCACAATCTCCTGAAAAGTTAGATCTTCCTTTTCTTGCTTTTCATTGTAGTTTGTATTTTTCTAAAGAGACAAAAATCACAACTCTTGTCTTTTATTATTGATAAGAATTGTAAATCGGCTATAAACGCCAAAATCGGCTATAAATGCCAAACAAAATCGCCTTTCACGGCAAACTAAGAAAATGTCTCTTTTCTTAAATATTTGTGCAATGGAAAACTTGAAAGAAGTTGATTTCCTTTTTACTTGCGAAGGTTTATCTCCGGATTACCACTTGCAATTCCAAGTAAAATAGAAAATCTGGCACACCCACACAAAAGAAATGTTGAAACACGCTTCAGGCCCGCCAGGGCGCGAAAGGGCCGGACCCGACGGACTCCCACGTTCCGCCGACCCCGGTAGCCGCCCCACGGCGCCTCGGAGCGCGTTCCATCAACTTTGTGCTCCGATTTTGCGAGGGTTCTCGTCAAGATTTCTTTAAGAAAATCAAGTCAATAATTGAGGAAAAATGTCAAGAAAAATACAGAAGAAAAAAGGGACGAAAAAGATGAAAAAATGGCCGAAAACGACGCTCGGCGACCAAACGGGCCGAAGCCCCATGGTCGCCGGCGACCCTGGGTGCATGGTCGCCGGCGACCCTGGGTGCATGGTCGCCCGGCGACCCTGGAAATCCGGGTCGCCGGATTTTGCGCCGAAGTGTCCGTTTTCGATTCTTTTCGCGTTTCGGGTGTTCGGGCCTCTGTGATTTTCTGAAAATCCAATGTTTAGTGCTTCAAAACCACTGATCTTCGTCGACATCTCGGATCCGCCGTGAAAAGCATGAAATCATCACCGATCGCCTCAAGATCGCCAACCGGTTGACCAAGAAAGCGCACTTTCTGTCCGACCGATCGTGAAATCGACAAGACAGATGTCACCGGCCCACCAACATCAACTAATGTCTGAAATTGCATCGCAATCCGACATCAAACAATGCGTGGATCCACCTGTGATGATCGCAAGAAGAATCTCAAAAGGCACAGCGCGGCCCGCGACTCTTCAAATGCCTTGGCAACCACTTAATGTCGTTAATTGACCCATTAAAGCAGTCATTAACTCATTATTTTGGACGGCCCAATCAGAACCAAGCATTTGGGAGTTACAAATCCAAGCAATCATGGCATTAAACCCATGAAACTCCCATCATCATGAAGCATAAAGGTGATTAAATGCCCACTACCTTCATCAGCCAATCACAAGCCTTGAAAAAGGAGTTACAAAATCAATTTGTAACTCCTCATCAATTCCTTCATCATGGCCATCAATGCCAATGGATACCTCATGGCTACCAAAAGCCTATAAAAGGAGGTCCATTCCAAGAAAAAAAGAGGAGAAAGAGATCCTAAGTGCAAGCTCTGAAAAACCAGAAAATCCAAGAGAGAGACGAAGTCCAGCTACTTTGCTCCCGGAAGCACCACAAGGTTATCAACGTCCCTTGGGGGGCCACCCCCCCAAGGTCACCTCCTTCTCCAACATGGCCTAAACGCAGCTTTTCAGCCCGTTTACTTGGTTTTTCATTGGATATAGGACCTTCTCTTGGTCCTTGTCCTTTAAAAAACTGAGGTTAGGAGCCAAGCCAAAGAATCAAAGCATCACATGTTCTCATTTGAAGGACGATGGCGAAGCCCATACATGACTTGCGACCGTCGATCTCAACGTGTCCCCACAATCTCCTGAGAAGTTAGATCCCTTTTCTTCCTTTTCTATTGTAGTTTGTATTTCTTAAAGAGACAAAAAGAAATCACAATTCTTGTCTTTCATATTTGATGAGTTTTGTAAAAACGCCTTTCACGGCAAAATCGCCTCACGGCAAACAAACAAAAACGTCTCTAACGACATTCTAAAAACTTGTCTCTTTTCTTAATATTTATGCAATTTGAAAAGTTAGAAAAAAGGATTGATTTCCTTTCCACTTGCGAAGGTGAATCTCCTGATCATCACTATTCCAAATTCCAAGTAGAAAGTAAATCTGGCATACCCATACAAAATGTTGATGCCCGAGATCTTCACTCCTCCGCCGAGACCCAGGTCAGCCCCCGGGGTGCGGAGGGAGAGGAAGGAAGATTCCTTTCGGGTCCATCAGACACCAAAACTTTGATCAGAGCCTACGGATGACTCCAGAATGTCTCCAAAGGGCTCCATGCCGAATTTCAAGTCAAACCGACAATGTTTGACCTTCCATCAACGCTCGAGCAGCAAAATCAAGCTCCCGGCGGCGGGAACCATAGAAGCCATCACTCATCAAACAAAATACGTGAGTGGCTTCAACATGCCTCCAAAAGGCTGCACGTCGAATTTCTGGTCATTCCGACAACGTTTGACCAGGTTTCGATGCTTCGAGAGAAAATCAAGCCTACAGGCGGCAGAGCATCCCGGGACCATGACATAAAAAACGGAGCTGATGGAACGTCTCGAAATGACTCCAATAGGCTCCCTGTCAAATTTCTGGTCAATCGGACATCGTTTGACCACATATAAAAGCTCGGCATTTTCCCCACAGCAAAATCAAGTGAAGCATCGATGGGACCCCAAACGGCTTCAAAACTCAAATAAAAGCCCATGGTTGGTCCTATCCACTTCTCAAGAAGCTTCACCTCAATTTTCAGGTCATTCCGACATCGTTTGACCTAGTTTCGACTCTTGATGGAAAATCGGCTACAAAGTCTTCGGCTTTCCCGAAAAATGGGAAACTTTGTGCTCCGATTTTGCACGGGTTCTCATCAAGTTTTCTCCAGGAAAATGAAGTCAATAATTGAGGAAAAATGTCAAGAAAAATATAGAAGAAAAAGGAACGAAAAAGACGCAAAATCGGCCGAAAACGAAGCTCGGCGACCAAAGGGCAAAAAACACTAAGGTCGCCAGCAACCCTGGCCCAGGGTCGCCGGCGTTCCTAGGTGCATGGTTGCCCGGCCACCCTGGGTGCATGGTCGCCCGGCCACCCTGCAAATCCGGGTCGCCGGATTTTGCACCAAATTGATCGTTTTTCGATCCTTTCAGCGTTTCGAGTGTTCCTGCCTCTGTGATTTTCTAAAAATCCAATGTTTGATTCTTGAAAACGACTGATCTTCCTCGACATCTCGGATCCGCCGTCAAAAGCATGAAATCATCACCGATCGCCTCAAGATCGCCAATCGGCTGACCAAGAAAGTGCACTTTCCGTCCGACCGATCGTGAAATCGACAAGACAGATGTCACTGGCCCACCAACATCAATCAATGTCTGAGATTACACTGCAATCCGACATCAAACAATGCGTGGATCCACCTGTGATGATCGCAAGAAGAATCTCAAAAGGCACAGCGTGGCCCACGACTCTTCACATGCCTGGGCAACCACTTAATGACGTTAATTGACCCATTTATGACAACTTAATGAGGTCATTAACTCATTATTTTGGACGGCCCAATCAGATTCAAACATTTGGGAGTTTCAAATCCAAGCAATCATGGCATTAAACCCACAAAACTCCCATCATCATGAAGGTTAAAGGGAATTAAATGCTCACTACCTTCATCGGCCAATCACAAGCCATGAAAAAGGAGTTACAAAATCAACTTGTAACTCCTCATCAATTCTTTCATCATGGCCATCAATGCCAATAAACACCTCATGGCTACCAAAAGCCTATAAAAGGAGGTCCATTCCAAGAAGAATGCATGATGAAAATAGATCCCAAGTGCAAGCTTTGAAAATCCGGAAAATCCAAGAGAGAGACGAAGTCCTGCTACTTTGCTCCCGGAAGCACCACAAGGTGATCAACATCCCTTGGGGGGCCACCCCCCTCAAGGTCTCATCCTTCTCCAAGATGGCCTAAAAGCGGCTTTTCAGCCCGTTTACTTGGTTTTTCATTGGATATAGGACCTCCTCTTGGTCCTTGTCCTTTAAAAAACCGAGGTTAGGAGCCAAGCCAAAGAATCAAAGCATCACATGTTCTCATTTGAAGGACGATGGCGAAGCCCATACATGACTTGCGACCGTCGATCTCAACGTGTCCCCACAATCTCCTGAGAAGTTAGATCCCTTTTCTTACTTTTCTATTGTAGTTTGTATTTCCTAAAGAGACAAAAGAAATCACAATTCTTGTCTTTCACATTTGATGAGTTTTGTAAAATCGCCTTTCACGGCAAAATCGCCTTTTACGACAAACAAACAAAAACGCCTCCAACAGCATTCTAAAAAAACAAACTTGTCTCTTTTCTTAATATTAATGCAATTTGAAATGTTAGAAAAAAGGATTGATTTCCTTTCCACTTGTGAAGGTGAATCTCCGGATTATCACCATTCCAAATTCCAAGTAGAAAGTAAATCTGGCATACCCGTACAAAAACGTTGATGCTCGAGATTTTCCCTATTCCGCCGAGACCCAGGTCAGCCCCCGGGGTGCGGAAGGATAGGACGGAAGATTTCTTTCGGGTCCATCAGGGACGTCGAGATCGGGCAGTCTTCAGTGAAGCTTTCTCTAGGTTTGCGGAAGAAGGCTTTTGACTTTGGTGTCTCCCGTGATTCGACCAGGGTAGGGTCAGGAATACACTATGCTTTGACAAACGAGGAGAAGAGATGACTTTTCAACATACGGGTTGGTACGATGGTGTACCGTAGACATCTTTTCATCGATTTCCATCCGTATGTCCCTTCTCGTTTTGCATTGCAGCTTGGCTTCTCTCATGGCGCTGTTGGAGCGCCTTCGAGCATGGTGAAGCGCTTTGGAGGTTTGCAGGATGAGAGAAATGCAATGGCTTTTTACAGTGCTGAGGATACTACCGCCATGATTTCCTATCCTGAGCTGCCCACCTTCCGGACTGCTGGCTTCACGAAGTGGTTCTTGGAGAGCTTCTCAGTGTACCAGGGGCTTTCCAAGAAAGAGCTCGATGTCAAGCAATCTCCTGGGAAGGGTCTTGGCAAATCAGATGGTGTCTGTCGGGAGGAAGTTTTGGCCTTCCTTTCTGGAGAGAAGCACAAGATAGGCTTTCTCAACGAGCAGGACGTCATCAGATCAGGAGCTGCACAAGGGATTCCTGGTGAGGTCTTGAGACAGCTGGAAGAGGAGGAAGACGAGATCGATGCTATGATACAAGCAGAGCATACGAAGGTGTCCATGGAGTCTACTGAGAAAAGTAGGCCATCCAGTGAGGACTCTAGTGAGAGTCTTGATGTTGATAATGGGGCAGGATCGTCGAGCAAATTGACCCGCCGAGGTAAGAGGAATAGAGGACAGCGCCGTAACATGAGACGACACGATAGTCCTTCTGATCTTGAAGTTCCTCTCACCATTGCTGAGGAGGTGTCTGAGGATGCTGACGAGCCTTCGGAGAAGAGGAGCAGAGAAGATGAGACAACTGGTATGATCCTCTTTCTTTCTTTTGCCACTTCTTTTCTTTTATGAGAGATTTTTGTTTTGATCCGCCACTTTCTTTCTTTTAGCAGAGGACGATGACTTGATGATGCCCGAGGTTCCGGCCGATGAGGCGATGACGGATCCAGTCGTGGCATCTGAGGAAGAGCCAGGGACCCTGGAGTAGCTCCAGAACCTTCACCTAGTATGATTGTTTTGGCTTCTTCTTTTTCTTTTTCTTTTTTTTTTTTTTTTTGTGCTGTCATTTGCCAACATGTAGCTTTTGTTTTCTTGTTAGTTGACTTGCCAGAGGATTCTGACGATTTCGAGCCATCGATGGACACAACTTTTGACGATGCTTCGGATGAGCTCGGAGAGGCAGAAAGTACTCTGCCGGTTTTTTAAGCAGGTATTTTGCAATACTAATCTTGATATTGATTTTCAACAAGATTATACTCATATCTTTTTGTCTTTTCCTTGTGTTGACACCAAAAAAGTCACTATGTCCTCAATATCAAGAAGCCTCGTGAAGCTGCATCCTGCTACAAAACAGGCAAAGCTACTTCAAGAATCAGATTTTGTCAGAATCAGACAGAAACTGAGAGATCCTTCAAGACAACTAAAAGAGGGGTACACCTGAGGTTTCGGGCCATTCCGACATCGTTGGCCCAACTTCACTGCTCCGATAGCTAAACAAGCGCTCCCGGTGGCGACATCATCGAAGACACCAAAACTTCGATCAGAGCCTACGGATGACTCCAGAATGTCTTCAAAGGGCTCCACGCCAAATTTCAAGTCAAACCGACAATGTTTGACCCTCCATCAACGCTCGAGCAGCAAAATCAAGCCTCCCGGTGCGCGGGAACCACCAAAGTCATCACTCATGAAACAAAGTACATGAATGGCTTCAACATGCTTCCAAAAGGCTGCACCGGTAAAGTATCATCTGGAGCAACATCTTCTTAGGTAACTTCCACTGAGATATCATCCTCTCAGCCTCGTCTCCTGAAGCTGTGACATCGGAACTCAAGCCTCTCCCGGTTGATCATCCCGAAGAAACTCCTGCCAATGAAATCTTCTTCAATGAAAGCCCAGTCGATTGGTCCCAAATACCCGATCTCATAGACGATGTCTGGACTAATAAAGACAGGTTGTCGGATGCTGTTCAGGACTTGTTCCCGGAAATTGCTCCGTGCAACACAATCACTGAAGACGCTAATGCTATTACAGAAACGTCTTCAGCAAATGAGAAGGATCAACCCCTTGATCCTGAGAGTGATCTTCCAAAAGAAGACTAGTCTCTAGAGACTCTTGAAGTTGGTAGAGGTACCCGTTCTGGCCTGGATTACCACAAGAATTACAACCAACCTCCTTCTTCTTATGTAAATCCTTCGGGAAATCAAGTTGTAAGCACCCCAAGTGGCAATAATAATGAAAATGCAGGCCCGAAGGAGGCTTTCAAGTACGACTTGATTGAGCACTTCCAACACATATCTGCACGTCTGTACATCCTTAACTTATTACGAATGTCTCCACAAACTCGTGATAGTCTCATTTCAGAATTACAAAGGCTGAATACGGATGTCGACAAACACGCCCCATAAGTCCTACAAATTGAAATGGACTACAGGGTCAAAAAATCAAATACTCCCTCAAAGGGAGAAAAGAAGAAAACTTAGGGATCAAGCAATGAATGCCTTTCGGTACAAAAAGCAGTAAGTGCAACAATTGCCTTCGACAAGGATGACCTCCTGCTAGGCGAGACAAAGCACAACCGACCCTTGTACTTTACGGGGTACGTCAAAGAAATGCCAGTACACAGAGTTCAGATCAATCCAGGTTCTGCACTCAATCTCATTTCTACTTCGGCACTCGAAGAGCTGGGCATCCCACCTAGCAAGCTGAGTCACACGTCTGTATCCATCTTCGGATATGACGGCAGCGCTCAAAGGCCTATCGGCAAAATCATGTTCAAATTGCAAATCGGTGATCTTATTTCTGAAGTCACTGTATATGCAATAAGGACCCCTTCATGCTACAATATACTCCTTAGACGCTCCTGGATACATGAGAATGGTGTCGTCCCTTCAACTCTACATCGGTACATCAAGTTCGTTGGCAATGATGGCTTGATACATCGAGTGTTTGCAGACAAAAAGCCATTCAAAGGCAGAGATGTCCATTTTGCAGATGCTCAAATGTATAAAGATGGAAAAGAAGAACAGGAGGAAAAAACAATTCACTTTGCCGACAGTCTCCAGAAAGATAAAGGCAAGGCTCCTCAGCAATCACTTGAGGTAAACAAACCCTCCACCAAACTCGAAGCAAGTGGTCAAGCTCCCTTCGTTGTCTCCTTCAAATCTCCAAAGCCTTTGGTAATCACTACCAAAGTAAAGAAGCCAAAACAAAAGGCTGGGGGCAAGTTCACTGTCTCCTTTGTGTCTATTATGGATGACACGGACTCGGAGTCAGAGTCAGAAGATAACACAGCATCCAGCCAAGATGATACTCAGCAAGATCAGCCCGCTCTCACTCCATTGGAGACAGTTGCTGACATAGAAGACCCTACGTCTGCTTCCTTTGTTATTCCGGCAACTTCGCCAGAAGAAAAAGCAATCTTCTTCCACAGATCAGGAGCATCTCCATTAAACTCTCTGCTTGAACCTTTCCAAAATGAAGGTATGCCTCAATTATCTCTGTATAGTCCGATGGCACAAGCTATCATGAAGAAAACGGGCTACGATGCTCAGAATCCGACTGGTTTGGGAGGTGGCCGTGGTATTCTCACACAATTGGAACCTACCCTGATCAAAAGTCAACCAGAAGATTGGAAAATCCACCTTCATAAAGGCAAGTCTTCATATGGGTTGGGTGTGATCCTACCGCTCCTATGAGACAATTGACACCATGGCTACAAAGTCGCTTTACCGACCAAGCCTCAACATCTCATGAAGACATCGATATCCCTGGATATCTCTTTGAGGAGTCACTCGTCAAGGATCCAAAAAGCTCCTCCAATTGGTATGATTTCTCTGATAATAGAGAGGAATTGCCCGATGGCATAGACGCGCGGTTCTCTGACCCAGAAGAACTATCGTCTCCAAAAGAAGTACCCTACTTCAACCCAGTTCGAGCAAATGATTGGGACCATCTCATTGCAAGCCTTGAGAAGGAAACTGATCAAGAAGATCCATGGACAGAAAAAGAGCCTCAGTCTGAAAATGTCTCTGGCACTCCAGAAGGTCTTGTTGAGTTGGAAGCCTCCAAAAATACTATGGAGGAACCGCCTTCAAACCTTCCGACAGAAGACCCTGTTCAAAAGATAAACTTGGGAACGCCTGATAACCCACGTCCTGTATTCATAAGCAAGAATATAAAGGATGGTGAGTTACCCGATTATATCTCTTTTCTTTGCAAGTTTGTTGATGGCTTTGCATGGTCTTATGCCGAAATGCCTGGCTTGGATCCCATGTTGACACTAAAAAAGTCATTATGTCTCCTCAACATAAGAAGCCTCGTGAAGCTGCATCCTGCTACAAAACAGGCAAGGCTACTTCAAGAATCAGATTTTGTCAGAATCAGACAGAAACTGATAGATCCTTCAAGACAGTTAAAAGAGGGGTACACCTGAGGTTTAGGGCCATTCCGACATCGTTTGGCCCAACTTCACTGCTCCGATAGCTAAACAACCGCACCCGGCGGCGACATCATCGAAGACATCAAAACTTCGATCAGAGCCTATGGATGACTCCAGAATGTCTTCAAAGGGCTCTACGCCAAATTTCAAGTCAAACCGACAACGTTTGACCCTCCATCAATGCTCAAGCAGCAAAATCAAGCCTCCCGGCGGCGGGAACCACCAAAGCCATCACTCATCAAACAAAGTACATGAGTGGCTTCAACATGCCTCCAAAGGGCTGCACGTCAAATTTCAGGTCATTTCGACAACATTTGACCAGGTTTCGATGCTCCGAGAGAAAATAAAGCCTACCGGTGGCGGAGCAACCTGGGACCATGACATCGAAAACGGAGCCCATGGAACGTCTCAAAATGACTCCAATAGGCTCCCTGTCAAATTTCAGGTCAATCGGACATCATTTGACCACATATCAAAGCTCGGCATTTTCCCCGCAGCAAAATCAAGTGAAGCATCGATGGGACCCCAAACGGCTTCAAAACTCAAATAAAAGCCCATGGTTGGTCCTATCCACTGCTCAAGAAGGTTCACCTCAATTTTCAGGTCATTCTGACATCGTTTGACCTAGTTTCGACTCTTGACGAAAAATTTTCTACAAAGTCTTCGGCTTTCCCGAAAAATGGGAAACTTTGTGCCCCGATTTCACGCAGGTTCTCGTCAAGTTTTCTCCAAGAAAATGAAGTCAAAAATTGAGGAAAAATATCAAGAAAAATATAGAAGAAAAAAGGAACAAAAATGACGCAAAATCGGCCGGAAACGAAGCTCGGCGACCAAAGGGCAAAAAACCCTAAGGTCGCCAGATTTTGCACCAAATCGACCGTTTTTCTATCTTTTCGCGTTTCGGGTGTTCCAGCCTCTGTGATTTTCGAAAATCCAAATTTTGATGCTTGAAAACCACTGATCTTCGTCGACATCTCGGATCCGCCGTCAAAAGCACGAAATCATCACCGATCGCCTCAAGATCGCCAACCGGCTGACCAAGAAAGTGCACTTTCTGTCCGACCGATCGTGAAATCGACAAGACAGATGTCACCGGCCCACCAACGTCAATCAATGTCTGAAATTGCACTGCAATCCGACATCAAACAATGCGTGGATACACCTGTGATGATCGCAAGAAGAATCTCAAAAGGCGCAGCGCGGCCCGCGACTCTTCACATGCCTTGGCGACCACTTAATGACGTTAATTGACCCGTTTATGACAACTTAATGCGATCATTAACTCATTATTTTGGACGGCCCAATCAGATTCAAGCATTTGGGAGTTACAAATCCAAGCAATCGTGGCATTAAACCCATGAAACTCCCATCATCATGAAGCTTAAAGGTGATTAAATGGCCACTACCTTCATCGGCCAATCACAAGCCTTGAAAAAGGAGTTATAAAATCAACTTGTAACTCCTCATCAATTCTTTCATCATGGCCATCAATGCCAATAAACACCTCATGGCTACCAAAAGCCTATAAAAGGAGGTCCATTCCAAGAAGAAAGCATGATGAAAATAGATCCCAAGTGCAAGCTTTGAAAATCCAGAAAAATCCAAGAGAGAGACGAAGTCCTGCTACTTTGCTCCCGAAAGCACCACAAGGTGATCAACGTCCCTTGGGGGGCCACCCCCCCAAGGTCATCTCCTTCTCCAACATGGCCTAAACGCGGTTTTTCAGCCCGTTTACTCGGTTTTTCATTGGATATAGGACCTCCTCTTGGTCCTTATCTTTTAAAAAACCGAGGTTAGGAGCCAAGCCAAAGAATCAAAGCATAATATGTTCTCATTTGAAGGACGATGGCGAAGCCCATACATGACTTGTGACCGTCGATCTCAACGTGTCCCCACAATCTACTGAGAAGTTAGATCCATTTTCTTACTTTTCTATTGTAGTTTGATTTCCTAAAGAGACAAAAAGAAATCACAATTCTCGTGTTTCACATTTGATGAGTTTTGTAAAATCGCCTTTCACGGCAAAATCGCCTTTTACGGCAAGCAAACAAAAACGCCTTCTACAGCATTCTAAAAAAACAAACTTGTCTCTTTTCTTAATATGAATGCAATTTGAAAAGTTAGAAAAAAGAATTGATTTCCTTTCCACTTGTGAAGGTGAATCTCCGGATTATCACCATTTCAAATTCCAAGTAGAAAGTAAATCTGGCATACCCGTACAAAAATGTTGATGCCCGAGATTTTCCCTCCTCCGCCGAGACCCAGGTCAGCCCCCGGGGTGCGGAAGGAGAGGACGGAAGATTCGTTTCAGTTCCATCAAGTAAGCACACCCGGTGGAACATGTTGACTTGAGAACGTGATGCTTTGATCCCTTGACTCCTTTCTAGTTGGTGGCCTATGTTGCATCTTGCATCTAAAAAAAAGAAACATGAGATGGGATTTCAATTGTTCTTTCTCACTTCAAAAAAATGATCTCTTTTTCTTAGATTCAACTTTAAGAAACTTTGATCCTTCCCTTTTCGAACTTGATAGCTCACAGAAATGTTAGCAGCTATCATTCATATCGGGGATTGGGCCATCTTTTCTCTTTGATGAGTCCAATTGAGAGTTCAAAAAAAATTTATTCTTTCAAAAAAAATGATCTTTTTTTCTTAGATTCAACTTTGAGAAACTTTGATTCTTCCCTCTTCGAACTTGATAGCTCACAGAAATGTTAGCAGCTATCATTCATATCGGGGATTGGGCCATCTTTTCTTTTTGATGAGTCCAATTGAGATTTCAAAAAAATTTATTCTTTCAAATAAAATGATCTCTTTTTCTTAAAAACTCAACTTTGAGAAACTTTGATCCTTCCCTCTTCGAACTTGATAGCTCACAGAAATGTTTGCAGCTATCGTTCATATCAGGGATTGGGCCATCTTTTCTCTTTGATGAGTCCAATTGAGATTAAAAATAAATAATTTCAAAAAAAAATCTGCTTTTGAATTCAAATTCACAAAGAAACTTTGGTTCTTTCCTTTTTGGATTTAACGCTCGCAGAAATGTTGAGTTGTGGTTCGGATTGGAACACCACTTGTTCTCTTTGACGAGTTCATTAAAAAACCTTTCAAAAAAAGAGTTAAAAAAAAAACACTAAGGTTTCACCAGTTGCGTTCTTTGACCAAAGTGGATTTAAGAAAAGCCTTGTCCAGAGTGTGGAGACAGCTAGACTGTTCGAGGCAAGGGTCCTACGAACGGGTTCATTAAGTAATCCTACCCTTACCTGGGGGCTGATCTATCGACTAAGGTTTCATAAGAGCAAATTGAAAACCTAGGTGCATTTCAAAAAAAAAATTCTTCGACTTTTGGATTTACAATCGAGAAATTTTGGGTTCTTTCCCTTTCGAATTTAACGCTTGCAAAAATGTTGAATTGTGGTTCGGATTGGCACACCATTTGCTCTCTTTGATGAATTCAATCTTGACCTTTAAAAAAAAAAATTCCGTCACGTCTGGATTCACATTTGAGAAATTCTGGTTTCCTTCCTTTTCGGATTTAACGCTCGCAGAAATGTTGAGTGGTGGTTCGGATTGGAATACCAGTTGCTCTCCTTTATGAATCCAAATTTGACCTTTCAAAAAATCCCATCTCGTGTCCTTTCCAAGGATGCGATTTGCAACATTTGTGCCTAGCGGTGCTAGTACGCCCTTTCGGGTCTACTGTATTTGCGACCGACACATTTGTATCTCCAACCTTATATCATTTTATCTCGAGTGAGCCTTGCTTCTCGGTAATTTGAATTAAGGTCTACAATTGCTTATAGCAGTCACTGGAACGCTCGCTCTGAGCCTACCATACTTCTATTCTAGAACAATTGTATCCTCTATGGCTTTTTGCCTTCTTCATCGTCCTTGGGCTGGGCCATGTCCCCTCAAGTGATTTGAAAAGCCAAAAACATAGTGGTTCTCCATTTATAATCACCATATTCTTGTGATTACTAATGGATTTGGTCTTGTTTCAGAAGTTTTCCAAAACTAACAATGGCAGCTTCATTGACCATCACTTTCGATGAAAACAAGTACCTGCTTATGCTTCAAGATAAACAAAACAAGCATAAGCGCCCTACCAGTTGCCGAAGCATCATCTCTCTCGACAACTCTCCAAACACTGGGTCAACTTCAACTCCCCGGACCATCGTCTTCGGATCGTTGGGACCATTCCCACTTCCCGCAGAAGACACTGTACCTGCCAAGAAGCAGAAAACTGCCCCGCAACGTGTCACTAAAATGGCACCAAGGGCGAACACCAAGAAGCCTGAAGCCCGTGGCATTCCCACGAAGCCTCAATCCACAAGAAACCAGGTTTCACCAAAGCAACGAAGGTCCCGAACATCTGCAAAGCCAGCATACCTTGTCCCTCTCAAAGAGAATCAGTTCTACCCTCTCTCTTACATGAAAGAGGAGAAACCTACCCTCCACCCAAAAAACAAACAAAATCATCATGAGCCGGCTTGCTCCTACAAGCCCAAAATCAAATCCTGCATCGTTAGGCCTATGCAAAAACATGCTGAAGCCTGCACTCCCGCGAGTCGACCCTTCATCTCAATAGGGGCCGAGCTCGGAAAATTCAAGTCTCCATTGCGACAGACGAAGGACCACGTCCAGATTCTGTCCTTGCCCAGCTTCAAAGAAGACAAACTCTGCTGCTGCGACCGAGGGACTACATCCTTCATCGCCAGAACCCAGTCAGAGCTGACTGAAGCTCAAATTGCTCGTCGTATGCGTCGCCGCACTGGATATCGACAAAAGAGACTCGAGAAACAAAGAACCTAGCGTTCTTCTCTCCATGTCTCAAACAAATGGGTCGAAAAAGAAAGACCCAACCAATTCATTGCTGTCCATATGGTTGCCAAAACCAGAAAATGCCAGAAGTCAGCAACCAAAATCAGTGTTAGACGTCCAGTGACTCGCAGCGTCTCTTGGACAAGAACACATCTGGAAGAATCTTCCACTCCTCCAAGCCAAGAACACCGGAGTAACCACTCCTTAGATTCTTCATCCAGAAGAATGAGCCCCAGCTCAGTCACCAGGACGATTTCTTCGTTCGAATCCTGAGGGATGAACGTCTTAGCTACAAGTTCTGAGCCGCCTCCACAGCATGATGATGTAAATGCACGCATCCAACAGTTGGAGCAAGGACAACAGAGAATTGAGGCTTTGATGGAAAACCTCATTCTCACTTTACAGCGTCCGCCACCTGACAACGAAACCCCTCTGAATCATGAAGATGATGAGGGCAATGCAGAAAACAATGAGTCACGCGCCCTTACCAAAAAAGACGTGGACGATATCCTCGCCAAAGCAAAAGAAGAGGATACATTGAAGGGATATGGGATCAAGCCACCCTACCCTCTATGGATGGACTCAGTTTCGTTCCCTGCAAAATTCAAACAACCTACTCTCCAGACATATACGGGGAAAGGTTCAGCCAGACAACACTCATCCACTTCAAGATCCTGACGGGAGCTATTCGGATCAAGATGCCCTCAAGTTTTGCCTCTTTGCAAGTACCCTAAAAGGTACGGCCTTTGATTGGTACTCCACTCTGCCGGAGAACTCCATCCAAAACTGGGCTATGCTGGAGACACGCTTCCTGACCCACTTCCAAGGTGAGGATCATCCTGTTACTATGGCTCAGCTCTGCAGCCTAACAGGGAGAGAATGAGTCAACATACGACTTCATTCACAAATGGAAGGCAATGGTGTACAAATGCTCAGATGTACTGCCACAAGCGTCGCTAGTCGACATCTGCCGTAACAATATAAGAGCAAAAATTCGCTCCATGATCATCGGCAACAAATCAAAGAACCTGAGAGAACTCCTCGAAGCTTCCATGGAAGCTGAAATGGTGATCAAAGACCTCAACAGTCAGAAATCATCAAGGAAAGAGCCGACTGCTGTTACAACCTCAAAACCAAAGAAAAAGGAGGTTCTCAATGTGTAGACTAAATCAGCTCCTCAGCAACCAAAGAAACCTGAAAATAAAACAACAGGTAAAAGACCTGAACTCTCTGATGCCTTCAAAGAACGTGTAGAAAAGAAATATCCGTTCGATGAAGATGTTGAAGAAATCTTTGAGGCTCTCCTAGCAAATGGCAAACTCATTTTGCCAGAGCCCAAAAGACCGGGAGATGTTGGTAAAACCAATGATCCCCGATACTGTCCATACCATCAGATGATCTCACATCCTCTCAATCAATGCTTCGTTGTAAGAGAGAAGATCAATGAGATGTGGAAAAACGGAGTCATAACTTTCGACAGAAGCTATGGCTCCACTTCTGTCAACATGGTGTCATGTCGACAAATTTCAAAATCACCGAAGGAGAAGACCACTACTTCATTCAAGGTGATAAAAATGGCTCAAGCGTCCCAAGAATTAGTTCCCTATCCAACATCAGATGGACAGCCTATATGGGTGCATCCCGATCTCCTAGATGATGAAAATTGGGAGATCATCAAAACAAAGCCGACCGCTCAGCAGCGAAGGGAAGCCAAGAGACAACTCCGCAAGCTCAAACAGCAGCAGAAGTTTCAACCAAAACAAGAAGTCCTTGAAAAAGCAGAAACTTCTTCCATTGCTTCACTTGGGACGATGGAAGAATCTCTTCCCAAAACCTCCAAGGCGGTAAGAAAATTCACTCTTGATGATTTCATGCCACCTCTATACAAAAATGAAAATGTGCAGGGGGCATCATACTCTTGCAACTCGGTAGTTGGATTCTCCATGAATGGATACAAGTCTAGTGATACTGCCAGTGATATCGATGAGTGGGAAGAATCCCTTGAAACAGGAGAATACCTCTCCGACGAGGAATGGATTCCCGAGTCTCATCTTATGCCAGTAATCTGTTATAACCCATTGCAGCCACAAGGATCTTGGTCTGATGATGAAAAAGACCAGGACCCTGTACAAGAAAACGCTGTTGATCTAGCACCAGCAAATTCTTCAGTGGAACCCAACATGGGCGAACCACAAGGAGCAAATGACTAAGAAGATTTGGCTCCCATGCCTGATCTTGAAGAATATCCAAGAATCTTGCAACATCTTGCCATAGAGCAGGAGCAGGATCGCATCAATCTTCGTCATGATCCAGAACTGGAAGTCCCTAAAAATCAACGGGAACTCTCTTCCTCAACTCCTGAAAATGGAGAAAATAGTTGGATCGATGATCCTCTTACATCTGAGGATGAGTCTGATTCCCAACAGTCTACACTGGGGGCATCTCCTGTCAGGATAACCTGCAATGCAATAGCTCAGGACGACAGTGCCCCTGAAGCTTCCGAAGACACGTACTCCCCAACCGGTAGAGTATCTTCTGGAGCTACATCCTCTCAGGTGACTTCCACTGAGATAACATCCTCTCAGCCCTCGTCTCCTGAAGCTGTGACATCAGAACTCAAGCCTCTCCCGATTGATCATCTTGAAGAAACTTCTGCCAATGAAATCTTCTTCAATGAAAACTCAGTCAATTGGTCCCAGATACCCGATCTCACGGGCGATGTCTGGGCTAATAAAGAAAAGTTGCCGACTGCTGTTCAGAGCTTGTTCTCGGAAATTGCTCCGTGTAACACAATTACTGAAGACACCAATGCTGTTACAGAGACATCTTCAGCAAAGGATCAACCCCTTGATCCTGAGGGTGATCTTCCAAAAGAAGACCAGTCTCTAGAATCTCTTGAAGTTGGTAGAGGTACCCGTTCTGGCCGGGATTACCTCAAAAATTACAACCAACCTTTTTCTTTTTATGTAAATCCTTCAGGAAATCAAGTTGTAAGCGCCCCAAGTGGCAATAATAATGAAAATGCAGGCGGCTTTCAAGTACGACTTGATTGAGCACTTCAAACACATGCCTGCACGTCTGCACATCCTTGACTTATTACGAATGTCTCCACAAACTCGTGATAGTCTCATTTCAGAAATACAAAGGCTGAATGCAGATGTCGCCGAACATGCCCCACAACTCCTACAAATTAAAATGGACTATAGGGTCAAAAAATCAAATACTCCCCGAAAGGGAGAAAAGAAGAAAACTGAGGGATCAAGCAATGAATGCCTTTCGGTACAAAAAGCAGTAAGTGCAACAATTGCCTTCGACAAGGATGACCTCCTACTAGGCGAGACAAAGTACAACCGACCCTTGTACTTTACGGGGTACGTCAAAGAAATGCCAGTACACAGAGTTCAGATAGATCCAGGTTCTGCACTCAATCTCATTTCTACTTCGGCACTCGAAGAGCTGGGCATCCCACCTAGCAAGCTGAGTCACACGTCTGTATCCATCTTCGGATATGATGGCAGCGCTTAAAGGCCTATCGGCAAAATCATGTTCAAATTGCAAATCGGTGATCTTATTTCTGAAGTCACTGTGTATGCAATAAAGACCCCTTCATGTTACAATATACTCCTTGGACGCCCCTGGATACTTGACAATGGTGTCGTCCCTTCAACTCTACATCAGTGCATCAAGTTCGTTGGCAACGATGGCTTGATACACCGAGTGTTTACAGACAAAAAACCCTTCAAAGGCAGAGATGTCCATTTTGCAGATGCTCAAATGTATAAAGATGGAAAAGAAGAACAAGAGGAAAAAATAATTCACCTTGCCAACAATCTCCAGAAAGATAAAGGCAAGGCTCCTCAGCAATCATCGGAGGTAAACAAATCCTCCACCAAACTCGAAGTAAGCGGCCAAGCTCCCTTCGTCGTCTCCTTCAAATCTCAAAAGCCTTTGGTAATCACTACCAAAGCAAAGAAGGCAAAACAAAAGGCTGGGGGCAAATTCACTGTCTCCTTTGTGTCTATTATGCATGACACAGACTCGGAGTTAGAGCCAGAAGATGACATAGCATCGAGCCAAGCTGATACTCAACGAGATCAGCCCGCTCTCACTTTATTGGAGACACCTGCAGACATAGAAGACCATACGTCTGCTTCCTTTGTTAATCCGGCAACTTCACCAGAAGAAAAAGTGATTTACTTCCACAGATCAGGAGCATCTCCACTGAACTCTTTGCTTGAACCTTTCCAAAACAAAGGTAAAAACAAAGGTATGCCTCAGCTATCCATGTATAGTCCAATGGAACAAGCTATCATGAAGAAAATGGGCTACGATGCTCAAAATTCGACTGGTTTGGGAGGTGGCCGTGGTATTCTCACACCATTGGAACCCACCCTGACCAAAAGTCAACCAGAAGATTGGAAAATCCACTTCCACAAAGGCAAGTCTTCATATGAGTTGGGGTATGATCCTACCGCTCCTATGAGACAGTTGACACCATGGCTACAAAGTCGCTTTACCGACCAAGCCTCAACATCTCATGAAGACATCGATATCCCTGGATATCTCTTTGAGGAGTTATTCATCAAAAATCCAGAAAGCTCCTCCAATTGCTGTAATTTCTCTGATGATAAAGAGGAATTGCCCGATGACACAGACGAGCGATTCTCTGACCCAGAAGAATCATCGGCTCCAAAAGAAGTACCCTACTTCAACCCAGTTCCAGCAAATGATTGGGACCATATCATTGCAAGCCTTGAGAAGGATACTGATCAAGAAGATTCAAGGACAGAAACGGAGCCCCAGTCTGAAAATGCCTCTGGCACTCCAAAAGGTCTTGTTGAGTTGGAAGCCTTCGAAAACATTGTGGAGGAACCACGTTCAAACCTTCCGACAGAAGATCCTGTCCAAAAGATAGACTTGGGAACATTTGATAACCCACGTCCTGTATTCATAAGCAAGAATATAAAGGATGACGAGTTACCCGAGTATATCTCTTTTCTTCGTGAGTTCGTTGATTGCTTTGCATGGTCTTATGCCGAAATGCCTGGCTTGGATCCCAAAGTAGCAGTCCACAAGCTCAACTTGCAAAAAGAAATCAAACCTATCAAACAAGGCCAAAGAAGATTCTGTCCCGACGTGATGGACAAAATTGGACAAGAAGTTACGAAACTCAAAAACGTTGGCTTCATCCGCGAGGAACAGCATCCTGAATGGTTAGCCAACATCATCCCTGTGACAAAGAAAAATGGGCAGATAAGGGTCTGTATCGACTACATAGACCTGAATAATGCATGTCCTAAAGATGAATTCCCACTCCCCATACCAGAGGTGATGATTGACAACACCTATGGGTTCGAGCGAATGACATTCATGGATGGATTCTCTGGCTATCAGTTCGGTAGCATAGCGAGCAAGTCCCTCAAACTTCGTAACATACTCTAGAACTTACATACTTCCTTGCTTCAACTGTTGAAATTCGATTGCCTTTTGTCTCTTAACATGAGATGGGACGTACTTGTCTGTGAAGTGTGTCTTGAAGGTCGTCCAAGCTACCTCATCTGCCATTACCTGGTATGGCTCTTTGATTGTCTACCACCAAGAGTCGGCAAGCCCATAGAACAAAGAAGCTGTGAGGTTAACCCTCTCCCTGCCCGTGCAGACAAAAACGTCGAATATTTTGGCAGTGTTCGAAAGCCAATCGTCTGCAGTCAAAGGGTCCTCTTGACCCGAGAACTCCTTGGGTCCCCTCTTCCTGAATCTCTCGAAGAGAGCATTAGGGTCATCAACCCTATTCTGGTACACCACATTTTGTGCAGCTTGTGGTTGAGGTCTGTTTTGGAGGACTTCCAGAAGTTGCCTCTGGACTTGAGCCATCTCCTCATCTTTCTTTGCCATTTGCTCTTGGAATTTGGCTTGAGTTTCATTGCCTTGTTTTTGTTGATCTATCATGGCTTGCATTAGTTGTTGGAACTGAGTAGCAGTAGGGTTCTCAGACGGTTCTGTCTCATTCTGATTACTACCCGAAGCATGATGGTTGGGAGCTTTTCTCGGAGGCATGATGATGTAAGACAATCTGTTAGCACATATATAAGCACAATTGGGTAGGTCAACTCGGTCTAGACAAAAACGTTCTAGCGAACTCACAAATCCTCGCCACGTTCCTAAGATTTTCTAGTTTCTTTTAAGTGCCTGAAACAAGTCCCGCTCTGACACCAGTCCTGTCGCGGCCCCGGACCGAGATCCGGGCCCGCGACGCTACGCGGCGGCATGATGAACCGACACAAAACACACCGCCGCCTTTCTATTTTCCCACAGGTTTCCGCGGTGAGGATCCCAAGACACGGGTCTAGCTCACACGAATGGATATGCAGAAGCGTGTAGCAAAACATGTCACACAAATCTTAAACACTGAGGTACAAGATAAATTATAATAACGAGACTTGGTATCAAAAGAGAATGTCAATATAGCATTCCTATCATGATTAAGTTTCAACATTTAGACAAAGTATTTTACTTCCAATTACAAAACCCTGAGAGGCCAACAAAGGCCAATACAACAATACAATCCCACAAAAATAACCCAACTAGGCGAAACAAGAATCAAGATCCCGACCGGCGTCTAGATGACGTCGTTAGGCTGCCACTCGTGTGCTGGGGGTGGCTCAACAGCCTCCTCCGGGTACTCTTCGTCACACGTGAAAACTTCTGCACCTGGACACCAAAATAACAAGCATAAAACACTACGGTTTGGCAAATAAACAATTTAGGCATGAATATAAGAAATAGTGCTAAATCAGGTCAAGATTTAAATACATGTTTCAAGTTTACGAAACTAGCATGAATACTTATAATATCATGAAAAGATAAATCCACATTGAGCTCATCCTTTCTCCGTCATACATGATGACAAGAGTAAGCACGCACGACAAGCACGACACGAAAAACACGATCCCATGCCACACAAGGTAGACGGGGTTTCCGGCCGCGGAACCGGACCACGAACACGCACGATGTGTAATACAATACACGACTAGTCTGCACACAGTCCACATGTTTAAGGACCCCCAGGTAGTGGATCAAGCTAAAAGGGCAGTCCAAGCTCAGTGGTATTCACTTATATCATGAATGCACAAAACACGGCAATACACGTTCGAGAACTCGACAAAACAAGAGGGAGATCATTTATAAAACACAACACGACGAGACTAGCAAAATAGCATAATATTAATGCTTAGCAAACTTAAGAAATGATTCCCTTTTTGATTCTTGAAACACGATTCTTGAAACACGTCTTAAATACAAGCTTATACTTGAAAATCAAACAAGAGCATGAGGATGCAGGAAGCATCAAAACAAGAGTCCAAACATAGATCTATCAAGCATGGGCTAAGATGAAATCCTTGACCCTTGTGGACTTGAAAACCCAAACGTCGAAACTCTATATAACTTGGTGTCCCCGAAGGTAAGGTACATTTAGGAATTTCAAGTGCACAATGTCAAATGAAGGTATAAGGCATAGTCTAGTTTTCATTCCCGCAAAATTTCTTCAAAAACAGTTCTTTTAGTAACTGTCGGTCAACCCTCGGTCACCTGTCGGTCAACCGAGGTTGATCTGTCAGCCGACCGACGGCTTGACCGACAGATCCCAGCCCAGAATGCTGCTCTATGGAATTTGAACCGACAGATCCTCGGTTGGCTGTCGGTCGACAGACGGCGAACCGACGGATGACTTGACAAAAATGTTGCTCTCTGGAAATTGAACCGACAGGTTCTCGGCTGGTGTCGGTCGACCGAAAGCTGACCGACAAATGACCGACAGGCACGGGCAGTGCATTCTTTTCAGATTTTTCACAACTTTCTCTCCCTTCTTCACTTCCACATTTTTACCACCTGCACTCCCCAAGCCTCCATGCTTTCCAAGGGATTCATTTCACACATTTTAGAGCATTCCATCCACAATTAGTCCATTTATTCCAAAGAGAAACATCAAGACATTCCCATAAACAATTTCATGAAACTTCCAAAACCAACATGATTCTAAGAACTTGGATGAATCATCAATAATAACACAAGTAGAGGAACTCAACCTAATAATGTAAGAAAACATAACATAACATGTATTAATAGGTTAAGCATAAAAATCATGTCTTAATGGAAAAAATAAAACCACAAAATAATGTACATGAAAATCTCATAAAGTTTACTTGCCTCTAACCAAAGCCAAGCAAAACTCCACAAAATCCAACAAGGATGGGAGCTCCACGAAATCTACACAAAAACCCCCAAAAGAGAGCACTCAAAATCACTATTTTGGCCATTACAAACCCCCATTTCGAAAATGGGTTCGAAAACATGGAAAACAAGCTCTTGGTGAGCTAAAGAACATCAAATGAAAAGATGGGTCCAAGCTCTAACCTTTTGCTAACCAAACAAGAAGAAGAGAGGTTGAAGATGATGAATAGTGAAATGGTTTGGCTCCAAAAACGTCCCAATCGAAGCTTGAGAAGAGAGGAAGAGAATGGCGGAGTCGAATCGGAGAGTGGAGCCTTCTTGCTAGATGATTTCCAAGGGAGAAAGACCAAGGAAGAACTTTCTTCTCTTCTCCACTCTAGGGCAAACCGTTGCAGGAAAATGGGGAAGAAAAAGGGAGGAGGGAGAATAGGAGATCTTTTATATGGGTTGAGAGGTGGGTCCCTTTACAGCTGAACTTGAAACGATTAAAACATGGTCTTGTGGAGCCCAGATGGAAACGACGAAGAAGAACAAAACGATCATTGAAAAATCTAGTTTCGGAAAAGTATAATTTTGACATAGTTTCACGAGTTCGAAAATTGTGCCCAGATTTTGCATGACAAGACAGATTTACCCTTATTGGACCAAAACTTGGGTTTCTGGGCCTCAAATGCATGCAGGTTAAAAATGAAAGTTGTCATAAATAATAACACCATTCAAGGGAACTAAAAATCACAATCGAACAAGATATCTAGAACGAAAACCCATCCTTACACGTGTACTCAGGGCGTCCCTGAGTGTGTCTGACTCATACTAAACGTCCTCAAAATCCCCAAAGCTATAATCCAGACTAAGTCTAATCACATTCTAACCCAACTAGTACTAAGGCTCACTTAAGACTAAACACTCACTCAATTAGTACTAATCGAATTGGTCTGGGTCGGGGTATAACATCCTCCACCCCTTAGGATATTTGGCCCACCAAATATAAATAATTTTACCTCTGGTAATAGGTGTGGATACTTCTTCTGGACTTGATCTCTCAATTCCCATGTGGCTTCTTCTGGCTCGTGGTTTTCCCAAAGTACTTTGACCCAATAGATGGACCGATTTCTCAGTTCATGCTCTTTGGTGTCGATGATTCTAACCGGTTTCTCCACATACGACGCGTCTTCTCGAATCTCTAAAGGCTCGTGTGGAATAATGTGAGAAGGACTGTGAACATACTTCTTGAGCATGGAGATGTGAAAAACATTATGTACCCCGGAGAGTTCCGGCGGTAGCGCAAGTCTGTATGTAACATTTCCAATCTTGCTCAAAATCTCATATGGGCCAATGTATCTGCTGGACAATTTTCCTTTCTTCCCAAATCTTAAAGTGCCTCTGACCGGTGAGACTTTCAAGAATACTTTGTCACCCACTTCAAACTGTAATTCTCTCCGGCGAGTGTCAGCATAACTCTTCTGTCTGCTTCGTGCGATCTTCAATCTGTCCTGAATCTGCTTAACCTTGTCGCTTGTCTCTCCAACTATCGTCGGTCCATGAAAACTACGCACACCGACTTTTTCCGAACAGACTGGAGTTCTGCATCTCCTACCATAGAGTGCCTCGAAAGGTACCATTCCAATGCTAGAATGGTAGCTATTGTTGTACGTAAACTCACAAAGAGGTAGGTTCTCATCCCACTGAACCTTGAAATCCAATACACAAGCACGGAGTATATCTTCAAGAGTCTGTATCGTCTGCTCTGATTGACCATCTATCTGAGGATGATACGCTGTGCTGAACTGAAGTTTGGAACCCATGGATTCAAGAAGAGATTTCCAAAATCTCGAAACAAATCTACTATCTCTGTCGGAGGTGATGGAGACAGGCTGGCCATGCTTACTAACAATCTCGTCAATGAATAGTCTTGTAAGTGGTGCCATATGCATCATATTCCCAGTCTTCATCGGAAGGAAGTGCGCAGACTTCGTAAGACGATCAACTATAACCCAAATCGCATTGTTTCCCCTCTTGGTATTGGGCAAATCAGAGACAAAATCCAGAGTGATGTGCTCCCATTTCCACTCCGGAATCTCCAAAGGCTGTAACAAACCAGAAGGCTTCTGATGTTCTGCCTTGATCATCTGACAAGTCAAGCAACGAGACACAAAAGTTGCAATCTCTCGCTTCATATTATTCCAACAAAATCTACTCTTCAAGTTATGGTACATCTTCGTGCTACCCGGATGTATAGAGTATCTAGTATGGTGGGCTTCAATCATAATTTCATTCTTCAAATCATCAACATTTGGTACACACAACCGGTCACGAAAATACAACACTCCATCAGAAATCCTGAAATCTGGACGTTCTGCAATCTGATCTACAATCTTGGCCAATTCCGGGTCTTGCAACTGACTATCTTTGATTCTCTGGATGAAGGTACGTTCAGACACTGTCATGTTTGCCAATAAAACACCTCTCCTCAAGTGTTGTACTTCCACTCCAAGTTCTTCAAGCTGTAGGAAAACACTAACTCCTCTCAAACTAGCCATAACTGCTGATTTCCTGCTCAACGCATCTGCTACGACATTCACTTTGCCCGGATGATACTTGATTGGAAGGTCATAATCTTTTATATACTCCATCCACCGTCTCTACCTCATATTTAACTCCTTCTGTGAAAACAAATACCGCAAACTTCGGTGGTCTGAATGGACTTCGAACTTCTCTCCATAGAGGTAGTGCCTCCACATCTTCAAAGCAAAAACTACTGCCGCCAACTCCAAGTCATGAGTTGCATAATTTACCTCATGATTTTTCAACTGTCTTGAGCCATAGGCAATCACTTTGCCATCTTGCATCGATACACAGCCTAATCCCACATTGGATACATCCGTAAAAACAACAAATCCACCGCTGCCCGATGGTAATGTGAGGATTGGGGCTGTGGTTAGTCTTTTCTTCAACTCCTGAAAACTTCCTTCACACTGATCGGTCCAAACAAAAGGTACATTCTTCCGGGTCAACTTCGTCAAAGGAGCTGCAATGGACGAAAAACCTTGGACAAATCTCCGATAGTATCCTGCTAACCCCAAAAAGCTTCTGATTTCTGTCACACTGCGAGGCCTCTTCCACTCAATAACTGCTTCTATCTTAGCTGGATCAACTGCTAATCCTTCTCTCGAGATGATGTGACCCAAAAAGGAAACTTGCTCTAGCCAGAATTCACATTTGTTCAACTTCGCATAGAGCTGGTGGTCTCTCAAAAGCTGTAATGACGTCCTCAAGTGCTTTTCATGTTCCTCCTTACTCTTAGAATACACGAGAACATCATCAATGAACACCACTGTAGAGTGATCTAAGAACTCTGCAAAAACCTTGTTCATGAGAGCCATGAAGACTGCGGGTGCATTTGTCAAACCAAAAGGCATCACTAAGAACTCATAATGCCTATATCTCGTTCTGAAAGCTGTCTTTGCCACATCAGACTCTCTAACCCGCAACTGATGATACCCTGACCTCAAGTCTATCTTGGAAAAGTGTGCTGCTCCTTGTAATTGGTCAAAAAATTCATCTATCCTTGGCAAGGAGTATTTGTTCTTGACGGTCACATAATTCAATCTTCTATAGTCGATGCACATTCTAAGACTTCCATCCTTCTTCTTCACAAAAAGAACCGGCGCTCCCCACAGTGAAACACTTGACCTGATGAAGCCTTTGCTCAACATTTCTTGCAACTGAAGTTTCAATTCACCTAACTCTGCAGGAGCCATCCTATAAGGTGCAATTGAGATCGGTGCAGTCCCTGGAAGGAGTTCAATAGTAAATTCAACTTCTCTAACTGGTGGTAAACCTGGGATTTCTTCTGGAAAAACATCCGGAAATTCACACACTACGGGGATATCCTCCACCCCTTGGGACTGTTTATCCTCCGTGATAAACGCTATAAATGCCTCACAACCACTGTCCACCAATCTATTAGCTTTCAAAGCTGAAATGAAACCACTGGAAGACTTCCTCCTATCACCCTGAAACATCAACTCTGTCTGTGGCCCTTGCAATCTGAATGTGATGGTCTTACCAAAACAATCCATAGTAGCATGGTAGGTCTCTAACCAATCCATGCCTAAGATAATATCAAAATCATGCATGTCTAAAATGATGAGGTTGGCCAGTAAACTGATATCTCCTAACAAAATCGAACAACTAGGGTAATAGGTGGTACAAACAACATGTCTACCTACTGGTGTAATAACAGTCAAAATGAAATCCAATTCTGCATGCTGTGCATCAATCTTCTTTGCAAACAAAGGGGATAGAAAAGAGTGTACGGATCCTGGATCAAATAAGATCTGTGCTTCTACTCCACAAACAAGAAGTTTACCTTCTATGACGTCACCTACTGCTTCAGCGTCAGCACAGTTGATATTGTACGCACGTCCCTGCTGGTTGGGCCTATTTTGCTGCTGAATCTACCTGCCCTGGTTGTTCCTGTTCTGCGGTGGACGAGTATTCTGATTCTGCACTTGCTTGCCTTGCTGCTGCTCTTGCTGTGGTGGTCTCATTTGGTTCTGAACTGGTATGCTTGATTCTGTGGTGCCATCTGCCTTGGCTGCTGATATCTGTTAGCCTGACTCTGAAGGTGTGGGCAATCCTTGATTGCATGGTCCATTCCTCCACACTTGAAACAAGCACCCGTTGCCTTGCGGCATTCGTGGGTAGGGTGATTCTTGCCACAGTGATTGCAACCTCTGTCTAACTTGATTCTGTTCCTGCCTTGGCTTCTTGCCACCTTGCTGCCTTTGGTTCTGTTGCTGGTAGTGCTGCTTCCTATCCTGGATTATCTCATTGTTGAACTCCTTAAACTTATATGCCCGACTAACTGCTTCATCAAAGGTAACTGGTGGAATCACTCCCGAGACATCCCTTTTGAGAATGGGATTCAGGATTTCCAAAAACTTGACAATCTTCTTATGCTCCGTATCTATCAGTTCAGTAGCATAACGAGCAAGTCTCTCAAACTTCGTAACATTCTCTAGAACTGACATACTTCCTTGCTTCAACTGTTGAAATTCGACTGCCTTCTGTCTCTTAACATGAGATGGGACGTACTTGTCTGTGAAGTGTGTCTTGAAGGTCGCCCAAGCTACCTCATCTGCCATTACCTGGTATGGCTCTTTGACTGTCTGCCACCAAGAGTCGGTAAGCCCATAGAACAAAGAAGTTGTGAGGTTAACCCTCTCCCTGCCCGTGCAGACAAAAACGTCGACTATCTTGGCAGTGTTCATAAGCCAATCGTCTGCAGTCAAAGGGTCCTCTTGACCCGAGAACTCCTTGGGTACCCTCTTCCTGAATCTCTCGAAGAGAGGATTAGGGTAGTCAACCCTATTCTGGTACACCACATTTTGTGTAGCTTGTGGTTGAGGTCTGTTTTGGACGACTTCCAGAAGTTGCCTCTGGACTTGAGCCATCTCCTCATCTTTCTTTGCCATTTGCTCTTGGAATTTGGCTTGAGTTTCATTGCCTTGTTTTTGTTGATCTATCATGGCTTGCATTAGTTGTTGGAACTGAGTAGCAGTAGGGTTCTCAGACGGTTCTGTCTCATTCTGATTACTACCCAAAACATGATGGTTGGGAGCTTTTCTCGGAGGCATGATGCTGTAAGACAATCTGTTAGCACATATATAAGCATAATTGGGTAGCTCAACTTGGTCTAGACAAAAACGTTCTAGCGAACTCACGAATCCTCGCCACATTCCTAAGATTTTCTAGTTTCTTTTAAGTGCCTGAAACAAGTCCCGCTCTGATACCAGTCCTGTCGCGACCCCGGACCGAGATCCAGGCCCGCGATGCGACGCGGCGGCATGATGAACCGACACAAAACACACCACCGCTTTTCTATTTTCCCACAGGTTTCCGTGGTGAGGATCCCAAGACACGAGTCTAGCTCACACGAATGGATATGCGGAAGCATGTAGCAAAACATGTCACACAAATCTTAAACACTGAGGTACAAGATAAATTATAATAACGAGACTTGGTATCAAAAAAGAATGTCAATATAGCATTCCTATCATGATTAAGTTTCAACATTTAGACAAAGTATTTTACTTCCAATTACAAAACCCTGAGAGGCCAACAAGGCCAATACAACAATACAATCCCACAAAGATAACCCAACTAGGCGAAACAAGAATCAAGATCCCGACCGGCATCTAGATGACGTCGTTGGGCTGCCACTCGTGTGCTGGGGGTGGCTCAACAGCCTCCTCCGGGCACTCCTCGTCACACGTGAAAACTCCTGCACCTGGACACCAAAATAACAAGCATCAAACACGAGGGTTTGGCAAATAAACAATTTAGGCATGAATATAAGAAATAGTGCTAAATCAGGTCAAGATTTAAATACATGTTTCAAGTTTACGAAACTAGCATGAATACTTATAATATCATGAAAAGATAAATCCACATTGAGCTCATCCTTTCTCCATCATACATGATGACAAGAGCAAGCACGCACGACAAGCACGACACGAAAAAAAAGAATCCCACGCCACACAAGGTAGACGGGGTATCCGGCAGCGGAACCGGACCACGAACACGCACGATGTGTAATACAATACACGACTAGTCTGCACACAGTCCACATGTTTAAGGACCCCCAAGTAGTGGATCAAGCTAAAAGGGTAGTCCAAGCTCCGTGGTATTCACTTATATCATGAATGCACAAAACACGGCAATACACGTTCGAAAACTCAACAAAACAAGAGGGAGATCATTTATAAAACACAACACGACGAGACTAGCAAAATAGCATAATATTAATGCTTAGCAAACTTAAGAAATGATTCCCTTTTTGATTCTTGAAACACGATTCTTGAAACACTTCTTAAATATAAGCTTATACTTGAAAAATCAAACAAGAACATGAGGATGCAGGAAGCATCAAAACAAGAGTCCAAACATAGATCTATCAAGCATAGGCTAAGACCAAATCCTTGACCCTTGTTGACTTGAAAACCCAAACGTCGAAACTCTATATAACTTGGTGTCCCCGAAGGTAAGGTACATTTAGGAATTTCAAGTGCACAATGTCAAATGAAGGTATAAGGCATAGTCTAGTTTTCATTCCCGCAAAATTTCTTCAAAAACAGTTCTTTTAGTAACTATCGGTCAACCCTCGGTCACCTGTCGGTCAACTGAGGTTGATCTGTCAGCCGACCGACGGCTTGACCGACAGATCCCAGCCCAGAATGCTGCTCTCTGGAATTTGAACCGACAGATCCTCGGTTGGCGGTCGGTCGACAGACGGTGAACCGACGGATGACCTGACAAAAATGTTGCTCTGTGGAAATTGAACCGACAAGTTCTCGGCTGGTGTCGGTCGACCGAAAGCTGACCGACAGGCACGGGCAGTGCATTCTGTTCAGATTTTTCACAACTTTCTCTCCCTTCTTCACTTCCACATTTTTACCACCTGCACTCCCCAAGCCTCCATGCTTTCCAAGGGATTTATTTCACACAGTTTAGAGCATTCCATCCACAATTAGTCTATTAAATCCAAAGAGAAACATCAAGACATTCCCATAAACAATTTCATGAAACTTCCAAAACCAACATGATTCTAAGAACTTGGATGAATCATCAATAATAACACAAGTAGAGGAACTCAACCTAATAATGTAAGAAAACATAACATAACATGTATTAATAGGTTAAGCATAAAAATCATGTCTTAATGGAAGAAATAAAACCACAAAACAATGTACATGAAAATCCTATAAAGTTTACTTGCCTCTAACCAAAGCCAAGTAAAACTCCACAAAATCCAACAAGGATGGGAGCTCCACGAAATCTACACAAAAACCCCCAAAAGAGAGCACTCAAAATCACTATTTTGGCCATTACAAACCCCCATTTCGAAAATGGGTTCGAAAACATGGAAAACAAGCTCTTGGTGAGCTAAAGAACATCAAATGAAAAGATGGGTCCAAGCTCTAACCTTTTGCTAATCAAACAAGAAGAAGAGAGGTTGAAGATGATGAATAGTGAAATGGTTTGGCTCCAAAAACGTCCCAATCGAAGCTTGAGAAGAGAGGAAGAGAATGGCGGAGTCGAATCAGAGAGTGGAGCCTTCTTGCTAGATGATTTCCAAGGGAGAAAGACCAAGGAAGAACTTTCTTCTCTTCTCCACTCTAGGGCAAACCATTGCAGGAAAATGGGGAAGAAAAAGGGAGGAGGGAGAATAGGAGATCTTTTATATGGGTTGAGAGGTGGGTCCCTTACAACTGAACTTGAAACGATTAAAACATGGTCTTGTGGACCCCCGATGGAAGCGACGAATAAGAACAAAACGATCGTCAAAAAATCTAGTTTCGGAAAAGTATAATTTTGACATAGTTTCACGACTTCGAAAATTGTGCCCAGATTTTACATGACAAGACAGATTTACCCTTATTGGGCCAAAACTTGGGTTTCTGGGCCTCAAATGCATGCAGGTTACAAACGAAAGTTGTCATAAATAATAACACCATTCAAGGGAACTAAAAATCACAATCGAACAAGATATCTAGAACGAAAACCCATCCTTACACGTGTACTCAGGGCGTCCCTGAGTGTGTCTGACTCATACTAAACGTCCTCAAAATCCCCAAAGCTATAATCCAGACTAAGTCTAATCACATTCTAACCCAACTAGTACTAAGGCTCACTTAAGACTAAACACTCACTCAATTAGTACTAATCGAATTGGTGTGGGTCGGGGTCTAACAATGCAGCATAAGACGGTCGAATGCTATGTTGGCGACATCGCCATCAAAAGCAGATGAAAAGAAGACCATCTCGAAGATCTTCGAGAAGTCTTCCTCCGACTTCGCAAACACAAATTGCGGATGAATCCACTAAAGTGCTTCTTCGGTGTCTCATCGGGTAAGTTTCTTGGATTCATAGTACGGAAAGCTGGAATAGAACTTGACCCCACCAAAGTCAAGGCTATCCTGGAAATGCCATCTCCCAGAACCCTAAGAGAATTAAAAGGACTTCAGGGAAGGTTGGCATACATCCGACGGTTCATCTCAACTCTGTCAGGGAAGTGCCGTCCATTTTCTCGCTTAATGAAGAAAGGCGTGGACTTTGTCTGGGATGCTGAATGTCAAAATGCATTTCAAGACATCAAAGCATACCTCACCAAACCTCCAGTGCTGGCTGCCCCCACAACTGGAAAACCATTTATCTTGTACGCAAGAGCTCTCGACCACTCTTTGGGTGCTCTGCTCGCACAAGAAAATGACAACAAAAAAGAAGCTGCTCTATATTACCTTAGCCGCATGTTGGTAGGTGCAGAGCATCGCTACTCCCCAGTCGAAAAAGAATGCCTTGCAGTAATGTTCGCTGTACAAAAGCTGCGTCACTATCTGCTGTCGAACACAGTCTACCTGATTTCGGGGATCAACCTCCTAAAGGTCCTTGTCACAAAAGCAGGTTCTCTCAATGCCCGACTGGCAAAATGGTCTATTCTTCTATCACAATTTGATATTAGGTATGTGCCACAAAAAGCAATCAAAGGACAAGCTCTAGCAGACTTCCTTGTAGAGCATCCATTGCCTAAAGATTCTCCACTCAGGGATGATCTCCCAGACGAATTTGTCTACAACGTGGAAACTTCCTTATTAAATGCTTCCTGGGATATGTACTTTGACGGTGCAACCAGGACAAATGAAAACGGAAAGCAAATATCGGGAATTGGCATCCTCTTTGTCTGTCCCGACAAATACATGATCCCACACGCCTTCTCGCTACTGGAACCATGTTCAAACAATGCAGCTGAGTACCAAGCCCTGATTGTCGGATTGGAACTTGCCCTCGAATCTGGCATCACCATGTTGGAAGCTTTTGGGGACTCTCAACTGATCATCAACCAGATGAATAAAAAATACGACGTCAAGAAGCCTGATTTGCTACCTTACTACAATAAGGCGCAGTCGCTTCGACAAAAATTCAACATTTGTCATATCACCCACATCTTCAGAGGTGAAAACATCCGTGCAGATGCCCTGGCCGGACTTGCCGCATCCATGGCAATCCAAGAAGGGAAAAACATGCAAGTCACAGTGTGTCAAAGAAGGATTCTCCCTCCTCTCAACACACACCAAGCAGTTGCTGAATGCCACCAAGTGGTTGGAAGTCGGATGTCCATCCTCAAACCTCCGATTGGCGACTGGAGAGATCCGTTCATTGATTACATCATGTTCGGAATCCTACCTGAAGATCCAAAAGAGCGGGTGAGCATCCAAAGACGAGCCCCGAACTTTCATTTGGATATACCTTCAAAAGCACTCTACAGAAAATCCTTCAATGGAGTACTCCTACGCTGCTTGTCACAACAAGAGGCTGAGGAAACTCTCAAAGAAGTACATACTGGTCTTTGTGGAGCCCATCAGGTTGGTCCTAAGCACTACAACCAGATAAAAAGGATAGGTTACTATTGGCCTACCATGGTAGCGGATGCAATATAATTTGCCAAGCACTGCCAAAAATGCCAGATTCACGGAGATTATATCCACATGCCTCCAGAATGGCTACATCCAACAGCAATCTCATGGCCTTTCGAAGCCTGGGGTATGGACATCATAGGTCCTATCTCTCCCCCATCAAGCAAAGGTCATTGCTTCATCTTCGCCGCTACGGATTATTTCTCCAAGTGGTCAGAAGCATTTGCGCTCAGCGAAATGAAGACTTCATCAGTCCTTCAGCTCTTGCGTACCAACATTATTTGTCGCTTCGGCATACCTAAAAGATTCGTCCATGATAACGGACCACAATTCCGTGATTACAGATTCTACAAGTTCTGCGACAAATACAAAATCCAAAGTTGTCCCTCGACTCCATATAATCCAGCAGTGAACGGACTAGCAGAAGCCTTCGACCAGACACTCTGCAAAATTCTCAAGAAAATGGTCTCTAGTCACAAAAGAGATGGGGGCGACAAACTACCAGAAGCTTTGTGGGCCTATCGAACCACCGTTTGAGGACCAACCCATAGTACACCATTCTCCTTGGTCTATGGATGCGAAGCTGTTGTCCCTTTGGAAGTACAAATTCCTTCCTTAAGGGTATCTTTGCAAAATGACATGACGCAAGAAAGTAATGTCAACTTGAGACTCCAAGAGCTGGATAATCTCGATGAAAGACGACTCGAAGCTCTACAAAGCATTGAGTTGTACCAAGCACGCTTCGCAGGATCTTTCGACAAGAAGGTCGGGCAACGCGCCTACAAAAAGGGTGACTTGGTTCTTGCAGTAAAAAGACCCATAGTCTTTGCCCACAAATCCAAACGCAAATTTGAACCAAAATGGGAGGGACCCTTCGTCATCGACAAAGTCTTCTCCAATGGCGCATACGCTCTTCTAAACATGGAAGGGGACAGATATATGTTGCCCATCAACGGCAAGTTCTTGAAGCGGTACTACCCTTGAAGACTTCCTCAAACGGGTCAGAGCGATATCTATACGGCCAAAGCCTATTTCCAAGGTACTTGCTCGTCAAACCCACCCCTTTTGAAATTTTCATCTTAATGTTGAAATTTCTAAAAAAAAAAAAAAAAAAAAAAAAAAAACTCTCTCAAAACAATGCTTACTTTCATCGTTTCATTGTTTAAAAAAAAAATCAAAATCCAAGTTTAGGAGCCTTTTCCCAGACTTGACCAAAAGTTTCGATCCTTGAACCCAAAAATTCATGGTTTGAAACAAAAACTAGGACTCAGGAAGTTTCACCCTAGTTTGCCCAGCTTTTACAACCAAAATGGTTTTAAGTCAAAATTTATGACCCTTTTGTCTTTAAACGAAAAAATGGTTTTTTAGAAACAGCGGGGAAGCGACACGTAGTCGATACTCGCAAAACCAAAAAAACCGGAAGGATGTGAACCCCATTCGATACTTCCAAATCCCAAAAAAGGAAGGATACGAACCCTATTCGATACTTCCAAAACCCAACAAAAAGCGGAAGAATGCGAACCCCATTCGATACTTCCAAAACCCAAAAAAACGGAAGGATACGAACCCCATTCGATACTTCCAAAACCCAAAGCCGGAAGGATGCGAACCCCATTCGATACTTCCAAAATCCAAAAATTGCAAGGAAGCGAACCCCATTCGATACTTGCAAAACCTCAAATTTCAAAATCGTGGAGACGTAATATTCCAATTGATATCCACAACCCAAATTTCAAATGGTTCGAGAAAACCTCAAATTTCAAAAATCGCGGGCAAACGACATCAAGTCAGTACTTGTAAAACCAAAAGTTTTGGGAAAAGCAGGGAAGCGATGCTTAGTCGATATTTGCACCCCAATCCGGAGGAAGAAACATTCCATCGATACTCACAAACACAGCCCGCGAGGAAGTGATATTCCATCAATACTCGCAAACCGAATGAGCAAGGAAGCGACATTCCATCGATACTTGCAAGACCATTCAGCGGGTAGGCAACATTTAGTGGATACCTACATTTTGAAAACCAAACCCGGCTATAAATGCCAAAAATCGGATATAAACGCCAAAATCCGGCTATAAATGCCAAAAATCGGCTGTAAACGCCAATATCCGGTTATAAACGCCAAAATTTTGCTACAAATGCCAAAACAAAAAAAATTCGGCTATAAAAGCCAAAATCGGCTTTCATGCCAACAAAATAAAAACTTGGTTTCCAAAAATCTGGCTTCCATGCCAAAACAAAAGCAACAACAAAGAAAGCAAAATTCGGCTATAAACGCCAAAATCCGGCTATAAACGCCAAAAAGCGGCTATAAATGCCAAAATCCGGCTAAAAACGCCAAATTCAGCTATAAATGCCAAAAGAAAAAAATTCGGCTATAAATGCAAAAATCGGCTTTCATGCCAACAAAACAAAACTTGGTTTTCAAAAATCTGGCTCCTATGCCAAAACAAAACAAAAAAAAAACAAAAAAAAAAAAACTTCGGCTTTCATGCCATCTTAAAATTCGGCTCCTATGCCATTCCAAAAATCAGCTTTCACGCCATCCAAAAACCTTGGCTCTCATGCCACAAACAGAAAAAAAAACCTTGGCTCTCATGCTCCAAACAAAAAAAAAAAAAAAAACTTTGGCTCTAATGCCATCTCAAAATTTTAGACTCCTATTCCGCAAAACAAATTTTGGCTCTTACGCCACAAAATTAGGCTTCCATGCCACCAAAATTTCGCTTTTGAAGCCATCAAAAACCAGGCTTTTTGCCACAAAAGTGGCTTTCATGCCCAAAACAACTCTTTGACAAAAGATTTTCACAAAATGACAAACCTTTTGATCAAATTCTCAAACAAACATTCCCATCAACTTTTACTCAAATGTGTTTCCATAAAAAAATGGTTTAAGTGAAAAGAAGGGGATACAAAAATATAGTACCAAAATTATTTACACATGGAGGTACAAAAAAAAAAGAAGAAGAAAAAAGAGTTTGCTATAACTCAGAAGCTCAATCTAGCATGGTCTTCAACCAAAGGTTCAACTCCTCAAGCAGACCCATGGCCTTAACTTCCAAAGTTTTTAGGCCACGCTTCTTCAAAATGTTCCCATAAAACGTGGCCGAATGCCGCTACCCATCTGCAGCACGACGAAGTTCTTCCCAGAGGACTTGCCACTGCTCATGCTCCTGAGTCTTCCTCCGGATATTACCTTCAGCTTCCTCAACCTGGCGAATGAGGGTCCCTTCTTTGTCACGAGCCTCCACAATGGCGGTCCATTTGGCAACGGCTTCTTCCTCCAAAAGCTCAAGACGCTGCCTAGCCTCGACAACCTCCTTATCAAGGCGGTCTAAGTCTTGCTTCAGCCCCATGATGGATAACTTGGTAACGTTCTTCTCCCGAACGATCTGCCTCCGAGTCTTTGTGAGCTCAGTCAATTCATCTTTGACTTTGCTGGATGGCTTTATGAACATCTCATCAAAGAAGTCACCATCTGGGAAACTCTTGGTCTTAGTCCATTTGTTCCCTAAGGCGATGACCTCCTCAACAAAATCTTTGGCGCTTGCGATGTCCAGACCGACTTCTTTGCTATCAGCAAGGAAGTCCTGCACATGCTTGATCGTGCCAAAACCAGCTTCCAAGTGACCTGAAGAAAGAGTCTCAACCCATGAGCTCAAGACAGTCTTCAACACCTTCCTTGCATACTAAAGGTGCGGTGCAGATGAGTATTCACCGTGCTCTGGTGCCCGACTGCCCACGTCATGCTCCATTGGAAGAGTAATCAATAAACTCTTTCCAACTGAAGAAGCTGACTCATTGAAGGAAGCAGAAGCCCCTACTTCTGCATCAGCCGCAGGTATCCCCTGTTCTGGCTCTGAGGAAGACGGAGGAAACTCTCCTACTGCTTCACAATCTGTCAAGGAAAAGACAAAAAGGTATGAATATAATCTTGTCCTTGTCAAAAATATATCAAGATTATTATGAATACAATCTCTGCCTCTCTGAGCTCATCCGAAGCATCGTTAAAAGTTGCGTCCATGGATGGCTCGAAATCGTCAGAATCCTCTGGCAAGTCAGCTACATGTTAGCAAATGATAGCACAAACAAAAAAAAAAAGGAAAAAAAAAAGAAGCCAAAACAATCATACCAGGTGAAGGTTCTGGAACCACTCCAGAGTCCCTGAGTTCTTCCTCAGATGCAACGACTGGATCCGTTATCGCCTCATTGGCAGGAACCTCAGGCATCATCAAGTCATCATCCTCTGCTAAAAAAGAAGAAAGCAGCGGACCAAAACAAAAATCTCTTACAAGAGAAAAGAAGAAACAAAAGAAAGAAAGGGGATCATACCAGCTATCTCCTCTTCTTTACTTCTCTTCTCCGGAGGCTCGTCAGCATCCTCAGATACCTCCTCAACAATGGTGAGAGGAACTTCAATATCAGAAGGACTATCGTGCAGTTTCATATTTCGGCTTTGTCCTCTCCTTCTCTTGCTTCGGCAGGTCAATCTGCTCGACAATCCTTGTCCACTATCAACATCAGGCCTCTCGCTTGAGTCCTCACTGGATGGTCTACTTTTCTCAGTAGACTCCATGGAAGCCTTCGTATGCTCTGCCTGTATCATAGCATCGATCTCGGCCTCCTCCTCCTCCAGCTGTCTCAAGACCTCACCAAGAATCCCTTGTGCAGCTCCTGATCTGATGACGTCCTGCTCATTGAGAAAGCCTATCTTATGCTTCTCTCCAGAAAGGAAGGCCAAAACTTCTTCCCGACGGACACCATCCGATTTGCCAAGACCTTTCCCAGGAGATTGCTTGACATCGGGTACTTTCTTGGAAAGCCCTCGGTACACTGAGAAGCTCTCCACGAACCACTTCATGAAGCCAGCAGTCCGGAAAGTGGGTAGCTCAGGATAGGAAATCATGGCGGTAGTGTTCTCAGCGCTGTAAAAAGCCCATGCATTTCTCTCATCCTGTACACCTCCAAAACGCTTCACCATGCTCGAAGGCGCTCCAACAACGCCTTGAGAGAAGCCAAGCTGCAATGCAAAACGCGAAGGGACATACGGTTGGATATCGACGAAAAGATGTCTGCGGTACACCATCGTACCAACCCGTATGTTGAAGAGCCATCTCTTCTCCGCGTCTGTCAAAGCATAGTGTCTTCCCGACCCTGCCCTGGTCGAATCACGGGAGACACCAAAGTCAAAAGCCTTCTTCCGCAAACCCGGAGAAAGCTTCACTGAAGACTGCCCAATCTCGAAGTCCCTAAATCGTCAGATCCTCAAATGGGCAGACAAAAGTGATCCGCGAACGACTGTCCCTCTAGCCAAACGAATCATAAAAGGATCTTCATCCTGTGCAACTCCCAAACGATGGAAGCTAGGACAGTGGTATACATACCACGAATAGAAGATGTGGGCAAAAAATAACCTGTTCATGGAAAGCCCAAGCCGAACCAGGAAAGCAGCAGCCTGAGGTTCGGTACACAAATAGGAGTAAAGAGCAGGTACCGAAGCCAGTTGCTCTCCAAACGCCATCTGAAAAGCCGGAAAAATACAGTGCGGCCTGATGTGTGTTCCATCTCCTCCAACAAAAACAACCTCACCTAGCCAGTAAGTGAGGTAAACAGCGAGATCTCTCCGCAACGCAATGTCAGGACAAATGGCATCCGTGCTTGCGAAGAACTTCTTCAAATCTTCTCGCATAGCTGCGATCTTCTTCAAACTTGATGTTTTAGCCCTAGCATCCTGGGCCATGCCATCGGAAGACTTCCCGCTGTAAAAAAAGTTGGAGCAGCAACTTCTCCAACTACTTCCATGCCACCAAAATTTCGGTTTTCAAGCCATAAAAAAAACCGGGCTTTTTGCCACAAAGTTGGCTTTCATGCTTGTTGACACCAAAAAAGTCACTATGTCTCCTCCACATCAAGTAGCCTCGTGAAGCTGCATCCTGCTACAAAACAGGCAGGGCTACTTCAAGCATCAGATTTTGTCAGAATCAGACAGAAACTGAGAGATCCTTCAAGACAACTAAAAGAGGGGTACACCTGAGGTTTCGGGCCATTCCGACATCGTTTGGCCCAACTTCACTGCTCCGACAGCTAAACAAGCGCTCCCGGCGGCGACATCATCAAAGACACCAAAACTTTGATCAGAGCCTACGATGACTCCAGAATGTCTTCAAAGGGCTCCATGCCAAATTTCAAGTCAAACTGACAATGTTTGACCCTCCATCAACGCTCGAGCAGCAAAATCAAGCCTCCCGGTGGCGGGAACCACCGAAGTCATCACTCATGAAACAAAGTACATGAATGGCTTCAACATGCTTCCAAGAGGCTGCACGTCGAATTTCAGGTCATTCCGACAACGTTTGAGCAGGTTTCGATGCTCCGAGAGAAAATCGAGCCTACCGGCGGCGGAGCAACCCGGGACCATGACATCCAAAACGGAGTTAATGGAACGTCTCAAAATGACTCCAATAGGCTCCTCGTCAAATTTCAGGTTAATCGGACATCGTTTGACCACATATCAAAGCTCGGCATTTTCCCCGCAGCAAAATCAAGTCAAACATCGATGGGACCCCAAATGGCTTTAAAACTCAAATAACAGCTCATGGTTGGTCCTATCCACTGCTCAAGAAGCTTCACCTCAATTTTTAGGTCATTCCGACATCGTTTGACCTAGTTTCGACTCTTGATGGAAAATCGGCTACAAAGTCTTCGACTTTCCCGAAAAATGGGAAACTTTGTGCTCCGATTTCGCGCGGGTTCTCGTTAAGATTTCTCCAAGAAAATCAAGTCAATAATTGAGGAAAAATGTCAAGAAAAATACAGAAGAAAAAAAGGAACGAAAAAGACAAAAAACGGCCGAAAACGACGCTCGGCGACCAAACGGGCCAAAGCCCTATGGTCGCCGGCGACCCTACAAATCCGGGTCGCCGGATTTTGCACCAAATTGCCCGTTTTTCGATCCTCTTCGCGTTTCGAGCATTCCTGCCTCTGTGATTTTCTGAAAATCCAATGTTTGATGCTTGAAAACGACTAATCTTCACCGACATCTCGGATCCGCCGTCAGAAGCATGAAATCATCACCGATCGCTTCAAGATCGCCAACCGGCTGGCCAAGAAAGTATACTTTCTGTCCGACCGATCGTGAAATCGACAAGACAGATGTCACCGGCCCACCAACATCAATCAATGTCTGAGATTGCACTGCAATTCGACATCAAACAATGCGTGGATCCACCTGTGATGATCGCAAGAAGAATCTCAAAAGGCGCAGCGCGGCCCGCGACTCTTCACATGCCTTGGCAACCACTTAATGTTGTTAATTGACCCGTTTATGACAACTTAATGCGGTCATTAACTCATTATTTTGGACGGCCCAATTAGATTCAAGCATTTGGGAGTTACAAATCCAAGCAATCATGGCATTTAACCCATGAAACTCCCATCATCATGAAGCTTAAAGGGAATTAAATGCCCACTACCTTCATTGGCCAATCACAAGCCATGAAAAAGGAGTTACAAAATCAACTTGTAACTCCTCATCAATTCACTCATCATGGCTATCAATGCTCATAATCACCTCATGGCTATCAAAGGCCGATTAAAGAAGATCCATTTCTAAGAGAGAGACATCTATCGGCAAATCGATACACACATCGACTTGAAATTCTACATTTCTCCCAAAGAAATCCAGATGAAGTCCTGCTACTTTGCTATAAGAAGCACCACAAGGTGATCAACGTCCCTTGGGGGGCCATCCCCCCAAGGTCCCCTCCTTCTCCAACATGGCCTAAACGCGGCTTTTCAGCCCGTTTACTTGGTTTTTCATTGGATATAGGACCTCCTCTTGGTCCTTGTCCTTTAAAAAACTGAGGTTAGGAGCCAAGCCGAAGAACCAAAGTATCAACCGTTCTCATTTGAAGGACGATGGCGAAGTCCATATATGACTTGTAACCATCGATCTCAACGTGTCCCCACAATCTCCTGAGAAGTTACATCCCTTGTCTTACTTTTCTATTGTAGTTTGTATTTCTTAAAGAGACAAAAAAGAAATCAGAATTCTTGTCTTTCATATTTGATGAGTTTTGTAAAAACGCCTTTCACGGCAAATAAACAAAAACGTCTCCTACGGCATTCTCAAAAAACAAACTTGTCTCTTTTCTTAATATTTATGCAATTTGAAAAGTTAGAAAAAAGGATTGATTTCCTTTCTATTTGTGAAGGTGAATCTCCGGATTATCACCATTCCAAATTCCAAGTAGAAAGTAAATCTGGCATACCCGTACAAAAAATGTTGATACCCAAGATTTTCCCTCCTCCGCCGAGACCCAGGTCAGCCCCCGGGGTGCGGAAGGAGAGGACGGAAGATTCCTTTCAGGTCCATCAAGTTGGCAGACCCGGTGGGACATGTTGACTTGAGAACGTGATGCTTTGATCTCTTGGCTCATTTCTAGTTGGTGGCCTATGTTGCATTTTGCATCTAAAAAATTATGAGATGGGATTTCAATTGTTCTTTCTCACTTCAAAAAAAAAACAAATCTGATTTCTTTTCTTAGATTCAACTTTGAGAAATTTTGATCCTCTCCCCTTCGAACTTGATAGCTCACAGAAATGTTCGCAGCTATCGTTCATATCGGGGATTGGGCCATCTTTTCTCTTTGATGAGTCCAATTGGAATTTCAAAAAAAAAAAAAACACACCTTCATTTCAAACTCTTTCAAAAAAAAATGATCTCTCTTTCTCAAGATTCAACTTTGAGAAATTTTGATCCTTCCCTCTTTGAACTTGATAGCTCACAGAAATGTTCACAGCTATTGTTCATATCGGGGATTGGGCCATCTTTTCTCTTTGATGAGTCCAATTGGGATTTCAAAAAAAAAAAGTTATAATTTCAAAAAAAAAAATTTGTTTTCTCTCTTTAGAATTCAAATTTGAGAAACCTTGGTTTCCTTCCCTTTCGGATTTAGCGCTCGCAGAAATGTTAAGCCTTTGTTCGGATTGGAACACCATTCGCTCTCTTTGATGAGTTCATTAAAAACCTTTCAAAAAAAAAAAAAAAGAGACTTTAAAAAAAACACTAAGGTTCCACCAGTTGCGTTCTTTGACGAAAGTGGATTTAAGAAAAGCCTTGTCCAGAGTGTGGAGACAGCTAGATTGTTCGAGGCAAGGGTCCTCCAAACGGGTTCATTAAATAATCCTACCCTTACCTGGGGGCTGATCTATCTACTAAGGTTTCATAAGATCGAATTGGAAACCTATGTGCACCTTTCAAAAAAAATCCTCTAAAATAAAATCTTTTAAAAAAAAAACTTCTTTCACTTTGAATTAAGAGTTGGGAAATCTTGGTTCTTTCCCTTTCGGATTTAGCGCTCGCAGAAATGTTGAGCCTTGTTCGGAATGGAACACCATTTGCTCTCTTCGATGAATTCAATCTTGACCTTTCAAAAAAAAAAAAAAAAACTTCCGTCACTTTTGAGTTCAGAGTTGAGAAATCTTGGTTCTTTCCTTTTCGGATTTAGCGCTCGCAGAAATGTTGAGCCTTGTTCGGAACGGAACACCATTTGCTCTCTTTGATGAGTTCAAAAAAAGAACTTCCGTCATTACTGGATTCACATCCGAGAAATTCTGGCTCCTTCCCTTCTGAATTTAGCACTCGCAGAAATGTTGAGCCTTTGTTCGGATTGGAACACCTTTTGCTCTCCTTTATGAATCCAAATTTGACCTTTCAAAAAAATCCCATCGCGTGTCCTTCCCAAGGGTGCGATTTGCAACATTTGTGCCTAGCGGTGCTAGTACGCCCTTTCGGGTCTACTGTATTCGCGACCGACACATTTGTATCTCCAACCTTATATCATTTTACCTCGAGTGAGCCTTGCTTCTCTGTAATTTGAATTAAGGTTTACAATTGCTTCTAGCAGTCACTGGAACGCTTACTCTGAGCCTACCATAATTGCATTTTAGAACAATTGTGTCATCTATGGCTTTTTGCCTTCTTCATCGTCCTTAGATTGGGCCATGTCCCCTCAAGTGATTTGAAAAGACAAAACCATAGTTGTTCACCATTTACGATCACCATATTCTTGTAATTACTAATGGATTTGGTCTTGTTTCAGAAGTTTTCCAAAACTAACAATGGCAGCTTCATTGACCATCACTTTTGATGAGAACAAGTACCTGCTTATGCTTCAAGATAAACAAAACAAGCATAAGCGCCCTACCAGTTGCCGAAGCATCATCTCCCTCGACAACTCTCCAAACACCGGGTTAACCTCAACTCCCCGGCCCATCGTCTTCGGATCGCTGGGACCATTCCCACTTCCCGCAGAAGACACTGTACCTGCCAAGAAGCAGAAAACCGCCCCGCAACGTGTCACTAAAATGGCACCAAGGGCGAACACCAAGAAGCCTGAAGCCCTTGGCATTCCCACGAAGCCTCAACCCACAAGAAACCAGGTTTACACCAAAACTTGGTCCCCGAGATCTTCACCAAAGCAACGGAGGTCCCGAACATCTGCAAAGCCATCATACCTGGCCCCTCTCAAGGAGAATCAGTTCTACCCTCTCTCTTACATGAAAGAGGAGAAACCTACCCTCCACCAAAAAAACAAACAAAATCATCATGAGCCAGCTTGCTCCTACAAGCCCAAAATCAAATCCTGCATCGTTAGGCCTATGCAAAAACATGCTGAAGCCTGCACTCCTGCGAGTCGACCCTTCATCTCAACAGGGGCCGAGCTCACAAAATTCAAGTCTTCATTGCGACAGACAAAGGACCGCGTCCAGATTTTGTCCTTACCCAGCTTCAAAGAAGAAAAACTCGGCTGCTGCGCACGAGGGACTACATCCTTCATCGCCAGAACCCAGCCAGAGCTGACTGAAGCTCAAATTGTTCGTCGTATGCGTCGTCGCACTGTATATCGACAAAAGAGACTCAAGAAAATAAGAACCCAACGTTCTACTCTCCATGTCACAAACAAATGGGTCGAAAAAGAAAGACCTGACCAATTCATTGCTGTCCATATGGTTGGCAAAACCAGAAAACGCCAGAAGTCAGCAACCAAAATCAGTGTTAGATGTCCAATGACTCGCAGCGTCTCTCGGACAAGAACACATCTGGAAGAATCTTCCACTCCTCCAAGCCAAGAACACTGGAGTAACCACTCCTCATATTCTTCATCCAGAAGAATGAGCCCCAGCTTAGTCACCAGGACGATTTCTTCATTCGAATCCCGAGAGATGAACGTCTTGGCTACAAGTTCTGAGCCGCCTCCACAACATGATGATGTAACTGCACGCATCCATCAGTTGGAGCAAGGACAACAGAGAATTGAGGCTTTGATGGAAAACCTTATTCTCACTTTACAGCGTCCACCACCTAACAATGAAACTCCTCCGAATCATGAAGATGACGAGGGCAATGCAGAAAACAACGAGTCTCGCGCCCTTACCAGAAAGTACATGGACGATATCCTCGCGAAAGCAAAAGAAGAGGATACATTGAAGGAACATGGGATCAAGCCACCCCTACCCTCTATGGATGGACTCGGTTCCGTTCCCTGCAAAATTCAAGCAACCTACTCTCCAGACATATACGGGGAAAGGTTCGGCCAGACAGCATGTCATCTATTTCAAGATCCTGACGGGAGCAATTGCGGATCAAGATGCCCTCAAGATTCGCCTCTTTGCAAGTACCCTAAAAGGTACAACCTTTGATTGGTACTCCACTCTGCCGGAGAACTCCATCCAAAACTGGGCTATGCTGGAGATACGCTTCCTGACCCACTTCCAAGGTGAGGATCATCCTGTTACTATGGCTCAACTCTGCAGCCTAAAATAGGGAGAGAATGAGTCAACATACGACTTCATTCGCAAATGGAAGGTAATGGCGTACAAATGCTCAGATGTACTGCCACAAGCGTCGCTAGTCGACATCTGCCGTAACAATATGAGAGCAAAAATTCGCTCCATGATCATCGGCAACAAATCAAAGAATCTGGGAGAACTCCTCCAAGCTTCTATGGAAGATGAAATGGTGATTAAAGACCTCAACAGTCAGAAATCATCAAAGAAAGAGCCGACTGCTGTTACAACCTCAAAACCAAAGAAAAAGGAGGTTCTCAATGTGCAGACTAAGTCAGTTCCTCAGCAACCAAAGAAACCTGAAAACAAAACTACAGGTAAAAGACATGAAATCTCTGATGCCTTCAAAGAACATGTAGAAAAGAAATATCCGTTCGATGAAGATGTTGAAGAAATCTTTGAGGCTCTACTAGCAAATGACAAACTCATTTTACCAGAGCCCAAAAGACCGGGAGATGTTGGCAAAACCAATGATCCCCGATACTGTCCATACCATCAGATGATCTCACATCCTCTCAATCAATGCTTCGTTCTGAGAGAGAAGATCAATGAGATGTGGAAGAACGGAGTCATAACTTTTGACAAAAACTACGGCTCCACTTCTGTCAACATGGTGTCATGTCGGAAAACTTCAAAGTCACCGAAGGAGAAGATCACTACTTCATTCAAGGTGATAAAAATGGCTCAAGCATCCCAAGAATTGGTTCCCTATCCAACACCAGATGGACAACCTATATGGGTGCATTCTGATCTCCTAGATGAAGAAAATTGGGAGATCGTCAAAACAAAGCCGACCGCTCAACAGCGAAGGCAAGCCAAGAGACAACTCCGCAAACTCAAACAGCAGCAGAAGTTTCAACCAAAACAAGAAGTCTTTGAAAAAACAGAAACTTCTTCCACTGCTTCACTTGGGACGACGGAAGAATCTCTTCCCAAAACCTCCAAGACGGTAAGAAAATTCACTCTTGATGATTTCATGCCACCTCAATACAAAAATGAAACTGCACAGGGGGCATCATACTCTTGCAACTCGGTAGTTGGATTCTCCATGAATGGATAGGAGTCCAGTGATACTGCCAGTGATATCGATGAGTGGGAAGAATCCCTTGAAACAGGAGAATACCTCTCCGACGAGGAATGGATTCCCGAGTCTCATCTTATGCCAGTAATCTGGTATAACCCATTACAGCCACAAGGATCCTGGTCCGATGACGAAAAAGACCAGGACCCTGTTCAAGAAAATGCTGTCGATCCAGCACCAACCAATGTTCCGGTGGAATCCAACATGGACGAACCACAAGGAGCAGATGACGAAGAAGATTTGGCTCCTATGCCTGATCTTGAGGAATATGCAAGAATCTTGCAACATCTTGCTATAGAGCAGGAGCAGGATCGTATCAATGATCTTCATCATGATCCAGAGCCAGAATTCCCTGAAAATCAACGGGAACTTTCTCCCTTAACTCCTGAAAATGGACAAAACAATTGGATCGATGATCCTCTTACATCTGAGGATGAGTCCGATTCCCAACAATCTGCACTGGGGGGATCTCCTGTCCGGATGACCTGCAATGCAATAACTCGGGATGATAGTGCCTCTGAAGCTTCCGAAGACATGTACACCCCAACCGGTAATGTATCATCTGGAGCTACATCTTCTCAGGTGACTTCCACTGAGATATCATCCTCTCTGCCCTCGTCTCCTGAAGCTGTGACATCGGAACTCAAGCCTCTCCCGATTGATCATCTTGAAGCAACTCCTACCAATGAAATCTTCTTCATTGAAAGCCCAGTCGATTGGTCCCAGATGCCCGATCTCATAGACGATGTCTGGACTAATACAGAAAGGTTGTCGGATGCTGTTCAGGACTTGTTCCCGGAAATTACTCCGTGCAACACAATTACTGAAGACACCAATGCTGTTACAGAGACGTCTTCAGCAAAGGATCAACCCTTTGATCCTGAGAGTGATCTTCCAAAAGAAGACCCTTCTCTAAAAGCTCTTGAAGTTGGTAGAGGTACCCGTTCTGGCCGGGATTACTTCAAAAATTACAACCAACCTTCTTCTTCTTATGTAAATCCTTTGAGAAATCAAGTTGTAAGCGCCCCAAGTGGCAATAATAATGAAAATGCAGGCCCGAAGGAGGCTTTCAAGTACGACTTGATTGAGCACTTCAAACACATACCAGCACGTCTACACATCTTCGACTTATTACGAATGTCTCCACAAACTCGTGATAGTCTCATTTCAGAATTACAAAGGCTGAATGAGGATGTCGACAAACACGCCCCACAAGTCCTACAAATTGAAATGGACTACAGGGTCAAAAAATCAAATACTCCCCCAAAGGGAGAAACAAGAAAACTGAGGGATCAAGCAATGAATGCCTCTCGGTACAAAAAGCAGCAAGTGCAACAATTGCCTTCGACAAGGATGACCTCCTGCTAGGCAAGACAAAGCACGACCGACCCTTGTACTTTACGGGGTACATCAAAGAAATGCCAGTACACAGAGTTCAGATCGATCTAGGTTCTAGACTCAACCTTATTTCTACTTCGGCTCTCGAAGAGCTGGGCATCCCACCTAGCAAGCTGAGTCACACGTCTATATCCACCTTCGGATATGACGGCAGCGCTCAAAGGCCTATCGGCAAAATCAGGTTCAAATTGCAAATCGGTGATCTTATTTACGAAGTCACTGTGTATGCAATAAAGACCCCTTCATGTTACAATATACTCCTTGGACGCCCCTGGATACATGAGAATGGTGTCGTCCCTTCAACTCTACATCAGTGCATCAAGTTCATTGGCAACGATGGCTTGATACATCGAGTGTTTGCAGACAAAAAGCCCTTCAAAGGCAGAGATGTCAATTTTGCAGATGCTCAAATGTATAAAGATGGAAAAAAAAGAACAGGAGGAAGAAACAATTCACTTTGCTGACAGCCTCCAGAAAGCTAAAGGCAAGGCTCCTCAGCAATCACCGGCGGTAAACAAACCCTACACCAAACTCGAAGTAAGCGGTCAAGCTCCCTTCGTCTGTCTCCTTCAAATCTCCAAAGCCTTTGGTAATCACTACCAAAGTAAAGAAGACAAAACAAAAGGCTGGGGGTGTCGCGACCTCGGACCGGGCTTAGGGGCCAAATCCGGGATCGGGACTAATTAGTTGTGATGATGTGATGGGCATGTGATCATATGGAGTGACGATCATAAATAAAGATATGTTTAATGCCCATTTGTACACGGGTTCATAAAAGGATACACATTACCCGTGCACGTGATTTCCCACAGGTGTCCGCGGTGAGGATTTTTCCAACACACATAAACATTCTGTATATTTGCGGAAGCGTGTAGTAAATCAAACATGTATTTCATTTCCAAAATGACAAGACTGTTTGCATTTAATCAACAAGTATCAGAATGAGCAATGTTCTATAGCGTAACCCAAAATACTGTTAAAGTTAGAACATATATCATTTAATTACAATTCCCGAAAATAGAGGCCAACAAAGGCCAATATAACAAAACACTATCCACCAAAACTATCAATAACAATCCCCCAAAATGTCACGCAACTCTCGAGGCAGCCGGATGTTTAGACAACATCATCGGTACGCCACTCAACTAGCTGCTGCGGTTCTCCGACCGCCTCCTCTATGTAAAAGAAAAATACAAATGAACATTTGGGGTTTCGGGCAAAATATCGGATTCAAGATTCGTTTAAGGTGAATCGGTATTCCATATCTCGATCTAAAGATAGCTTGGTACTCTTGGAATTGGAGACATTCCGGAACACTTATACACCTTGAAAATTTCTGAAGAACTTTAATGGATCTTTGTGTTGTGGTTTCCCTTCTCAAATGAACTTCAAACGTTGTCCTACGGGTATTCCGGTATCAAGGGATTCCTTCAAAAACAATTTCCGGGCTTTAAAAATGCTTTAGACCCGAGGGGGGGTGCGTTCGAGCGGACCAAAGGTCGCTCGAGCGGACCTGAACCACGCAGGAACCCGGGCAACCAGCAAGGTTGTCCGCTCGAGCGGACCTATGTCCGTTCGTGCGGACGACGTGCGCGCTCGAGCGGACATATGTCCGCTCGTGCGGGCAGTTTTACTGCCGCCCAAGTTTGGCAGCAGATTGGCTGCGCGCTCGAGCGCCCTATAGCGCGCTCGAGTGGACAGCCAATCCCACTGCCCGAGAATGGTATTCATGGCCTTCTTTTCCCCATACTCTTATACATTTTCTCCTACAATAAAATGACCTTCTTGCCCCCAATAATCAAGCATCAAATGCTACTTGAAGCCCCCATCAACTCCCATGAATCTTTACTTCACAAACATCTCCTCCTCCACATTCAACCACACAAAAGAGAGAAGAACATCCACCAACACAAGGATTCATTTAAGTCTTCAACAAGAAGTAAAACAAGGAAATATAAATCATGTTTTCAAGATCATAAAGATGCTAACCAACCAATTTCAAAGGCATTTATGATACATTGAATGCAAGCAAACAAACCACTAGTGAAAATATAAAATCCATCATGTTTGTTATGAAACCATTTAAAACTCAAAGCATCTAGTCATTCCACTTGCCTCAAGGTCTCTATGCAAGAAAATCAAGCTATTACTCTCTTCCTCCAAGCCAAGAATACAATCTACACAAAACCCCCAAAAATCCAAACCCTAAAATGGGTCAAACCAAGAAACAAGAAAAGAGAGCTCACAATAAGGAAAATAGAGCTCCTCTAAGGCTAGAAGAACATGAATCTAAGAGATTAGGAGGGAAGACTTACTTGGAAGCTCTTCTAATGGACAAGACTAGCTCACAAAAGGTCTTAGGATGGAGGTCTTCCTTCAAGAGTTGTATCAATGGAAAGCTCTAGGAGAGAGGAAGAAGATGATGACTTCTATTTCTTGATTGGAGCAAGGTGGTGGAGAAGCAAGAAGAAGAAGAGAAAGGTAGCAAGGAAACCCTAGGTTTGTGCATGTGCTGGAAAAAGGGAAAATGAGGGAGAAGAGTCTCTATTTAAAGCTAAGGGAGTGGGCTCCACTACTAGGACAACTCTTTGGGCTGAAATCACTATTATCGGAACCTCGGATGATATCGACGAAGAAGAGAAAAGTGATCGTCGAAATATCTAATTTCCAAAAAGTATATGTTTCGCGGGTTTCGGGGATGTCAAGTTTTGGGCACAGATTTCATGTAAAAAGACTGTTTTGCCCTCGATGCAAGAAAATCGGGTTTCGGGGTTCCGGACGGTTACGAGCTCAACATGAAAGTTGTAAGGATCGACAAAATAAGTAAAACAGAATCAAGACAAGGATTAGGGGAAAATCAAGAAATCTCCAAAAGCAAGCAAGACTATCAAAAGGAAACCCCCAAAGGGTCCCACTAAACACAAGGCACTTAGAACTCCCCAAAAAGCTATAAAATAACTATTCTAATCCAAGCTAGCCAAATTCTAATCACCAAGCTTAGCACTAATACGCAACTTAATTAGTACTTATCAAGTCACTCGGGTCGGGGTCTTACATCCTCCACCCCTTAGGGCATTTCATCAATACTTGCAAACCGAATGAGCAAGGAAGCGACATTCCATCGATACTTGCAAGACCATCCAGTGGGGAGGCGACATTTAGTCGATACCTGCATTTTGAAAACCAAATCCGGCTATAAAACGCCAAAAATCGGCTATAAACGCCAAAATCAGCTTTCATGCCAACAAAACAAAAACTTGGTTTCCAAAAATCTGGCTTCCATGCCAAAACAAAACAAACAACAAAGAAAGCAAAATTCGGCTATAAACGCCAAAATCCGGCTATAAACGCCAAAAAACGGCTATAAACGCCAAAATTCGGCTATAAATGCCAAAACAAAAAAAAATTAGCTATAAACGCCAAAATCGGCTTTCATGCCAACAAAACAAAACTTGAATTTCAAAAATCTGGCTCCTATATCAAAACAAAACAAAAAAAAAAAAAAATTTCGGCTTTCATGCCATCTTAAAATTCGGCTCTTATGCCATTCCAAAAATCGGCTTTCACGCCATCCAAAAACCATAGCTCTCATGCCACAAACAGAAAAAACCTTGGCTCTCATGCCACAAACAAAAAAAAAAAAAAAAAAAACTTTGGCTTTCATGCTCCAAAAAAAAAAAAAAACTTTGGCTCTAATGCCATCTCAAAATTTTTGGCTCCCATGCCGCAAAACAAATTTTGGTTCTTACGCCACAAAATTAGGCTTCCATGCCACCAAAATTTCGCTTTTCAAGCCATAAAAAACCAGGCTTTTTGCCACAAAATTGGCTTTCATGCCCAAAATAACTCTTTGACAAAAGATTTTCACAAAATGACAAACCTTTTGATCAAATTCTCAAACAAACATTCCCATCAGCTTTTACCAAAAAAATAAAAAAATGGTTTAAGTGAAAAGAAGGGGATACAAAAATGTAGTACCAAAATTGTTTATACATGGAGGTACCAAAAAAAAGAAGAAAAAAGAGTTTGTTATAACTCAGGAGCTCAATCTAGCATGGTCTTCAACCAAAGGTTCAACTCCTCAAGCAGACCCTTGGCCTTAACTTCCAAAGTTTTTAGGTCACGCTTCTTCAAAATGTTCCCATAAAGCGTAGCCGAATGCCGCGACCCATCTGCAGCACGAGGAAGTTTTTCCCAAAGGATTTGTCACTGCTCATGCTCCTGAGTCTTCCTCCGGACATTACCTTCAGCTTCCTCAACCTGGCGAATGAGGGTCCCTTCTTTGTCACGAGCCTCCACAATGGCGGTCCATTTGGCAGCGGCTTCTTCCTCCAAAAGCTCAAGACGCTGCCTAGCCTCGACAACCTTTTTATCAAGGCGGTCTAAGTCTTGCTTCAGCCCCATAATGGATAACTCGGTAACGTTCTTCTCCCGAACGATCTGCCTCCGAGTCTTCGTGACCTCAGTCAGCTTAGCTTTGACTTTGCTGGATGGCTTTATGAACATCTCATCAAAGAAGTCACCATCTGGGAAACTCTTGGTCTCAGTCCATTTGTTCCCTAAGGCGATTACCTCCTCAACAAAATCTTTGGCGCTTGCGATGTCCAGACCGACTTCTTTGCTATCAGCAAGGATGTCCTGCACATGCTTGATCATGCCAAAACCAGCTTCCAAGTGACCTGAAGAAAGAGTCTCAACCCATGAGCTCAAGATAGTGTTCAACACCTTCCTTGCATAGCTAGACATGAACTTGAGCATACACACCAAATCTCTTGTCTTTCATTTTATCTTCAACTGAATTAGGCTGACAAGGACAATCATGTCACCTACACGGTAGCATTCTTCTAGGAAAGAGGATGACAGATTTCATTTACTGTAGGTTGGGGTTTATAACATGTGCATCATTCAGTTATTGTAAATAGTCAAGCACTCATTGAACATGCTATTGACCACACAATATCCAATAAATTCTTGGGGTATGTACAGTTCTCATTCATATCATATAAAGACCAAGTGAGGAGGTACAAAAACATTGTTGCATGTTTTATAATTTCAAGTAATTTTCATATTGTGTTGCTAAGAAAAGGTATATTATAGGAAGCGAACCCCCCTCCAAAGATTCGTCAAAATTTTTTTTGATGGTATAGAATGCCTTTTTATTTTATAAGGAATTTTGGGTTTTTCATTGTTTCATGCTAAGAAAGGGTATCTTGCAGGAAGTGGATCTTGCTACAAATATTACTCAAAATATGATGGTATAGAATGCATTTTTTATAAGGACTTTCAGGTTTTCTTCACACAAATACAAATATATATATTCCATTCTAAAATTTACATCAATTATCTCAAAGTTTGTTTATCCTGTCTTGCCATAAAAAAATCCAAATCAGTCCATTGTACGCCAGAGTGACATGGTGTAAACCTTGTTTTATCCTGCTGGAAACTATTGCAAAGACTCTTTAGTTTGTTTAAAATTTTAGAAGAATGTTTTCTAATCTTTTTTTGCTCTATAGTGCGGTGGTGTTATTGCTCAACTTTTCTATGTATTAGTTTTCTTTACATTTGGTATTGTAATTTATTTTCAGTGGCTAGGATTAGGAGATTGTAGCACAACCATACTACAAAGAAAAGCACTTAAGTTTGTCAAACCACTGATACCTTAGCGGCAATGCACCTCAGTCTCACCATTATTGACTAGAGACCAATCCTTGGTCTCCATCTAGGTAATACCACTCCTTAACCAGTGATCCAATCTAGAAAAAAAAAAAAAAACACTTGTGCTTTTCTACAGCAGCAATAAGAGGTTGGGTGAGGAAAGATGCAATAAAGAATATAGGCTTGTTTGCACAAAGGCTTCCCAATGTCACTCATACTTGCTTGGAAGGGCTTCTTGCTTTGACCATAAAAGGTGTGTGCTTGATCTCCTTGTTCAAACAAATTCTAAATTAGTTTAGGAACTTTTGCTATTGAATTAACATCTCAAATGAAAAAATCTTCTATAGGTAGTTTGGGCTCTACCATTGGGGCAGAACGTGTTTTGACGCAAGTAGTCATGTCCATTAAAGCAATTTATAAACCAAAACTCAATCAGTCATGAAAAGGTGATAACTACTTTGCTCTAAAATCTATCTTTTTTAGGTTATGTTTCTTTATATCACTTTCATTTTCTAACATTCATGAGTTCCAGATCTTAGTCTCCACTTTCTAGACATGCATCTAAAACTTGATTGAAACCTGTTTCATTAGTTCAACAGTGATCAGTGTCTATTTAATTTAAGTCAACTCCTTTTTTTTTCTTTTCTTACTTTAAGAACAGAAACATGTTATGTCATGGCTGTTGTGTCTCACCAATACTTCTATGGAAACTGTTTTAAATTTTATTAGCTGATTTTCTATTCTTCTGTTTTAAAAAAATTAACTGATCCACTCTCAAAGTTATTTGCCTCTATTTATTTTTTCTGTATGATAAGTAAGTAGCCTGATTGGGTTGACCGGATTTTCTAGGGTCTGAATGGGTTTGGGGTTTTCTTTCATGTTCCAGCTCTTTTTCTTCTTTGGTTTAATCTTTGGGAAGTAATATCATGCCTTATGTTTTTGCTTTTCTTTTTATGTTTATTGGATAGAGGAGACTAATTCAATCGGTCTTATCTACTAGAAACAGAGGGCTGGGAGCCTATATATCATTCTGCTCCTCTTGGATGAGCTATCACTAACAGATTTTTTTTTTTTTTGACATGATAGTTTTGGGGTTTCATGGAAGATGCTGAAAACACATTTCATAAATATTTTTGTGCGTTTGAATGTGAAGGTTTTTTTTTTTTTTTAGGACCCACTAGAATGGATTACTAGTTCTAACAATTAAATCAATGCAACGGATGTAACCAATCAAACAAAATAGAACTAGCTATCTACCAAGCAATCACCACAAGAAGTATTGCCAAAAGGTAGTTAAGTTCTGTCTTTTGAACTTAGGTTCCCCTCTTACTAAGCATAGAAGAGCAAGACACAGCATTGTTGAAGGCAACTGAAAGTGGTGATACTGACCTTATTTATCTTGTACTCTTTCATATCTGGCAGAGGGTATTGCTTTCAACAAAATTTGATGCTGCATTTATTTATCTTGTCACATTTATATTGTCTTGTTACTATAGAGTGAATCAAATTTTGCCCCATGTGTCCGTGGATCAAAATACTGTATAAATGAATTTTACATGTTTCAAATTTTATACATCAGTGTCCATTTGTTGGGTGGTTTTCACTTGCATAAGCCTCCTCTGGAGTTCTTTGGAATGATACAGGGAAGGCCTCTGGCCTGCGACCTATTCTCTACATTTGCACGGTATTATGTTCTCTACTGCATACTTTCTAACTTTTTCTACTTTTTAAAACCCAATTGTGAAATCAAGTATTCAAGGATTTTTTTTTTCAGTTATATTGTATTTATTATTTTGATCTGCTTGCAGGTGTTATAAGCATGAATTCATGAAGGATGCTCTAGAAAAATTTTCCAAGGAGAAGCGACCACCAATTGGTGAGCTTTCCAATCTATTAGCCTGACAGATTTTGTGGATGAATAAAACTCATTTGCTAAAGTCATGGTTTCTTATCCAAACAGAAGAAAAGATATATCTAGCTCAGCCTTTTCAATAAAATAATTGGTTGCTATTTGGATTTAGGTGATATTTGGCAATTCTGTTTTTTGGATTTATTTGACTTGAAAAAATGATTCAAACATATGTTCGAGTGCTTTAGACTGTTTGGGAAAGTTTATGTGAATCTCTATTGAATGAACTTTAAGACCTGCTTCTTTCTCAAAAAGCAACAAACAGGGACCTTTTCAAATAGACATCAATGTCTAAGGCAGTTTGACAACTTTTTGTTCTTTCTCTGGTCTTTTGCCTTTGTTGTTTTTGTTTTGGTGTTCTTATTGTGCTTGTTTTCTGCTTGTTATTTGGGTGTTAAGCTTGTCAGTATAGTCCTCTTGTACTCCTCGCTTTTCTTTTTAATAAAAGTAGCCATTCAAAAAATAAAATAAAAAACTTTTTCCTCTTTTTATTTTTTTGGCGACAGGTTTTCCCATATAATATTTTATGAGAAGTTTGCATATGTCATTTTGTTTAGATTTCTGCTGTCATCATGTACAACAGATGGTTTCATAATTGTAACCGTAGTAATTTTAATTTAAACTGGCTATAAGCTCTTTGTAGAGGCTTGCATTGATGTTGATGAGAAAGCGGAGGCACTCAAATACATTCCAAAGCTCCCCAATCTCCGTGACAGAACAGAGGTATTACACTAATGGGTTTTTTCCCTTTTAGATTTGTATCATTAATATTAAACCATTAATTGCTAAGCTCTATTATATGATCTCTGAAACAAAATTTAACATTGACCCATAATTTTTATATGGTTGTCTCGACTGTTGCCAATGTCTATATTAATAAAAAGTTAGAAGTGGAAGCATATCCAAATGAGCCCATGATATACTTTTGTTATTGTCAACATGTTTTGAAGCTTTTACATGTATTTTGGGTTTAAACAATCATTTGCTCGAATTGGCATACCCAAGGAGGCTGCAGATGCTGCATCTCAATCTAAAGATGGTGAATTGCTCGGCCGACTGTGGCTAACCTTTACACCAAATGCAACAGCCACATCCATTCTGGACACCTTACGATATCGGTTATCCTTCCTAAGTAGTCTCTTAGCCTCTTTGTTGACTCACCTTTGACTTGCTGTGGTTTTTGTACAGTACATTTGGATTGAATGGAGGGACTGAAATGTCTCTCCTTGCTGTTGATTTCTTCTACTGATGGTGCAAGATGGACTGGCTGAAGTTGCAATCGTTTGTGGTGATCTCTCTTTCCAGCTGTTCGGGTTTGCTTTTGCAGGCAGAGTAGAGTGATATTATTCAATTTATTTCTGTTAGTTGGATTCATGGGAGTGTGTTCTCATGCCTCTTGTATTACTAAAGTAAATTAACGATTTTATTGAGTTTTTTTGTATCTTGTTCAAAACTCGGATCTGTTGAATGGAAGTTTTCGGTGGAAGCTATCATGTTTTGTCTTATGATATAACCTTGATTACACCGTGCCAAGATTACTCTATGCAGGTTTTTTTTTTTTTTTGTTAAGATACTCTATGCAGTTAGGGTTGTCAACATGCCGTGCTGATGGGTGGCAGCCGGTAGGGCCTTGATGGGTTGTGGCAAAAAATTGCAAGAGAGATCTTTGCAAAAACAACACAAGAATTACAGAAAAAATTGAAATACTCCAAGTCCGGCTTATTTGGGAAATGGGCCTTGGCCTGGCCCAATGAGGCCCATGGAAAATGTTGGTCCTAGTCATTGATCCATTGTAATGTGGGTCACTTACGGGCATTGCCAACAAAGCTAAAAATGGGGTACCATCACCTTTATTCTTGTCGCAAAATCCATTGTATTCCTGCAGATGATGAAGTAAATATAACCCATTCAATTACAGTGGGTCGTGATCCATATTGGTGGCCCGTAGGTATGATGAAATCTGTCTTGGAAGAGTGGTTGGATATAGTCTTAAAACGCCCATATAATCGCCTGGAATTTCCCTTGAATCTTTGAAACTAGTTGGCCCTTTCTACCTTCGCAGGTAGGATTCTTCTTGCTTGCTGAGAGTCTGCTCCCAAATAAGTTCGGAGATAAATACCCGGGCTCTTATCATTTCATCTTCCATTATGAGTGTCTATGTAGAACTGCCACTTGTGATATGACATCGCAATACATTTTATTACCTTGACTGCGTATGCTGGTTAGACCATTTCATCATCACCATCATCTGTGTCATTCTGCAAAACGCCAACTCCCATTTGTGGAACTGAAGACGACCACAACCGTAGATGTATCATGATTACTTTCATCTCTTTTATAATCAGTAGACGATGGGGTGGTTGTTGGTGTCAGAAGGGCGAGGGTGATGGTGATGGAGCATCTGGATTCCTCTTCTTCTTTTACTGGAGTTACGTAACTGAGGTTAGATGCTTACTCCTTGCTCCTGTAAAGTGAACCAGATGCTAACTCTGCAAGATTAAACAAAATCCATAGGAAAGTTGAATATCATCAAATAGATGGAGTTTTGGAAGTGCATGTAACGATAGTATGCATTAAAAAAAAGGAAAGAAAGAAATTATTGAGGTTCATCATCTTAATTTTTAAGTTCTGACCTTTTGTATCATCGAAGCAAGCTCTTCAATCTGTTTAATGCCATATTAGATATCACTAATCTGGATGTCATCTCTCACCGATCATAAAAAAATATGACTAGGAAACAAAAGAAAAGGGGATAAATCAGCGTATTAAGGTAAAATCATAGGCCTAATATTATATGAACTTGAACTCCTACTCTTACGAACTTGAATTTTGTGCCCGACATTGTTTTTTGAAAACGATATCGTTACCATCATTTGTAATTTCTTCATCCATTTTTTGTGTCCAACAAGAAAATAATGGTGACTTTAAATTGAGATGCATAAACAATAAGGAAGACTCACGATTTCACTCAAAATCTAGTTTCCAAAATTTTCTGATAACGATATCATTACAATTATTTATAGGTTCTTTGCCCATTCTTTGTCTCCAACAACAAAATGACAATGATTTTATAATGGAGTGCAAAAACAATGAGAAAGGCTCACGAATTTTGCTAAGAAATGAATTTTCCTAATAAGTATAGTTTGCCTAATTGAACAGGTATAGTTTGCCTAATCATATAATAGGTATAGTTTGCCTAATCATATAAACATAGAATTCAATTATTTGCAATCTAACTGAAATCAAATTATGCATGTACAAGGTACGACGGTGGTCGATCATGGAGATATTATAACACATCCTGTGGGATTAGACCAAACCATCACACAAGAGACTGTGAATTTAACTGGAAGAACATTTGCCCCCAATTTATGAAGTGTTGTGCTTAACTTTATTGCATATGGCCTCATATACTTTATGCATGTGCAGGTCTCGGCCAAAGATCTTGAATTTAACCTTTAAGAAGATTTGTCAGAATAAAATATGCGAAGAAGACCACTTGAAGTCTTTGTAGGGTGTTATCCTTTAAGATTCACTGGGATCACTTGGAGTGCTACCCCATTCATGTTGTTGTCTCTTTAGATACATTTGTATTTTGTTGGATATGTTGCCTAGCCTAAATTAAGTCGTATGATTGTTGAGGTTACTGTCCTAACTTGTAGACAACACTCTATTTGGTGACTCTTTGTTGTTGCTTTGTATTTAAGTGGGTGTTTGGAAGACACAGTTCCAATTTAGTTGCTGTTTGATTCATGTTTCTCTTTGGAGGATGTATATTTGCTCTTGGTAGCATGAATAACATTGTGAATTCTCAATTGATAAGGCCATGTTGATTTTTTTGTTGTCTGGCCAATGGCAATTTTGTTGTTTGGCCAATAGAAATTTTATCTATCAGTGGGGTTGGTACAAACTACAAAGGGTGCCATAAAAACAACCATGGATTGTTTGGGGAAGCCATGTTTCTGCATCTTTGTGTTAACCGGGTTGAAAAAGTGCCCAACTTGAAAACATCGCAAACGTGATCATAATTAACTGAAAAATAGCAGATTTTAAGTTCATAGTATGGACTTGGATGATCCCCAAATCTCGGCCAAAAAATCCCTCGGGAAGTGGGCCAACAAGTGCCCTAAACAGGGGTACTCAGCCATGTTTCTGCATGTTTGTGTTAAACGAGTTGAAAAAGTGTCCGAGTTGAAAACATCGTGTCGCGCCCCCAAAACCGGGATCCGATCTCGGGGACGCGAGCATGGGGAGAATTTGTAGTATTTCCCCTCCCAGGATCCGCGTGTGTGAGGATAACGAAATTCACAACACATCAAAATATTTCGCGGAAGCTATACAAGACGTTACGACCCGGAATCCGTATCCATCGGGTTCCGTGTCGTACTCAATCTGTCAGCACAAAATTGTCATAGACATATTTAAATTCAGACTGGAACAATTCATAATATCAAGATTTACAAAGCTGACAGTAACAGGCTTATCATTACCCAACATATTCAAGTTTCAAATTAACAAGTGCATTGATTACAATTCCCAAGAAACAGGCTAACAAAAGCCGTACACAAAAACAAGCTAGAACAAATACTACCCAATGGTGTAACGTAACTCCGGAGTCAAGCATGACGTCAACATGACATCACTGACACTACAAGACTGCAAAACTCGTGGCTCAACAGCCCTCTGCACGCGAACTAGCTCAAAACAAGGACCTGCTAACTAGAGCACCAAAACAGAAGTATATCAGACACGACGGTCTGGCAGGTGATCAATATAGGCAAGAGCATAAACAAAACCGAAGTTTAAAGGAAACAAGAACTAAAAACACTTCATTGAACTTGAAACAAGTTTACAAGATTTAAAAACAATGCATGTACAAGATACTTATCGAGAAATCACTAGTGCATGCACGATATACGAAACAAGGTATGAATACATATAATATCATGATTAGTAAATCCACAAAGAGCCCATCCTTTCTCCATCATACATGATGATAAGAGTAAGCACGCACGACAAGCACGATAAGCACAACACGATAAACACGATCCCACGCCACACAAGGTAGACGGGGTGTCCGGCCGCGGAACCGGACCACGAACACGCACGATGTGTCAATTCAAGACACGACTAGTCTGCAGACAGTCCACGAGTTTAAGGACCCCCAGGTAGTGGATCAAGCTAAAAGGGCGGTCCAAGCTCAGTGAAATCACTTATATCATGAATGCATAAAACATGGCGATACACGTTCGAGAGCACGACAAAACAAGAGGGAAATCATTTGTCAAACACGTCACGACAAGGCTAGCACGATAGCATAATATAAATGCTTAACAACTGAAGAAATGATTCCCTTTTTCTTTCTTGAAACACGATTCTTGAAACACGTCTTAAAACAAGCTTATACTTGAAATTCAAACGAGGACACGATGATGCATGAAGCATCAAAACAAGAATTCAAACACGAAATCTATCAAGTTTAGGCTAAGACCAATCATTGACCCTTGTGGAGTTGAAACCCAAATGTCGGAGTTTTTAACGAGATTTGGTGCCCCAGAAGTTATAGTACATTTTGGAATTTCAAGTGCACAAAGTCAATAAAAAGGTCTAAAACCTAGTCTAGTTTTCATTCCCGCAAAAATCTTCAAAAACAGTACTTCTGGTTGTGGTTCACGCCTCTCTACCGGTAGAAATACCGGTTGAAGCGTCTCTACCGGTAGTACTACCGGTAGAACCACCTCTACCGGTAGAACTTCCGGTTGGAGCACTTCTACCGGTAGAACTTCTGGTAGAACTCATGCTCCTCAACTTTTCTCACTCTCTGCCGAAATCTGGGCTATTTCTACCGGTAGAACTTCCGGTAGAACTTGGGGTTTTTAATTTCCTCAACTCTCTGTCAAAATTTAAGCCCTTTCTACCGGTAGAACTTCCGGTTGAAATACCTCTACCGGTAGAAATTGCGGTAGAACTCAGGGTTCACGGTTTTCTCAACTCTTTGTCAAATTTTGAACCATTTCTACCGGTAGAACTTCCGGTAGAGTTCTGAAGCTCATTTCTTTCACACTTCTCTCCCTTCTTCACTTCCACATTTGAACCACATGCACTCCCCAAGCCTTCATGCTTTCCAAGGGATACATTTACAACATTTGGCATCATTCCATCCACAATTAAACCCATTCATTCTATAACAAAGACATCAAAGCATTTTCATGTACAAAATCATAAAACTTACAAGACTAAACATGATTCACACTACAACAGATAAGGGCTTTTACAGTGCGCCATGAAAGCCGTAAATGTAAGTTTACGGCTCACGGGGTCGTGCCGTAAAAGCTCCTGCCGTAAAAGGTTCGATGTAATTACAGCCTGCATATGCAGGCCGTAAGTAGGATCAATGCACGCCGAAAATGATGCTGTTAGGACTTTTTGAACCAAATTTATGGCTTACTAAGCAGGCCGTAAATACTAAACTTCTACGACACAAACTGAGTGCCGTTAAAGCATTGGTGTGCTTAAGTTTATGGCACACGTGGTACGCCGTGAATACTTAAAACGAAAAATGTTTTACACAGCTTGCATTTGTGGGCTGTAAATAGGTTGTGTACAATCTGATTAACAGCTCCAAATGCAAGCCGTAATTAAGTATACGTTTTTACGACTTGCAAATTCAGGCCATTAAAGAATTGGCGAGTTTCAATTTACGGCTCGCAAGACGCGCCTTAATTGTTTTTTCTTTATAAAAAAAATTAGTTGTTTTTTAATTAAAAAAAATTAAATCCACATTTTTTTATTGCTACAAATACAAATTAATAAACTAAAATAAAAAATGTAAACAGAACCTGTCAATAAACACTGGACTTGCGGTCTATACAAGCTAGATAGGCCATGGGAAAAAAAAATACATGAAAAGGATCATCCATTCAAATCAATACCAAAACAATGAGAGAATTCTTGTTTATTCATTTACAAGATTCACACACTTTTCATCTTCTTCCATTGGGATTTATTCGCGAAGGTACCTACCATTACATGAAAGTAAACTCCATCGTTGCGTGTCGTCATTAAATCATAAGGAAAAAAAATACATGAAAAGGATCAACCATTCAAATCTTCCACACTACAAACATAGCATCGTCAACGTTGCTTACTAGAATCTGGGGAATCAGAGATTGACAAAAGCTATATGCCCAAATCATCTAAAAAACTCATATATTCTTCATGAAATTTCCACAACAATGCAATCCCTCTTCAAATAAGTTTTAAATAATAAATATGAAGTGCACTTGGGCCTTTAAATGGGTGCACTACACCAAAAATGGCAATACTACATCACACATCCACCTCATATAACCTTTTAACTACTTTCATCCACTCCATTTTTGAAAAAAAAAAAAAAAAAGAGCTACCCCATCACATTTGTTGTGGCTTTAACTTTCTCCAATGTTGTTTTTTGCTAGCTAATACCAATTGTTGTGGTGGAAAAAGCCCTCCAATTAAATTGTAGCATTCTTTGCAACGAGCTGCTTTTCTTGCACAATTATATTCTTTTTAGCATCCTCCTGAAAAAAACAACATGGTCTGATCACAAGAGTATGCTCAGATTAAATATCTAAGTGGCAGATTTTCTTAAAGAGTAGTTGCAAAATAGTAGTTATCTGATGCTTTCTCCAAGCTAAGCAATAAGCATAATAGATATTCATGCACTACCTAGAGGGAGTGTTGGAATTCACGTAGCAATTGATTTGGAATTTCGGGAAACTGCCCAACTCTAAATTGGAACCACTCCTACTTGTGGAAGATAAATTACACCCATATTATTGGAACATTTCATGTCATCTCAAATCATTAACAGAACAGAGAATCCAATCAGAAATCCATTTTTTTTTTATTGCTCACTTTTAAGGATCCAAGCATTGTAAAATGAGAGAACCAATCATATGCATATAAAAATGAGCTGCAGCTAGCTTACCTCATCAACAAAAACAACACTAGGAGCAATTTTACTTGCCAAATAAAAAATAGCCTTCACATACTTCTCACCTTCCCCGAACCACTGCAATGAGATAGAAAACATGAGTACTAGAACCCATAAATGAACTCACAAAGAAAGTAATCATTTCAGAAGCTTTTCCGAACATTACCTTTGATGTGATGCTGGACATTGACGTTTTTTTAAAAAGTAATCATTTCATTACCTTTTCCGAACATTTCTCCTTCATGTTCGCTGCTAGTATGCAATAATAACATCATCCTGCAATAATAAAAAAAGGATAAATAAGAAGCATAAACACATTATGGCAAACATTCAATTTCTAATGTAAAAGATTTCTCGAAATTTCGGCATAGTCTCCCCTGTACATGTGACATTCAATTTTTTTTTTTTTTACAACCTATTAAGTACCTGTACATAATAACAAAAAAAAAAAAAAAAAGACTTCATATAAACAACCCAATGCCCCAACACATCACAAAGTCATTCACCATTCAACACTTCAATAATTTACTTCACACTTACACCATGAATATTAAACAAGTTTTCTTTTACAATCTGTTAGGGACCTGTGCATAACAAAAAACATGTTATGTTAAACATGAAAACTAATTCAGATGAGGAAGAATCGAGATATGTTAAAAATAAATGAGCACAGGACATGACAAGCTTGAAAAAATATCCAACCAACATACTATTACAAGCACATGATACACTGATATGTTCAAACTCTGATCTCATAGATGATAATTTGAAGTCATAAAAGTCCAAGGTCCAAACCCATATTCATCTCAGGATTTAGTGATATGAATTTGCATTAGCAATCCACCAGTAATGTGTAGATTACAATGCATTTCTGCACATCTCACTTGAGCATGTGGACAAAAAATCCAGTCATACCGTTCCAAGAAAGCTATCAGCTTGATATATAAAGATATCATGAATTGCTCACATTAAAAAGAAAAAGTTAGTTAGATGGGTTCATATGAAGAAAAAAAGAAATTATTTAATATAATAGTGAATAAATATAAGGGAGAGAATTGTAGCTACTACACTGCACTTAATTAGATGCCCACAAGAAATGTAGGTGGACAGTATTTCTGCACAACTTTCAATGGATTATGTCTCAGGTTCAACCTGAGATTCTGCACAAATTACATGCAGTGTACTAACCCCCAGATTGCATGAGGAATGGACTGCGATTTGGTAAAGATCCAAATGCGCTCTTATACTGATTTCCATTTGAGTAATAGAAAGACATGGAGTAATAGAGAGAGCTGAAAAGTAGGCAATAACATTGTTCTTGCTTTGGGCTGAAAAGTAGCCAATAAAACTATAAGAGAGATAGTGCAAACACAAATACATACCGCTTCTTGTCCACATTCTCAAAATATCAACAAGGGACGCCTCTGTCGGTTTGTCCACCTTGAGCTCCACCAAGAGGTTGGTGAATCATTATCCTAGAATTAGGTAAGCTATATCGTTTTACTGCATTGATTTGGATGATTAGATTTATTTTCATTAATATATGAAATTAGTTAAAAAGATGGAAACACTTGGCTTCTGGACAACTTTCCACTAGTACAAGGCAAGAGAGAGTTTACCCTTGGTGCCAGCACTGAGAATGAAAGCTCCCATGCTGAAAATCAATAGAACATAGCTAGCAAAGGTCAGTAGATTGATGTAATTAGGAGAAATAACTTCGATGTTAAGAAAATTATCTAGGCTGTCCATCCTGTTTGTATGGTCCAACTTGTTATCCATTATATTTCCTTCCCATGCAGCAGAAACGAATTAGAACAGTGCACATGATATGAAAATGACTGCATGTCTGTTTTAGGGAGCTGCATGCCATGACTAGTATAAATATCCATATATTTCACTACTAGAGACGCCTGAAACATGTAAAGAATTTACTTGTACGGACTGAATCAACATCAGATTCCCCATTCTGACCATCTAGAAACATGGTAAAAACAAACATCAAGTCCTCTCCCATGTACATGCCCCTAGAAATTGTTGTAGGAAAGGTTCACACCAAGTCTAATATACTCAGTGTCTACCAGCTCTCCAATGTAAACAACACTAGAAGTAACCCAAGACACTTCCAAGGCAAGGTTCTAACAGATCTACTAAATTCAAGTCTCTTTTGTTATGGTGTGTTTTAAAACCACAAACATGGGTGTTTTAAAATCAATAGAATTAATCATAGAGGGGCAGCAATAATAAAAACCCAACCACACGCCCATGAAGTTAAATGCGAGAAAACAGAAACCCACTTCACGAAAATCACAGATAAAGATTGAAATGACATCAATAAAACCAATTCTGCCCACACCTGTAAATGGCAAACGTATGATAAAAGAAAACTGAATTTAAGGAACAGAGTCATACCCACATTATCTTTTCAAACAAGCACCTTTTCACCATCTGCACCACAAGCATAGATATCACGCATTATAAGCATAGATATTGAGTAAATAGATATTTGAGGGCCATTCACATTATGTGATGCAAGTAACATTTAATCCAAAAGACACTTAACACTTTTGCTAGTGCCTCCCTAGATCGCACGATAAAGGTATGGCTGAAAATACTTGACATTGGTTTGTGTTTACATTCCATTTTGTTTTTTTATCATGGCTGGTTTATTTGTTCTATTTAATGTTGATGATATCACTGTCATATTGGAAATATCTCAGATCTGGAATCTTGGTTCTCCTAAACCAAATTTTACATTGGATGCTCATCTGAAAGGGGTGAACTGTGTTGATTATATTGAAAGTGCTATTATATTGAGCTCTTCTCTACAAAAGACAATGGACGTTGCTATTGCTTCGAGGAGTCATAGAAGCCCCTGCACCAAACAGATTTTTCATTTGATACTCGGAACTTTTCAAGGAAACCCATCTGATAAATTGGAAAAATAAAATCAAAACATGGGTATGGAAGTAATTGATATGATAATGAAAACCCACCACTACAACATCTTAGAAAGGAAGAAAAAGACCAAACTCTATGAAACCAAACCACAAAAAAAAGAAAAAGAAAAAAGCATAGCATAAATCTGATCGAGAGGAGTCTAGAAAGAGACGAATCTGATCGAGAAAACTAGTATTGGCAGGCCACACATTCTACTTTACCCTCCAACACATTCTAAAAAAAAAATTCTCATGCAACATTTCCAATCTTATCATTATAAAAAGATCAGGTTTGGGTTGAGGCCACACATTCTAGTTTACCCTCCAACAGTGTTGAACCCACACATTGTCAGTGTTTTCTCAATAGATATAGAAGCCATTTTGACTTAATTAAGCTGGCTCCATCTTCAGGTCTCCAAATAAATCAAGAGAAATTTGGATGAGTGTGTGTGTGCTGGGGGGGGGGGGGGGGGGGGGTCACGTGGCCTAATCATCCAAACAAATACTGCACTAAGCATTCAGAAGGGTGTAATTAGAAACTAATAAACAGTACATATGAGCTGAGTTGAGCAGAGGAGAAAATCTTTACCCCTGTCCTTTGTTGCATTAAACCCCCGCTAGTTGCAATCACCAAGTACCGATTCCTAATCGTGATATCTTCAGCAGCTACAAGTTCGAGAGCACAATCTAAATTAAAACAAAAAATAAATATGACCTAAGCCCATGTAAGAACAGTAGCATTACCTAATGCAAGTAAATATGTGTGTATATACATATAATACATGTTATATGACCTATGTTTGTGGCCTAAACATCATGATATCAGTTTAGATGATAGTATATAGAGGTAAAGTTATTATTCTTACATGGGCTTATATGTAATGCTTATTAAGACTTTGATGGCAGAACAAAAAGGCAATCAAACCCAAGAAAAAGGCAGTTACTAGCTCAGATATTTCAGTTTTATTCTACAACCCTTCACATGTGCAGGAGAGAATGGCCAAATGTGAAGACAAGAAATTAATATCCAGAAATCCGATCATGACCAAAAGGATTTTTCTCCTCTGTATTTGGAACGAGGAGTAACAGAAAAGGATAAATTTTAGAAGTGAAATACACCTACACATGCTTGTTATATCCAGATTGCATGATATACAAAAAAAAAGATCCATCACACTACAGAAAAAAACAAAGAAAAAAAAATGCAATGTTCCACACTTGGGTTATAGAAGCTAAGCAAGAAAATGCTCAAATAAAAGGCAAAGAGCTCCCATTTCATTCTAAATATCCAATAACCATGCAATAAAGATGAAAGCACAAAAAACTCAAAATCTCACCTTTATCAGCCCTGCCCATTATTCAAGTCCCAAACGTAACTTTGTAGATCAACAACTGAACACTAGTTTTCTAAATGGAAATTAGAGAACAATCGGTTCTTCATATAAACAATGAACGGCCGCGCAAATCACGATACAGTGTCAGAGACTAGAAAAAAGACAGATTTTTAATACTTCCACCTCATCTGTAGACAAAATGGGTCTTATCCAAACAGAAAGAAGGGCATCAACCAAAAAAACCCAAATCGTCACCTTAATTTCCTAAAGACAGCAGCTTTATCATAAAAATCCAAGAGAACCCCAAAAACAGATCTTTAGAAATAGAGATCACAACAAATCTGATTTCAGAGAATTAAGAAGAAGGAACAAAACAGAGCTTCATAGTCACAATAGAAGAAGAAGAAGAAGAAGAAGAAGAAGAGATTGAATAGTCATAACCTAAAATCGTGAAGAAAAACCGCTAATCCTGTACCAACTCCACACAAAAACGACACAAACAGAATCCAAAAATCAACGGTCGAAAATGCTTCCACGATAGTGTGCTCTTCCCCAATCACAGGCCGCCTCCGTGTCACCACCTCCACCTCCACTGCCTCCTCTTCAACTCTTCCTTCTTCCTCTTCCTCTGCCTCCTTAATCAGAAGCCGGTCACTGATCTCCACCCGCTCAGGATCCGGCTTCAAATCAGTTACCCTTTTCGCCTTCCACCTAGCGTAGATGGGAACTCCCACCGGTACCGCCATCAAAACCAACAGAACCACCGCGAACGCCCTCGAAACCGCCCGGCCGTGCTCGCCAGAGATGTCAAAGATGAGGAGATAGACGGCGATAACAACGGCAACGGTGTTGAAAACGCTGAAGTAGCGCGCCTCGTCCTTGTCGTCTGCGGCGGCCGGGTCAGCTTCTCGGAGGAAAAGCATGGCGAAAGGGGACTATGGAGAGCATGAGAAGGAAACAGGAAGGGCACAGAAGGGGTTTGTCAATTGAGTATTACAAAGGGAAAATAGAATGGCGCGGAAGGGGTTTGGGGTTTGGGCTTTAGTGACAAAAATAACTTTGAAAATATATTGAGAAAAAATATTTCCCAAAGGCGCGAACATTTGGTGGAATTGGCGGGGTCACATTTGCCGGCGAACTATTTAGAGCGCGGGTAAAAAATGATTTTTGCCCCGGGAAAAGTGAAACCTTTGCCGGCGAAAAATTGTTGCCGGGAAAACCCTATCTTTTCCCGCCGAAGACACTATTTCACCGGTAAAAGGTATACTTTTCCCGGAGTTTAATGATTGCGCCGGCAAAAAACGCCGGTAAAAGTGTAAATTGTTGTAGTGATAGTGCACGAAAGAGAAACCCCAAACAGAGATGGCACGATTGATGGAGAAAGAAAGAAAAGGGAGGGAAGGAAAAAAAAGGAGGGAAAGAAGGAAAAAAAAGGGCGCCCGTGGGGAATTAATCTCGATCATGTGTTGAAATGATCGAGTCTTTGATTAAAAGAAACATATTCAGCAACCGATATTAGAAAAGTGGAACTGATGGAGGGTATTTTGGTAGACCATATTATATCGGTTTTACTAATAATCGATATTAATAAATTTTTAAAACAAATATAAGTCATTGTTTTTTAATAGTGTGTATAATATCGGTTTCATAATAACCGATATAAAATATAGCAATTAATATCACATATTTGTTAACTGATATTATATATATCGATTATTATATCGGTTACTATGTAACCGATATAAAAAAAAATTGACCGATATAAAAAATTATTAACCGATATAAAAAACTATGACTGAAGATATTATATCGGTTATATGAAAAACCGATATAGGGCAGTTTTTGTAACCGATATAAAAGCCCTTTTTCCTAGTAGTGCTAATTTGGGGTTAAATTTTTGGTGTCAAAAAAAGGGTGCGAAATATTTTTGGAATATTAATTTGGCGGGTTTCTTTTTTTACGACATGCGAAATGTGGGCTGTGAAAGCTGATTAATCTTACAGCTTCTCAAAGCAGGCCGTGAACTTAATTTGAATGGCTTGGCCTTTTACAACGTGCAACATGTGGGCTGTGATACCCTAATATTTTTACGACTTGCGAATGTGGGCCGCAAATGCTCAATAATTTACGGCGTCCTAAATACACGCCGTAATTGATAAGATTTCATGGCACGCAAAATGCACGCCTTAATAAAGAAAAGAAAAGGCCCTTTTACGGCTCGCATTCCATGCGCGCCGTACTATTATATCATTTACGGCTTGCATTCAATGCACGCCGTAAATGAGAAGCCGTAAAAGCCTTGAAATGGTGTAGTGTCAAGAGCTTGAAAAATCAATGCTAGCAAGACAAATGAAGAAGCCCAAAACTCATGACTTGAAAGAGCATGAACATGACTTGCATTAATTAAACATGGAAAACATGTCTTAATGAAATGTTAAAACCCAAAATGAAAGCATAAGACAATAAACATAAGAAGTCCTATGAAGATCACTTGCCTTTGTCCAAATGCCAAGCAAATCTTTCACAAATCCAAATCAAAGAGTTGATCCACGAAATCTACACAAAAGCCCCAAAATAGAACACACAAAAATCACATTTTTGTCACTACAAAGCCCCATTTCGAAAATGGGTTTGAAAACATAGAAAACAAGTTCTAAATGAACTAAAAGAACATCAAATGAAAAGAGGAACAAGAGCCCTAACCTTTAGCTAGCTGAACAAGAAGAAAGGAGGTTGAAGATGATGAATAGTGTCGGGGATTTGGCTCAAAAACGGATCTAATCGAAGCTTGAGAAGAGAGGAAGAAAATGGCGGAGTCGGATTTGAGATTGGAGCTCTCTTGATGGAAGATCCAAGGGAAAAGACCAAGAGGAAAAAGCTTTCTCTCCTCTCCACTCTAGGGCAAACCGGTTGCAGGAAAATGGGAAGAAGAAGAATGGAGGAGAGAGAGAAGAAGGGTATTTATAGTGTCTGGAGGGTGGGTCCCAATGCAGTAGAACTTGAAACGCTTAAAACTTGGTCTTGTGGACCCCGGGTGAAATCGACGAAGAAGAACAAAATGATCGTCGAAAAATCTAGTTTCCAAAAAGTATATTTTCCCCAATTTCTGAAATTTTCGAAATTCATGGACAGATTTAGTGAAAATTGTCATTTTTGCCCTTTTTCTCGAAAAACGCAATTTCTGAGTATTAAATCAAGATGGTCAAAACATAAAAGTTGTTTATAACAATAAAATGAGTCAAAAGGAATAAAATTTGGGATTTTTAGAAACCAATAATAAATTCTCACAAAATACAATTTACAAGGGTCGGGTCAAAACAAAGTCAATGGTCTTCTAAAACTCTCCAAAGTTATGAAAAATCTATTCAAACTCAAAAACAAAGTCAAATCATCTCTAATCTTGTTTAAAAAGCTAAATCATGGTTAAAACAATGCTAAACCCAAAAATTGAGGGTCGGGGTCTTACACATCGCAAACGTGATCGTAATTAACTGAAAAATAGTAGATTTTAAGTTCATAGTATGGACTTGGAAATCCCCAAATCTCAGCCAAAAAATCCCTCGGGAACTGGGCTAAAAAGTTTCCTAAACAGGGGTACTCAGTAAGGTTTCTGCAGATTTTCTTAATCGAGTTACAAAAGTGCGCGGTTTGAAATGTAGTCAACTGTGATCGTAACTAAGTGAAAAATAGCAGATTTTAAGTTCATGATATGGTCTTGAAAATCCCCAAATCTCAGCAAAAAAAAACCCTCGGGAAGTGGGATAAAAAGTTTCCTAAACAGGGGTACTCAACAAGGTTTCAGCAGATTTTCTTAACCGAGTTGCAAAAGTGCGCGGTTTGAAACGCAGGCAACCGTAATCGTAATTAAGTGAAAAATAGTAGATTTTAAGTTCATGATATGGTCTTGGAAATCCCCAAATCTCAGCAAAAAAATCGAAGTAAAAACATTGTTTAGGCCCAGAAAAGTGCATTTTTTCTATTTCTGTAACTATGCCTATTAGCAAAATACATTTTTGAGACAAATCTATGAGCCTTTCTCATTGTTTGTGCACCCCAGTATAAAGTCATTGTCATTTTGTTGTTGGAGACAAAAAATGGGCGAAGAACCAATAAATAATTGTAATGATATCGTTATAAAAAACTTTACAGAAACAGCCTAGCATTTTTCCAGAGGGCCCAAAGGTTTGAACCATCGCTTTGAGGTGCATAAACAATAAAAAAGACTCACGATTTCACTCAAAATCTAGTTTTCAAAAATTTTCTGATAACGATATCATTACAATTATTTATTGGTTCTTCGCCCATTTTTTGTCTCCAATAACAAAATGATATTAACTTTATAATGGGGCGCATAAACAATGAGAAAGGCTCATGGATTTGGCTCAAAAATGCATTTTCCTAATAGGTGAAGTGAAGGTTCAAACCCTCAAGATGAGGGTTTGAACCTTTACTTCCTTGAGGTCCTGGGCCAAATTCCAGAGAGTATGAAGGTTCGAACCCTCGTTTTGAGGGTTCGAACCTTCACGTCACTGCCTTCCTGGGCCAAATTCCAGAAAATTCGAAGGTTCGAACCCTCGTTTTGAGGGTTCGAACCTTCATTTAACCTATTAGGAAAATGCATTTCTGAGCCAAATCTATGAGCCTTTTTCATTGTTTATATACCACATTATAAAGTCATTGTCATTTTGTTATTGGAGACAAAAAATGGGTGAAGAACCAATAAATAATTGTAACGATACCGTTATCAGAAAATTTTTGAAAATTAGATTTTGACTAAAATCGTGAGTCTTTCTTATGGTTTATGCATCTCAATATGAAGTCACCATTATTTTCTTGTTGGACAAAAAAAAAATGGGTGAAGAAACTATAAATGATGGTAACGATATCGTTATCAAAAAACAATGTCAGGCACAAAATTCAGGATCGTATGAGTAGGAACTCAAGTTCATATAATGTTAGGCCTATAATTTTACCTTACTACGCTGATTTATCCCCTTTTCTTTTGTTTCTTAGTCATGTTTTTTTATGGTTGGTGAGAGATGTGAGCTCGTTTATCATGTAGAGATCGTTTATCATGAATTTAGTGCACCATAGAGACACATGAATTTAGTGAACAAAAAAGTCTAAAGGATTGTAACGATATCGTGGATGCGAGCGCTGAGCCATTTTCCAGGGAACTCAAAGTTAGGTGTTAAGTGAGTTTTTCACACATTGTTTGGATGGGTCCTGATGGTAGTTTTACCAAGTTTTTCTCATATTTGAACCAATGTCAATGCCTTTTGATTTGTAATGGTTTGGTTCAGGCGTTGTGTACATAAAAGAATCCCTAGCCTTTAGATACGAGCTGCGTAATATTGAGATAAATTTGAGGTATTTTTTTTAATTTTCAGGTAATGATATTGTTACCATTTTTTATAGCTTCTATGCCCATTTTTCATGTCGAACATCCAATACGTAATGTCTTTCCACCATCCAACATCCAGGGAAAAAAAATTGTCATTCCACCACCCACCATTTCAACATTCAACTGCTTTAATTTAGGAAACCATTCTTCAATGTAACTTTCAATTACAAATGTAGCATTCCAACATCCCAACATCATTATAACATCATTACATTCCAACACTAACATCCCAACATGTCTTTACACCTTTTTACATGACAACATTCCATGTGCAACAACAACCATTCTCATACAAATCACCCATGTATATGGCAACATCCTCTAAGACTTGAAGTCCATTGGTGAATGAGGAATTTTGCATCTAGTCTATTCATTGTAAGAGCTGCCTCTTGAACATATTCAAATCCTCTAAGACTTGAAGACTTCTTTCAATCTACTCAAGAATCCTCAAGCTTTGTCAAAGTTGGCATTGAGCTTCCTGACAGGAAAGACTTGATGATGGGAAGAGCCAGCTTGGGTTTGTCAAGAGTGACCTGATGACCAGCTCCCCTCAGTGTGACAAGAGTGAGGCCTTCATACCCTGTTTTTTTTTTTTTAAATCTAATCATGCAATGAAAACCAGCTACTAAAGGTTTGATGCCTCAAGATATTTCTATCAAACATAACGACAGTACATATTGTTGTGACTACTGCAATGTCAAATTAAAATTGAAATACCAATTCGCAGTGCTGGAAAGTAGACTACTAGAATATGCTACAAAAGGCCTTCTTCAAATCTTCACAACACATGTTGAGTATTTGCAGATAATTTAACATGTATCTGATTTCTTTAACATGGGCAGCTATGGTATTTGGACACCAAACACCATGACTAAGTTGAATATCCGAGCATCCTATAAGACAAGAAATCGTTATACCTGGATTAGATTGCCCCCTGTGGTTTAGAATGCCAGTAAATCTTAATTCTCGTTCCATTACTGTAGAAGAACCTAATCTGTTGGTTTTACGTCTGAGGCAAGTGGCTAGATCATTGCACCAACCACCCCCCTGAGAAGGAAAGGATAAAAGAAAATGAAGAAGAAACTACCTGATTTTTAGGAACCATTTATGTGCTTGATAAGTGGATTATTGAATATGGTGTCTACTGAATGTAAGAGGTATCCAACTAAGCATGAGTTCAGATTTCCCCCATGGCAACTCATAACCATCCAAAAAACTGTGCTTTTGGTGAGCTTGGAGTTCTTAAATTGCATATGAAAACAGACATTTCTTCCCCAAAACCATCAAGTTAATAAAACAGAATTTTGCAGAGAGCAAAAATCACCCATAACCCATGAAGAGATTTATTAGATTTCTTTCACAAAACCATCACATTACAAAAGCAGAATTTTGCAGAGAGCAAAAAACACTCATAACCAATGAAGAGATCTATTCGATTTATATTGTCAATCCAAAACCGACATAGAAATTCTACATTAATGTAAAAAGTTCTATGAGCATATAACTTAGCTAAGTTCATCTTCTAATTAAATTACATGTAAATAAAGAATCATGCTTGACAAGGAAATGACCCACCTCCATGTGAACCAGCCAACTGTTTATTCCCGAGCCGAAACCCCTGTCAAGATGGTAAGCTAGCGGGCTTCCGTCCAAGCAAACTGCAAGAGATATTTCAAATTCCAGACTCAAAACAATCCAAATATATGATTTGAGAAAGAACAGTCTTGGAGCTAGTTTTCATGCATGCAAAGAGAACAAATAGATGCTTCAATGTGAGGAAAATCATTTGAAAAGGAAGACAGAGAAAGCGGTAAGCAATAAAAGACACACCTACTCCTGCTTTAACAACATCGTGAATAATTGTAATTGGTACATCAGGGGAGGCATCTGCTCTCAGGAATGTCAGCAGTTAGACTAGAAAATAAAGCCATTGATGTCCTCTTACAGCTAACATTCTGCAGATAGAACGTCAAAACAGTGGGGGGGAGGGGGGTGCTCCTTAAATAGTTCTACCACAGCATAATGGACAGTTCATAACATCAAGTCTCTAAGAAAGGTTGTTGGAAGTCATGATACTAAAGCAAAAAAATAATATTGAAACTCCAGACTTTCACACTTGAGGAGACATGATGTAGATTAGAGCACCAAGACAACAATACAGAACATGATACTAAAAATTTAAGCATCAGGCAATAACCAAAGCTAAGAAAAGGCTCAATAATTGAAGCATCTCTTAATGTTTGATATAATTGATACTAAATTTTTTTAAATGATATCAAGATGAAAGGAAAAATAGTTGGACAGCAGAAGCAACTTATTTTGAAACTTCTTCCTATAGTATTTAGATCTTTCTCTAAGAATGTTGCTGCGTACAAAAGATATATTGAACCTTGACATGGAGAAGTTGGAAATGAAAGTGAGAAACAGGTTTTCAACTTCTACAACAAAATAATCTTTAAAATATATACTATGGTGTATAACCTCAAATCTTTGGATAACCAATCCATTGTGAGAGGCCCTTTGAACCAATGAAAAAGTTATCGACAATAGCCTAGGAACATAAACAATTTCAAGCTATCTATAAAAATTAATTATGAACTAAGAAATGATTACTACATTCCTATTTTTGGGTTTGAGGATTTACATTTCCTTAACAATTAGCATACTAAAATTATGCAGTTTGGTAAATAATAGCACCAATATCATCCAAAGTCGATTACCTTTAATCATCATTGTCATAGTGACAATCTGCTTCTCAATATTAAAAATTGAATAAGAAATACCCACAGTTCTTTTTCTTCTTTTGAAAAAAAAAAGGACTTATCACCATCCTTCTTAAAAATAAAAAATAAAAAAAAATAAAAAAAAACCTTAGTTTCCATTTTATACTGAATTCCTGTGAATTCAACTACCTCTAGTTAATAACAGCTAAGGGTTGAAAAAAAAATACAGAGAGCACTACTTACACAGCTTAGTGATGTTGATAATATATATATATATATATGGATAAGTTTTTTTTCTTTTCCTTTTTTGCCTCAAGTTAAGACCAGCAAAGTGTTTTGTAATAAAGTTATGACCACTGGTTCAGCTTAGTCAAGTTGATCATATATGAAAATTTTATCTTTTCAAATATATATTTATCCTTTGCCCAAATCGATAACTATCAAAAACTCTTTTGATCATTAGCATAACAGAGCACATGGTCCAAATACAAATATTGAATGTGTAACAGATTGCTAAATTAGTAAAACTCCAAAGCTATCAATAGTTCATATATTAATTAGATACGAACTCAAATATTAGTTGCAATCTCCATCAAGTCAACTTTTGTTCTCACGAACAACAACTTTTATACGTCAGAATCATTTTCAGGGTACTAACCTAAATGTGCAAAAATCATGAAGGGTAAGGAATGCAAAGTTCCATGCTAGAATTACGGATGCTCAGAAATCAATAGAGTCATTTCAATAAAGATGAGCAAATGTAAGGCAAGTGAGTAAGATGAATCTAACACTTTTTTAGCAACATAAGTCATGTCCTCGGCATTGCAGGGATCTATTGGTATCACTATTGATAAAAAAAATAAAAGAATGTAGGTGCAAAGAAATTCAACTGATGGCTTCGCCTATTTCAAAAGAACGTTCAGATTAGTTTGCCATCATTCAATTTTAATATCTTTTTGCACCACTTTTTTTTTTTTTTTTTTTTTTTTTTTTTTTTTTGTTCTTTAATTAGTATAACACTATACAACTATAAAATATAAATATAAGAAAAACTTTGGTAATGACTCAATGTTAACACCTACTTCCACCATCATCTCTGATTCTTCAATAACAGTAAAAACATATGACATATAGGGAACTTTTTCTATTCATTCATCTGAAAAAGGCAAAATAATAATGATGCATATTTAGCTAAGTCAGTACCAAAGGATGTGAGGATCCATTGCATTCAAGGACAAAAATATATTGATGAGAATTTAGTGGGCATGATGGTGAGGATCCATAGCATATAGCACTTCTTTCATGACTACCAATGCAGTAGAATTCAAAAACCCGACTTGAGGAGAAGATGAAGCAACAATGCAATTTCTTAAACCTGTACTGTTTAATTCCACAGTTCTATGTGGGTTTCAAAAGTCCAAAAGTCACCATGATTTAGATTGATAATAAAAAGAACTTAACCCCAACAACCAAATACAAATTCCTATTTTCACATCAAGGTACATGAAGGAAAGGGAAATGATTTGTGAGATCAATTGTAATTGAGAGATTTGTACAATCCTTTTTGTAAAAATCCCTTATTCACAAAAAGAGATCAATAAACAGAGTAGATCTATATACAAACCTTAGCATTTTCAAAAGACGAATCATATAATGAATATCAATCTGAGAGAGAGGAAGAGATCTTACCTGTAGTTCCATTTTTGGAAACCAGATTTGAGGACAAGGTACAGAAGGGCCCCTCAATGATTGAAAACATCGGCCCAGTTGCTTTTCCACTGTAGACCTCCATCTATTTCTCTTTAGCTCGATTTAGGAAGAGGGTTCCAATGTAGGAGGGAGAAGTCAAGTTTAGTATCATTTGTCTGCACATATGCATGAAGAGGAAGAAAGTTAAGAGTGGGGTACAAAGATGAAGAGGAGAGAAAGAAAGGAGGGTATAGAGACGAAGAGGCTGGGGAATGGGAATGAGCGGTTGTGGAAAATAATAACAAAAAAGAGAAAAAATTACAAAAAAACACAGTTTAGGATGAAGCAAAGTACCAACATCCTACCTACAATTAGATAGCAAATCATTTGCCATTTGGGCTCACATGAATGCATAATATCAGTGCGGAAAGAAGATCATGAACAAACCACAATGTGCAACACATCTTAAAAATCTGTCTCCAGCCACTTGATCTCTATGTTTCAGTACAACCCTTCTTCCACAATGCTCTATTTCTGAAGTCCTAATATGATCCAAAACCTTGGATCTAATCTCCTATCTTGTTCTGGTTCTGCCCCAATCCTTTACCCCCAAGGGCCTTGCCTTCTTCGACAATGGCGAGAAGCTCAAACGATGGCATTAGACTCCTCAAGGTCCCGTTCTGCAAACTGGTAGCGGCGATCAACGAACTTGAATCGATCACAGAACATTAAGAGATCCCAAGCCAGCGACGAAGTTATAGATCTAAGAAAACCTCAATGGCAATCGGCGAAATGAATCGAAATCATACTTTTATGTCTTTTGCAATCGATCTTCAAGAGACTTTTGTTAAAGGATTTATGAGAGAGAGAGAGAGAGAGAGAGAGAGAGAGAGAGAGAGATGAGAAAGGGTCTGTGAGAAAAGGAGGGAGGGACGAAATGGCACGAATGAAAGAGTACGAAATGGGGAATGGCGCGAACGAAAGAAAGATGGAACGCTTTTTACTTTGTACGGGCCGTCAAAATTTGGGAAATGAGAACCGGGTAATAAGACCGCGCAGTTAATTCATATGTTTTGAAACGGTTTTTACTTCAGAAACCAATTGAAACCTCATCTAAATAGGAAGAGCTTTTGACAGTTTCAATCTAATGTTCCTGATCTCCAATTTTGGTGTAGTGATCATGTGCTCCACATATATTCTGCTATAAATTTCAACTAAGCAGGATTTTGATTCTGATATATGCTGAAGAAATACAAGTCTAAAATTTTCATCTGCAGAGATAATCAGTTCCAAATTACTTAAAGTAAGGACAGGAGTAACGACGAAACACTACGAAACCACCAAAAATGAAATCACATGGTAGATCCAGAATGATGAAAAGAAAAAAGGCCAGCATAAAGAAAGAATACACTTAAACAATAAAAAATAAAACTTCAACAAGTATTTATTCTATCATGGTTTGGCATAATTGATGAGAATAATAGGCTTAATTTAGATAGCAATTTGTGACATGGCTTGTGCCTTTCTCTCCTTGTGTGTTTCTCTGTCATATTCTGCATGCTTATTATACACATCTTCCATTTTTCCTCATGCTTATTTCTGAGTAGTATTCAGCAGTTCTTTCACAGGCATCTGAACAGCCTGCAGGAGTTGCTTGACATTTTGCCGCACAATAGAATATGAAGTGAGATATTCAACTAACCCAACAAGCCATTAATATCAAATGTTTCTTTGAAATAAAAAGTAATTTCAAACTAATCTAACATATTCAATTCCAACATATATGCCTGATAATTATGCTCCAGCAACAGTGTATGGCTAAGACTGCAGGAGTCGGAACCTTAGTTTGGACAACCCCAATCAAATAGATGATATTTATTGATCATGTTGCATTGACATACAGTTAAGAAACTCACATAAACCATTAAAGCTCCCACAGCCACAGTGATCATCCAAGTAGAGGACTCCATGCCATTGATCATTTCATGCGTAATTTTCTTCTGCAAGCAGACCACACACTATTCATATGCAGTCCAATTCTGTGAGCCCACCTGGAAGCATGGCAATCATTGTGGATAAGGGATTGGAAAGGTGACTAGTGTTGCGCAAGAAAATCAGCCCCCATCAGATATCCCTATATTTATTGATTTTTGAAGGCCTCCAACTTGGAAGGTTTTATGACTGTACAATTTTTTTGCAATTCAATCCAATGGTTAGTGTAGGTTGTATAATTCACAGATGGTATTGAGTATGAAAGGGAGACTGATTAAAGGTAAACCAAATTGGGGCTGGACAGCATAATAACAGTAAGTAATCCAGACTTAGTTGACTCTTTTTTTATTAATTCATCACTCAATTAAAACTCTCTAAGAGATAGTACAAGTTTGCAACTACCATCTATGTTGATAATCTTTGAAAATAAGGTTATTGGCTAAATACACTTCTTTTATTGATTATTTTAACTTGATTATCTTATTGTTACTGCTATGGGCTTGTGCCCCAAATCAACTCCAAACACGACTAGGAGGCAAATATGGGAATGCTCCCTTTCATAGAAACCAACTGATCCTTGCATACCACATACTCCATCTCACAGATGACAGATCAATCACTTCTTTTCACTTCATATAGTTTACAAAGAGTCACTATCAGAAAGTTCATACTGCAGCCTAAGAAGGAAACATCATGGTACAGATCGCTCGGTACCAAATAGAACAATGTTATACCAATCTAACCTATTATGCACACTTCAAAGGAGATGGATAACCTTCAAAACCCATTACCTCACTAAAATTTACATTTGTTCCTCTTCACAAAAAAGGGTTCAAAGCCAATACAATCATGCTATCAAAATAGTGTGATTTCAATCCAATCATTAGTCCAATGATGTTCAGCTGGTCAGCGACATTAGTATGTGAATGAGAGTATGCGCGTTCGAGTCCCCAATGTAAAAAACATAAATATTCACATAAAGGTTCCAATGAAACCATATCCAAATCATATGATTCGATTCGAGTTGAGTCCTACTATTTGAATCAAATCTCCCCAAAACAACAATTAGAACTCAATTAAATACCCAACTACCACAATCACATTCTAACAAATATAAACACAAACTATGATATTTCTCTTCTTTCTAAGAAAAAGGGGGGCAAAATAGAAAGCCTTGGTTTTCTTCTTACCATTGAAAGAGCCCAAAAATCGTCGAAGCTCAGCATCGCCATGGGCAAAGGAATAGCTCTGGCGAGGTCAGTGGCCTCTTTGGTAGAAAATGCAGAGCTTTGTCTTGTACAGCTTTCGTTCCATCATAGTATCAGAAAAATAGCAACGGATCGAGCAGTGGATGATAGAGAAAGAGAGAGATTTTTACACAAGCAAATGAGCAGTGAAGAATAGATCCAGAACCGAAGAATATTACTGCTATGCAAAATTTTTGGGGAAGAAAGGAGAAAAAATCGTTTGATGGTATTCGGTTTGGGATAAAAAAAAGCGATGTCGTTCGATAGAGGAGGGGTAAAACCGTCCGAAATCAACGTACGAACACTAAAATGGGCATTTGAACGTATTTGTAGTTAAATTCGTATAATATGAGTGTACGGACACTTTTTTTGTAAAAATCCCTTTTTTTATTTGATATAATTCTTTAATACAATTTTTCGTCACTTTACAAAAAATAAATATAAAAACACAATTTCCGTCAACAGAGAATCTTTAATCTTGTAGGGGTAGGATGGAAATTCCTCACTAAATATCCACCCTAGATGGGTATCCTTTATCGTCACACAAACGCAACTCTATTTTTTCAAGTAACGCTAGGTAGCTCATAAATGGTCAGCCAAAATTGGTGAATATACAAATTTTATTGTAGATCTTGAAGGTGGTGCCAGGTTTCTCACTTAGTTAGATTATATGATTAGGTAACGACCAGGTGTGCCATTTTGTTCGTGCCTAAGATAATTATTGGTGGCCCTCCTTGGCCAATCTGGATCCTCTAGGGCTTTAATCTAGATGATACCCGAGTTAAGGAAACGGAACTCTGCAGTGAGGCTGTTGGCTTTTGTGATGGGCTCACTTGTGTGAGGCTGTTGGCTTTTGTGATTGGCCCACTTGTGTTTACATATGGGTGGGCCCCACTCACAAAGATACACCCCTCACAAGGAGTCTCATGGTGATATGGATAAGAATAGCATGAGTTTTATCCAACTCTCTATCTATTTATCAAATTTACATTCAAATTCAAATTGAGAGAGATTGATCTTATTCTTTATCCTAATCATCTCTCAATTCGAATTTAAATAGAGATCTTATCGCCCATTAGCCAAAGGGCTATATATAGACATGAGAGATATCAGTTGGCATAACTTTTACAATCAATCTTCCTTTCACTAGATTTATAATTCTCCATCATCATCTCCTACATCCAGGGTGTCCATCCTTGCCCTTGGATCTTGAAGAGTGAATCATACGTGACTAATCTCTTGTAGATAGTCACAGATTTCCACACCATTATCTTGAAGAGTGAATCATACGTGACTAATCTCTGGTAGATAGTCATAGATTTCCACACCATTGCCTGATTCAAGCCAACGTCGTTCTTATCGCGTTTGTAGCAGCCGGCTCTCAAAGATTTGTTCTTCCGCTGCACCTACAACCTTCAAAGGCCTATCTATTGGAGTCTGAACCATTTAAAATAAACTCTGTTGAGGTGTATGTTATATTCTCAAATCTTATACCAATTGGAGCCCAATGCACTGTTAGATTGACCGTTTGTTGAAAAAAGTGATTAACATAATCTTATACATATCCGTTACCAAGTATTTCAACAAATGGTCAAAGCAAAGGTGAGAAAACCTTTGATTGATGTAAAATCCACATATACCCGAAATATCTAGACGACATTAATTTTGAATAATTCGAATTTCAATAAATGGGTTACACGGGTAGAGGGGAGTCTACCCAGCTTCCCTCTGGGCCCGAAGGGATTAGTCCAGTTCAAAAGGTTGGGAACCCTTCGATAGCAAAAACTAAATAAATAAATAAATGGATTACACTGTAGAGTTTCCCTCCTTTAATTAGTTAGGATTTCTCTAGCCTAAGAGGATCCCGCCTCATTTTTTTTACCACTCAGCTAAAATTTCGTGTTCCGTAACTGGCGAACATTTTAATAATAGGAGAAAACAAAAAGATAATTGGATACAAATCAAGAATATCCACCGCTGTGGATCCTTGATGGTCTCAAGCCTCATGTGTTTTCATGGGGCAAAACACTCATACATAATAAGACTTTTATTGTTTCATATTTAAGATCATGGTGGAAATGAAAATGAAAAATTTGAGCACTATAAAGGGGCCTTTGTTACATGTATTGAAGTTTTAGGAGTTTAATAATGTATCTCTAACGTGGTTAAAAATGAAGAAAGAAAGGCAACTATTAAAAAAAAATCATATTTATCCTTTAAAGGAAAATAAATCGATGGGAGACTAAAAGAAATATATGGTCAGCCATCACCAGTTCAAATCTAGCAAACTCAAGGTATCTTATAGCCTTCATCCCTCAACTTTTAAAGATTTTAAGAATAAAACAAGCAGATGCATGCCCTGGAGGAGTAGGAATTATATTTGATTCGGATTTAGAAGATCAATGAATTATATTTGATACCGATTAAGAAGATCAATCCAGTAGACCGGTATAGCTTCAGGTATTACTGTCAAATGGATATCAAAAGGGAAAAGACCAAAGTTCATTGGTCTCGCATCTATAAAGGCTCACTCAGGGAAAACACATGGGGTTCCCATTTTGTGACCTTCACCTTGTGTAGACTAATAATGAGGGTGCTAGTGTTCAATCCTTAAGTCCTTTCTCTTGCCTTTGCAAGTGGTCTTCTCAATTGCTGCTTAGGGAGCTTTAGGTTCCTTATTCAATTCATAGAATTTTAAAATCTCACCATTTGAAATATCACTTCTAACCTCTTTAATGCTTTGAAATTACTAAAATTCACCTGGGAATAGCATTTCCTAACATGAATATTCAAAATTCCATAATACAAATAAGCCCTCAATAGGATAGTGCATTTTTGGTTAAAGGCATTTTTGTCAAGGAACTGGGCTTGTTGGGAATTTCCGACATGATGTGACTGTTAGATTGTATGGACTCAATCCATCAGTTGATGTTATAAATTGATTAATTTATCAATAAAATCATGCTTTACTTTCATGAGAGGAATGTTATTTTATTACTTTATGCACATGACCAATACATATGACATAATGGTTCATAAGTTGAACCGGGTCCCATTAGTATATTAGATGTGATATATGTGTATGGATGAGATCCACACACGGGAGATATATGTCACAAATCTTATACTTAAAATATCTTCACAACCAGTGATGAGACTAGGCATCTCATCTGATAAGGTTGCAACACTTTGATCACTATGAGATAGTGTGATTTGTCTCGATCGTCAGAATGGAAGATTCTGGATCAATGTGCTGGTACATTGGATGTATTGAAGGGCCATGAGAAGCACCTTATGGAATTCCGTCTCAATAATAATGTATGCTCTCATAATTCCCTGGCAATAGGCTCTCAATCCTGAGACATTGATGAACTCAAGTTTCTATCTATTCATTTGCTTTGAGTCACCAATGAGTGAGGCCAACTATAGGTCAACACCTCGGTGTCTTGGGTATGTGGTAGTAAGACTGTGAGAACATTGAATGATTAAGAAGGAATCTATCTCTATTATCCCCTTGTGCCAATTAATGGATTTGTCATTAGTAAGTGCGCACCCATCTCGATTAAGAGTTAATTGGATGGTACTGATGATCATAGTGATTAATTGGGGCTCAAGGATAATAAGATGTGGAAGTAAGATTGGAAGAGACAGATTTATTCCAATTGATCCATGGATATTGATGGAAGGGCTTACTTGTGGTAATCGGGAAGTTTAGGGTCTTCATTGTAATTTATTCCTAAGACTGGAGTGCAATTACATTTATACAATGGTGTTATTTGCAATTAACTATGGGCCCGGATTGCACATGAGATGTGGGGTCGCGTGTCCAAGTTGGAGCCAGCTTTCTGTGGAATCCCTAGTGATCCCCACGCTAGCCCAAGTTATTAGAAAGATACGAATCCTACTTGAACTCTAATAGGAAGGAATTAAAGTGTTACTATTTCTATTTGAAGTAGGACTTCTAATAGTGGTAATAGTATACTTACTAATTGTTATGGAAGTAAGACTTCTATTTCAATTAAGAAAAGAGGAGACTTGAGAGGTTATAAAAGGGGATTTATCCCACATGGACGTCGATCAATATAGGAGTGAAAAACGTCCATCCCTTTTGTGCAATAGTTGCACTGCTGTCTTCTCTCTTCCTCTTCTAGCTCCTTAGGGTTTTGAGTTGGGTTTTCTCTTGGAGATTCTACCAATCTTCTTGAGAAGAGAGATCTAATTTGGGTCATAGCGTGGAAGGCTAAGAGGTGGTGGAGATTCTGATCTTAGTTTGTAGAAAAGTTCTACATTAACGAAAGTCATCAACTTCTCCATTAGAGCGCAACCGAGCTCCAAAGGTATAATATGCTTCCTTGTATGTGGTAGATTTTAATGGATGCTTGTTCGCTTCTGTTATATCTTTTAGATAGTTTTACTTACTGTACAAGATCATGAGATTGAGGGTTATGCATCCTGGATTTGGTTTTTGGCCTTATGGATACTTGATCCCTGAGTCAAGTGGGTCAAAAGTTTTGAAAATCTATCCACGAGGCCCACCTCTTTCCAACAATTGGTATCAGAGCCATACCTCATCTCTAATCATGCTAGATCAGTAACCTTGTTCTAATCTTTGCATGAGATGCGAAGAGGATAGAACGAGGGCTATGTAAGGATCAGTGTTTATTGGGTTTTGCTTACTTTTGTAGCAGATCCATGTTTGGAATGTCACAAAAGGTTTTAATCATGATGGAAGAATGGTAAGAAGCCATTAGAAGCCTACTGAGATCATTAGAAGTGATAAGGGAACAGCAGGAGTCGAATCTGAAAAACCCATATTTCTGGGTTAGTCAGGTCGGCTAGCCGCATGGATCATTACCAGTAGAGGTCTGGCCGGATAGCCGTAGGGACTAGTTTGACTAGCCCCTGGACCCCCTCTGCATAGGGCATCTTGGGTAGTAGTGGCAAATCTTTGGCATCTTGTTTTTCCATTGTGGTTTGGCAACCTGGTTTTGTGAGATGCTTTGTTGTATGAGATACTAACTTGCAGGTGATATTGTCCTCTCCATATGGCCCACATCACATTTACTTTCTATTGTGGTTGAATGGTTTATTTGTGGCTAAATGCAAAGGGCATCATGGTTTCCTTGGTTTCCCGTGAAAGGGCAAGGCATGATGAATTTCCCTATAGTCATTTTCTTTCCATATTTAGATTACCATGTAAGTCTCATTGTAGAGACATAAGAATTTATGTAAATTCTGGAGATGTCTGAGACAAAGAAGGAAAGTTGAGATGGACTCCTAATCAAAAGAGTTTGAAGATTACCAAGGAGTTTTGGAGATACCCAAAGAGTTTGAGGAATCCCAAAGCTATGGAAAGTCTAGAAGTCCAAGAAGTCTATTCCGCATGGGCCATGTGCAGGAGAGGACTAGTTTCTAATTATAGCATTTTCTTTTTATGGATGAATGCTTATTTTAGAAAGTTTCCAAATCTGATCCAAACATAGCAATTTCCAAAATTAGTCAAATCAAATTAATTTTTGAAAAGAGTTCTAATTAGAGTTAATGGGCCCATGAGATGGATCCATTTGTAACACTAATTTTAGAAACTGGACTTTTCTTAAAATAACTTGACTTGGAACCAATCATTGGTCATATCATTAGATGATTTGATGCCTATATATATGTGGGCCCATAAGCAAATCCTCAATTCTGAAATATTAAGTGGGAGCGGGGCATTTATATTTAGAAATCCCCATGGTTTTCCACCATAGGTCCATTGTAAGGAAAGTATTAGCCTCGCACTATCTTGAGAATGGCCGTTCCCCACAGAGGACTTATATTTGTCTGGATACTAGTTATGGATCTCCTATGGATAGTGTTGATGAGACGGGGCGGGGGCTCACTCCCCAAGGAGGAGCTGCCCGCAACGGTTGTCATGCAATGCTAAGTTGGTGGGTCACACTTAACTAAAATAATGATGTAGTATCCCCAAGGATTTACCTCATGTATTTTAGAAACCAAAGCAAATCGGAAGTCATACATTATTTGGTATGAGATACCTAGATAATAATGAATGATAGGGATCATGGAAAGTTAGTCTTAATTCCAAATTTTGACCAACTATGATCCACACCAGCCTAGGTGGTAGTAGCACTCCCCAAGGAGGCAGACCCCAGCGGGTTGGGATTCCGATGTATTCTGAATTTAGTGGTTATGAGGATTCCCACATAAATTTGGTAGAATACTAAACCCAATGTCATTTAAATTCATTAATTGAATGTATGGTTATGTGCTACAGTTTTTCAAGCATGAATTCAACTACTTTCAATTCACTTGTGACCATCCTTAACCAGAATAAGTTGGTGGGATCCAACTATGTAGACTGGAAACGGAATCTGGATATTGTCCTGACAGCTTCAGGATATAAATATGTCCTTACCAAAACCCCCCTTGATGAGCCTGGCCCGGATGCATCAAATGCAGAAAAGGAACTTTATACCAAATGGGCCAAAGACGATGAGATGGCCCGATGTTACATTCAGGCATCCATGTCTAGTGTTTTGCAACACCAACATCAATCTTATAAGACTGCATACGATATTATATCGAACTTAAAGGAGATGTTTGCGGAACAGGGCATGCCTGCTAGGCAGGCATCCATGAGGGTGCTCATTAGTACCAAGATGGCTAAAGGTACATCAGTACAGGAACACATGTTGAAAATGATGGACTCATTGAATGAGTTAGATGTACTGAGAGCTGCGATTGATGCAGAATCGCAGATTGATATAATCCTCGAGTCACTACCAGAGTCATTCAATAATTTCAAGGTTAATTATAATATGAATAAAATGAATCTGACTCTGGCTGAGTTGTCTAGTCAGCTGGTAGTGACTGAAGGGATTTTGAAAAAGAAGCCAATTGCCCTAATGACAGAAAAGTCAGATGCCAAGTCCAAGCCGAAAGGTAAAGGGCGGAAAGGCAAAAAGAAATCAGTTCCGAAGGGTCCTAAGGTGGAGAATGGTCCTACTGGTGGCGTGGCCAAGGCTAAGGGTTTAGGGACCAAAGGAAAGTGTTTCCATTGTGGTAAGACAGGACATTGGAAAAGGAATTGTCCAGAATATCTGTCTAAGAAAAAGACCTCAGGTATGATTGAGTCACTTATTTCTGAAGTTAGTTTTGCAACTGGTACTTCAGAATCTTGGTGTGTGGACTCCGGGGCAACTAATCACATATGTAATACGTTACAGGGGTTCAGGGAAACCAGGAGGCTAAGTGATGGAGAAATCATTGTCAACCTAGGATCTGACGCTAAGGCGGAGGCTATTTCAATGGGAGTTATTACTTTATGTTTTTCAAATAATAAATTGGTTTTGTCAGATACATTATATGTACCGTCTTTAAGGCGGAATTTAATTTCAGTTTCTAGTTTGGTGAATAAAAGTTATTCTATTACTTTTGGTACCGAAGTTGTCATAAAGAAGAATGGTACTTTTATATGTTCTGGCAAGGTAACCAATGAGCTTTATTTGTTAACTCCTACGATGTATGAGATACGCGATACTGAAACAATTAATAGACCATCATTAAAGAGAAAGTCACCTCTAATCCAACAAAGCTTTGGCACTTGAGGCTAGGTCATATAAACCTAAACAGGATTGAGAGGCTAGTGAAAGATGATATCTTACCTTCATTGGTGGTAGAACCGATGCCTGTCTGCGAGTCTTGTCTGGAAGGTAAAATGACCAAAAGACCCTTTTCATCTAAGGGCAATAGGGCCAAAGATTTATTGGAATTAGTGCATACTGATGTCTGTGGACCCATTAATGTCAGGGCCAGAGGAGGATATGAGAACTTCATAACTTTCACAGATAATTACTCAAGATATGGATACATATACCTTATGCACAGTAAGTCCGAAGCTTTTGAAAAGTTCAAAGAGTTTCGAGCGGAAGCGGAAAAGCAATTAGGTAAAAATATCAAGACTCTTCGATCAGATCGAGGAGGGGAATATCTCTCTGCTGATTTTATCGGATACTTATCAGAAAATGGGATTCTATCCCAGTTGTCTGCTCCTGGTATGCCTCAACAGAATGGAGTAGCAGAAAGAAGGAACCGAACTCGTTTAGATATGATTAGGTCTATGCTGAGTTTCTCAGGATTACCCATATCCTTTATGGGATACGCTTTGGATACTACGATGTACATACTAAACCTCGTACCATCTAAGTCTGTACCTAAGACTCCCTGGGAGTTGTGGTCCGGGCGAAAGCCTAGTCTACAACATTTACACATTTGGGGTTGTCCAGCACACGTGCTGAAGGTTAAGACGGATAAGTTGGAAGCGAAGTCGGAAGTATGGACGTTTATAGGATATCTTAAAGGAACTAAAGGTTGGTTGTTCTATAATCCCAGAGAGCAGAAAGTGCTGGTAAGCACCAATGCGGTTTTTCTAGAGGAAGATTATATGATGGACCAGAAATCTTTAGAAAAGGTGATCTTGAAAGAGATTCAAGAGCAATCAATTCCAAATCCAAGTATGACCGAACTTGAGGAAGAACCGCCCTTACCAGACCCAGTAGTTACACCAGTGCCTCGTCGTAGTGGGAGGATTGTCAGACCCCTTGACAGGTTCTCGTTCTTGGGAGAGTCTTACGAGGCTGTCCCGGAAGAACCGGAACAAGATCCCTGTAACTATGATGAAGCAATTAATGACTTAGATTCGGGACGCTGGCAAGATGCTATGAAAGCTGAGATGGAGTCCATGTACTCCAATCAGGTATGGACACTTGTGGATTTGCCTGCCAATATTAAACCTATTGGGTGCAAGTGGGTCTACAAGAGAAAAAGAGGACCAGATGGAAGAGTGGAGACCTATAAGGCCAGGCTTGTTGCGAAAGGATATACTCAGAAAGAGGGTATCGATTATGAGGAAACCTTCTCGCCGGTAGCCATGCTCAAGTCCATCCGGATACTTTTATCCATTGCGGCTCATCTCGATTACGAGATTTGGCAAATGGATGTCAAGACGGCGTTTCTCAACGGCCATCTTGAGGAAGACATCTTTATGATGCAGCCAGACGGTTTTGTAGCTAAAAACCAAGAGCAAAAGGTTTGCAAGCTGCAGAAGTCCATTTAAGTACTGAAGCAGACATCCCGAAGCTGGAACATCCGTTTTGACCAGGCAATCAAGTCATTTGATTTTTGTCAAAATCCGGATGAGTCATGTGTGTACATGAAAAGTGAAGGTGACAGGGTAGTTTTTCTGGTTTTATATGTCGATGACATCCTTCTCCCCGGGAAAGATATAGGAATGTTATCAACTGTAAAAGTTTGGTTGGCCAAGACTTTTGATATGAAGGACTTGGGAGAAGCTAGCTACATCCTAGGGATTAAACTCTATCGAGACAGGAAAAATAGGATGATTGGCTTATCCCAAGCTGCATACATAGATAAGGTACTGGTACGGTTTGCTATGCAAGACTCCAAGAAGGGTATTACACCTTTCAGGCATGGAGTGCACCTTTCCAAGGATCAGTGTCCCAAGACACCTGAGGAAAAGGAGCAGATGAGGTCGATACCATACGCTTCGGCTATTGCTAGCCTCATGTATGCTATGTTATGTACTAGACCAGATATCTGTTATGCAGTGGGCCTGGTCAACAGATATCAGTCTAATCCAGGAGCTGAACATTGGACTACTATAAATGTATTCTCAAATACTTGAGAAGGACTAGAGATTACATGTTGATTTATAGCAATGATGAGTTGATTCCAGTCGGATACACAGATTCTGACTTCATGTCAGATAAAGATTCCAGAAAATCCACCTCTGGTCATGTGTTTATGCTTGGAGGCGGTGCTATCAGCTGGAGGAGTATAAAACAGGAATGTACCGCTGATTCAACCTCGGAGGCTGAATATGTAGCAGCTTGTGAAGCAGCTAAGGAAGCAGTATGGCTCAAAAGATTCCTTTTGGAACTTGGGGTGGTACCTTTGTTACGACAGCCGCTCACAGTTTACTGTGACAGCAACGGGGCAGTCGCTCAGTCAAAGGAGCCCAGAAGCCATAAAAGCCAAAAGCATGTACAGAGGAAGTATCATTTAGTCAGAGAGATTGTGCAGAGAGGTGATATTGCTATTACCAAGATAGCCTCTGTGGACAATCTGGCAGATCCCTTTACTAAGCCTTTGACTACCAAAGTCTTTGAGCAGCATGTAGATGGGATGGGCATGAGATGCAACCCTGACTGGCATTGAGCCCAAGTGGGAGATTGTTAGATTGTATGGACTCAATCCATCAGTTGATGTTATAAATTGATTAATTTATCAATAAAATCATGCTTTACTTTCATGAGAGGAATGTTATTTTATTACTTTATGCACATGACCAATACATATGACATAATGGTCCATAAGTTGAATTGGGTCCCATTAGTATATTAGATGTGATATATGTGTATGGATGAGATCCACACACGGGAGATATATGTCACAAATCTTATACTTAAAATATCTTCACAACCTGTGATGAGACTGGGCATCTCATCTGATAAGGTTGCAACACTTTGATCACTATGAGATAGTGTGATTTGTCTCGATCGTCAGAATGGAAGATTCTGGATCAATGTGCTGGTACATTGGATGTATTGAAGGACCATGAGAAGCACCTTATGGAATTCCGTCTCAATAATAATGTATGCTCTCATAATTCCCTAGCAATAGGCTCTCAATCCTGCGACATTGATGAACTCAAGTTTCTATCTATTCATTTGCTTTGAGTCACCAATGAGTGAGGCCAACTATAAGTCAACACCTCGGTGTCTTGGGTATGTGGTAGTAGGACTGTGAGAACATTGAATGATTAAGAAGGAATCTATCTCTATTATCCCCTTGTGCCAATTAATGGATTTGTCATTAGTAAGTGCGCACCTATCTCGATTAAGAGTTAATTGGATGGTACTGATGATTATAGTGATTAATTGGGGCTCAAGGATAATAAGATGTGGAACTAAGATTGGAAGAGACAGATTTATTCTAATTGATCCATGGATATTGATAGAAGGGCCTACTTGTGGTAATCGGGAAGTTTAGGGTCTTCATTGTAATTTATTCCTAAGACTGGAGTGCAGTTGCATTTATATAATGGTGTTATTTGCAATTAACTGTGGGCCGGATTGCACATGAGATGTGGGGTCGCGTGTCCAAGTTGGAGCCAGCTTTCTGTGGAATCCCTAGTGGTCCCCACGCTAGTCCAAGTTATTAGAAAGATACGAATCCTACTTGAACTCTAATAGGAAGGAATTAAAGTATTACTATTTCTATTTGAAGTAGGACTTCTAATAGTGGTAATAGTATACTTACCAATTGTTGTGGAAGTAAGACTTCTATTTCAATTAAGAAAAGAGGAGACTTGAGAGGTTATAAAAGGGGATTTATCCCTCATGGACGTCCATCAATATAGGAGTGAAAAACGTCCATCCCTTTTGTGCAATAGTTGCACTGCTGTCTTCTCTCTTCCTCTTCTAGTTCCTTAGGGTTTCGAGTTGGGTTTTCTCTTGGAGATTCCACCGATCTTCTTGAGAAGAGAGATCTAATTCGGGTCATAGCATGGAAGGCTAAGAGGTGGTGGAGATTCTGATCTTAGTTTGTAGAAAAGTTCTACATCAACGAAAGTCATCAACTTCTCCATTAGAGCGTAACCGAGCTCAAAAGGTATAATCTGCTTCCTTGTATGTGGTAGATTTTAATGGATGCTTGTTCGCTTCTGTTATATCTTTTAGATAGTTTTACTTACTGTACAAGATCATGAGATTGAGGGTTATGCATCCTGGATTGGGTTTTTAGCCTTATGGATACTTGATCCCTGAGTCAAGTGGGTCAAAAGTTTTGAAAATCTATCCACGAGGCCCACCTCTTTCCAACAGTGACATCTTTTTCCCCGGGCATTCCAAATACTATGTTCAAGAATTCACAATTTCAGATCAAATGAAAAGACACTTTTAGCCTCATAAATTCTTGTAATTCCAACATTCCAAATGTTAAAAGGAGGGGGGGTTGAGCATTTGAGATTCTATTTTTTGGGGCAACATTTGGATTTCTCACAATTCTCCCAACAAGAATTCTCACAATTCTTCTAAACAAACAGGCCGGGATGGAGATAATTAGGGTGATTCAAGCTCCTATTAATTGAAGACAACTTAAGCAATTCTTCCATGGTTTCTAATATATGATTATCTCTCCTCAATTAGATGCCTAAGCCTATTTTCAATATCAAATTATTAGTGTCCATTTAATTCTACAAAAAATTGGTTTTATTTTTGTTACAGTATATATTGCAAACTCATAGGAAAAATGAATTTTACATGGACTTGTAGCATTAGATAGAATCTCTTTGTTTGATTTGTTCTTAAGATATATTTTATTGTTAAGAGAATCTTTAATTTATTAATATAGTTTTTACTTTCTTTTCATGAGAAATATTTTGTTCTCAATTGGGTCTTGCAACTGCAGGGCGAAAGCATGGGGTTCCCATTTTGTGACCTTGACCTTTTGTAGACTAATGAGGGTGCCTAGTGTTGAATCCTTAAGTCCTTTCTCTTGCCTTTGCAAGTGGTCTTCTCAATCTTATGGAGCTTAGATTCCTTAATTGATTCATAGAATTTAAAATCTCACCATTCACTTTTGACCTCTTTAGGGCTTCAAAATTACTAAAATTCTCTTGGCAATATCATTTAGGGAATTGCATTTCCCAACATGAATTTCCAAAACTCTATGATACAAACAAGCCCTTAATAGGATGGTGCCAGTTTGGTTAAAGGCATTTCTAACAAGGAATTAGGCTTGTTGGGAATTTCTGACATAATGTGATATCTTATCCCCTTGGGCATTCCAAATAATATGTTAAAGAATTTAGAATTCGAGACCACATGAAAAGACACTTTTAGCCTTATAAATTCTCATAATTCTAGCATTCTAAATGCTAGAGGGGGTTGAGCATTTGGAATTCTACATTTGGGGGCAACATTTGGATTTCTCACAGTCCTCCCAACAAGAATTCTCACAATTCCTCCAAACAAAAACGCCCAGATGGAGATAATTTGGGCAATTGAGGTTCCTATTCAATGAAGACAATTTAAGCAACGCTTCCATGGTTTCTATTGATGGACCCTCGGAATCTTCCGTCCTCTCCTTCCGCACCCCGGGGGCTGACCTGGGTCTCGGCGGAGGAGAGAAAATCCCGGGTATCAACATTTTTGTATGGGTATGCCATATTTACTTTCTACTTGGAATTTGGAATGGTGATGATCCGGAGATTCACCTTCACAAGTGGAAAGGAAATCAATCATTTTTCCTAAATTTTCAAATTGCATAAATATTAAGAAAAGAGACAAGTTTGTTTTTTGAGAATGCCGTAGGAGGCGTTTTTTGTTTGTTTGCCGTGAAAGGCGATTTTGCCGTGAAAGGCGATTTTACAAAACTCAACAAATATGAAAGACAAGAATTGTGATTTCTTTTTGTCTCTTTAAGAAATACAAACTACAATAGAAAAGTAAGAAAAGGGATGTAACTTCTCAGGAGATTATGAGGACACGTTGAGATCAACGGTTGCAAGTCATGTATGGACTTCGCCATCGTCCTTCAAATGAGAACATGTGATGCTTTGATTCTTTGGCTTGGCTCCTAACCTCGGTTTTTTAAAGGACAAGAACCAAGAGGAGGTCCTATATCCAATGAAAAACCAAGTAAACGGGCTGAAAAGCCGCGTTTAGGCCATGTTGTAGAAGGAGGGGACCTTGGGGGGGGGGGGGGGGGGGGGGGTGGTGGCCCCCCAAGGGATGTTGATCACCTTGTGGTGCTTCTGGGAGCAAAGTGGCAGGACTTCGTCTCTCTCTTGAATTTTCTGGATTTTCAAGACTTGGAATTGCACTTGGGATTCCTTCCTTTTTTTTTCTCTTCTTTTTTATTCTTGGAACTCACCTCTTTTTATAGGCTTTTGGTAGCCATGAGGTGATTATAGGCATTAATAGCCATGATGAGAGAATTGATGAGGAGTTACAAGTTCATTTTGTAACTCCTTTTTCATGGCTTGTGATTGGCCGATGAAGGTGGTGGGCATTTAATTCCCTTTAAGCTTCATGATGATGGGAGTTTCATGGGTTAAATGCCATGATTGCTTGGATTTGTAACTCCCAAATGCTTGAATCTGATTGGGCCGTCCAAAATAATGAGTTAATGACCGCATTAAGTTGTCATAAACGGGTCAATTAACGTCATTAAGTGGTCGCCAAGGCATGTGAAGAGTCACGGGCTGCACTGCGCCTTTTGAGATTCTTCTTGCGATCATCACAGGTGGATCCACGCATTGTTTGATGTCGGATTGCAGTGCAATTTCAGACATTGATTGATGTTGGTGGGTCGGTGACATCTGTCTTGTCGATTTCACGATCTGTCGGACAGAAAGTATACTTTCTTGGTCAGCCGGTTGGCGATCTTGGAGCGATCGGTGATGATTTCATGCTTTTGACGGCGGATCCGAGATGTCGGTGAAGATCAGTCGTTTTCAATCATCAAACATTGGATTTTCAGAAAATCACCGAGGCAGGAATGCTCAAAACGCAAAAAAGATAAAAAAAAACGGGCATTTTGGTGCAAAATCCAGCGACCCGGATTTACAGGGTCGCCGGCGACCATGGGCAAAGGTCGCCGACGACCTAAGGGTTTTGCCCTTTTCGGTCGCCGAGCTTCGTTTTCGACCGTTTTTCTGTCTTTTTTGTTCCTTCTTTCTTCTGTATTTTTCTTGACATTTTTCCTCAATTATTGACTTGATTTTCTTGAAGAAAACTTGACAAGAGCCCGCGCAAAACCGGAACACAAAGTTTCCCATTTTTTCGGGAAAACCGAAGACTTTGTAGCCGATTTTTCGTCAAGAGTCGAAACTAGGTCAAACGATGTTGGAATGACCTGAAAATTGAGGTGAAACTTCTTGAGCAGTGGATAGGACCAACCATGGGCTTTTATTTGAGTTTTAAAGCCATTTGAGGTCCCATCGATGCTTGACTTGATTTTACTGCAGGGAAAATGCCGAGCTTTGATATGTGGTCAAACGATGTCCGATTGACCTGAAATTTGACGGGGAGCCTTTTGGAGTCATTTTGAGACGTTCCATTAGCTCCGTCTTGGATGTCATGGTCCCGGGGTGCTCCGCCGCTGGTAGGCTTGATTTTCTTTCGAAGTATCGAAACCTGGTCAAACGTTGTTGGAATGACCTGAAATTCGACGTACAGCCTTTTGGAAGCATGTTGAAGCCACTCATGTACTTGGTTTGATGAGTGATGGCTTCGGTTGTTCCTGCCGCCGGGAGGCTTGATTTTGCTGCTCGAGCATTGATGGAGGGTCAAACGTTGTCGGTTTGACTTGAAATTTGGCATGGAGCCCTTTGAAGAAATTCTGGAGTCATCCGTAGGCTCTGATCGAAGTTTTGGTGTTTTCGATGATGTCTCCGCCGGGAGCGCTTGTTTTAGCTATCGGAGTAGTGAAGTTAGGCCAAACGATGTCGGAATGGCCCGAAACCTCAGGTGTACCCCTCTTTTGGCTGTCTTGAAGGATCTTTCAGTTTTTGTCTTATTATGAAAAGATCTGATGTTTGAAGTAGTTTTGCCTGTTTTGTAGTAGGATGCAGCTTCACGAGGCTTCTTGATGTTGAGGAGACTTTACTAGTAGGATACTGCTAGTAGGATGCAGCTTCACGAGGCTTCTTGATGTAGTAGGATGCAGCTTCACGAGGACCCTCGAGGTACAGCGACGAGTAGCTTTCCGGAGTCGATGTGCCTCAAAGAGAAACTTGGAGGAGAGAATCCGACTTGACCAAGAGTCTTGAGCATTTATTTATTTTTATTAGCCTTCTGAGTTTTCGGGAGAATTTTATGGTAGCGAGAGGGATCACGTACCATCTCAAGGCAAAGTTTTGAAAATGACATGGGGTGTTTGGATTTTGGGTTTTGGATTTTGGTTTTTGACCTTGTGTCCTAACAAGCTATATGTGGCAGGTTAGGGGGTCGGGGTTTGATTTTGATTTTGACCTTGTGACCCAACAAGCTGTATGTGGCAGGTTGGGGGGTCATATTTGGTTTTTTGGTTTTGGTTTTGGTTTGGATTGGATTTTGATTTTGGTTTTGGTTTTGTAACCTAACAAGCTGTATGTGGCGAGCTAGGGGACCAGAGTTTGGTTTTATGAAACGTCAAATTCAAGATTTTGGCTCAATTTGGTTCATGAGGTTGGATGGTGTGGTTTTTGGAAACTCATGAGGCTTTTTCTCTCTTTTTTTTTTTTTTGAATGGTCCCATTAACTCAAAAGAGGCATGGGACTTTTTTGCTCTTTTCCTTTTTTTTTTTTTTTTGCTCTTGGTAAGAGGAATATTTTGACTAAAAGCCACTTTTAGTGCCTAGGTGGTCAAACCTGGCTCATATGGGCTAACCCATGGGACCTTAGGCTTTGGAGATGGCCTAAATCTCATATGGTGTCATTTGTGTAGAGAATATCTAAAAATATCTCTTTTGTGTAGAGAATATCTAAAAATATCTTTACTTGGAGAGAATTTCTCAAGTTTTCTTTTTGTGGAAAGATTCTCTCAAAATATCTTTCTCTTTGGGAAAGTAGCTAAATTTTAGCACTTACCTCCTTTCTTTCTCTTTGTTTCCTCTTTTGGCTTGCTCTCTTCTATAAAAGCAAAGAGGGTTGGTGCTTTTGCTCCATTGCTTTCTTTTTGCAAGAAATCTTCAAGAGTGCTCTCCAAGATAAGAAGTGCTTTCTCTTCTTTAAGGATCTCCAAGCTTTTCTTCTTCTTTTCCATCAATGGCTTCAAGTAAGTTTTCTTCCTCCACAAGAAATTCCATTTGTAGAAGTAGCTTCTTTCTTTCTTTTCTTCTCTTTTTCTTTTGTTTTTTTTTCTTTTTCTTTTCTCTTCTCTTTTTTTTTTCTTCTAAGCACTTTTTTTTTCTTCTTTTTTTTTTTTTGGTGCTTCTTCTTTCTCTCTTTTCTTTTTTTTTTCTTTTATTTTTTTTTCTCACGGTTTTTTTTTATCTCTGTTTTTTTTACAGTGTGCTTGCTCTTTTTTTTTTTTACACGCTGATTTTTCTTATTTTTTTTTCATCAACGATTTTTTTTTCTGTTTTCACGCTGATGTTTTTTTTCTTTCAACATTTTTTTTTCTGTTTCTGTTTTTTTTTTCCACGCTGATTTTTTTTGTCAGCGTTTTTTTCTTTTTTTTTTTTTGTGCTGGTCATTTGCTAACATGTAGCTTTTGTTTTCTTGACTTGCCAGAGGATTCTGATGATTTCGAGCCATCCATGGACGCAACTTTTGACGATGCTTCGGATGAGCTCAGAGAAGCAGAGAGTACTCCGCCGGTCGTCGAAGCAGGTATTTTTGCAATAATAATCTTAATATATATATTTTTTAACGATATTATATTCATACCTTTTGTCCTTTCCTCGGCAGATTGTGGAGCAATAGGAGAGGTTCCTCCGTCTTCCTCAGAGCCAAAACAGGGGGTACCTGCTGTTGATCCGGGAGTGGGGGCTTCTGCTTCCTTTAATGAGTCAGTTTCTTCAGTTGGAAAGAGTTTATTGATTACTCTTCCAATGGAACATGACATGGGCAGTCGGGCACCAGAGCATGGCGAATACTCATCTGCACCGCACCTTCAGTATGCAAGGAAGGTGTTGAAGACTGTCTTGAGCTCATCGGTTGAGACTCTCTCTTCAGGTCATTTGGAAGCTGGATTTGGTATGATCAAGCATGTGCAGGACATCCTTGCTGATAGCAAAGAAGTCGGTCTGGACATCGCAAGCGCCAAAGACTTTGTTGAGGAAATCATTGCCCTAGGAAACAAATGGACTGAGACCAAGAGTTTCCCAGATGGTGACTTCTTTGATGAGATGTTTATAAAACCATCCGGCAAAGTCAAAGCTGAGTTGATTGAGGTCACGAAGACTCGGAGGCAGATCATTCAAGGAGAAGAACGTTACCGAGTTATCCATCATGGGGCTGAAGCAAGACTTGGACCGCCTTGATAAGGAGGTTGTCGAGGCTAGGCAGCGTCTTGAGCTTTTGGATGAAGAAGCTGCTGCCAAATGGACCGCCATTGTGGAGGCTCCTGACAAGGAGGGGACTCCCATTCGCCAGGTTGAGGAAGCTGAAGGTAATGTCCGGAGGAAGACTCAGGAGCATGAGCAGTGGCAAGTCCTCTGGGAAGAACTTCCTCATGCTGCAGATGAGTCACAGCATTCGGCCGCGTTTTATGGGAACATTTTGAAGAAGCGTGGCCTAAAAACTTTGGAAGTTAAGACAAAGGGTCTGCTTGAGGAGTTGAAACTTTGGTTGAAGACCATGTTGGATTGAGCTCCTGAGTTGTAACAAGCTCTTTTCTTCTTCTTTTTTTTTTTTTTTGGTACCTCCATGTATAAACAGTTTTGATACTATATTTTTGTATCCCATTCTTTTTACTTAAATCATTTTCTGATGAAAACAAATTTGAGCAAAAGTTGATGGGAATGTTTGTTTAAGAATTTGATAAAAAAAGGTTATCATTTTATGAAAATCTTTTGTCAAAGAGTTGTTTTGGGCATGAAAACCAATTTTGTGGCAAAAAGCCTGGTTTTTTGATGGCTTGAAAACAGAAATTTTGGTGGCATGGAAGCCAGATTTTGTGGCGTAAGAGCCAAAATGGTTTTTGATTGGGCTTAGGAGCCAAAAAATTTTTGAGATGGCATTAGAGCCAAAGTTTTTGAGATGGCATGAAAGCCGAATTTTGGAATGGCATAGAAGCCGAATTTCATTTTATGGCATGGGAGCCAAATTTTGTTTGTGGCACGAGAGCCAAAAATTTTGTTTCTGGCATGAGAGCCAAAGTTTTCTGGATGGCATGAAGGCCAAAGTTTTTTTGTTTGTGGCATGAGAGCCAAAGTTTTTGGATGGCGTGAAAGCCGATTTTTGGAATGGCATAGGAGCCGAATTTTAAGATGGCATGAAAGCCGATTTTTTTTTAATGGCATAGGAGCCGAATTTTAAGATGCATGAAAGCCGATTTTTGGAATGGCATAGAAGCCGAATTTTGTTTTGTTTGTTGTTTGTTTTCTTTTGGCATGGAAGCCAGATTTTTGAAAACCAAGTTTTTGTTTTGTTGGCATGAAAGCCGATTTTGGCGTTTATAGCCGAATTTTTTTTGTTTTGGCATTTATAGCCGAATTTGGCGTTTATAGCCGGATTTTGGCGTTTATAGCCGAATTTGGCGTTTATAGCCGGATTTTGGCGTTTATAGCCGATTTTTGGCATTTATAGCCGGATTTTGGCGTTTATAGCCAATTTTTGGCGTTTATAGCCGGATTTGGTTTTCAAAATGCAGGTATCGACTAAATGTCGCCTCCCCGCTGAATGGTCTTGCAAGTATCGATGGAATGTCGCTTCCTTGCTATTCGGTTTGCGAGTATTGATGGAATGTCACTTCCTCGCGGGCTAGGTTTTGCGAGTATCGATGGAATGTTGCTTCCTCGGGAATTGGGATGCAAGTATCGACTAAGCGTCGCTTCCCTACCTTTCCCAAAAATTTTGGTTTTATGGGTACTGACTTGATGTCGTTTCTCCGCGATTTTTGAAATTTGAGGTTTTCTCGAACCATTTGAAATTTGGGTTGTGGATAGCAACTGGAATATTGCGTCTCCACGATTTTGAAATTTTGAGGTTTTGTAAGTATCGAATGGGGTTCGCTTCCTTGGGATTTTTGGGTTTTGGAAGTATCGAATGGGGTTCGCATCCTTCCGACTTTTTCTTAGGTTTTGGAAGTATCGAATGGGGTTCGCATCCTTCCGTTTTTTTGGGTTTTGCGAGTATCGACTAAGTGTCGCTTCCCCGCAGTTTCTAAAAAACCATTTTTTTTTGTTTAAAGACATGAGGGTCATAAATTTTGACTTAAAACCATTTTGGTTGTAAAAGCCGGGGCGAACTAGGGTGAAACTTGCTGAGTCCTGGTTTTTATTTCAAACCATGAATCTTTGGGTTCAAGGATCGAAAATTTTGGTCAAGTCTGTGAAAAGGCTCCTAAACTTGGATTTTTGGATTTTGATTTTTTTTTTTTGAACAATGAAACGATGAAAGTAAGCATTGTTTTGAGAGATTTTTTTTTCAAACTTCAACATAAAGATGAAAATTTCAAAAGGGGTGGGTTTGACGAGCAAGTACCTTAGAAATAGGCTTTGGCCGTGTAGATATCGCTCTGACCCATTTGAGGAAGTCTTCAAGGGTAGTACCGCTTCAAGAACTTGCCGTTGATGGGTAGCATACATCTGTCTCCTTCCATGTTTAGAAGAGCGTATGCGCCGTTGGAGAAGACTTTGTCGATGACGAAGGGTCCCTCCCATTTTGGTTCAAATTTGCCTTTGGATTTGTGGGCAAAGACTATGGGTCTTTTTACTGCAAGAACCAAGTCACCCTTTTTGTAGGCGCGTTGCCTGACCTTCTTATCGAAAGATCCTACCATGCGTGCTTGGTACAACTCAATGCTTTGTAAAGTTTCGAGTCGTCTTTCATCGAGATTATCCAGCTCTTGGAGTCTTAATTTGACATTGCTTTCTTGCGTCATGTCATTTTGCAGAGATACTCTTAAGGAAGGAATTTGTACTTCCAAAGGGACAACAGCTTCGTATCCATAGAACAAAGAGAATGGTGTGCTATGGGTTGGTCCTCGAACGGTGGTTCGATAGGCCCACAAAGCGTCTGGTAGTTTGTCGCCCCAGTCTCTTTTGTGACTAGAGACCATTTTCTTGAGAATTTTGCAGAGTGTCTTGTTGAAGGCTTCTGCTAGTCCGTTCGCTGCTGGATTATATGGAGTCGAAGGACAACTTTGGATTTTGTACTTGTCGCAAAACCTGTAGAATCTGTGATCTCGGAATTGTGGTCCGTTATCATGGACGAATCTTTTAGGTATGCTGAAGCGACAAATAATGTTGGTGCGCAAGAACTGATGAGGTCTTCATTTCGCAGAGCGCAAATGCTTCTGACCACTTGGAGAAATAATCCGAAGTGGCGAAGATGAAGCGATGACCTTTGTTTGATGGGGGAGAGATAAGACCTATGATGTCCATACCCCAGGCTTCGAAAGGCCATGAGATTGCTGTTGGATGTAGCCATTCTGGAGGCATGTGGACATAATCTCCGTGAATCTGGCATTTTTGGCAGCGCTTGGCAAATTGTATTGCATCAGCTACCATGGTAGGCCAATAATAACCTAGTCTTTTTATCTAGTTGTAGAGCTTAGGACCAGCTTGATGGGCTCCACAAAGACCAGCATGTACTTCTTCAAGAGTTTCGTCAGTCTCTTGTTGTGACAAGCAGCGTAGAAGTACTCCGTTGAAGGATTTTCTGTAAAGTGTTTTTGAAGGTATATCCAAATGAAAGTTCGGGGCTTGTCTTTGGATGCTTACCCGCTCTTTTGGATCTTCAGGTAGGACTCCGAATATGATGTAATCAATGAACGGATCTCTCCAGTCGCCAATCGGAGGTTTGAGGATGGACATCCGACTTCCAACCACTTGGTGGCATTCAGCAACTGCTTGGTGTGTGTTAAGAGGAGGGAGAATCCTTCTTTGACACACTGTGACTTGCATGTTTTCCCCTTCTTGGATTGCCATGGATGCGGCGAGTCCAGCCAGGGCATCTGCACGGATGTTTTCACCTCTGAGGCTGTGGGTGATGTGACAGATGTTGAATTTTTGTTGAAGCGACTGCGCCTTATTGTAGTAAGGCGGCAAATCAGGCTTCCTGACTTCAAATGTCTGATTCATCTGGTTGACGATCAGTTGAGAGTCTCCAAAAGCTTCCAGCATGGTGATGCCGGATTCAAGGGCGAGTTCCAATCCCACAATCAGGGCTTGGTACTCAGCTGCATTGTTTGAACATGGTTCCAGTAGCGAGAAGGCGTGTGGAATCATGTATTTGTCGGGGCTGACAAAGAAGATGCCGATTCCCAGTATTTGCTTTCCTTTTTCATTTGTCCTGGTTGTACCGTCAAAGTACATGTTCGAGGAAGCATTTGATAAAGAAGTTTCCACGTTGTAGACAAATTCGTCTGGGAGATCATCCCTGAGTGGAGAATCTTTAGGCAATGGATGCTCTGCGAGGAAGTTTGCTAGAGCCTGGCCTTTGATTGCCTTTTGTGGTATATACCTAATATCAAATTGTGATAGAAGAATGAACCATTTTGCCATTTTGGCATTGAGAGAACCTGCTTTTGTGACAAGGACCTTTAGGAGGTTGATCCTCGAAATCAGGTAGACTGTATTGGACAGCAGATAGTGACGAAGCTTTTGTACGGCAAACATCACTGCAAGGCATTCTTTTTCGACTGGGGAGTAGCGATGCTCTGCACCTACCAACATGCGGCTAAGGTAATATAGAGCAGCTTCTTTTCCATCGTCGTTTTCTTGTGCGAGTAGAGCACCCAAAGAGTGGTCGAGAGCTCTTGTGTACAAGATAAATGATTTTCCAGTTGTGGGGGCAGCCAGCACTGGGGGTTTGGTGAGGTATGCTTTGATGTCTTGAAATGCATTTTTACATTCAGCATCACAGACAAAGTCTACGCCATTCTTCATCAAGCGAGAGAATGGACGGCATTTCCCGGATAGATTGGAGATGAACCGTCGAATGTAGGCCAACCTTCCTTGAAGCCCTTTTAATTATCTTAGGGTTCTGGGAGATGGCATTTCTAGGATAGCCTTGACTTTGGTGGGGTCAAGTTCTATTCCAGCTTTCCGTACTATGAATCCGAGGAACTTACCCAATGAGACACCGAAGAAGCACTTTAGTGGATTCATCCACAATTTGTGTTTGCGAAGTCAGAGGAAGACTTCTCGAAGATCGTCGAGATGGTCTTCTTTTCTTCTACTTTTGATGGCGAGGTCATCAACATAGCATTCGACCGTCTTGTGCTGCATATCTTGGAATATTTTCATCATAGCCCTTTGACATGTTGCACCTGCATTTTTCAGACCAAATGGCATGACAGTGTAGCAGTACACGCCAAATGGTGTGTGAAATGAAGTATGCCTTTCATCTTCAGGATGCATCTTTATCTGATTGTAGCCAGAGAATCCATCCATGAATGTCATTCGCTCAAACCCATAGGTGTTGTCAATCATCACCTCTGGTATGGGGAGCGGGAATTCATCTTTAGGGCATGCATTATTCAGGTCTCTGTAGTCAATACAGACTCTTATCTGCCCATTTTTCTTTGTCACATGGACGATGTTGGCTAACCATTCAGGATGTTGTTCTTCGCGGATGAAGCCAACGTTTTTGAGTTTCTGAACTTCTTGTTCGATTTTGTCCATCATGTGGGGACGGAATCTTCTTTGGCCTTGTTTGACAGGCTTGATTTCTTTTTCCAAGTTGAGCTTGTGGACTGCTACTTTGGGATCCAAGCCCGGCATTTCGGCATAAGACCATGCAAAGCAATCAACGAACTCGCGAATAAAAGAGATATACTCGGGTAACTCACCATCCTTTATATTCTTGCTTATGAATACAGGACATGGGTTATCAGGTGTTCCCAAGTTTATCTTTTGAACAGGGTCTTCTGTCGGAAGGTTTGAAGATGGTTCCTCCACAGTATTTTCAGAGGCTTCCAACTCAACAAGACCTTCTGGAGTGCCAGAGACATTTTCATACTGAGGCTCTGTTTCTGTCCATGGATCTTCTTGATCAGTGTCCTTCTCAAGGCTTGCAATGAGATGGTCCCAATCATTTGCTAGAACTAGGTTGAAGTAGGGTACTTCTTTTGGAGACGATGGTTCTTCTGGGTCAGAGAACCGCACGTCTATGTCATCGGGCAATTCCTCTCTATTATCAAAGAAATCATACCAATTGGAGGAGCTTTCTGGATCCTTGACGAGTGACTCCTCAAAGAGATATCCAGGGATATCGATGTCTTCATGAGATGTTGAGGCTTGGTCGGTAAAGCGACTTTGTAGCCATGGTGTCAACTGTCTCATAGGAGCGGTAGGATCATACCCCAACCCATATGAAGACTTGCCTTTATGAAGGTGGATTTTCCAATCTTCTGGTTGACTTTTGATCAGGGTGGGTTCCAATGGTGTGAGAATACCACGGCCACCTCCCAAACTAGTCGGATTCTGAGCATCGTAGCCAATTTTCTTCATGATAGCTTGTGCCATCGGACTATACAGGGATAGCTGAGGCATACCTTCGTTTTGGAAAGGTTCAAGTAGAGAGTTTAGTGGAGATGCTCCTGATCTGTGGAAGAAGATTGCTTTTTCTTCTGGCGAAGTTACCGGAATAACAAAGGAAGCAGACGTAGGGTCTTCTATGTCAGCAAGTGTCTCCAATGGAGTGAGAGCGGGCTGATCTTGCTGAGTATCATCTTGGCTTGATGCTGTGTCATCTTCTGACTCTGACTCCGAGTCTATGTCATGCATAATAGACACAAAGGAGACAGTGAACTTGCCCCCAGCCTTTTTTTTTTGTCTTCTTTACTTTGGTAGTGATTACCAAAGGCTTTGGAGATTTAAAGGAGACAACGAAGGGAGTTTGACCGCTTACTTCGAGTTTGGTGGAGGGTTTGTTTACCTCCGGTGATTGCTGAGGAGCCTTGCCTTTATCTTTCTGGAGACTGTCGGCAAAGTGAATTGTTTTTTCCTCCTGTTCTTCTTTTCCATCTTTATACATTTGAGCATCTGCAAAATGGACATCTCTGCCTTTGAAGGGCTTTTTGTCTGCAAACACTCGATGTATCAAGCCATCGTTGCCAACGAACTTGATGCACTGATGTAGAGTTGAAGGGATGACACCATTCTCATGTATCCAGGGGTGTCTAAGGAGTATATTTTAGCATGAAGGGGTCCTTATTGCATACACAGTGACTTCAGAAATAAGATCACCGATTTGCAATTTGAACCTGATTTTGCCGATAGGCCTTTGAGCGCTGCCGTCATATCCGAAGATGGATACCGATGTGTGACTCAGCTTGCTAGGTGGGATGTGCAGCTCTTCGAGTGCCGAAGTAGAAATGAGGTTGAGTACAGAACCTGGATCGGTCTGAACTCTGTGTACTAGCATTTCTTTGATGTACCCCGTAAAGTACAAGGGTCGGTTGTGCTTTGTCTCGCCTAGCAGGAGGTCATCCTTGTCGAAGGCAATTGTTGCACTTGCTGCCTTTTGTACCGAGAGGCATTCATTGCTTGATCCCTCAGTTTTCTTCTTTTCTCCCTTTGGGGGAGTATTTGATTTTTTGACCCTGTAGTCCATATCAATTTGTAGGACTTGTGGGGCGTGTTTGCTGACATCCGCATTCAGCCTTTGTAATTCTGAAATGAGACTATTACGAGTTTGTGGAGACATTCATAATAAGTCAAGGATGTGCAGAAGTGCAGGTATGTGTTTGAAGTGCTCAATCAAGTCGTACTTGAAAGCATCCTTCGGGCCTGCATTTCATTATTATTGCCACTTGGGGCGCTTACAACTTGATTTCCCGAAGGATTTACTTAAGAAGAAGAAGGTTGGTTGTAATTTTTGTGGTAATCCCGGCCAGAACGGGTACCTCTACCAACTTCAAGAGCCTCTAGAGACTGGTCTTCTTTTGGAAGATCACTCTCAGGATCAAGGGGTTGATCCTTGTCATTTGTTGAAGACGTTTCTGTAATAGTATTGGCGTCTTCAGTGATTGTGTTGCACGGAGCAATTTCCGGGAACAAGTCCTAAACAGCATCCGACAACCTGTCTTTATTAGTCCAGACATCATCTATGAGATCGGGTATTTGGGACCAATCGACTAGGCTTTCATTGAAGAAGATTTCATTTTCAGGAGTTTCTTCGGGATGATCAACCAGGAGAGGCTTGAGTTCCGATGTCACAGCTTCAGGAGACGAGGGCTGAGAGGATGATATCTTAGTGGAAGTCACCTAAGAAGATGTAGCTCCAGATGATACATTACCGGTTGGGGTGTACGTGTCTTCGGAAGCTTCAGAAGCACTATCGTCCTGAGCTATCGCATTGCAGGTCATCTGAACAGGAGATGCCCCCAGTGTAGACTGTTGGGAATCGGACTCATCCTCAGATGTAAGAGGATCATCGATCCAACTGTTTTCTCCATTTTCAGGAGTTAAGGGAAGAAGTTCCCTTTGATTTTCAGGGAATTCTAATTCTGGATTATGACGAAGATCATTAACGCGATCCTGCTCCTGCTCTATGGCAAGATGTTGCAAGATTCTTGCATATTCCTCAAGATCAGGTATAGGAGCCAAATCTTCTTCGTCATCCGCTCCTCGTGGTTCACCAATGTTGGGTTCCATAGGAGCATTGTTGGTGCTGGATCGATAGCATTTTCTTGAACAGGGTCCTGGTCTTCTTCATCATCAGACCAGAATCCTTGTGGCTGTAATGGGTTATACCAGATTACTGGCATAAGATGAGACTCAGGAATCCATTCCTCGTCGGAGAGGTATTCTCCTATTTCAAAGGATTCTTCCCACTCATCGATATCACTAGCAGTATCACTGAACTCGTATCCATTCATGAAGAATCCAACTACCGAGTTGCAAGAGTATGATGCCCCCTGCACATTTTCATTTTTGTATAGAGGTGGCATGAAATCATCAAGGGTGAATTTTCTTACCGCCTTTGAAGTTTTGGGAAGGGATTCTTCCGTCGCCCCTAGTGAAGCAGTGGAAGAGGTTTCTGCCTTTTCAAGGACTTCTTATTTTAGTTGAGACTTTTGCTGCTGTTTGAGCTTACGGAGCTGTCTCTTGGCCTGCCTTCGCTGCTGAACGGTCGGCTTTGTTTTGACGATCTCCCAATTTTCATCTTCTAAGAGATCGGGATGCACCCATATAGGTTGTCCATCTGGTGTTGGATAAGGAACCAATTCTTGTGACGCTTGAGCCATTTTAGTCACCTTGAATAAAGTAGTGGTCTTCTTCTTCGGTGATTTTGAAACTTGCCGGCATGACACCATGTTGACAGAAGTGGAGCCGTAGTTTTTGTCGAAAGTTATGACTCCGTTTTTCCACATCTCATCGATCTTCTCTCTCACAACAAAGCATTGATTGAGAGGATGTAAGATCATCTGATGGTATGGACAGTATCGGGGATCATTGGTTTTGCCAACATCTCCTGGTCTTTTGGGCTCTGGCAAAGTGAATTTGCCAATTGCTAGGAGAGCCTCAAAGATTTCTTCAACATCTTCATCGAACGGATATTTCTTTTCTACACGTTCTTTGAAGGCATCGGAGAGTTCAGGCCTTTTACCTGCAGTTTTGTTTTCAGTTTTCTTTGGCTGCTGAGGAGCTGACTTGGTTTGCACATTGAGAACCTCCTTTTTCTTTGGCTTTGAGGTTGTAAGAGCAGTCGGCTCTTTCTTTGATGATTTCTGACTGTTGAGGTCTTTGATCACCATTTCAGCTTCCATGGAAGCTTCGAAAAGTTCTCTCAGGTTCTTTGATTTGTTGCCGATGATTAGGGAGCGAATTTTTGCTCTCATATTGTTATGGTAGATGTCGACTAGCGACGCTTGTGGCAGTACATCTGAGCATTTGTACGCCATTGCCTTCCATTTGTGAATGAAGTCGTATGTTGACTCATTCTCTCCCTGTTTTAGGCTGCAGAGTTGAGTCATAGTAACAGGATGATCCTCACCTTGGAAGTGGGTCAGGAAGCGTGTCTCTAGCATAGCCCAGTTCTGGATGGAGCTCTCCGGCAGAGTGGAGTACCAATCAAAGGCTGTACCTTTTAGGGTACTTGCAAAGAGGCGAATCTTGAGGGCATCTTGATCCGCAATGGCTCTCGTCAGGATCTTGAAATGGATGACATACTGTCTGGTTGAACCTTTCCCAGTATATGTCTGGAGAGTAGGTTGTTTGAATTTTGCAGGGAACGGAACCGAGTCCATCCATAAAGGGTAGGGTGGCTTGATCCCATGTTCCTTCAATGTATCCTCTTCTTTTTCTTTTGCGAGGATATCGTCCACGTCCTTTTTTGTAAGGGCGCGAGACTCATTATTTTCTGCATTGCCCTCACCATCTTCATGATTCGGAGGGGTTTCGTTGTTAGGTGGCGGACGCTGTAAAGTGAGAATAAGGTTTTCCATTAAAGCCTCAATTCTCTGTTGTCCTTGCTCCAACTGCTGGATGCGTGTAGTTACATCATCATGTCGTGGAGGCGGCTCAGAACTTGTAGCCAAGACTGATGGACCCGAAAGGAAATCTTCCGTCCTCTCCTTCCGCACCCCGGGGGCTGACCTGGGTCTCGGCGGAGGAGGGAAAATCTCGGGCATCAACATTTTTGTACGGGTATGCCAGATTTACTTTCTACTTGGAATTTGGAATGGTGATAATCTGGAGATTCACCTTCGCAAGTGGAAAGGAAATCAATCCTTTTTTCTAACTTTTCAAATTGCATAAATATTAAGAAAAGAGACAAGTTTTTAGAATGCCGTAAGAGGCGTTTTTGTTTGTTTGCCGTGAAAGGCGATTTTGCCGTGAAAGGCGTTTTTACAAAACTCATCAAATATGAAAGATAAGAATTGTGATTTCTTTTTGTCTCTTTAAGAAATACAAACTTCAATAGAAAAGGAAGAAAAGGGATCTATCTTCTCAGGAGATTGTGGGGACACGTTGAGATCGACGGTCGCAAGTCATGTATGGACTTCGCCATCGTCCTTCAAATGAGAACATGTGATGCTTTGATTCTTTGGCTTGGCTCCTAACCTCAGTTTTTTAAAGGACAAGGACCAAGAGAAGGTCCTATATCCAATGAAAAACCAAGTAAACGGGCTGAAAAGCCGCGTTTAGGCCATGTTGGAGAAGGAGGTGACCTTGGGGGGGTGGCCCCCCAAGGGACGTTGATCACCTTGTGGTGCTTCCGGGAGCAAAGTAGCAGGACTTCGTCTCTCTCTTGGATTTTCTAGTTTTTCAGAGCTTGCACTTGGGATCTCTTTTCATCATTGCCTTCTTCTTGGAATGGACCTCCTTTTATAGGCTTTTGGTAGCCATGAGGTGTTTATTGGCATTGATGGCCATGATGAAAGAATTGATGAGGAGTTACAAGTTGATTTTGTAACTCCTTTTTCAAGGCTTGTGATTGGCCGATGAAGGTAGTGGGCATTTAATTGCCTTTATGCTTCATGATGATGGGAGTTTCATGGGTTTAATGCCATGATTGCTTGGATTTGTAACTCCCAAATGCTTGGTTCTGATTGGGCCGTCCAAAATAATGAGTTAATGACTACTTTAATGGGTCAATTAACGACATTAAGTGGTTGCCAAGGCATGTGAAGAGTCGCGGGCCGTGCTGCGCCTTTTGAGATTCTTCTTGCGATCATTACGGGTGGATCCACGCATTATTTGATGTCGGATTGCGATGCAATTTCAGACATTGGTTGATGTTGGCGGGCCGATGACATCTGTCTTGTCGATTTCACGATCGGTCGGACAGAAAGTGCACTTTCTTGGTCAGCTGTTTGGCGATCCTGAGGCGATCAGTGATGATTTCATGCTTTTGACGGCGGATCCGAGATGTCGACGAAGATCAGTGGTTTTGAAGCACCAAACATTGGATTTTCAGAAAATCACAGAGGCCAGAACACCCGAAACGCGAAAACCATCGGACACTTCGGCGCAAAATCCGGCGACCCGGATTTCCAGGGTTGCCGGGCGACCATGCACCCAGGGTCACCGGCGACCCTGGGCCAGGGTCGCCGGCGACCATAGGGCTTCGGCCCGTTTGGTCGCCGAGCGTCGTTTTCGGCCGTTTTTTCGTCTTTTTCGTTCCTTTTTTCTTCTGTATTTTTCTTGACATTTTTCCTCAATTATTGACTTGATTTTCTTGGAGAAATCTTGACGAGAACCCTCGCGAAATCGGAGCACAAAGTTTCCTATTTTTCGGGAAAGTCGAAGACTTTGTAGCCGATTTTCCGTCAAGCGTCGAAACTAGGTCAAACGATGTCGGAATGACCTGAAAATTGAGGTGAAGCTTCTTGAGCAGTGGATAGGACCAACCATGGGCTTTTATTTGAGTTTTGAAGCCGTTTGGGGTCCCATCGATGCTTCACTTGATTTTGCTGCGGGGAAAATGCCAAGCTTTGATATGTGGTCAAACGATGTCCGATTGACCTGAAATTTGACGGGGAGCCTATTGGAGTCATTTTGAGACGTTCCATGGGCTCCGTTTTGGATGTCATGGTCCCGGGTTGCTTCGCCGCCGGTAGGCTTGATTTTCTCTCGGAGCATCGAAACCTGGTCAAACGTTGTCGGAATGACCTGAAATTTGACGTGCAGCCTTTTGGAAGTATGTTGAAGCCACTCATGTATTTTGTTTGATGAGTGATGGCTTTGGTGGTTGCCGCCGCCGGGGGGCTTGATTTTGCTGCTCGAGCATTGATGGAGGGTCAAACGTTGTCGGTTTGACTTGAAATTTGGTATGGAACCCTTTGGAGACATTCTGGAGTCATCCGTAGGCTCTGATCAAAGTTTTGGTGTCTTTGATGATGTCGCCGCCGGGAGCACTTGTTTAGCTGTCGGAGCAGTGAAGTTAGGCCAACGCTGTCGGAATGGCCCGAAACCTCAGGTGTACCCCTCTTTTAGCTATCTTGAAGGATCTCTCAGGTTCTGTCTGATTCTGAAAAGATCTGATGCTTGAAGTAGCCTTGCCTGTTTTGTAGCAGGATGCAGCTTCAGGAGGCTTCTTGATGTTGAGGAGACATATTGACTTTTTTGGTGTCAACAAATGCCCCCTCGAGGTATAGCGACGAGTAGCTTTTTGGAGTCGATGTGCCTCGAAGAGAAACTTGGAGGAGAGATTCCAACTTGACCAAGAGTCTTGAGCATTTTTTTTTTTTTTGAATAGCCTTCTGAGTTTCCGAGGGAAATTTTATGGTAGTGAGAGGGATCACGTACCATCTCAAGGTAAAGTTTTGAAAATGACATGGGGTATTTGGATTTTGGGTTTTGGATTTTGGTTTTTGACCTTGTGACCTAACAAGCTGTATGTGGCAGGTTAGGGGGTCGGGGTTTGATTTTGATTTCGACCTTGTGACCCAACAAGCTGTATGTGGCATGTTGGGGGGTCAGGTTTGGGTTGGTTTGGATTTTGATTTTGGTTTTGGTCCTGTGACCTAACAAGCTGTATGTGGCGAGCTAGGGGACCAGAATTTGGTTTTGTGAAATGTCAATTTCAAGATTTTGGCTCAATTTGGTTCATGAGGTTGGATGGTTTGGTTTTTGAAAACTCATGAGACTTTCTTTTCTTTTTTTTTGAATGGTCCCATCAACTCAAAAGAGGCATGGGACTTTTTTTTGCTCTTTTCTTCTTTTTTTTTTTTGCTCTTGGTAAGAGGAATATTTTGACTAAAAGCCACTTTTAGTGCCTAGGTGATCAAACCTGGCTCATATGGGCTAACCCATGGGACCTTAGGCTTTGGAGATGGCCTGGATCTCATATAGTGTCATATTTGTAAAGAATATCTAAAAATATCTCTTTTGTGTAGAGAATATCTAAAAATATCTTTACTTGGAGAGAATTTCTCAAGTTTTCTTTTTGTGGAAAGATTCTCTCAAAATATCTCTCTTTTTGGGAAAGTAGCTAAATTTTAGCACTTACCTCCTTTCTTTCTCCTTGTTTCCTCTTTTGGCTTGCTCTCTTCTATAAAAGCAAAGAGGGTTGGTGCTTTTGCTCCATTACTTTCTTTTTGCAAGAAATCTTCAAAAGTGCTCCCCAAGACAAGAAGTGCTTTCTCTTCTTCAAGGATCTCCAAGCTTTTTCTTCTTCTTCTCCATCAATGGCTTCAAGTAAGTTTTTTTCCTCGTCAAGAATCTCCATAGTAGAAGTAGCTTCTTCATCATTTTTTCCTTCTTTTTCTTTTCTTCTTCTTTCTTCTTTTCTTCTTTTTTTTTCTTTTCTTTTCTTTTCTTTTCATGCACGTTTTTCCTTTTTTTTTTTCGTGCTTCTCTTTTTTTTCTTTCTTTCTTTTTTTTTCTCTTTTTTTTTCTTGTCACGGTTTTCTCTTCTTTTTTTGTTTTTAAAACCGTGTACTCTTTTTTTTTCTGTTTTTTTTTCCCCACGCTGATTTCTCTTTTTTTTTTTTCAGCGTCTTTCTTTTCTCTCTTTTTTTTTTGTTGTTTCTGTTTTTTTTTTCTTTTTCTGGCTATACGGACAGGTCCGTACGGACCTGACTGTACTGCCACGTGGCAGTGGGCCACGGCCTGTGAGCCAAAATTTTTTTTTTTTTGCTGAGATTTTTTTTCTCTCTTTCTTTTTCTTTTTCCTTGTTTGCTCACTATGATAATGAGGCTATGCAATTTCAATATGTATGCATTTTTTTGTTTGATGCATCAAGATAGAAGGCTAGAGTCTCTAGGTCAAGCCAACATGATTTTTGACTTGGACAAAGTTTGATTGGTTTTGACTAAATTGGGTTGGAATTGGTCAAACTTTGGTCAAGGTTTTCCTAGCATCTAATGCATGATGATATATTTTTGATGCATGAGTTTTGGTAAATAGATTTGGAAGTATGATGATGCATACCTGAAAATCTTTTGCAAGTGTTGGGATTTTGAGCTCGCAGCGATGTTGAGCTCTTTCTTGGTCTTGCTGGATTTTGAGGAAGTTTTGCAATTTTTGGATTCTGAAGCTCGCAGCAATGTTGAGCTCTTTTCCAGATTTTGCGGAAGTTTGATGAGATTGGCTTGTTCTCGCAGCGATGTTGAGTTCGAGCCTTCTTTGAGAATTCTCCACTGACTATGAGCTCGCAGCGATGTTGAGCTCATCTTCAGGCTTCCTGTCTTTTTCGGAGTATTTTCCTTTTTGTTGGAATTGCCCCGGAACCATGTCAAAATTTTGCTAGAATTTTTGTAGCAAGATTCTGTCATTTCGATGTTGATTGATCTTTTCTCTTCCATCTTTTACAGGTAGTTCTTCTAGAACGAACAAAGGTAAAGGTCTTGTTACTGACGCACCTCGTCGATCTGCCAGATCTTCCAATGCAACCGTTCAGCAGGCTTGGGAGAAAGAGGGGACGCTCATTCGCCAGGTTGAGGAAGCCGAAGGTAATGTCCGGAGGAAGACTCAAGAGCATGAGCAGTGGCAGATCCTCTGGGAAGAACTTCCTCGATCTGGAGATGGGTCACGGCATTCGGCCGCGTTTTATGGGGACATTTTGAAGAAGCGTGGCCTAAAAACTTTGGAAGTTAAGGCCAAGGGTCTGCTTGAGGAGTTGAACCTTTGGTTGAAGACCATGTCGGATTGAGCTCCTGAGTTGTAACAAACTCTTTTTCCTTCTTCTTTTTTTTTTGGTACCTCCATGTATGAACAGTTTTGGTACTATATGTTGTATCCCTTTCCTTTCACTTAAATAATTTTTGATGAAAACAATTTTGAGTAAAAGTTGATGGGAATGTTTGTTTTGAATTTGATCAAAAGGTTGTCATTTTGTGAAAATCTTTTGTCAAAGGGTTGTTTTGGGCATGAAAGCCAATTTTGTGGCGGAAAGCCTTGTTTTTGATGGTTTGAAAACCAAAATTTGGATGGCGAGAAAGCCTAATTTTGTGGCGTAAGAGCCAAAATTTGTTTTGCGGCATGGGAGCCAAAATTTTTGGATGGCGTGAAAGCCGAATTTTAGAATGGCATCGAAGCCGAATTTTGTTTTGTTTGTCTTGGCATTTATAGCCGGATTTTGGCATTTATAGCCAGATTTTGGCGCTTATAGCCGATTTTTTTTTGTTTTGTTTTGGCATTTATAGCCGAATTTTGAGATGGCATGAGAGCCAAAAATTTTATTTGTGGCATGAGAGCCGATTTTGAGATGGCATGAAAGCCGATTTTGGCGTTTATAGCCGAAAAATTTTATTTTTGGCATTTATAGCCGAATTTTGGCATTTATAGCCGGATTCTGGCATTTATAGCCGGATTTGGCGTTTATAGCCGAGTTTTGGCATTTATAGCCAAATTTGGCGTTTATAGCCGAGCTTTTTGAAAACCAAGTTTTGTTTTATTGGCATGAAAGCCGATTTTGGCATTTATAGCGGAAAAAATTTTGTTTTTGGCATTTATAGCCGAATTTTGGCATTTATAGCCGGATTTTGGCGTTTATAGCCGAGTTTTGGTTTTCAAAATGCAGGTATCGACTAAATGTCGCCTCCCCGCTGAATGGTCTTGCAAGTATTGATGGAATGTCGCTTCCTTGCTCATTCGGTTTTGCGAGTATTGATGGAATGTCACTTCCTCGCGGGCTGGGTTTTGCGAGTGTCGATGGAATGTCGCTTCCTCGCGAATTGGGGTGCAAATATCGACTAAGCGTCGCTTCCCTGCTTTTCCCAAAACTTTTGGTTTTGCGGGTACTGACTTGATGTCGTTTCTCCGTGATTTTTGAAATTTGAGGTTTTCTCGAACCATTTGAAATTTGGGTTGTGGATAGCAACTGGTATGTTACATCTCCACGATTTTTGAAATTTGGGTTGTGGATATCAACTGGTTTGTTGCTTCTCCATGATTTTTGAAATTTGGGTTGTGGATATCAACTGGTCTGTTGCTTCTCCACGATTTTTGAAATTTGCAAGTATCGAATGGGGTTCGTTTCCTTGCGATTTTTGAGTTTTGGAAGTATCGAATGGGGTTTGCATCCTTCCGATTTTTGGGTTTTGGAAGTATCGAATGGGGTTCGCATCCTTCCGGTTTTTGGGTTTTGCGAGTATCGACTGAATGTCGCTTCCCCGGGGTTTCAAAATTTTTGTTTAAAGACACGAAGGTCATAAATTTTGACTTAAAACCATTTTGGTTGTAAAAGCCGAGGCGGTCTAGGGTGAAAATTCCTAAGTCCCAATTTTTGTTTCAAACCATGAATTTTGGGTTCAAGGATCGAAATTTTGGTCAAGTCTGGGAAAAGGCTCCTAAACTTGGATTTTTGGATTTGATTTTTCTTTTGAACAATGAAACGATGAAAGTAAGCATTGTTTTGAGAGATAGTTTGTTTTTCTTTTTTGGAAATTTCAACAAAAAGATGAAAATTTTAAAAGGGGTGGGTTTGACGAGCAAGTACCTTGGAAATACGCTTTAGCCGTGTAGATATTGCTCTGACCCGTTTGAGGAAGTTTTCAAGGGTAACACCGCTTCAAGAACTTGCCGTTGATGGGTAGCATAAATCTGTCTCCTTCCATGTTTAGAAGAGCGTATGCACCGTTGGAGAAGACTTTGTCGATGACGAAAGGTCCCTCCCATTTTGGTTCGAATTTGCCTTTGGATTTGTGGGCAAAGACTATGGGTCTTTTTACCGCAAGAACCAAGTCACCCTTTTTGTAGGCGCGTTGCCTGACCTTTTTGTCGAAAGATCCTGCCATGCGTGCTTGGTACAACTCAGTGCTTTGTAAAGCTTCGAGTCGTCTTTCATCGAGATTATCCAGCTCTTGGAGTCTCAATTTGACATTGCTTTCTTGCGTCATGTCATTTTGCAAAGATACCCTTAAGGAAGGAATTTGTACTTCCAAAGGGACAACAGCTTCGCATCCATAGACCAAAGAGAATGGTGTGCTATGGGTTGGTCCTCGAACGGTGGTTCGATAGGCCCACAAAGCTTCTAGTAGTTTGTCGCCCCAGTCTCTTTTGTGACTAGAGACCATTTTATTGAGAATTTTGCAGAGTGTCTTGTTGAAGGCTTCTGCTAGTCCGTTCGCTGCTGGATTATATGGAGTCGAAGGACAACTTTGGATTTTGTACTTGTCGCAGAACCTATAGAATCTGTGATCCCGGAATTGTGGTCCGTTATCATGGACGAATCTTTTAGGTATGCCAAAGCGACAAATAATGTTGGTGCGCAAGAACTGAAGGACTGATGAAGTCTGCATTTCGCTGAGCGCAAATGCTTTTGACCACTTGGAGAAATAATCCGTAGCGGCGAAGATGAAGCGATGACCTTTGCTTGATGGGGGAGAAATAGGACCTATGATGTCCATTCCCCAGGCTTCGAAAGGCCATGAGATTGCTGTTGGATGTAGCCATTCTGGAGGCATGTGGACATAATGTCCGTGAATCTGGCATTTTTGGCAGCGCTTGGCAAATTGCATTGCATCAGCTACCATGGTAGGCCAATAGTAACCTAGCCTTTTTATCTGGTTGTAGAGCTTAGGGCCAGCCTGATGGGCTCCACAAAGGCCAGCATGTACTTCTTCGAGAGTTTCCTCAGCCTCTTGTTGTGATAAGCAGCGTAGGAGTACTCCGTTGAAGGATTTTTTGTAAAGTTCTTTTGAAGGTATACCCAAATGAAAGTTTGGGGCTCGACTTTGGATGCTTACCCGCTCTTTTGAATCTTCAGGTAGGATTTCGAACATGAAGTAATCAATGAACGGATCCCTCCAGTCGCCAATCGGCGGTTTGAGGATGGACATCCGACTTCCAACCACTTGGTGGCATTCAGCAACTGCTTGGTGTGTGTTGAGAGGAGGGAGAATCCTTCTTTGACACACTGTGACTTGCATGTTTTCCCCTTCTTGGATTGCCATGGATGCGGCGAGTCCGGCCAGGGTATCTGCACGGATGTTTTCACCTCTGAGGACGTGGGTGATATGGCAGATGTTGAATTTTTGTTGAAGCGACTGCGCCTTATTGTAGTAAGGTAGCAAATCAGGCTTCCTGACTTCATATTTTTGATTCATCTGGTTGACGACCAGTTGCGAGTCTCCAAAAGCTTCCAGCATGGTGATGCCGGTTTCGAGGGCGAGTTCCAATCCAACAATCAGGGCTTGGTACTCAGCTGCATTGTTTGAACATGGTTCCAGTAGCGAGAAGGCGTGTGGAATCATGTATTTGTCGGGGCTGACAAAGAGGATGCCGATTCCCGATATTTGCTTTCCTTTTTCATTTGTCCTGGTCGCACCGCCAAAGTACATGTCCTAGGAATCGTTTGACAAGGAAGTTTCCACGTTGTAGACAAATTCGTCTGGGAGATCATCCCTGAGTGGAGAATCTTTAGGCAATGGATGCTCTGCGAGGAAATCTGCCAGAGCTTGTCCTTTGATTGCTTTTTGTGGTACGTACCTAATATCAAACTGTGATAGAAGGATGGACCATTTTGCCAGTCGGGCATTCAGAGAACCTGCTTTTGTGACAAGGACCTTTAGGAGGTTGATCCTCGAAATCAGGTAGACTGTGTTCGACAGCAGATAGTGACGCAGCTTTTGTACAGGGAACATTACTGCAAGGCATTCTTTTTCGACTGGGGAGTAGTGATGCTCTGCACCTACCATCATGCGGCTAAGGTAATATAGAGCAGCTTCTTTTCCGTCGTCGTTTTCTTGTGCGAGCAGAGCACCCAAAGAGTGGTCGAGAGCTCTTGTGTACAAGATAAATGGTTTTCCAGTTGTGGGGGCAGCCAGCACTGGAGGTTTGATGAGGTATGCTTTGATGTCTTGAAATGCACTTTCACATTCAGCATCCCAGACAAAGTCCACGCCTTTCTTCATCAGGCGAGAGAATGGACGGCATTTCCCTGATAGATTGGAGATGAACCATCGGATGTAGGCCAGCCTTCCTTGAAGCCCTTTTAATTCTCTTGGGGTTCTGGGAGATGGCATTTCCAGGATAGCCTTGACTTTGGTGGGGTCAAGTTCTATTCCAGCTTTCCGTACTATGAATCCGAGAAACTTACCCGATGAGACACCGAAGAAGCACTTTTGTGGATTCATCCGCAATTTGTGTTTGAGAAGTCGGAGGAAGACTTCTCGAAGATCATTGAGATGGTCTTCTTTTCTTCTGCTTTTTATGGCGAGGTCGTCAACATAGCATTCGACCGTCTTGTGCTGCATATCTTGGAATATTTTCATCATAGCCCTCTGATATGTCGCACCTGCATTTTTCAGACCAAACGGCATGACAGTGTAGCAATACACGCCGAATGGTGTCCGAAAGGATGTATGCCTTTCATCTTCAGGATGCATTTTTATCTGATTGTAGCCAGAGAATCCATCCATGAACTTCATTCACTCGAACCCATAGGTGTTGTCAATCATTACCTCTGGTATGGGGAGCGGGAATTCATCTTTAGGACATGCATTATGCAGGTCTCTGTAGTCGATACAGACCCTTATTTGCCCATTTTTCTTTGTCACGGGGACAATGTTGGCCAACCATTCAGGATGCTGTTCCTCACGGATGAAGCCAACGTTTTTGAGTTTCTGAACTTCTTGTTCAATTTTGTCCATCACGTCGGGACGGAATCTCCTTTGGCCTTGTTTGATAGGCTTGATTTCTTTTTGCAAGTTGAGCCTGTGGACTGCTACTTTGGGATCCAAGCCAGGCATTTCGGCATAAGACCATGCAAAGCAATCAACGAACTTACGAAGAAAAGAGATATACTCGGGTAACTCATCATCCTTTATATTCTTGCTTATGAATACAGGACGTGGGTTATCAGGTGTTCCCAAGTCTATCTTTTGAACAGGGTCTTCTGTCGGAAGGTTTGAAGGTGGTTCCTCCACAGTATTTTCGGAGGCTTCCAACTCAACAAGACCTTCTGGAGTGCCAGAGAAATTTTCAGACTGAGGCTCTGTTTCTGTCCATGAATCTTCTTGATCAGCATCCTTCTCAATGCTATCCTTCTCAAGGCTTGCAATGAGATGGTCCCAATCATTTGCTGGAATTGGGTTGAAGTAAGGTACTTTTTTTGGAGACAATGATTCTTCTGGGACAGAGAACCGCTCGTCTACGTCATCGGGCAATTCCTCTTTATTATCAGAGAAATTATACCAATTGGAGGAGCTTTCAGGATTTTTGACGAGTAACTCCTCAAAGAGATATCCAGGGATATCGATGTCTTCATGAGATGTTGAGGGTTGGTTGGTAAAGCGACTTTGCAGCCATGGTGTCAACTGTCTCATAGGAGCGGTAGGATCATACCCCAACCCATATGAAGACTTGCCTTTTTGAAGGTGGATTTTCCAATCTTCTGATTGACTTTTGATCAGGGTGGGTTCCAATGGTGTAAGAATACCACGGCCACCTCCCAAACCAGTCGGGTTTTGAGCGTCGTAGCCCGTTTTCTTCATGATAGGTTGTGCCATTGGACTATACAGGGATAGCTGAGGCATACCTTCGTTTTGGAAAGGTTCAAGCAGAGAGTCCAGTGGAGATGCTCCCGATCTATGGAAGAAGATTGTTTTTTCTTCTGGCGAAGTTGCCGGGATAACAAAGGAAGCAGACATAGGATCTTCTATGTCTGCAAGTGTCTCCAATGGAGTGAGAGCGGGCTGATCTCGCTGAGTATTAGCTTGGCTCGATGCTGTGTCATCTTCTGGATCTGACTCTGAGTCCGTGTCATGCATAATAGACACAAAGGAGATAGTGAACTTGCCCCCAGTCTTCTGTTTTGTCTTCTTTGCTTTGGTAATGATTACCAAAGGCTTTGGAGATTTGAAGGAGACGACGAAGGGAGCTTGACTGCTTACTTCGAGTTTGGTGGAGGGTTTGTTTACCTCCGATGATTGCTGAGGAGCCTTGCCTTTATCTTTCTGGAGACTGTCGACAAAGCGAATTGTTTTTTCATCCTGTTCTTCTTTTCCATCTTTATACATTTGGGCATCTGCAAAATGGACATCTCTGCCTTTGAAGGGCTTTTTGTCTGCAAATACTCGATGTATCAGGCCATCGTCGCCAATGAACTTGATGCACTGATGTAGAGTTGAAGGGACGACACCATTCTCATTTATCCAGGGGCGTCCAATGAGTATATTGTAGCATGAAGGGGTCCTTATTGCATACACAGTGACTTCAGAAATAAGATCACCGATTTGCAATTTGAACCTGATTTTGCCGATAGGCCTTTGAGCGCTGCCGTCATATCCGAAGATGGATACGGATGTGTGACTCAGTTTGCTAGGTGGGATGCCCAGCTCTTCGAGTGCCGAAGTAGAGATGAGGTTGAGTGCAGAACCTGGATCGATCTGAACTCTGTGTACTGGCATTTCTTTGACGTACCCCGTAAAGTACAAGGGACGGTTGTGCTTTGTTTCGCCTAGGAGGAGGTCATCCTTGTCGAAGGCAATTGTTGCACTTGCGGCTTTTTGTACTGAGAGGCATTCATTGCTTGATCTCTCAGTTTTCTTCTTTTCTCCCTTTGAGGGAGTATTTGATTTTTTGACCCTATAGTCCATTTCAATTTGTAAGACTTGTGGGGCATGTTTGTCGACATCCGCATTCAGCCTTTGTAATTCTGAAATGAGACTATCACGAGTTTGTGGAGACATTCGTAATAAGTCAAGGATGTGCAGACGTGCAGGTATGTGTTTGAAGTGCTCAATCAAGTCGTACTTGAAAGCCTCCTTCGGGCCTGCATTTTCATTATTATTGCCACTTGGGGCATTTACAACTTGCTTTCCCGAAGGATTTACATAAGAAGAAGAGGGTTGATTGTAATTTTTGTGGTAATCCCGGCCAAAACGGGTACCTCTACCAACTTCAAGAGCCTCTAGAGAAGGGTCTTCTTTTGGAAGATCGATCTCAGGACCAAGAGGTTGATCCTTTGCTGAGGACGTCTCTGTAACAGCATTGGCGTCTTCAGTGATTGTGTTGCACGGAGCAATTTCCGAGAACAAGTCCTGAACAGCAGCCGGCAACTTTTCTTCATTAGCCCAGACATTGCCCGTGAGATCGGGTATCTGGGACCAATTGACTGAGTTTTCATCGAAGAAGATTTATTTGGCAGAAGTTTCTTCAAGATGATCAATCGGGAGTGGCTTGAGTTCAGATGTCACAGCTTCAGGAGACGAAGGTTGAGAGGATGTTATCTCAGTGGAAGTCACCTGAGAGGATGTAGCTCCAGAAGATACGCTACCGGTTGGGGAGTACGTGTCTTCGGAAGCTTCAGAGGCACTGTCGTCTAAGCTATTGCATTGCAGGTTATCCTGACAGGAGATGCCCCTAGTGTAGACTGTTGGGAATCATACTCATCCTCGGATGTGAGAGGATCATCGATCCAACTGTTTTCTCCATTTTCAGGAGTTAAGGGAGAAAGTTCCCGCTGATTTTCAGGGACTTCCGGTTCTGGGTCATGACAAAGATTGATGCGATCCTGCTCCTGCTCTATGGCAAGATGTTGCAAGATTCTTGTATATTCTTCAAGATCAAGCATGGGAGATGGACAGCCTATATGGGTGCATCCCGATGTCCTAGATGATGAAAACTGGGAGATCGTCAAAACAAAGCCGACCGCTCAGCAGCGAAGGCAAGCCAAGAGACAGCTCCGCAAGCTCAAACAGCAGCACAAGTCTCAACCAAAACAAGAAGTCCTTGAAAAAGCAGAAACTTCTTCCACTGCTTCACTAAGGACGACAGAAGAATCTCTTACCAAAACCTCCAAGGCGGTAAGAAAATTCACTCTTGATGATTTCATGCCACCTCTATACAAAAATGAAAATGTGCAGGGGGCATCATACTCTTGCAACTCGGTAGTTGGATTCTCCATGAATGGATACGAGTCCAGTGACACTGCCAGTGATATCGATGAGTGGGAAGAATCCCTTGAAACAGGAGAATACCTCTCCGACGAGGAATGGATTCCCGAGTCTCCTCTTATGCCAGTAATCTGGTATAACCCATTACAGCCACAAGGATCTTGGTCTGATGATGAAGAAGACCAGGACCCTGTTCAAGAAAACGCTGTCGATCCAGCACCAGCAAATGCTTCAGTGGAACCCAACATGGGCGAACCACAAGGAGCAAATGACGAAGAAGATTTGGCTGGTGTTGGATAGGGAAACAATTCTTGGGACGCTTGAGCCATTTTTATCACTTTGAATGAAGTAGTGATTTTCTCCTTCGGTGACTTTGAAGTTTGCCGACATGACACCATGTTGACAGAGGCGGGGCCATAGTTTTTATCAAAGGTTATGACTCCGTTTTTCCACATCTCATTGATCTTCTCTCTCACAACGAAGCATTGATTGAAAGGATGTGAGATCATCTGATGGTATGGACAGTAACGGGGATCATTGGTTTTGCCAACATCTCCCGGTCTTTTGGGCTCTGGCAAAATGAGTTTGCCATTTGCTAGGAGAGCCTCAAAGATTTCTTCAACGTCTTCATCGAACGGATATTTCTTTTCTACACGTTCTTTGAAGGCATCAGAGAGTTCAGGCCTTTTACCTGCAGTTTTGTTTTCAGGTTTCTTTGGCTGCTGAGGAGCTGACTTAGTCTGCACATTGAGAACCTCCTTTTTCTTTGGTTTTGAGGTTGTAACAGCAGGCGGCTCTTTCTTTGATGATTTCTGACTGTTGAGGTCTTTGATCACCATTTCAGCTTCCATGGAGGCTTCGAGGAGTTCCCCCAGGTTCTTTGATTTATTGCCGATAATCGTGGAGCGGATTTTTGCTCTCATATTGTTACGGCAGATGTCCACCAGCGATGCTTGTGGCAGTACATCTGAGCATTTGTACGCCATTGCCTTCCATTTGTGAATGAAGTCGTATGTTGACTCATTATCTCCCTGTTTTAGGCTGCAGAGTTGAGTCATAGTAACAGGATGATCCCCACCTTGGAAGTGGATCAGGAAGCGTGTCTCTAGCATAGCCTAGTTCTGGATGGAGTTCTCCGGCAGAGTGGAGTACCAATCAAAGGCTGTACCTTTTAGGGTACTTGCAAAGAGGCGAATCTTGAGGGCATCTTGATCCGCAATAGCTCCCGTTAGGATCTTGAAATGGATGACATGCTGTCTGGCTGAACCTTTCCCAGTATATGTCTGGAGAGTAGGTTGTTTGAATTTTGCAGGGAACGGAACCGAGTCCATCCATAGAGGGTAGGGTGGCTTGATCCCATGCTCTTTCAATGTATCCTCTTCTTTTGCTTTTGCGAGGATATCGTCCACGTCTTTCCTGGTAAGGGCGCGAGACTCATTGTTTTCTGCATTGCCCTCGTCATCTTCATGATTCGGAGGGGTTTCAATGTTAGGTGGTGGACATTGTAGAGTGAGAATCAAATTTTCCATCAGAGTCTCAATTCTCTGCTGTCCTTGCTCCAACTGCTGGATGCGTGCAGTTACATCGTCATGCTGTGGAGGTGGTTCAGAACTTGTAGCCAAGACGTTCATCCCTCGGGATTCGAACGAAGAAATCGTCCTGGTGACTGAGCTGGGGCTCATTCTTCTGGATGAAGAATCTGAGGAGTGGTTACTCCGATGTCCTTGGCTTGGAGGAGTGGAAGATTCCTCCAGATGTGTTCGTGTCCGAGAGACGCTGCGAGTCACTGGACGTCTAATACTGATTTTGGTTGCTGACTTCTGGCGTTTTCTGGTTTTGCCAACCATATGAACAGCAACGAATTGGTCGGGTCTTTCTTTTTCGACCCATTTCTTTGTGACGTGGAGGGTAGAACGCTGGGTTCTTTGTTTCTCGAGTCTCTTTTGTCGATATGCAGTGCGGCGACGCATACGACGAGCAATTTGAGCTTCAGTCAGCTCTGGCTGGGCTCTGGCGATGAAGGATGTAGTCCCCCGTGCACAGCAGCCGAGTTTGTCTTCTTTGAAGCTTGGCAAGGACAGAATCCGGACGCGGTCCTTCGTCTGTCGTAGTGAAGATTTGAATTTTGCGAGCTCGGCCCCTTTTGAGATGAAGGGTCGACTCGCGGGAGTGCAGGCTTCAGCATGTTTTTGTTTAGGCCTAACAATGCAGGATTTGATTTTGGGCTTGTAGGAGCAAGCCGGCTCATGATGATTTTGTTTATTTTTTGGGTGGAGGGTAGGTTTCTCCTCTTTCATGTTTCATGTAAGAGAGAGGGTAGAACTGATTCTCCTTGAGAGGGGCCAGGTATGCTGGCTTTGCAGATGTTCGGGACCTCCGTTGCTTTGACGAAGATCTCGGGGACCAAGTTTTGGGGTAAACCTGGTTTCTTGTGGGTTGAGGCTTCGTGGGAACGCCACGGGCTTCAAGTTTCTTAGTGTTCGCCCTTGGTGCCATTTTAGTGACACGTTGCGGGGCGGTTTTCTGCTTCTTGGCAGGTACAGTGTCTACTGCAGGAAGTGGGAATGGTCCCAGCGATCCGAAGACGATGGTCCGGGGAGTTGAAGTTGACCCGGCATTTGGAGAGTTGTCAAGGGAGATGACGCTTCGGCAACTGGCAGGGCGCTTGTGCTTGTTTTGTTTGTCATGCAGCATAAGCTGGTACTTGTTCTCATCGAAAGTGATGGTCAATGAAGCTGCCATTGTTAGTTTTAGAAAACTTCTGAAATAAGACCAAGTCCATTAGTAATCACAAGAATATGGTGATCGTAAATGGAGAACAACTATGGTTTTGTCTTTTCAAATCACTTGAGGGGACATGGCCCAATCCAAGGACGATGAAGAAGGCAAAAAGCCATAGAGGACACAATTGTTTTAAAATGTAAGTATGGTAGGCTCAGAGTGAGCATTCCAGTGACTGCTAGAAGTAATTGTAGACCTTAATTCAAATTACCGAGAAGCAAGGCTCACTCGAGGTAAAATGATATAAGGTTGGAGATACAAATGTGTCGGTCGCGAATACAGTAGACCCGAAAGGGCGTACTATCACCGTTAGGCACAAATGTTGCAAATCGCATCCTTAGGAAGGACACGAGATGGGATTTTTTTTTGAAAGGTCAAAATTGGGTTCACAAAGGAGAGCAAATGGTGTTCCAATCCGAACAAAGGCTCAACATTTCTGCGAGCGCTAAATTCAGAAGGGAAGGAACCAAAATTTCTCGGATGTGAATCCAATAATGACGGAAGTTTTTTTTTTGAAAGGTCAAGATTGAATTCATCAAAGAGAGCAAATGGTGTTCCGTTTCGAACAAAGGCTCAACATTTCTGCGAGCGCTAAACCCGAAAGGGAGGGAACCAAGATTTCTCAACTCTGAACTCAAAAGTGACGGAAGTTTTTTTGAAAGGTCAAGATTGAATTCATCAAAGAGAGCAAATGGTGTTCCGTTTCGAACAAAGGCTCAACATTTCTGCGAGCGCTAAATCCAAAAAAGAAAGAACCAAGATTTCTCAACTCTGAATTCAAAGTGACGGAAGTTTTTTTTTTTTTTTAAGGATTTTTTTTTTTGAATTTCTTTTTTGAAAGGTGCACATAGATTTCCAATTCGATCTTATGAAACCTTAGTAGATAGATCAGCCCCCAGGTAAGGGTAGGATTACTTAATGAACCCGTTTGGAGGACCCTTGCCTCGAACAGTCTAGCTGTCTCCACACTCTGGACAAGGCTTTTCTTACATCCACTTTGGTCAAAGAAAGCAACTGGTGGAACCTTAGTGTTTGTTTTTTTTTCTTTTACTCTTTTTTTTTAAAGGGTTTTTTTTTTTTTTTGAACTCATCAAAGAGAGCGAATGGTGTTCCAATCCGAACAAAGGCTCAACATTTATGCGAGCGCTAAATCCGAAAAAGAAGGAACCAAGGTTTCTCAACTTTGAATGCAAAAGAGAGAAAACTAAATTTTTTTTGAAATTATAATTTTTTTTGAAATCCCAGTTTGGACTCATCAAAGAGAAAAGATGGCCCAATCCCCGATATGAACGATAGCTGCGAACATTTCTGTAAGCTATCGAGTTCAAGGAGGAGAGGATCAAAATTTCTCAAAGTTGAATCTCGAGAAAGAGAGACCATTTTTTTTTTTTTTGAAAGAGTTTGAAACGAAGGGGTTTTTTTTTTTTTTTTTAAATCCCAATTGGACTCATCAAAGAGAAAAGATGGCCCAATCCCCGATATGAACGATAGCTGCGAACATTTCTGTGAGCTATCAAGTTCGAAGAGGGAAGGATCAAAATTTCTCAAAGTTGAGTTTTTAAGAAAAAGAGATCAGATTTGTTTTTTTTTTTTGAAGTGAGAAATAACAATTGAAATCCCATCTCATATATTTTTTTTTAGATGCACAATGCAACATAGGCCGCCAACTAGAAAGGAGCCAAGTGATCAAAGCACCACGTTCTCAAGTCAACGAGTCCCACCGGGTGTGCCAACTTGATGGACCCGAAAGGAAATCTTCCGTCCTCTCCTTCCGCACCCCGGGGGCTGACCTGGGTCTCGGCGGAGGAGGGAAAATCTCGGGCATCAACATTTTTGTACGGGTATGCCAGATTTACTTTCTACTTGGAATTTGGAATGGTGATAATCCGGAGATTCACCTTCGCAAGTGGAAAGGAAATCAATCCTTTTTTCTAACTTTTCAAATTGCATTAATATTAAGAAAAGTGACAATTTTTTAGAATGCCGTAAGAGGCGTTTTTGTTTGTTTGCCGTGAAAGGCGATTTTGCCGTGAAAGGCGTTTTTACAAAACTCATCAAATATGAAAGACAAGAATTGTGATTTCTTTTTGTCTCTTTAAGAAATACAAACTGATGGACCCGAAAGGAATCTTCCGTCCTCTCCCTCAGCACCCCGGGGGCTGACCTGGGTCTCGACGGAGGAGGGAAGATCTCGGGCATCAACATTTTTGTACGGGTATGCCAGATTTACTTTCTACTTGGAATTTGGAATAGTGATAATCCGGAGATTCACCTTCACAAGTGGAAAGGAAATCAATCCTTTTTTCTAACTTTTCAAATTGCATTAATATTAAGAAAAGAGACAAGTTTTTAGAATGCCGTAGGAGGTGTTTTTGTTTGTTTGCCGTGAAAGGCGATTTTACAAAACTCATCAAATGTGAAAGACAAGAATTGTGATTTCTTTTGTCTCTTTAAGAAATACAAACTACAATAGAAAAGCAAGAAAAGGGATCTAACTTCTCAGGAGATTGTGGGGACACGTTGAGATCGACGGTCGCAAGTCATGTATGGGCTTCGCCATCGTCCTTCAAATGAGAACATGTGATGCTTTGATTCTTTGGCTTGGCTCCTAACCTCAGTTTTTTAAAGGACAAGGACCAAGAGAAGGTCCTATATCCAATAAAAAAACCAAGTAAACGGGCTGAAAAGCCGCGTTTAGGCCATGTTGGAGAAGGAGGTGGCCTTGGGGGGGTGGGCTCCCAAGGGACGTTGATCACCTTGTGGTGCTTCTGGGAGCAAAGTAGCAAGACTTCGTCTCTCTCTTGGATTTTCTGGTTTTTCAGAACTTGCACTTAGGATCTCTTCTTTTTTTTTTTTCTCCCTTTTTCCTCTTGGAATGGACCTCCTTTTATAGGCTTTTGGTAACCATGAGGTGTCCATTGGCATTGATGGCCATGATGAAGGAATTGATGAGGAGTTACAAATTGATTTTGTAACTCCTTTTTCAAGGCTTGTGATTGGCCGATGAAGGTAGTGGGCATTTAATCACCTTTATGTTTCATGATGATGGGAGTTTCATGGGTTTAATGCCATGATTGCTTGGATTTGTAACTCCCAAATGCTTGGTTCTGATTGGGCCGTCCAAAATAATGAGTTAATGACTGCTTTAATGGGTCAATTAACGACATTAAGTGGTGGACAAGGCATGTGAAGAGTCGCGGGCCGCGCTGTGCCTTTTGAGATTCTTCTTGCGATCATCACAGGTGGATCCACGTACTGTTTGATGTCGGATTGCGATGCAATTTCAGACATTAGTTGATGTTGGTGGGCTGGTGACATCTGTCTTGTCGATTTCACGATCGGTCGGACAGAAAGTGCGCTTTCTTGGTCAGCCGGTTGGCGATCTTGAGGCGATCGGTGATGATTTCATGGTTTTGAAGGCGGATCCGAGATGTCGACGAAGATCAGTGGTTTTGAAGCACTAAACATTGGATTTTCAGAAAATCACAGAGGCCGGAACACCCGAAACGCAAAAACCATCGAAAACGGACACTTCGGCGCAAAATCCGGCGACCCGGATTTCCAGGGTCGCCGGGCGACCATGCACCCAGGGTCGCCGGCGACCATGGGGTTTCGGCCCGTTTGGTCGCCGAGCGTCTTTTTCGGCCGTTTTTTCGTCTTTTTCATCCTTTTTTCTTCTGTATTTTTCTTGACATTTTTCCTCAATTCTTGACTTGACTTTCTTGAAGAAATCTTGACGAGAAGCCTCGCGAAATCGGAGCACAAAGTTTCCTATTTTTTGGGAAAGTCGAAGACTTTGCAGCCGATTTTCCGTCAAGCGTCGAAACTTGGTCAAACAATGTCGGAATGACCTGAAAATTGAGGTGAAGCTTCTTGAACAGTGGATAGGACCAACCATGGGCTTTTATTTGAGTTTTGAAGCCGTTTGGGGTCCTATCGATGCTTCACTTGATTTTACTGCGGGGAAAATGCCGAGCTTTGATATGTGGTCAAACGATGTCCGATTGTCCTGAAATTTGACGAGGAGCCTATTGGAGTCATTTTGAGACGTTCCATGGGCTCTGTTTTGGATGTCATGGTCCCGAGTTGTTCCCCCGCCGGTAGGCTTGATTTTCTCTCAGAGCATCGAAACCTGGTCAAACGTTGTCGGAATGACCTGAAATTTGACGTGCAGCCTTTTGGAAGCATGTTGAAGCCACTCATGTATTTTGTTTGATGAGTGCTGGCTTCGGTGGTTGCCGCCGCCGGGAGGGTTGATTTTGCTGCTCGAGCATTGATGGAGGGTCAAACGTTGTCTGTTTGACTTGAAATTTGGCTTGGAGCCCTTTGGAGACATTCTGGAGTCATCCATAGGCTCTGATCAAAGTTTTGGTGCCTTTGATGATGTCGCCGCCGTGAGCGCTTGTTTAGCTGTCGGAGCAGTGAAGTTAGGCCAAACGATGTCGGAATGGCCCGAAACCTCAGGTGTACCCCTCTTTTAGCTATCTTGAAGGACCTCTCAGTTTCTGTCTGATTCTGACAAAATCTGATGCTTGAAGTAGCCTTGCCTATTTTTAGCAGGATGCAGCTTCAGGTGGCTTCTTGATGTTGAGGAGACATATTGACTTTTTTGGTGTCAACAAATGCCCCCTCGAGGTACAGCGACGAGTAGCTTTTTGGAGTCGATGTGCCTCGAAGAGAAACTTGGAGGAGAGATTCCAACTTGACCAAGAGTCTTGAGCAATTTTTTTTTTTTTTTTTGAATAGCCTTCTGAGTTTCCAGGGGAATTTTATGGTAGTGAGAGGGATCACGTACCATCTCAAGGCAAAGTTTTGAAAATGACATGGGGTATTTGGATTTTGGTTTTTGACCTTGTGACCTAACAAGCTGTATGTGGCAGGTTAGGGGGTCGGGGTTTGATTTTGATTTTGACCTTCTGACCCAACAAGCTGTATGTGGCAGGTTGGGGGGTCAGGTTTGGTTTGGTTTGGATTTTGATTTTTGGTTTTGGTTCTGTGACCTAACAAGCTGTATGTGGCGAGCTAGGGGACCGGAATTTGGTTTTGTGAAATGTCAATTTCAAGATTTTGGCTCAATTTGGTTCATGAGGTTGGATGGTTTGGTTTTCGGAAACTCATGAGACTTTTTTTTTTTTTTTTTTTTGAATGGTCCCATCAACTCAAAAGGGGCATGGGACTTTTTTTTTTTTTTTTTGCTCTTTTCTCTTTTTTTTGCTCTTGGTAAGAGGAATATTTTGACTAAAAGCCACTTTTAGTGCCTAGGTGGTCAAACCTGGCTCATATGGGCTAACCCATGGGACCTTAGGCTTTGGAGATGGCCTAGATCTCATATGGTGTCATATTTGTAAAGAATATCTAAAAATATCTCTTTTGTGTAGAGAATATCTAAAAATATCTTTACTTGGAGAGAATTTCTCAAGTTTTCTTTTTGTGGAAAGATTCTCTCAAAATATCTTTCTCTTTGGGAAAGTAGCTAAATTTTAGCACTTACCTCCTTTCTTTCTCTTTGTTTCCTCTTTTGGCTTGCTCTCTTCTATAAAAGCAAAGAGGGTTGGTGCTTTTGCTCCATTGCTTTCTTTTTGCAAGAAATCTTCAAGAGTGCTCTCCAAGATAAGAAGTGCTTTCTCTTCTTTAAGGATCTCCAAGCTTTTCTTCTTCTTCTCCATCAATGGCTTCAAGTAAGTTTTCTTCCTTGTCAAGAATCTCCATTGTAGAAGTAGCTTCTTCATTTTTTTTCCTTCGTTTTCTTTTCTTCTTCTTTCTTCTTCTCTTTTTTCTATTCTTTTCTTTCTTCTTCTTTCTCTCTTTTTTTTTTCTTTTCTTTTCTTTTCATGCACGTTTTCCCCTTTTTTTTTTCGTGCTTCTCTTTTTTTCTTTCTTCCTGTTTTTTTTTCTCTTTTTTTTTCTTTTCTGCACGTTTTTTCTCTTTTTTTTCGTGCTTCTCTTTTTTTCTTTCTTTCTGTTTTTTTTTTTCCACGCTGATCCTTTTTTCCACGTTTTTCTCTTCTTTTCTTTTTTTTTTTTTTTGCTGTTTTTTTTTTTTTTCTCTCTGGCTGTACGGACCTGACCGTACTGCCACGTGGCAGTGGGCCACGGCCTGTGGGCCAGAATTTTTTTTTTTTTTTTTTTATGCTGAGATTTTTTTTCTCTCTCTCTTTCTTTTTCCTTGTTTGCTCACTATGATAATGAGGCTATGCAATTTCAATATGTATGCATTTTTTTGTTTAGTGCATCAAGAAAGAAGGCTAGAGTCTCTAGGTCAAGCCAACATGATTTTTGACTTGGACAAAGTTTGATTGGTTTTGACCAAATTGGGTTGGAATTGGTCAAACTTTGGTCGAGATTTTCCTAGCATCTAATGCACGATGATATTATTTGATGCATGATTTTTGTAAATGGATTTGGAAGTATGATGATGCATACCTGAAAATTTTTTGCAAGTGTTGGGATTTTGAGCTCGCAGCGATTTTGAGCTCTTTCTCGGTCTTGCTGGATTTTGAGGAAGTTTACAACTTTTGGATTCTGAAGCTCGCAGCAATGTTGAGCTCTTTTCCAGATTTTGCAGAAGTTTGATGAGATTGACTTGTTCTCGCAGCGATGTTGAGTTCGAGCCTTCTTTGAGAATTCTCCACTGACTATGAGCTCGCAGCGATGTTGAGCTCATCTTCAGGCTTCCTGTCTTTTTCGGAGTATTTTCCTTTATGTTGGAATTACCCCGGAACCATGTCAAAATTTTGCTAGAATTTTTTGTAGCAGAATTCTGTCATTTTGATGTTGATTGATCTTTTCTCTTCCACCTTTTGCAGGTAGTTCTTCTAGAACGAACAAAGGTAAAGGTCCTGTTACTGACGCACCTCGTCGGTCTGCTAGATCTTCCAATGCTGCCGTTCAGCAGGCTTGGGAGAAGGTCCAGTTTGTGGAGAAAAACTTGGAAGAATGCGATTCCCTCAATCGTGATGAGATGAGACAGCGATTGATCACTCTCAAGGATGAGGAGTTCTATAAGATCATGGTAAGCAGTCGTCCCTGGGTTACGGACGATCAGAGTGTTGTGCTCAAGCCTACCTTCTTCTTCGGTGATGCAGTCCCCGACGACTTGACATACCAAAGGAGATGTTTTCAGTTCTCTTACACAGCAGATGGTAAGGAGAGAACTATTTCTACCCGGTCGTCTTTTGATCGGACCATCTCGATCCTGAGCCTTTCTCCCACGTGCCCTAAGAGGGAAGATCCTCCGAGTTGGGTGAAGAGGACCAGTGTGATCAAGACCGGGGTTTTTGTTGGTGGACCTTCCGGTTTTGCAGAGAAGCCACCTGTCCGTATGGACATGTTGATGCCAGCTAGTGGCTACCAAGGTTCTGATCATCCATCGATCGATTTGAGACCGGTGGGCCTTGGCGTTTTTCGGGGTGACGGCAGTAATTGGGTGAAGCCTTTTCGACTTCATGGCCGTTTCAGTGCTGACTCGAGCTGGGAGTCATGGACTGATCACACCTTGAGGATTGGTGAGGCCGTTCTTCGGGAGGCCGAGATTTTTGACGCGGTTCGCGCTTTTCGGCAAACCGTCGTTTTCTCCGATGAGGCTTTTATGGCCATGCTGGAGTCATTCCTTCCACAAACCAACACCTTCATTGTGACGAATGGTGAGATTGGTTTTTCTTTGAAGGAGCTGAGCGCCATCACCGGATTGCCTATCCTCGGCAAACTCTATGAGGAGTTTATGCCTATTGACAGCGTCCTTGAGGAGCAATCTGAGGAGTTTAGGCTTGTGTACTTTCAGCTCGTCGCCTTCTACGATTTTTTGAAGGAGAAGGAGGGCTCGAAAGTTAGATGCAGCAGTTGGAGAAGTTGCAGCTCCAACTTTTTTGACAGCGGGGATTCTTCTGATGGCATGGCCCAGGATGTCAGGGCTAAAGCATCAAGTTTGAAGAAGATCACTGCTATTTGGAAGAAGTTCTTCGCAAGCACGGATGCCATTTGTCCTGACATTGCGTTGCGGAGAGATCTCTCTGTTTACCTCACTTACTGGCTGGGTGAGGCTATTTTTGCTAGAGGAGATGGGACGCACATTAGGCCGCACTGTATTTTTCCGGCTTGTCAGATGGCGTTAGGAGAGCGGCTGGCTTTGGTACCTGCTCTTTACTCCTATTTATGTACCGAACTGCAGGCTGCTGCTTTCCTGGTTCGGCTTGGGCTTCCCATGAACAGGGTATTTTCTGCCCACATCTTCTATTCATGGTATGTATACCACCGTCCCAGCTTCCATCGTTTGGGAGTTGCACAGGACGAAGATCCCTTTATGATTCGTTTGGCTAGAGGGACAGCCGTTCACGAATCGCTTTTATCTGCCCGTTTAAGGATCCGACGATTTAGGGACGTCGAGATTGGGCAGTCTTCAGTGAAGCTTTCTCCGGGCTTGCGGAAGAAGGCTTTTGACTTTGGTGTCTCTCGTGATTCGACCAGGGCAGGGTCGGGAAGACACTATGCTTTGACAGACGCAGAGAAGAGGTGGCTCTTCAACATACGGGTTGGTACGATGGTGTACCGCAGACATCTTTTCGTCGACATCCAACCGTATGTCCCTTCGCGTTTTGCATTGCAGCTTGGCTTCTCTCAAGGCATTGTTGGAGCGCCTTCGAGTATGGTGAAGCGTTTTGGAGGTCTGAAAGATGGGAGAAATGCATGGGCTTTTTACAGTGCAAAGGACACTACCGCCATGATTTCCTATCCTGAGCTGCCCACATTCCGGACTGCTGGCTTCACGAAGTGGTTCGTGGAGAGCTTTTCAGTATACCGGGGGCTTTCCAAGAAAGAGCTCGATATTAAGCAATCTCCTGGGAAGAGTCTTGGCAAATCGGATGGTGTCCGTCGGGAGGAAGTTTTGGCCTTCCTTTCTGGAGAGAAGCACAAGATAGGCTTTCTCAATGGGCAGGACATCATTAGATCAGGAGCTGCACGGGGGATTCCTGGTGAGGTCCTGAGGCAGCTGGAAGAGGAGGAGGCCGAGATCGATGCTATGATACAGGCAGAGCATACGAAGGCTTCCATGGAGTCTACTGAGAAAAGTAGACCATCCAGTGAGGACTCTTGTGAGAGGCCTTATGTTGATAGTGGGGCAGGATCGTCGAGCAGATTAACCCGCCGAGGCAAGAGGAGGAAAGGACAACGCCGTAACATGAGACGGCACGATAGCCCTTCTGATCTTGAAGTTCCTCTCACCATTGCTGAGGAGGTGTCTGAGGATGCTGACGAGCCTCCGGAGAAGAGAAGCAGAGAAGAGGAGATAGCTGGTATGATCCCCTTTCTTTCCTTTTGTTTCTTCCTTCCCTTTTTTTGTGAAAGATTTTGTTTTGATCCGCTGCTTCTCTTTTTTTTAGCAGAGGATGATGACCTGGTGATGCCTGAGGTTCCGGCCGATGAGGCAATGACGGATCTAGTCGTGGCATCTGAGGAAGAGCTCAGAGACTCTGGAGTGGTTCCAGAACCTTCACCTGGTATGATTTGATTTGGCTTTTGCATTTTTGTCTTCTTTTGCTGTCATTTGCTAACATGTAGCTGACTTGCCAGAGGATTCCGACGATTTCGAACCATCCATGGACGCAACTTTTGACGATGCTTCGGATGAGGTCAAAGAGGCAGAGAGTACTCCGCCGGTCGTCGAAGCAGGTATATTTGCAATAATAATCTTGATATATTTTTGACAAGATTATATTCATACCTTTTTGTCTTTTTCTTCTTTTTTTCTTTGACAGATTGTGAAGCAACAGGAGAGATTCCTCCGTCTTCCTCAGAGCCGGAACAGGGGATACCTGCGGCTGATGCAGAAGTAGGGGCTTCTTCCACTTTCAATAAGTCAGCTTCTTTCGTTGGAAAGAGTTTATTGATTACTCTTCCAATGGAGCATGACGTGGGCAGTCAGGCACCAGAGCATGGCGAATCCTCATCTGCACCGCACCTTCAGTATGCAAGTAAGGTGTTGAAGACTGTCTTGAGCTCATGGGTTGAGACTCTTTCTTCAGGTCATTTGGAAGCTGGTTTTGGCATGATCAAGCATGTGCAGGACATTCTCGCTGATAGCAAAGAAGTCGGTCTGGACATTGCAAGTGCCAAGGATTTTGTTGAGGAGATCATCACCTTGGGGAACAAATGGACTGAGACCAAGAGTTTCACAGATGGTGACTTCTTTGATGAGATGTTCATAAAACCTTCCAGCAAAGTCAAAGCTGAGCTGACTGAGGTCACGAAGACTCCGAGGCAGATCGTTCGGGAGAAGAACGTTACCGAGTTATCCATCATGGGGCTGAAGCAAGATTTGGACCGCCTTGATAAGGAGGTCGTTGAGGCTAGGCAACGTCTTGATCTTTTAGAGGAAGAGGCTGCTGCCAAATGGACCGCCATTGTGGAGGCTCGTGACAAGGAGGGGACTCTCATTCGCCAGGTTGAGGAAGCTGAAGGTAATGTCCGGAGGAAGACTCAGGAGCATGACCAGTGGCAGGTCCTCTGGGAAGAGCTTCCTCGTGCTGCAGATGGGTCACGGCATTCGGCCGCGTTTTATGGGGACATTTTGAAGAAGCGTGGCCTAAAGACTTTGGAGGTCAAGGCCAAGAGTCTGCTTGAGGAGTTGAACCTTTGGTTGAAGACCATGTAGGATTGAGCTCCTGAGTTGTAACAAACTCTTTTTCCTTTTTCTTCTTTTTTTTTTTGGTACCTCCATGTATAAACAATTTTGGTACTATATGTTGTGTCCCTTTCCTTTCACTTAAATCATTTTTGATGAAAACAATTTTGAGCAAAAGTTTGATGGGAATGTTTGTTTAAGGATTTGATCAAAAGGTTGTCATTTTGTGAAAATCTTTTCTCAACGGGTTGTTTTGGGCATGAAAGCCAATTTTGTGGGGGAAAGCCTTGTTTTTTGATGGTTTGAAAACCAAAATTTGGGTGGCAAGTAAGAGCCAAAATTTGTTTTGCGGCATGGGAGCCAAAATTTTTGGATGGCGTGAAAGCCGAATTTTAGAATGGCATAGAAGCCGAATTTTGTTTTGTTTGTCTTGGCATTTATAGCCGAATTTTGGCATTTATAGCCAGATTTTGGCGTTTATAGCCGATTTTTTTTTGTTTTTTTTTTTGGCATTTATAGCGGAATTTTGGGATGGCATGAGAGCCAAAAATTTTGTTTGTGGCATGAGAGCCGATTTTGAGATGGCATGAAAGCCGATTTTGGCGTTTATAGCCGAAAAATTTTTGTTTTGGCATTTATAGCCGGATTTTGGCATTTATAGCCGGATTTGGCGTTTATAGCCGGATTTTGGCGTTTATAGCCAGATTTGGCGTTTATAGCCGAGTTTTGGCGTTTATAGCCAGATTTTGGGGTTTATAGCCGGGTTTTTTGAAAACCAAGTTTTGTTTTATTGGTATGAAAGCCGATTTTGGCATTTATAGCCGAAAAATTTTTGTTTTTGGCATTTATAGCCGAATTTTGGCATTTATAGCCGGATTTTGGCGTTTATAGCCGAGTTTTGGTTTTCAAATGCAGGTATCGACTAAATGTCGCCTCCCCGCTAAATGGTCTTGCAAGTATCGATGGAATGTCGCTTCCTTGCTCATTCGGTTTTGCGAGTATTGATGGAATGTCACTTCCTCGCGGGCTGGGTTTTGCGAGTATCGATGGAGTGTCGCTTCCTCGCGAATTGGGGTGCAAATATCGACTAAGCGTCGCTTCCTTGTTTTTCCCAAAACTTTTGGTTTTGCGGGTACTGACTTGATGTCGTTTCTCCGCGATTTTTGAAATTGGAGGTTTTCTCGAACCATTTGAAATTTGGGTTGTGGATAGCAACTGGTATGTTGCATCTCCACGATTTTTGAAATTTGGGTTGTGGATATCAACTGGTCTGTTGCTTCTCCACGATTTTTGAAAATTGCAAGTATCGAATGGGGTTCGTTTCCTTGCGATTTTTGGGTTTCGGAAGTATCGAATGGGGTTCGCATCCTTCCGGTTTTTGGGTTTTGCGAGTATCGACTGAATGTTGCTTCCCCGCGGTTTCAAAATTTTTGTTTAAAGACACGAAGGTCATAAATTTTGACTTAAAACCATTTTGGTTGTAAAAGCCGAGGCGGTCTAGGGTGAAAATTCCTAAGTCCCGATTTTTGTTTTAAGCCATGAATTTTGGGTTCAAGGATCGAAATTTTGGTCAAGTCTGGGAAGAGGCTCCTAAACTTGGATTTTTGGATTTGATTTTTCTTTTGAACAATGAAACGATGAAAGTAAGCATTGTTTTGAGAGATTGTTTTTTTTTTTTGGAAATTTTAACATAAAGATGAAATTTTCAAAAGGGGTGGGTTTGACGAGCAAGTACCTTGGAAATACGCTTTAGCCGTGTAGATATTGCTCTGACCCATTTGAGGAAGTCTTCAAGGGTAATACCGCTTCAAGAACTTGTCGTTGATGGGTAGCATACATCTGTCTCCTTCCATGTTTAGAAGAGCGTATGCACCGTTGGAGAAGACTTTGTCGATGACGAAAGGTCCCTCCCATTTTGGTTCGAATTTGCCTTTGGATTTGTGGGCAAAGATTATGGGTCTTTTTACTTGAAGAACCAAGTCACCCTTTTTGTAGGCGCGTTGCCTGACCTTTTTGTCGAAAGATCCTGCCATGCGTGCCTGGTACAACTCAATGCTTTGTAGAGCTTCGAGTCGTCTTTCATCGAGATTATCCAGCTCTTGGAGTCTCAATTTGACATTGCTTTCTTGCGTCATGTCATTTTGCAAAGATACCCTTAAGGAAGGAATTTGTACTTCCAAAGGGACAACAACTTCACATCCATAGACCAAAGAGAATGGTGTGCTATGGGTTGGTCCTCGAACGATGGTTCGATAGGCCCACAAAGCTTCCAGTAGTTTGTCACCCCAGTCTCTTTTGTGACTAGCGACCATTTTCTTGAGGATTTTGCAGAGTGTCTTGTTGAAGGCTTCTACTAGTCCGTTCGCTGCTGGATTATATGGAGTCGAAGGACAACTTTGGATTATGTACTTGTCGCAGAACCTATAGAATCTGTGATCCCGGAATTGTGGTCCGTTATCATGGACAAATCTTTTAGGTATGCCGAAGCGACAAATAATGTTGGTGCGCAAGAACTGATGGACTGATGAAGTCTTCATTTCGCTGAGCGCAAATGCTTCTGACCACTTGGAGAAATAATCCGTAGCGGCAAAGATGAAGCGATGACCTTTGCTTGATGGGGGAGAAATAGGACCTATGATGTCCATTCCCCAGGCTTCGAAAGGCCATGAGATTACTGTTGGATGTAGCCATTCTGGAGGCATGTGGACATAATCTCTGTGAATCTGGCATTTTTGGCAGCACTTGGCAAATTGCATTGCATCAGCCACCATGGTAGGCCAATAGTAACCTAGCCTTTTTATCTGGTTGTAGAGCTTAGGGCCAGCCTGATGGGCTCCACAAAGACCAGCATGCACTTCTTCGAGAGTTTCCTCAACCTCTTGTTGTGATAAGCAGCGTAGGAGTACTCCGTTGAAGGATTTTCTGTAAAGTGCTTTTGAAGGTATATCCAAATGAAAGTTTGGGGCTCGACTTTGGATGCTTACCCGATCTTTTGGATCTTCAGGTAGGATTCCGAACGTGATGTAATCAATGAACGGATCCCTCCAGTCGCCAATCGGAGGTTTGAGGATGGACATCCGACTTCCAACTACTTGGTGGCATTCAGCAACTGCTTGGTGTGTGTTGAGAGGAGGGAGAATCCTTCTTTGACACACTGTGACTTGCATGTTTTCCCCTTCTTGGATTGCCATGGATGCGGCGAGTCCAGCCAGGGCATCTGCACGGATGTTTTCACCTCTGAGGATGTGGGTGATATGGCAGATGTTGAATTTTTGTTGAAGCGACTGCGCCTTATTGTAGTAAGGTAGCAAATCAGGCTTCCTGACTTCATATTTCTGATTCATCTGGTTGACGACCAATTGGGAGTCTCCAAAAGCTTCCAGCATGGTGATGCCGGTTTCGAGGGCGAGTTCCAATCCAACAATCAGGGCTTGGTACTCAGCTGCATTGTTTGAACATGGTTCCAGTAGCGAGAAGGCGTGTGGAATCATGTATTTGTCGGGGCTGACAAAGAGGATGCCGATTCCCGATATTTACTTTCCCTTTTCATTTGTCCTGGTTGCACCGTCAAAGTACATGTCCCAGGGAGTGTTTGACAAGGAAGTTTCCACATTGTAGACAAATTCGTCTAGGAGATCATCCCTGAGTGGAGAATCTTTAGGCAATGGATGTTTTGCGAGGAAATCTGCCAGAGCTTGTCCTTTGATTGCTTTTTGCGGTACATACCTAATATCAAACTGTGATAGAAGGATGGACCATTTTGCCAGTCGGGCATTGAGAGAACCTGCTTTTGTGACAAGGACCTTTAAGAGGTTGATCCTCGAAATCAGGTAGACTGTGTTCGACAGCAGATAATGACGCAGCTTTTGTACAGCGAACATTACTGCAAGGCATTCTTTTTCGATTGGGGAGTAGCGATGCTCTGCATCTACCATCATGCGGCTAAGGTAATATAGAGCAGCTTCTTTTCCGTCGTCGTTTTCTTGTGCCAGCAGAGCACCCAAAGAGTGATCGAGAGCTCTTGTGTACAAGATAAATGGTTTTCCAGTTGTGGGGGCAGCCAGCACTGGAGGTTTGATGAGGTATGCTTTGATGTCTTGAAATCCACTTTCACATTCAGCATCCCAGACAAAGTCCACGCCTTTCTTCATCAGGCGAGAGAATGGACGGCATTTCCCTGATAGATTGGAGATGAACCGTCGGATGTAGGCCAGTCTTCCTTGAAGCCCTTTTAATTCTCTTAGGGTTCTAGGAGATGGCATTTCCAGGATAGCCTTGACTTTGGTGGGGTCAAGTTCTATTCCAGCTTTCCGTACTACGAATCCAAGAAACTTACCCGATGAGACACCGAAGAAGCACTTTAGTGGATTCATCCGCAATTTGTGTTTGCGAAGTTGGAGGAAGACTTCTCGAAGATCATTGAGATGGTCTTCTTTTCTTCTGCTTTTTATGGCGAGGTCGTCAACATAGCATTCGACCGTCTTGTGCTGCATATCTTGGAATATTTTCATCATAGCCCTCTGATATGTCGCACCTGCATTTTTTAGGCCAAACGGCATAACAGTGTAGCAATACACGCCGAATGGTGTCCGAAATGATGTATGCCTTTCATCTTCAGGATGCATTTTTATCTGATTGTTGCCAGAGAATCCATCCATGAATGTCATTCGCTCGAATCCATAGGTGTTGTCAATCATCACCTCTGGTATGGGGAGCGGGAATTCATCTTTAGGACATGCATTATTCAGGTCTCTGTAGTCGATACAGACCCTTATCTGCCCATTTTTCTTTGTCACGGGGACGATGTTGGCCAACCATTCAGGGTACTGTTCCTCGCGGATGAAGCCGACGTTTTTGAGTTTCTGAACTTCTTGTTCAATTTTGTCCATCACGTCGGGACGGAATCTCCTTTGGCCTTGTTTGATAGGCTTGATTTCTTTTTGCAAGTTGAGTTTGTGGACTGCTACTCTGGGATCCAAGCCAGGCATTTCGGCATAAGACCATGGAAAGCAATCTACGAACTCACGAAGAAAACAGATATACTCGGGTAACTCATCATCCTTTATATTCTTGTTTATGAATACAGGATGTGGGTTATCAGGTGTTCCCAAGTCTATCTTTTGAACATGGTCTTCTGTCGGAAGGTTTGAAGGTGGTTCCTCCACAGTATTTTCGGAGGCTTCCAACTCAACAAGACCTTCTGGAGTGCCAGAGAAATTTTCAGACTGAGGCTCTGTTTCTGTCCATGAATCTTCTTGATCAGCATCCTTCTCAATGATATCCTTCTCAAGGCTTGCAATGAGATGGTCCGAATCATTTGCCGGAATTGGGTTGAAGTAAGGTACTTCTTTTGGAGACGATGATTCTTCTGGGACAGAGAACCGCTCGTCTACGTCATCGGGCAATTCCTCTCTATTATCAGAGAAATTATACCAATTGGAGGAGCTTTCAGGATTTTTGACGAGTAACTCCTCGAAGAGATATCCAGGGATATCGATGTCTTCATGAGATGTTGAGGTTTGGTCGGTAAAACGACTTTGCAGCCATGGTGTCAACTGTCCCATAGGAGCGGTAGGATCATACCCCAACCCATATGAAGACTTGCCTTTTTTAAGGTGGATCTTCCAATCTTCTGGTTGACTTTTGGTCAGGGTGGGTTCCAATGGTGTAAGAATACCACGGCCATCTCCCAAACCAGTCGGATTTTGAGCGTCGTAGCCCATTTTCTTCATGATAGCTTGTGCCATTGGACTATACTGGGATAGCTGAGGCATACCTTCGTTTTGGAAAGGTTCAAGCAGAGAGTCCAGTGGAGATGCTCCCGATCTGTGGAAGTAAATCACTTTTTCTTCTGGCGAAGTTGCCGGAATAACAAAGGAAGCAGACGTAGGGTCTTCTATGTCTGCAGGTGTCTCCAATGGAGTGAGAGCGTGCTGATCTTGCTGAGTATCAGCTCGGCTCGATGCTGTGTCATCTTCTGACTCTGACTCTGAGTCTGTGTCATGCATAATAGACACAAAGGAGATAGTGAACTTGCCCCCGGTCTTTTGTTTTGTCTTCTTTGCTTTGGTAATGATTACCAAAGGCTTTGGAGATTTGAAGGAGACGACGAAGGGAGCTTGGCCGCTTACTTCGAGTTAGGTGGAGGGTTTGTTTACCTCCGATGATTGCTGAGGAGCCTTGCCTTGATCCTTCTGGAGACTGCCGGCAAAGCGAATTGTTTTTTCCTCCTGTTCTTCCTTTCCATCTTTATACATTTGAGCATCTGCAAAATGGACATCTCTACCTTTGAAGGGCTTTTTCTCTACAAATACTCAATGTATCAGTCCATCGTTGCCAACGAACTTGATGCACTGATGTAGAGTTGAAGGGACGACACCATTCTCATGTATCCAGGGGCGTCCAAGGAGTATATTGTAGCATGAAGGGGTCCTTATTGCATACACAGTGACTTCAGAAATAAGATCACCGATTTGCAGTTTGAACCTGATTTTGCCGATAGGCCTTTGAGCGCTGCCGTCATATCCGAAGATGGATACGGACGTGTGACTTAGTTTGCTAGGTGGGATGCCCAGCTCCTCGAGTGCCGAAGTAGAAATGAGGTTGAGTGCAGAACCTGGATCGATCTGAACTCTGGGTACTGGCATTTCTTTGACGTACCCCGCAAAGTACAAGGGTCGGTTGTGCTTCGTTTCGCCTAGGAGGAGGTCATCCTTGTCGAAGGCAATTGTTACACTTGCCGCTTTTTGTATCGAGAGGCATTCATTGCTTGATCCCTCAGCTTTCTTCTTTTCTCCCTTTGAGGGAGTATTTGATTTTTTGACCCTATAGTCCATTTCAATTTGTAGGACTTGTGGGGCATGTTTGTCGACATCCGTATTCAGCCTTTGCAATTCTGAAATGAGACTATCACGAGTTTGTGGAGACATTCGTAATAAGTCAAGGATGTGCAGACGTGCAGGTATGTGTTTGAAGTGCTCAATCAAGTCGTACTTGAAAGCCTCCTTCGAGCCTGCATTTTCATTATTGTTGCCACTTGGGGCGCTTACATCTTGTTTTCACGAAGGATTTACATAAGAAGAAGAGGGTTGATTGTAATTTTTGTGGTAATCCCCGACAGAACGAGTACCTCTACCAATGTCAAGAGCCTCTAGAGAAGGGTCTTCTTTTGGAAGATCGTTCTCACGATCAAGAGGTTGATCCTTTACTGAGGACGTCTCTGTAACAGCATTGGCGTCTTCAGTGATTGTGTTGCATGGAGCAATTTCCGGGAACAAGTCCTGAACAGCAGCCGGCAACTTTTCTTTATTAGCCCAGACATCGCCCGTGAGATCGGGTATCTGGGACCAATTGACTGAGTTTTCATTTGAAGAAGATTTCATTGGCAGAAGTTTCTTCAAGATGATTAATCGGGAGTGGCTTGAGTTCCGATGTCACGGCTTCAGGAGACGAAGGCTGAGAGGATGTTATCTCAGTGGAACTCACCTGAGAGGATGTAACTCCGGAAGATACGCTACCGGTTGGAGAGTAAGTGTCTTCGGAAGCTTCAGAGGCACTGTCGTCCTGAGCTATTACGTTGCAGGTTATCCTGACAGGAGATGCCCCCAGTGTAGACTGTTGGGAATCAGATTCATCCTCAGATGTGAGAGGATCATCGATCCAACTGTTTTCTCCATTTTCAGGAGTTGAGGGAGAAAGTTCCCGTTGATTTTCAGGGACTTCCGGCTCTGGATCATGACGAAGATTGATGCGATCCTGCTCCTGCTCTATGGCAAAATGTTGCAAGATTCTTGTATATTCTTCAAGATCAGGCATGGGAGCCAAATCTTCTTCGTCATTTGCCCCTTGTGGTTCGCCCATGTTGGGTTCCACCGGAGCATTGTTTGGTGCTGGATCGACAGCATCTTCTTGAACAGGGTCCTGGTCTTCTTCATCATCAGACCAAGATCCTTGTGGCTGTAATGGGTATACCAGATTACTGGCATAAGATGAGACTCGGGAATCCATTCCTCGTCGGAGAGGTATTCTCCTGTTTCAAAGGATTCTTCCCACTCATCTGTATCACTGGCAGTATCACTGGACTCGTATCCATTCATGGAGAATCCAACTACCGAGTTGCAAGAGTATGATGCCCCCTGCACATTTTCATTTTTGTATAGAGGTGGCATGAAATCATCAAGAGTGAATTTTCTTACCGCCTTGGAGGTTTTGGGAAGAGATTCTTCCGTCGTCCTGAGTGAAGCAGTGGAAGAAGTTTCTACTTTTTCAAGGACTCCTTGTTTTGGTTGAGACTTCTGCTGCTGTTTGAGCTTGCGGAGCTGTCTCTTGACTTGCCTTCGCTACTGAGCGGTTGGCTTTGTTTTGACGATCTCCCAATTTTCATCATCTAGGAGATCGGGATGCACCCATATAGGTTATCCATCTGGTGTTGGATAGGGAACCCATTCTTGGGACGCTTGAGCCATTTTTATCACCTTGAATGAAGTAGTGATCTTCTCCTTCGGTGACTTTGAAGTTTGCCGACATGACACCATGTTGACAGAGGCGGGGCCATAGTTTTTATCAAAGGTTATGACTCCGTTTTTCCACATCTCATTGATCTTCTCTCTCACAACGAAGCATTGATTGAGAGGATGTGAGATCATCTGATGGTATGGACAGTATCGGGGATCATTGGTTTTGCCAACGTCTCCCGGTCTTTTGGGCTATGGCAAAATGAGTTTGCCATTTGCTAGGAGAGCCTCAAAGATTTCTTCAACGTCTTCATCGAACGGATATTTCTTTTCTACACGTTCTTTGAAGGCATCAGAGAGTTCAGGCCTTTTACCTGCAGTTTTATTTTCAGGTTTCTTTGGCTGCTGAGGAGCTGACTTACTCTGCACATTGAGAACCTCCTTTTTCTTTGGTTTTGAGGTTGTAACAGCAGTCGGCTCTTTCTTTGATGATTTCTGACTGTTGAGGTCTTTGATCACCATTTCAGCTTCCATGGAAGCTTCGAAGAGTTCCCCCAGGTTCTTTGATTTATTGCCGATAATCATGGAGCGGATTTTAGCTCTCATATTGTTACGGCAGATGTCGACTAGCGACGCTTGTGGCAGCACATCTGAGCATTTGTACGCCATTGCCTTCCATTTGTGAATGAAGTCGTATGTTGACTCATTCTCTCCCTGTTTTAGGCTGCAGAGTTGAGCAATAGTAACAGGATGATCCTCACCTTGGAAGTGGGTCAGGAAGCGTGTCTCCAGCATAGCCCAGTTCTGGATGGAGTTCTCCGGCAGAGTGGAGTACCAATCAAAGGCTGTACCTTTTAGGGTACTTGCGAAGAGGCGAATCTTGAGGGCATCTTGATCCGCAATAGCTCCTGTCAGGATCTTGAAGTGGATAACATGCTGTCTGGCTGAACCTTTCCCAGTATATGTCTGGAGAGTAGGTTGTTTGAATTTTGCAGGGAACGGAACCGAGTCCATCCATAGAGGGTAGGGTGGCTTGATCCCGTGTTCCTTCAATGTATCCTCTTCTTTTGCTTTTGCGAGGATATCGGCCACGTCCTTTCTGGTAAGGGCACGAGACTCATTATTTCCTGCATTGCCCTCGTCATCTTCATGATTCGGAGGGGTTTCATTGTTAGGTGGTGGACGCTGTAGAGTGAGAATCAAATTTTCCATCAGAGTCTCAATTCTCTGTTGTCCTTGCTCCAACTGCTGGATGTGTGCAGTTACATCATCATGCTGTGGAGGTGGCTCAGAACTTGTAGCCAAGACGTTCATCCCTCGGGATTCGAACGAAGAAATCGTCCTGGTGGCTGAGCTGGGGCTCATTCTTCTGGATGAAGAATCTGAGGAGTAGTTACTCCGATGTTCTTGGCTTGGAGGAGTGGAAGACTCTTCCAGATGTGTTCTTGTCCGAGAGACGCTGCGAGTCACTGGACGTCTAACACTGATTTTGGTTGCTGACTTCCGGTGTCTTCTGGTTTTGCCAACCATATGAACAGCAACGAATTGGTCGGGTCTTTCTTTTTCGACCCATTTCTTTGTGACGTGGAGAGTAGAACGCTGGGTTCTTTGTTTCTCGAGTCTCTTTTGTCGATATGCAGTGCGGCGACGCATACGACGAGCAATTTGAGCTTCAGTCAGCTCTGGCTGGGCTCTGGCGATGAAGGATGTAGTCCCTTGTGCGCAACAGCCGAGTTTGTCTTCTTTGAAGTTTGACAAGGACAGAATCTGGACGTGGTCCTTAGTCTGTCGTAATGAAGACTTGAATTTTGCGAGCTCGGCCCCTGTTGAGATGAAGGGTCGACTCGCGGGAGTGCAGGCTTCAGCATGTTTTTACATAGGCCTAACGATGCAGGATTTGATTTTTGGCTTGTAGGAGCAAGCCGGCTCATGATGATTTTGTTTATTTTTTGGGTGGAGGGTAGGTTTCTCCTCTTTCATGTAAGAGAGAGGGTAGAACTGATTCTCCTTGAGAGGGGCCAGGTATGCTGGCTTTGCAGATGTTCGGGACCTCCGTTGCTTTGGCGAAGATCTCGGGGACCAGGTTTTGGTGTAAACCTGGTTTCTTGTGGGTTGAGGCTTCGTGGGAACGCCACGGGCTTCAAGCTTCTTGGTGTTCGCCCTTGGTGCCATTTTAGTGACACGTTGTGGGGCGGTTTTCTGCTTCTTGGCAGGTATGTCTTCTGCAGGAAGTGGGACTGGTCCCAGTGATCCGAAGACGATGGTCCGGGGAGTTGAAGCTGACCCGGTGTTTGGAGAGTTGTCGAGGGAGATGATGCTTCGGCAACTGGCAGGGCGCTTATGCTTGTTTTGCTTATCTTGCAGCATAAGCTGGTACTTGTTCTCATCGAAAGTGATGGTCAATGAAGCTGCCATTGTTAGTTTTGGAAAACTTCTGAAACAAGACCAAATCCATTAGTAATCACAAGAATATGGTGATCGTAAATGGAGAACAACTATGGTTTTGTCTTTTCAAATCACTTGAGGGGACATGGCCCAACCCAAGGACGATGAAGAAGGCAAAAAGCCATAGAGGATACAATTGTTCTAAAATGCAAGTATGGTAGGCTCAGAGTGAGCGTTCCAGTGACTGCTAGAAGCAATTGTAGACCTTAATTCAAATTACCGAGAACCAAGGCTCACTCGAGGTAAAATGATATACGGTTGGAGATACAAATGTGTCGGTAGCGAATACAGTAGACCCGAAAGGGCGTACTAGCACCGCTAGGCACAAATGTTGCAAATCGCATCCTTGGGAAGGACACGAGATGGGATTTTTTTTGAAAGGGCAAAATTGGGTTCACAAAGGAGAGCAAATGGTGTTCCAATCCGAACAAAGGCTCAACATTTCTGCGAGCGCTAAATTCAGAAGGGAAGGAACCAGAATTTCTCGGATGTGAATCCAATAATGACGGAAGTTTTTTTTTTTAAAGGTCAAGATTGAATTCATCAAAGAGAGCAAATGGTGTTCCATTCCGAACAAGGCTCAACATTTCTGCGAGCGCTAAATCCGAAATGGAAAGAACCAAGATTTCTCAACTCTGAATTCAAAGTGACAGAAGTTTTTTTTTTTTTTTTGAAAGGTCAAGATTGAATTCATCGAAGAGGGCAAATGGTGTTCCATTTCGAACAAGGCTCAACATTTCTGCGAGCGCTAAATCCGAAAGGGAAAGAACCAAGATTTCTCAACTCTGAATTCAAAGTGACAGAAGTTTTTTTTTTCTTTTTTTTTTAGAGAAAATTTTTTGAAAGGTGCACATAGATTTCCAATTCGATCTTATGAAACCTTAGTAGATAGATCAGCCCCCAGGTAAGGGTAGGATTACTTAATGAACCCGTTTGGAGGACCCTTGCCTCGAACAGTCTAGCTGTCTCCACACTCTGGACAAGGCTTTTCCTACATCCACTTTGGTCAAAGAACGCAACTGGTGGAACCTTAGTGGTTTTTTTTTTTTTTAAATCCCATTTTTTTTTTAAAAGGTTTTTTTTTTTTTTGAACTCATCAAAGAGAGCGAATGGTGTTCCAATTCGAACAAAGGCTCAACATTTCTGCGAGCGCTAAATCCGAAAAGGAAGGAACCAAGGTTTCTCAACTTTGAATGCAAAAGAGAGAAAACTAATTTTTTTTTTGAATTTATAATTTTTTTTGAAATCCCAATTTGGACTCATCAAAGAGAAAAGATGGCCCAATCCCCGATATGAACGATAGCTGCGAAAATTTCTGTGAGCTATCGAGTTCAAGGAGGAGAGGATCAAAATTTCTCAAAGTTGAATCTTGAGAAAGAGAGACCATTTTTTTTTGAAAGAGTTTGAAATGAAGGTGTTTGTTTTGAAATCCCAATTGAACTCATCAAAGAGAAAAGATGGCCCAATCCCTGATATGAACGATAGCTGCGAACATTTCTGTGAGCTATCAAGTTCGAAGAGGGAAGGATCAAAGTTTCTCAAAATTGAGCTTTTAAGAAAAAGAGATCAAATTTGTTTTTTTTTTTGAAGTGAGAAAGAACAATTGAAATCCCATCTCATGTTTTTTTTTTTTAGATGCAAGATGCAACATAGGCCACCAACTAGAAAGGAGCCAAGTGATCAAAGCATCACGTTCTCAAGTCAACGTGTCCCACCGGGTGTGCCAACTTGATGGACCCTAAAGGAATCTTCCGTCCTCTCCCTCCGCACCCCGGGGGCGGACCTGGGTCTCGGCGGAGGAGGGAAGATCTCGGGCATCAACATTTTTGTACGGGTATGCCAGATTTACTTTCTACTTGGAATTTGGAATAGTGATAATCCGGAGATTCACCTTTACAAGTGGAAAGGAAATCAATCCTTTTTTCTAACTTTTCAAATTGCATTAATATTAAGAAAAGAGACAAGTTTCTAGAATGCCGTAGGAGGCGTTTTTGTTTGTTTGCCGTGAAAGGCGATTTTGCCGTGAAAGGCGATTTTACAAAACTCATCAAATGTGAAAGACAAGAATTGTGATTTCTTTTGTCTCTTTAAGAAATACAAACTACAATAGAAAAGCAAGAAAAGGGATCTAACTTCTCAGGAGATTGTGGGGACACGTTGAGATCGACGGTCGCAAGTCATGTATGGGCTTGGCCATCGTCCTTCAAATGAGAACATGTGATGCTTTGATTCTTTGGCTTGGCTCCTAACCTCAGTTTTTTAAAGGACAATGCCGAGCTTTGATATGTGGTCAAACGATGTCCGATTGTCCTGAAATTTGACGAGGAGCCTATTGGAGTCATTTTGAGACGTTCCATGGGCTCCGTTTTGGATGTCATGGTCCCGGGTTGCTCCGCCGCCGGTAGGCTTGATTTTCTCTCAGAGCATCGAAACCTGGTCAAACGTTGTCGGAATGACCTGAAATTTGACGTGCAGCCTTTTGGAAGCATGTTGAAGCCACTCATGTATTTTGTTTGATGAGTGCTGGCCTCGGTGGTTGCCGCCGCCGGGAGGCTTGATTTTGCTGCTCGAGCATTGATGGAGGGTCAAACGTTGTCAGTTTGACTTGAAATTTGGCATGGAGCCCTTTGGAGACATTCTGGAGTCATCCGTAGGCTCTGATCAAAGTTTTGGTGCCTTTGATGATTTCGCCGCCGTGAGCGCTTGTTTAGCTGTCGGAGCAGTGAAGTTAGGCCAAACGATGTCGGAATGGCCCGAAACCTCAGGTGTACCCCTCTTTTAGCTGTCTTGAAGGACCTCTCAGTTTCTGTCTGATTCTGACAAAATCTGATGCTTGAAGTAGCCTTGCCTATTTTTAGCAGGATGCAGCTTCAGGAGGCTTCTTGATGTTGAGGAGACATATTGACTTTTTTGGTGTCAACACAAACTACAATAGAAAAGGAAGAAAAGAGATCTAACTTCTCAGGAGATTGTGGGGACACGTTGAGATCGACGGTCGCAAGTCATGTATGGGCTTCGCCATCGTCCTTCAAATGAGAACATGTGATGCTTTGATTCTTTGGCTTGGCTCCTAACCTCAGTTTTTTAAAGGACAAGGACCAAGAGAAGGTCCTATATCCAATGAAAAACCAAGTAAACGGGCTGAAAAGCCGCGTTTAGGCCATGTTGGAGAAGGAGGTGACCTTGGGGGGTGGCCCTCCAAGGGACGTTGATCACCTGTGGTGCTTCCGGGAGCAAAGTAGCAGGACTTCGTCTCTCTCTTGGATTTTCTGGTTTTTCAGAGCTTGCACTTGGGATCTCTTTTCATCATTGCCTTCTTCTTGGAATGGACCTCCTTTTATAGGCTTTTGGTAGCCATGAGGTGTTTATTGGCATTGATAGCCATGATGAAAGAATTGATGAGGAGTTACAAGTTGATTTTGTAACTCCTTTTTCAAGGCTTGTGATTGGCCGATAAAGGTAGTGGGCATTTAATTGCCTTTATGCTTCATGATGATGCGAGTTTCATGGGTTTAATGCCATGATTGCTTGGATTTGTAACTCCCAAATGCTTGGTTCTGATTGGGCCGTCCAAAATAATGAGTTAATGACTGCTTTAATGGGTCAATTAACGACATTAAGTGGTTGCCAAGGCATGTGAAGAGTCGCGGGCCGTGCTGCGCCTTTTGAGATTCTTCTTGTGATCATTACGGGTGGATCCACGCATTATTTGATGTCGGATTGCGATGCAATTTCAGACATTGGTTGATGTTGGCGGGCCGGTGACATCTGTCTTGTCGATTTCACGATCGGTCGGACAGAAAGTGCACTTTCTTGGTCAGCCGTTTGGCGATCTTGAGGCGATCGGTGATGATTTCATGCTTTTGACGGCGGATCCGAGATGTCGACGAAGATCAGTGGTTTTGAAGCACCAAACATTGGATTTTCAGAAAATCACAGAGGCCAGAACACCCGAAACACGAAAACCATCGAAAACGGACACTTCGGCACAAAATCCGGCGACCCAGATTTCCAGGGTCGCTGGGCGACCATGCACCCAGGGTCGCCTGGCGACCTTGGTCGCCGAGCGTCGTTTTCGGCCATTTTTTCATCTTTTTCGTTCCTTTTTTCTTCTGTATTTTTTTTGACATTTTTCCTCAATTATTGACTTGATTTTCTTGGAGAAATCTTGACGAGAACCCTCGCGAAATCGGAGCACAAAGTTTCCTATTTTTCGGGAAAGTCGAAGACTTTGTAGCCGATTTTCCGTCAAGCGTCGAAACTAGGTCAAACGATGTCGGAATGACCTGAAAATTGAGGTGAAGCTTCTTGAGCAGTGGATAGGACCAACCATGGGCTTTTATTTGAGTTTTGAAGCCGTTTGGGGTCCCATCGATGCTTCACTTGATTTTGCTGCGGGGAAAATGCCGAGCTTTGATATGTGGTCAAACGATGTCCGATTGACCTGAAATTTGACGGGGAGCCTATTGGAGTCATTTTGAGACGTTCCATGGGCTCCGTTTTGGATGTCATGGTCCCGGGTTGCTCCGCCACCGTAGGGCTTGATTTTCTCTCGGAGCATCGAAACCTGGTCAAACGTTGTCGAAATGACCTGAAATTTGACGTGCAGCCTTTTGGAAGCATGTTGAAGCCACTCATGTATTTTGTTTGATGAGTGATGGCTTTGGTGGTTGTCGCCGCCGGGAGGCTTGATTTTGCTGCTCGAGCATTGATGGAGGGTCAAACGTTGTTGGTTTGACTTGAAATTTGGTATGGAACCCTTTGGAGACATTCTGGAGTCATCCGTAGGCTCTGATCAAAGTTTTGGTGTCTTTGATGATGTCGCCGCCGGGAGCGCTTGTTTAGCTGTCGGAGCAGTGAAGTTAGGCCAAACGCTGTCGGAATGGCCCGAAACCTCAGGTGTACCCCTCTTTTAGCTGTCTTGAAGGATCTCTCAGGTTCTGTCTGATTCTGAAAAGATCTGATGCTTGAAGTAGCCTTGCCTGTTTTGTAGCAGGATGCAGCTTCAGGAGGCTTCTTGATGTTGAGGAGACATATTGACTTTTTTGGTGTCAACAAAGACGTTCATCCCTCGGGATTCGAAGGAAGAAATCATCCTGGTGACTGAGCTGGGGCTCATTCTTCTGGATGAAGAATCTGAGGAGTGATTACTCCGGTGTCCTTGGCTTAGAGGAGTGGAGGATTCTTCTAGATGTGTTCGTGTCCGGGAGACGCTGCTAGTCACTGGACGTCTAACACTGATTTTGGTTGCTGACTTCTGGTGTTTTTTGGTTTTGCTAACCATATGAACAGCAACGAATTGGTCGGGTCTTTCTTTTTCGACCCATTTGTTTGAGACATGGAGATTAGAACACTGGGTTCTTTGTTTCTAAAGTCTCTTTTGTCGATATGCTGCACGGCGACGCATACGACGAGCAATTTGAGCTTCAGTCAGCTCTGGCTGGGCTCTGGCGATGAAGGATGTAGTCCCTCGTGCGCAGCAGCCGAGCTTATCTTCTTTAAAGCTTGGCAAGGACAGAATCTGGACGCGGTCCTTTGCCTGTCGCAATGAAGATTTGAATTTTGCGAGTTCGGCCCTTGTTGAGATGAAGGGTCGACTCGCAGGAGTGCAGGCTTCAGTATGTTTTTGCGGAGGCCTAACGATGCAGGATTTGATTTTTGGCTTGTAGGAGCAAGCCGGCTCATGATGATTTTGTTTGTTCTTTGGGTGGAGGTAGGTTTCTCCTCTTTCATATAAGAGAGAGGGTAGAACCGATTCTCCTTGAGAGGGGCCAGGTATGCTGGTTTTGCAGAAGTTCGGGATCTCCGTTGCTTTGGTGAAGATCTGGGGGACCAAGTTTTGGGGTAAACCTGGTTTCTTGTGGGTTGAGGCTTCGTGGGAGCGCCACGGGCTTTAGGCTTTTTGTTGTTCGCCCTTGGTGCCATGTTAGTGACACGTTGTGAGGCGATTTTCTGCTTCTTGGCAGGTACAGTGTCTTCTGCGGGGAGTGGGAATGGTCCCAGTGACCCGAAGACGATGGTCCGAGGAGTTGAAGTTGACCCGGTGTTTGGAGAGTTGTCGAGGGAGATGACGCTTCGGCAACTGGGAGGGCGCTTATGCTTGTTTTGCTTGTCTTGAAGCATAAGCTGGTACTTGTTCTCATCGAAAGTGATGGTTAATGAAGCTGCCATTGTTAGTTTTGGAAAACTTCTGAAACAAGATCAAATTCATTAGTAATCACAAGAATATGGTGATCATAAATGGAGAACAACTATGGTTTTGTCTTTTCAAATCACTTGAGGGGACATGGCCCAACCCAAGGACGATGAATAAGGCAAAAAGCCATAGAGGATACAATTGTTCTAAAATGCAAGTATGGTAGGCTCAGAGTGAGTGTTCCAGTGACTGCTAGAAGCAATTGTAGACCTTAATTCAAATTACCGAGAAGTAAGGCTCACTCGAGGTAAAATGATATAAGGTTGGAGTTACAAACGTGTCGGTCGCGAATACAGTAGACCCGAAAGGGCGTACTAGCATCGCTAGGCACAAATGTTACAAATCGCATCCTTGGGAAGGACACGAGATGGGATTTTTTATTTTAAAAGGTCAAGTTTGGGTTCATAAAGGAGAGCAACTGGTATTCTAATCTGAACCACAACTCAACATTTCTGCGAGCGTTAAATCCGAAAGAGAAAGGAACCAGAATTTCTCAAATGTGAATCCAGTATCGACTGGAGTTTTTTTTTTTTTTGAAAGGTCAAGATTAAATTCATCAAAGAGAGCAAATGGTATTCCAATCCGAACCACAACTCAACATTTCTGCGAACGTTAAATCCGAAAGAGAAAGGAACCAGAATTTCTCAAATGTGAATCCAGTATTGACGGAAGTTTTTTTTTTTTTTGAAAGGTCAAGATTAAATTCATCAAAGAGAGCAAATGGCGTTCCAATCCGAACCACAACTCAACATTTCTGCGAGCATTAAATCCGAAAGGGAAAGGAACCAGAATTTCTCAAATGTGAATCCAGTATTGACGGAAGTTTTTTTTTTTTTTTAAAGGTCAAGATTAAATTCATCAAAGAGAGCAAATGACGTTCCAATCCGAACCACAACTCAACATTTCTGCAAGCGTTAAATCCGAAAGGGAAAGAACCAAGATTTCTCAATTCTGAACTCAAAAATGACGGAAAATTTTTTCTTTCTTTTTTTTCTTTTTTTTTTTTTGGAAAATGCATATAGGTTTCCAATTCGATCTGATGAAACCTTAGTAGATAGATTAGCCCCCAGGTAAGGATAGGATTACTTAATGAACCCGTTTGGAGGACCCTTCCCTCGAACAGTCTAGCTGTCTCCACACTTTGGACAAGGCTCTTCTTGAATCCACTTTAGTCAAAGAGCACAATTGATGCAACCTTAGTGTTTTTTTTTTTTTTTTTTTTTTTTTTTGTTTTGAAAGATTTCTAATGAACTCATCAAAGAGAACAAGTGGTGTTCCAATCCGAACCACAACTCAACATTTCTGCAAGTGTTAAATCCAAAAGGGAAAGAACCAAGATTTCTCAATTTTGAGCCCAAAAGAAAGAAAACTGATTTTTTTTTTGAAATTATAATTTTTTTTGAAATCCCAATTGGACTCATCAAAGAGAAAAGATGGCCCAATCCCGATATGAACGATAGCTGCAAACATTTCTGTGAGCTATCAAGTTCAAAGAGGAGAGGATCAAAATTTCTCAAAGTTGAATCTTGAGAAAGAGAGATCTTTTTTTTTTTTTTTTTTTGAAAGAATTTGAAATGAAGGTATTTTTTTTGTTGAAATCTCAATTGGACTCATCAAAGAGAAAAGATGGCCCAATCCCCGATATGAACGATAGCTGCGAACATTTCTGTGAGCTATCAAGTTCGAAAAGGGAAAGATCAAAATTTCTCAAAGTTGAGTTTTTAAGAAAAAGAGATCAGATTTGTTTTTTTTTTTTTTTTTTTTTTTTTTGAAGTGAGAAAGAACAATTGAAATCCCATCTCATGTTTTTTTTTCTTAGATGCAGGATGCAACATAGGCCACCAACTCGAAAGGAGCCAAGGGATCAAAGCATCACGTTCTCAAGTAAACGTGTCCCACCGGGTATGCCAACTTGATGGACCCTCGGAATCTTCCGTCCTCTCCTTCCGCACCCTGGGGGCTGACCTGGGTCTCGGCGGAGGAGGGAAAATCGCGGGTATTAACATTTTTGTACGGGTATGCCAGATTTACTTTTTACTTGGAATTTGGAATGGTGATGATCCGGAGATTCACCTTCACAAGTGGAAAGGAAATCAGTCCTTTTTTCTAACTTTTCAAATTGCATAAATATTAAGAAAAGAGACAAGTTTGTTTTTTGAGAATGCCGTAGGAGGCGTTTTTTGTTTGTTTGCCGTGAAAGGCGATTTTACAAAACTCATCAAATATGAAAGACAAGAATTGTGATTTCTTTTTGTCTCTTTAAGAAATACAAACTACAATAGAAAAGTAAGAAAATTGATCTAATTTCTCAGGAGATTGTGGGGACACGTTGAGATCGACGGTCGCAAGTCATGTATGGACTTCACCATCGTCCTTCAAATGAGAACATGTGATGTTTTGATTCTTTGGCTTGGCTCCTAACCTCGGTTTTTTAAAGGACAAGGACCAAGAGGAGGTCCTATATCCAATGAAAAACCAAGTAAACGGGCTGAAAAACCGCGTTTAGGCCATGTTGTAGAAGGAGGGAACCTTGGGGGGGTGGCCCCTCAAGGGACGTTGATCACCTTGTGGTGCTTCTGGGAGCAAAGTGGCAGGACTTTGTCTCTCTCTTGAATTTTCTGGATTTTCAAGACTTGGGATTGCACTTGGGATTCCTTCCTTTTTTTTTCTCTTCTTTTTTTTTCCTTGGAACTCACCTCTTTTTATAGGCTTTTGGTAGCCATGAGGTGATTATAGGCATTAATAGCCATGATGAGAGAATTGATGAGGAGTTACAAGTTGATTTTGTAACTCCTTTTTCATGGCTTGTGATTGGCCGATGAAGGTAGTGGGAATTTAATTCCCTTTAAACTTCATGATGATGGGAGTTTCATGGGTTTAATGCCATGATTGCTTGGATTTGTAACTCTCAAATACTTGAATCTGATTGGGCCATCCAAAATAATGAGTTAATGACTGCATTAAGTTGTCATAAACGGGTCAATTAACGTCATTAAGTGGTCGCCAAGGCATGTGAAGAGTCGCGGGCCGCGCTGCGCCTTTTGAGATTCTTCTTGCGATCATCACAGGTGGATCCACGCATTATTTGATGTCGGATTGCAGTGCAATTTCAGACATTGATTGATGCTGGTGTGCAGGTGACATCTGTCTTGTCGATTTCACAATCGGTCGGAAAAAAAGTATACTTTCTTGGTCAGCCGGTTGGCGATCTTGGAGCGATCGGTGATGATTTCATGCTTTTGACGGCGGATCCGAGATGTCGGTGAAGATCAGTCATTTTCAAGCATCAAACATTGGATTTTCAGAAAATCACAGAGGCAAGAATGCTCGAAAAGCGAAAAAGATCCAAAAACGGGCATTTTGGTGCAAAATCCGGCGACCCAGATTTGCAGGGTTGCCGGCGACCATGCACCCAGGGTCGCCGGCGACCTTAGGGTTTTGCCCTTTTTGGTCGCCGAGCTTCGTTTTCGGCCGTTTTTCTGTCTTTTTTGTTCCTTCTTTCTTCTGTATTTTTCTTGACATTTTTCCTCAATTATTTATTTGATTTTCTTGGAGAAAACTTGACGAGAGCCTGCGCAAAACCGAAACACAAAGTTTCCCATTTTTTTGGGAAAACCGAAGACTTTGTAGCCAATTTTTCGTCAAGAGTCGAAACTAGGTCAAACGATGTCGGAATGACCTAAAAATTGAGGTGAAACTTCTTGAGCAGTGGATAGGACTAACCATGGGCTTTAATTTGAGTTTTGAAGCCATTTGGGGTCCCATCGATGCTTGACTTGATTTTGCTGCGGGGAAAATGCCGAACTTTGATATGTGGTCAAACGATGTCCGATTGACCTGAAATTTGACGGGGAGCCTTTTGGAGTCATTTTGAGACGTTCCATTAGCTCCGTCTTGGATGTCATGGTCCCGGGGTGCTCCACCGCCGGTAGGATTGATTTTCTTTCGGAGCATCGAAACCTGGTCAAATGTTGTTGGAATGACCTGAAATTCGACGTGCAGCCTTTTGGAAGCATGTTGAAGCCACTCATGTACTTGGTTTGATGAGTGATGGCTTCGTTGGTTCCTGCTGCCGGGAGGCTTGATTTTGCTGCTCGAGCGTTGATGGAGGGTCAAACGTTGTCGGTTTGACTTGAAATTTGGCATGGAGCCCTTTGAAGACATTCTGGAGTCATCCGTAGGCTCTGATCAAAGTTTTGGTGTTTTCGATGATGTCGCCGCCGGGAGCGCTTGTTTAAGCTATTGAAGCAATGAAGTTAGGCCAAACGATGTCGGAATGGCCCGAAACCTCAGGTGTACCCCTCTTTTGGCTGTCTTGAATGATCTTTCAGTTTTTGTCTGATTCTGAAAAGATCTGATGTTTGAAGTAGCTTTGCCTGTTTTGTTGCAGGATGCAGCTTCACGAGGCTTCTTGATGTTGAGGAGACATAGTGACTTTTTTTTGTGTCAACGTCTATTATAGATGATTATAGCTCTTCAATTTGATGCCTAAGCCTATTTTTAATATCAAATTATTAGTGTCCATTCAATTCTAGAAAGATTTTGGTTTTATTTTTGTTAGATTATATATTACAAACTCAGAGAAAAAATGAATTTTACATGGACTTGTATCATTAGCTAGAAGCTCTTTGTTTGATTTGCTCTTTAGAGATATCTTATTGTTAAAAGAATCTTTAATAATAGTAGTAGAGTTTTTATTTTCTTTTCATGAGAAATACTTTGTTCTCATACTAGAAAGGTTATTGCATCCTTCCCTCACCATATGGTGAGAGACAAACTCAATGGGGCCCACCTAGGGCCCCATTGATCATAGGACTTGGGGGGGATGGAAAGTGTCATATGAGATGAAACCATACATCAAGTTTGAGTTCAATCCCAAGTCTCTGATCCCTTCATCCATGACCCACAAATTTAACGACTTTATATTAAATGAAAATTTTGACCCTTAATCCAACGGTCCAATCCAATCGGATTAATGAAAACTCAATTGATCCTTTATAACTTAGGGGGTTCCATGTGTGTGGATGATTTGGATGAATCATAAAGTGGTCGCACTATGTTGTCTCTCACTATAATGTGGTGAGGGATAGATGCACATGAATATTTCCCATATATATAGGGGGTTCCATGTGTGTGGATGATTTGAATGAATCATAAAGTGGCTCCACCATGTTGTCCCTCACTATAATGTGGTGAGGGATGGATGCACTTAAATATTCTCCTATATATATATATAATTTTATATTGCTTTCTAAAAAGTATTGTGAAGTTAACCCAAAACTAAGTCCAACTTAAAAGTGGAATGTAAACTAACCTAACCCGAAACAAAACATCAATTATATAGTGTATATAACATATACTATGCTGCAGTATACAGACATTTTTGTTTATAAGTCGTGTAACTCAATCGAATTTGGGCAACTTAACCGCAACTTGAACCCGACCGAAATTTCACATGGGGTCTCAAAATCAATATCCAAACCCGAACCCGAACAAGGACAACCCAGAATTCCACTTTTGGTGACAACTCCGGCCATGTGGGTTCAGGTTTAGCCTGAACCAGTTGCACTCGTACGCTCTCACCGTAATGATCCGTTTACAAATGCAGAAAAGTATACCATCATCCACCTCTTTCATTGAAATCTTTATCTTTAAAACTTCAAAATCACTTACCCCTTTTCAGATTTCAAATCAGCCTAGGTTCCCATCAGGAGCAGATGAGAGTAGTTGAGGGCTGTTTCCCATCACCTATTTCTTAACTTCTCTAGCAAACGCTCTTTGACTCACGTAATCTCCCTTTCAAGAACGACTCTGTCAATCAAAATACAGAGAAGAAAGTCGCAACCTTTGAAAACTACGTCTCTGTCTTGACGTTGTTGCCTTCTTTAAAATGGCAGAAATCCCAAAACCGGTAAGAAATTTGAGAAGTCTCTGTGTTCACTTCTCTCTCTAAAATGGTCGCTTGATGTTTTGTTCTTGTTTGGGTTTGTTTTTATTTTGGTGTCTTTCAGGTTTGTAAAGAGATTAAAGTTGAAGAAAAAAATATGGGGACAATGAGTGTTTCGGATCAAGATAGTTTTCTTGTGGACATGGAGAACTTGTCTCATATGGGTGGTGATAGAGATGGAAATTCTAATGCAAAGAGAAGTGTAAGGATCTTCGTCTCTTCTTTTCTTACTTGGAATTTGATTTTTTCTTGTTCTTTAATAATATCTTGAAGACACGTATGGAGTTAAACTTAGAAATCCAAATACGTTTTTGCTCCCATTATTTGAAAATCCAGATGCCAAACTCAATCTCTGTATCAATAGCACAAACCCAAGTCAGTTGCCATGTCCTTTCTCTTCGAACTAACAATATCTTGGCAATTCAATACAATTCATTTCTCTCCATTTTTCTCAAAATTTCAACAACCCAATCTCTCCCTCTCTCTCTCTCTCTGTTGGTGCTCTCAAAACATCTGTAAGGCCTCATCTGCACAGCAATAAAACAGAGAACTCTGCTTTTAGTTTGTCTGTGTTTTAATTTTTTTTTTCTTCTGAAGTTGATTAGGAAGAAATGATCTTTTGCTAGTTTAACGAGTAATGATTACATTTTTTTTTTTTAAATTTTCTTTTTGTGAAAGAATAGCTCTCATTAAAGTTGCTGAGAAGCCTTTCCCGAAAAGGATCTCTTGGAGGGGGAGAAAGAAAGCTTTTAGAAACAGAAACAGCAGATGCATCATCCAAAGGTAAGGAGTTTTGCTCAACGTAGAAACCATAGGCCCTGATTATATCCCCATTTACTTTTAAATGGAATCACTAATAGGAATGAAATGGAAACACCTAGAGATTAGGAAATTATGGGTGGAACTCATTGAATGAGAATATTGTGTTATCCTGAAATTCATTATAGAAAGGAGGGAAAACAAAAGTAGAAAGGCATTTTCTGGAATTTGAAAAACATTTTGAGGATGGCATTCTATCAACCAAACAAATTCAAAGAATTCTATAGTTCCCTGCCATAAGTTTATGAAGATCCAAGTGAGCCCATAGGGCTTCACTTTTACATAGGGATAAATGGAACTCGAACCCATATCAAGCTGAAGCATATTATTGTTGTGTATTCTATACAATAATGTCAAATCTAGTATATTAGTAATATATTTATGTTTGTTACCTATAATATAATGATAGATCATATAATATATTAATAAACTAAACACACTATATATGCACAATTATATATGGGAATTTGTGCTTGGATCCAATCATAAACTTGACTATCGTAGGGTTCATTGTGCTTGGATCCAATCATAAACTTGACTATCGTAGGGTTCATGAGGGTATCGGACTGAAATTGATGGTGTCCGGATCTTTGAATCTTTCGACTCAGTTCCCTTGATTTTGGGTGGAACTCCACCATGGGGCCTATATTAATAATCCGAACCATTCAAAATGAATGTCATCTCTTCAAGTGTCATATTTTTCGAATTTTAGTTCAACAGGAGTTGGCCCCATTGTAAAATTGAGAACACAACTAATAATATGATTAACACAATCTTATAATCCATTATTAGTTATGTGTGCAGTCTTACAGTGGACTGAGTGGAGGGGGTTAGCATTCACTTTCAAATGTTTGGATTAGAAGGACCCTGAGGCAGAGTTCCCTTTAGGGGACAGGGGTGCTCAAGCCCAATAGGACTTGGTCCACTTTTGGTCGGGCCTGGGCCTTGAATTTTGGCACTGAGTCATATCTAAATTTTAAGCCCGTTTAATATTTGGATTGGGCTTTGATGAAGTGATAGAAAGCCCGAAGTTTAGCCCAACCATTTAAATATCAATTTTAGTTTAGTGGCCAATTTAGCCAAACAAGTGATTCAAACGCCGAACAAGTGATAGAAAGCGTGACCCAGACTAACTCGATTTACTAATTGGGCGGATATAGAACCTAAAAATGATTGATGTGAGATGGGATTGAGCTAAGTACTTAAGGCCTTAATCATGCTTGAGACAGATATGTGCCTGTGTTTTCAAAGTTCGGAAGGAGCTGGATATGCCTTAAGACAGGCATGTCCGACAAGTAACCCAAGTTTTTTGGTACCCCAGCAAAGGGGCTTGGATCAAAGAGAGAGCCCACGTACACACAGGAAGGAAGCCCACTCAAGTGGGAAGGAGGCCTGCACAAACGGAAAGAAAGCCCACACAAGTGGAAAAGGAGCTCGAACAAGCGGAAAGAAGTGATGTACCCAGAGTTTAAACCCCGGGCAACCAGGTGAGAACTGACGTGTAAGGAGCTGTTCTTAAGTAACCCAGTTGGAGATACTCAGTGCATTCATAGTCAAATTGAGAGTCTATTTGGAGAGGAGTTTGAATCCGCTCGTGGATTTGGTTTAAGAGAAATCCGAAGTTAAAGTGTAGAACTCAATATAGTGGGCCTCACCTATTGAAAATCCAAGCTACCAAAAAGAAATGCCCTCCCATTTTATAGGACATTTCCAACATTTTCCTTAGGAGTTTTTCTTTTTGGTAAAGACCTCAATTGGAGTTGCCCCATCATAAGATTGATCATTTGATAAAAAAGATGGTATCGTAGGAAACATGAGGTATATTAGTGTTGCTTGGTCTTAACCCCACATAAGGCTTAAAACCGTACTACAAGATTGAGTTGAATTCTCATCAGCCAAAGTACATAATATCATGTAGACAGTGGACCTGAATCATTGCCATTGGTATCAAATAAACGATCAATCCTTGTGTGGGCCCTTCCTACGGAAGAATATTTGAAAGTATCCCATAAAGTGGAAGTTTATTTTGAGTGGCATAGGTGGGCCCAAATGTGGTGTTCCACTCCTGAAAGTCAGAGTTCTCCAAGTCGATCACCCCAAGGTGGAGTGATTACTTGTCCGTCCACATGCGATGCCCGCTGTTTGTTAACTTGGTTGCACACCGAATTGGAATCTTAGGCACAAATGTAGGGGATAAGGCCTACCTGATATAGGATGTCAATGTTGGCGACACCACTGTATTCTTTGAAATATAAATTATAGTTGATTAGGACCCGGTTAAGGAAGGTAACGGGAATCCCTTTTATACTTTGACTTGATCCTAGCCCATGAAAGTAGGATGTGGATATTTATCTTCGTTTAGGGAGGATATTCCCGTGCATCCTTCCCTTAGTATATGGTGACAGACAAGCTTAATGGGCCCACCTAGGGACCCACTGATCGTGGGACTTGTGGAGGGATGGAAAGAGACATTTTGGATAAGACCATATATCAAATTTGGAGTCAATCCCATGCCTCTAACCCCTTAATCCGTGGCCCACAAATTTAATGACTTTATATTAAAGAAAAAAATTTGACCCTATATCAAACGGTCCAATTCATTTGGATAGGTGAATATTCAATGGGTCTAGTGTAGTTAACGGGGTTCCACGTGTGTGGATAATTCGAATGTGTTATAAAGTCAACGCTACTATGTTGTCCCTTATCATCCCTCACCATAACATGGTTGAGGGATTGATGCACATGAATATTTCCCTAATTTTAGAGTCTAAGTTTGGGTCTACCTTTTATATCCATATACAATCTCTATAAAAGAAATATCTATACGAAACCCTAATGTGTGGCCCACCCTATTTCTATATGCACCTCTTCTACCTATAATCAAGTTAATCCCTTCACACACACTACTCTGCAGGTGCAAAATCTCACGTTCACCCACCATTATTCAATGTTAGATTAAAAATTCAAAAGATAATCCTTCTATAATCATTGTACTTGAGGGTCATAAATCAAGGGCATGGGATGAACCAACATGGTTGAAGATTTATACACAATGCTAAAATTATGACTACAGATCTTTTTCCTGGTCATGATTTTGGTCACGGCAAATGATTGGGAACAGGTTTGGATCGGTAGGACATGTATACTATAATAGCATGATCATGTGACCCACTGAGACTAATCTAATCGATTGTACTGAGTTTCTAGCAGACAAACCAGATAAAAAAAAAAAAAAAAAAAGACCATGATTTTTCTTTATCTTCTGGAGCATTTAATGCGACACATTGGGCTCCTGAGATTAATTAGAGTGATCAACTGAGCTCATAGGAAGAAAGTTGGGCCCATGCCATAAAAATGGATCATATGAAAACCATTGTGTAAGAAGAAACTGCTGTGAAAATTTTAAAAAGTTCGGTCTTTAGGGATTTTCTTAAAAAAGAAACTACAAGGAAATATCGTTTGAACAAAATATCAAGATATTTATGCGATATTTATGTCAGTTGGTCGGGCCACTCATAGTTTAAGGTATATTAAGACAAGCCAAAATATGAGATATCATCTTAGGGGTTCTCATGGGCCGGGCCAGTCCAGGTATGACGTGGCTCAGTACCCTTTGGGCTGGCCCAAATCATTTAAGGACATTTAATATTTTGGCTGGGCTAGATGAAATGATAAAAGCCCAAAGTGGAGCCTGGTCCGCTCCCAATAAGGAGTGTTTATAATTTAGTGATAATTTGTCCAAACAATAGCAAAGTTCAACCAACTCGATTGACTAAATTGGAGGGCTTGGGCACGAAGTTTTTGGCCCATATCTAGCTTGGCCCGGGTAGGGCCCGACCTGGGCTAAGAACACCCATATCCGGGAGTACTATATGGGACAACTCAACCAGGAAAAGGTGGGCTTTGATCGTATTATGTATGGACCACTTATGGTGGGCCCGGATAAATAAACAATAGAATAAAGATATCCCATTTAATAGAATGCGTATGAATGCAGGTGTTCAGGGAGGTTCCTCAACATTTGAGAAATCCACTGACCCATCACTAATGGGGACTACAGCAACAGGTCCATCTTCAATCACGATCTCAACCATTGATGAAATCGGAGGCAGGAGATACAACAGATGCAGCAGCAATCTCAGCAAGCATTCCTCTTGGCTGCATCCAAGAAGAGTCATGTTGTTCTTCGCCACTCTGTACGCCTCTGCTTCTATTTTCTCCTCTTCTTTTAATGCTAGAACTAGAATACCAGTCATAATCTTTTCCCACAGTGGACCATGCAGTTTTTAAATTTCTTTAACTAACAATTCCTACCAAAATTTCAAGGTGTGTAGAGGCAGTAGAAATATTTTTTAATTTTTCTCCTTTTGGTGGAGCCCACTCTTCAACTGCAGTTCTTGGTAACCTTACTACAAATTGGGTCGATCGAGTATTCTGATCACCTTGCACGGACCCCACATGAACATGTTTATAACATCTTGGTCATAAAGGAAGCGCGTCACCTTGTATGATGTGAAGTGATCATAAAAGGTGAGTCCCACTGGATCAAAGAGATGAATGGTGTCAAGTATGAGTTTGACATGTAGTCAATCCAAGTAGTCATCGGACTAATCTTGTACACAGATTGCCATGGGTCCGCTTGTTCCTTGTGATTTCCTATGAATTTTAAGACCCATATTTCTTCAAAAAAATGTTAAAATTGAAGAAATCAAGGTGAATATTAAAAGCTGACGGTCAGGTAATATTCTTCTTTCTTGTTTTAATGAAAAATGAATCAGGATAGATGAAAAATGAACGCCCAAGCCTTCAACCATCTACATTTCCACCTAACAATTTTCTCCTATTTGACAATGCTGTCTTGGCCCATTTAACCATCAATTCCTATGTATTCGATTTGATACAAACAAAAGGGCCCTAGAAGTTGTAAAAGGTTTTAACTTTTAACATAGGGGCTCCACATATGAAATTAATGGGAAGCTGCACTGAAATAAAATGCAGCGTGGGTTGACTACCAAATCGTAGGCACGACGTGGGGAAGACTCAACATGTGGAGTCTTCTTTCCTTTTAATGGCTTAGTAACTTCACCTACAACCATACTCCATCATATCCCTTTCTTATGCGTGACATGGTGAACTTCCTTTTTTGTGTTGTAGGTCAAGCATGGGAACAATCATACTCATCTACTTCACTCTGACCTTTTCAAACATCAACCAAGATGGAGTCAAGACGCAGTAGTTTTAGATCCTAATTTCTGCTCTTAGTTTCTTTTATGGAATGAGAAATTGAGGAGAGTAAGAGGAATGTATCAATTAACATCATCATGTCCTTGAGCTTTCCATTCATTTAGAAAGTTTGGGTTTGGTTCCTTTCTTGGACAGCATCAGTGCTAATTGGATGGGTTGTTGCTTGGGATGGCCATCCTTTTCTATTTTTATTTTAATTAGATTTTATATTTTGAAAGGTAATTTATTTATTTATTTATTTATTTTTTTGTTTTGTTTTGTTTTACAAAGGTATGTTGGACAACCCTATCCATTGGATCAATGTGCATGTGTAAAAATATGTTGTAAAAACAATGTTGGCAATGGAAGTTTAAGACCAATAGAGAGATGGTTATGTCTTTGGATCAACAGATGCAAGTGTGATGTTCGGGCAGGGAAAATGAGGCCTACCAACATTTTACTGCCATTTAACCCCAAAAAACAAAAAAGAAAAAGAAAAAGATAGCAATGCCAAAGATGGATCTACTACTGGTTGAGAATACCATGAAGAAAGGGTCCTGTAATAGTATTTTAAATAAATAAGTAAAAATTAAAAAAATATTTGGCCAAGTCCAAGTGTAAGGTCCCCGTCCTTATTGGGTCAGTTAAGCCCATTAACGAGCCGACCTTATTGGGTCAATTAAGCCCATTAACATGCCTGTTGGCCCGTTTATTCTGTTATTCTTATAATTAATTGTATTGTTAGATATTTAGGTGGGTTTAGAACATGAGTGAATTCCTTTGTTTATTAGAATAGTGTCCAAAGAGTTTTGTGCGATTCTGAGCATGTTTGACCTTAACAGGGGGTACTTTGCAATTTAGGAAAAAATTGGGTGTTTTTTCCAAAAAAAGAAGAAATCCAATCTCCATATTTTGGGCTCATTGGAAAAGTCTCGTCGTGTAAGTCATTTTTGTCTCTTGACTCGTCGCAATCCGACGACCAGAAACCCCTCAAATAATCCATTTCTTCTCGGACCTATTTATTAAGGGTAAACTTGTCATTTCCTCTTTCATATCTTTTTTAATCTACGATTACCCTAATATTTTCGTACTTTCATTCTCTGCAACGAAAAGAAGCCAACAACCTTCTCCTCTTTCTTTATCTTCTCAAGCCCGAATACCAGTTAAAGGGAGCCCAACTTAATGATCCAAACCGCCTATCTTCTTCCTTTTGATTGTTCCTCTCCATTGATCTAAGTTTGGTAAGCTTTTCCTACCATTGTCTTTCTCAGTCTTTCTTCCTTCTTCTTAGATTTAGGCTTGTACATGATCTTCCCTTTCTCTTTCTTTTCCTTCGTGTTCTAGGTTTCGTTTAGAATTTTTTATGGGTAGATTGGTAGCATTCCGCGTCAAAGGATTCTCCTCCGGTTTTCCCTAATTTCTTCTTCTTCTTCGTTGATGTAAGTAGATATGCATTGTATAATTAATTATACACGTACGATTTTGATGGATTATGACTATATGCTAGAATACCCAAATTTCAAGCTTGTTTTTGGTATTGATTTGGTATTAACATGTTAGATTAGGATTTGGTTGGTTTGGCCAAATTGTTTAATTGGTAAGCCTAATTAGTTTAATCGTTAGATAAATGTTAGTGTGAATGAATGTAATCGTTGGGGGAGTATGGAGGCTCAGTTTATGCAGGATTAGCCATTGGAATGGCCGGAGGAAGAAGATGGCAGAAACCAAATTCGAGGGTTACTGTTCGCTGCTCGATCAATCGGATAGACCATCGAATCGATCATACAGGGAACAATATCCCTTAATTGGGAGTTGCCCGCTGTTCGATCAATCGGACAAACTATGTGATCGATCGGAACTCCTGTCTAATCAATCGGATGGTGTACCATGGTGGACTTTGACAGCTTCGGACAACCATAACTTTTAATCCGACCGTTGGATTTCTATGTTCTATATAGCGTTGGAAAGCCCTCAAGATGTTGAATCCAATGGCTCAAGTTTCATAATGATTAGAGATGGAAAAATATGGTAGATATGTGGATTAATGATTCGGACCGTCTTTTTGGGAAAAGAGACTCTTAACATAGGTTTGGGCCTTAGATGTTGGACCCCTTGAACCTACTCTCATATGACCATTAATGAGGATGAGTATTTCCTTACTTTGATATTAAATATGACTTGATTTATAATAAGTTCTGCAGTTCCTATATTTAATGAGGCTTCAAATGTAATAACCTCACATTGGACTTACAATCCGTGGGCAAAAAGGGCAAAAAAATTTAATTAGCCCTAAATTACACTCATCGGATCTGGTTTATTCTCTAATTAGGTTCAGAGGACGTGACACCAAGTCATCCAAATTTTCAAATCAGACTGATCCTACTGAGTTGATGGACTTGTCCCACTCACGTGCGATTCTGCTTGACTATTGGTACAACTTCTCTTAATTGCATTTCATTCGAGTAGTCTGGTTATTGGTGACAAAGTAAGTCACCTTTAATTAGTCCTAACAAAAGACTATTTAATTATTGAAATAAGGTTTGAAACTTAGTACATAGAAACAACTCAATTTGGACTCGAGTTTTGTCCGAAACCCATGGATTTCCAACTAGAAATCCTAACAATATTGCGACAACATAAGTGCAATTTCTTTGGCATCAAACTCGGTCTATCATGCTCGCACCAAACATATTGAGGTAGATTATCACTTTATTAGAGAGAAGGTCTTCCGTGGTGATATACAAATACGATTTGTGAACTTAGTTGACCAAATGACAGACATATTCAAAAAAAGTCTTTGTTCTACAAGATTTCAGAGTTAAAGAACAAGCTTTGCTTCATTAATTGGCCATTCAGTTTGTAAGGGGATGTTAACCAATCCTATCTCAGTCGGCTATGCATGTCTTGGCTGGCCCATCCCGCCTCAAATCATGATAGATAATGATGTATATTGAGTTGATAATAAAATTGCCACTTATCATTGACCCAATAGTTCTAATGATGTATAAGGAGTGAGATCTATTATGGGTCAATAATCTCAGTAAATTGGATGACTACACTATGTGTATGGTGCATATTAGTTCATTGACGGAATCCACGTCCCGTAATAGGTATTGATGATATCCCCTTGATAAAACTTTTAAATTTTGATTATGTCAAACCCTGCAAGTGGACTTTGTGTCTGACATATCAAATAAGTTAAGTGTAAGGTCTCAAGAAATTATATAGATATCGATTAATGATGAATATTTGAAATCTTAACGTAGGGAGATTACTAAGCATTTAATAACAAGAAGCTCGAAATATTATTTTGAAAATAAGGATATGAGTGCAATTATAATTCTTTAGTGGACTGAATTGTAATTTATGGAACTAGGATTCTAATTTGGGTAGAATTAGGGTTTCCCGTTTCCATAAGAAGCCTATCCTTATTTCCTTCTTAAGGTCCCTATTGTAGCCTATATATATGCGCTATTGCTCTCTAGGTGAAAATAATAAGAAAAGAAATCTCATTTTGGAGAGCAAAAGAGAATTTGAAAAAGAGGCCCACACTCTAGTGCGAGTTCAAGCATAGAGGAATACAATAGAAGATCTTGAGATTTTCGGGTTGCTGTAAGACCGAGATCAAATCAGAGAGATCTCGTAGGTATGGTTTTTAATCATATTCGTCTATAGCTATTTCTGCAGTGATCTGTACGCAATATCTAGGATTCCTTACAGCTACTTTTTTCTAACACCCACATGATGCTATGGTGTTAAATCATGGATGGACGGGGGTGGAGATGAGAGAGAAGATCATAAATTCAGGTGATGCTGCAAACTACCCATCCTACTAACCAAGGAATTACAGGCTACTGATAGCTGAGCATGATGATGGACGATGTGAGGAGACAAAAAAGGAAAAACAGAGAAGAAAAATAGCGTTTTTAAATCGAGGTGCGGCGTCGATACCACGTCCTCCGTGCCTTCGCCAACACCGGAATCAAGTTTATCATCGGCCTTCGCAATGAATCCTCCGTGCCTTCGCTAACTTCGGCGTTGAGTTCTTCATTCTAAGTAAAAACTGAAATGGAATTTAGAGGATTTTCCAAACTTCGGATCAAGAAAATCAAAACATGAAAAGTGTTTGAAATAAAATTTCCCTGGTTTGACACCCTTCCGATTCCATGAAAAACTCAGTTGTTTGGTCAAAGGGTCATGAGTCAAGTACAAAAGTTGTTCAAAATAGTGTCTCTGAATTAATGAGCTAAAGATCACAATTTCTAAAAAATGTCGAAGAACCCCACAAGCTTTCCTGAAATTACGAAAGGGGTTCCTTAAGGCATTAAACCATGTTCTAGGGCTCTCAAAACTTTCCAATGCTATTCAAGAACTATTCTAACCCCCAAATGAAGATAATTAACCACTAATCACACTTAGTGAACTAACCCCACACTTAACTAGCACTAACCCTGGGAATTAGGGGCTGGGGCATAAGATCTTCCCGCCCTTAGGTCATTTGGTCCTCCAAATGACCATAACTACCCTTAGGTTTGAACACTTCCCCTACGCTAAACCTTTCGACTCTTCCTGAGTCTTGAGGTACACGATCCTTCCGCCACAAGAACATCCCTAAAAACAATCTCGCTCTGAAACACACTATGTGGTATCGGTGATCTGGACAAGCTCCTCCACATATGGAACATCTTTTAAATCTTGGTCAGCCAGCAACAACCAACAAGGCAAGGATGAAGGATATGAGCGTATTTCTTCGGCATTGGCAACACTTACCAATGATGAAATCTGACTTTGAAATAGAGGAACAAATCAATTTTAGAGGTCTGCCCGAATGACTGTTTTTATCAAATCCCTTGGTGGACCTGTATGGGATGCTGCAGAGGATGGATGGACTCCTCCTACAGTCACAGCTACAGATGGCACTGTTCAGCCTCTTGCAAAGGCCAGATGGTCAGCTGATCAAAAAGCGTTGAGAGATAGTGATGCAAAGGCATTGAATGCCATAACCTGTGCCATGACTGCTGAGGAGTACAAAAAGATTATGACATGTGCCATAGCAAAACAAGCTTGGGAGCTTTTAGAAACAAATTATGAAGGAACAACCATTGTTAAAAGAGCCAAGCTTCAAATGTTGACTTCTCAATTCGAATCTCTAAGAATGAGAGAAAATGAAGTGTTCAATGAGTTCCGAACAAAGTTAATGGTTATTGTAAATGAGATGTGGTCACTTGGTGAACAAATTCCAGAAGGCAAAGTATGTAGCAAAATCATGAGGTCTCTCCCTGACAGATTTCACCCCAAAGTGACCTCTATAGAAGAATACAATGACCCAGAAACTATGAAAGTAGAAGAGTTATCTGGTAATATTAGAACTTTTGAGATGAAATTGAATAATTCTTCTAATAAATCCAAAGATAAGAAATCAATTGCTTTAAAAACTTCTCAACCATCCCCTTCTAAAGAAGAATCGGATAATGAGAAAGAAAGTGATAATGAAGATGTTGCTTTACTTGCTAAGAGATTTCTAAAACATTTTAAGAAGAAGAATTCAAATTTAAATCTTTTGATAAAGGTAAAAACAAAGTCAGCTCTTCCTCTAAAAGTCAACATAGAAAGGTGAAATGCTATAACTGTCAAAAGTATGGACATATATCATCTGAGTGTCAAATGGAAAGGAAGAAAAAGACACTTGTGGCAACATGGGATGATGACTCATCTGAATCCGAATCAGAATCAGATGAATCACACCAAGATGAGATAGGAAACTACAACATTTTGATGGCCAGAATTGTCTGTGATCCATCAGTTGAGATGAATGGAAGTTCTGAAAAATCTGATATTGATAAATCTAAGAATGAATCTGAATCTGAAGATGACAGTCCAGATAATGATAATAATGAAGAAGATCTTCAAGAAACCTATGATAGACTCTATGCTGAGAGCTACAGACTAATTAGAACTATGAGCAAACAAGGAGTCAAGATCAAAGTTTTAAAAGACAAAATTGAAGCTTTGAATGATGAAAATAATATCTTACCAAATGATCTTCACGAAATCAATTCTAAATTTCAAATTGCTAGTGATTACATAAGAAAGTTTACGAGAGAAAAGAATGAAACTGAAAATCTAAAAGAATTAATCACTCGATTGAAAAATGAAGTCACCCAATTAATATGGTACAAAGAAAAGTATGAGTATTCTTTTACTCATGGAGAAGAAAAGTTTGAAAGACTATTTGGGATGGGTAAGTATCAAATAGACAAAACTGAGCTTGGATACAACAAAGAAGCAAAACATAATCCCAATGTCTCTACTAAGTTTATAAAAGGAGAGGCTTCTTCAAGTAATCAAAACACCTCTAAAGTTATATGTCATTCTTGTGGAAGAAAAGGACATGTCAAATATGAGTGTAAAATGAAATAAATCAAAAGACAGTCCTATAGAAATGAACAAACCAAAACATTTTATCATAAAAATCTCTCTTTTCCACAAAAACTAAATGAACTAATGAAACAGATTGACCAACTAAAAATTCAATTCAATAATCATGCTGAAAGGAATTCTAAGAAAACTTTTCATCAACATGATTCTGATAAATCAAAGTCTCAAGGTTCTAATAGAACTTCATTCACTCAAAGGTACATGTGGGTACCCAAGAGCCTATTAGTTCACATAGCCCTTAAAGCTGGAGACCAATTCTTGTGGTTTCTGGATAGTGGATGTTCTAGACACATGATTGGAGATAAAACACTCTTTTCCAAATTAACTGATTATGATGGTGGAACTGTTACTTTTGGTGATGGTAATGTAGCTAAAGTTGTTGGAAGGGGTACTTTGAATGTTCCAAACATGCCTTTATTAGAAGATGTTTTATGTGTTGATAGCTTGAAATATAACTTACTTAGCATTTCGCAAATATGTGATAAAGATCATGCTGTCATCTTTACTAGTCATGGTTGTGAGATCTCCAAAAATGGGAAGGTGATTCTAAGAGGTTTTAGAAATAAAGAAAACTGCTATGTTGTTGGTGACCACAAAGAATCATCCAGCTCAGCTTGTTACATTGCTCATCTTGATGAAGCCCAACTGTGGAATCAAAGACTTGGACATGTGAACTATAGAGACTTGTCCAAGTTGAACAAGTATGTAAAGGGTCTTCCAAAAATCAGCCGGAAGTCAAAAACTGTTTGTGGAGAGTGCCCAAAAGGTAAAGAAATCAGAACCTCTCACAAAAAGACTAAGTCTCTGAAGACTTCTAAACCCTTAGAGCTTCTCCACATGGACCTGGTTGGTCCAACTAAGAAAGAGAGTAGGGGTGGCAGAAAATACTTTCTTGTTATTGTTGATGATTATTCTAGATTCACTTGGGTTGCATTTTTAAGAGAAAAATCTAATGCATATACTGAATTCAAAAAGATTGTGAAAAGAATTCAAGTTGAAAAAGGAAGAGCAGTTGCTAGAATAAGAAGTGATCATGGTGGAGAATTTGAAAATTCTAGATTTGAAAAATATTGTGATAAGTATGGAATTCAACATGAATTTTCTGCCCCTAAAACTCCTCAACAAAATGGAGTTGCTGAAAGAAAGAATAGAGTTTTGCAAGAGATGGCCACAGTTATGCTTCATGGAAAGAATGTTCCTAGAGATATATGGGTTGAAGCAGTGAATACATCTTGTTACATCATAAACAAGGTTTACTTGAGAACTGGCTTGGATAAAACTGCCTATGAACTGTGGCACAAGAAAAGGCCTAACATTAGCTACTTTAAAATTTTTGGTAGTAAATGCTATATACTCAAGGATAGAGAACGTTTGAGCAAATTTGACTCCAAAAGTGATGAAGGCATTTTTATTGGCTATTCTCAAAATAGTCGTGCTTACAAAGTATTAAACACTAACACTGGAGCCATACAAGAATCTATAAATGTTGTCATTGATGACAAACTAAAGGATTCCAGTAATCAAGAAAACCCTGATAATGATGAGATAAATGTTCCCACTGCAAACCTGGATGAGTCTCTAATCTCTAAGGATTTGGTAAATGTGAAGCATCATCCTATGGACCAAATTCTGGGAGATCCCTTGGTTGGTGTCAAGACTAGAAGACAAATTGAAAACATAGTTTGCTTTCTTTGCTTTACTTCTACCATTGAACCTAAATCTGTTGATGAAACTTTATCTGATGATTGTTGGATAAATGCTATACAAGAAGAGCTAAATCAGTTTGCTAGAAATGAAGTTTGGGAATTAGTACCTAGGCCTGATGACAAAAACATTATAGGTACCAAATGGATTTACAAAAATAAACTTGATAAAAATGGTACCATAGTTAGAAACAAGGCCAAGTTAGTTGCCCAAGGTTATTCTCAAATTGAAGGAATAGACTTTGAAAAAACTTTTGCTCCTGTTGCCAAACTTGAATCCATTAGAATCTTACTTGTCATTGCTTGTTCCTTGAAATTTAAATTATATCAAATGGATGTCAAAAGTGCTTTTCTAAATGGAGTTTTAGAAGAAGAAGTTTATGTTAAGCAACCTAAAGGGTTTGAAAACCCCAAGCAGTCTAATTATGTATACTATCTTAAAAAGGCTCTCTATGGTCTCAAACAAGCCCTTAGAGCTTGGTATGAAAGGCTCACACAATTCCTGATTAATCATAATTTTGAAAGGGGCAGTGTTGATAAAACTTTGTTTATTCAAAGAACAAATGACACTATATTGATTGCTCAAATTTATGTTGATGATATTGTGTTTGGTTCTACTTATAATGAGTTAACAGAAAAGTTCGCAGATCTTATGAAATCTGAATTTGAAATGAGCATGGTTGGTGAACTTAATTTCTTTTTAGGATTACGAGTAAAACAATTGTCTGATAGAATGTTTATCTCCCAAACCAAGTATGCTAAAGAATTGATCAAAAGGTTTGGATTGGATTCAGCCAAACACATGAACGCACCCATGAGTACAACACTCAAATTATCTAAGGAATCAAGTAGAAAGAGTGTTGATCCCAGTATGTATAGAAGCATGATAGGCAACCTATTATATCTTACAGCTAGCAGACCTGATATTGCATTTAGTGTAGGAGCTTGTGCCAGATATCAATCTGATCCCAAAGAAACTCATTTGAAAGCTGTCAAGAGAATCATTAGATACGTGTCAGGGACTTCAGGATATGGTTTATGGTATTCAAATGATTCACCTATTTGCATTGCTGGATACTCAGATGCCGATTGGGCTGGAAATGTTAATGATAGAAAATCTACTAGTGGTGGGTGCTTCTACATAGGAAACTGTTTAGTTGCTTGGCACAGCAAGAAACAATCATCCATTTCCTTATCTACAACTGAGGCAGAATATATAGCAGCTGGAAGTGGTTGTACTCAAATGCTATGGATGAAACAAATGCTCAAAGACTATGGTATTGATCAAAGCAGCATGAACTTGTACTGTGATAACACTAGTGCTATCAATATCTCTAAAAACCTTGTCCAATACTCTAGAACTAAGCATATCGATATCAGACATCATTTTATTAGAGAATTGGTTGAAGAGGAAGTCATAATATTAGAGCATATTCCTACAGAAAAACAACTAGTAGACATTTTGACAAAACCTTTGGATGTTTCAAAATCTAAAAATATGAGAAAATCCATTGGTGTTTGTACCATTAGATAATCTCTCCATCTTGGCTTGTTTTGTGTGTTTTAGGATCTTTTAAATTGTTTCTGAGTTCAGTTTTTTTTTAAAGAAAAAAAAAAAGGCTAGCCATGGACCCCCTTGGCTGCTAACTAACATCTCGGAACTGCGACTTAAATCAGCGCAGAACCCATTTTTTTTTCTTTCTCTCTGTTTTCATTCTCTTTGTTTTCATCCGTTCTTCTTCTTCCTCTTGGCTGGCTGTTTGATCTTCATCTCCTCTCATTTCACAAGGTATTCTCAATCCTTTTTCAATCTTTTTTTGTTCTCCAATCTTGATTTCTCTTTTTATTGACAATGTGTTTTCTATTCTCATTTGTGTGTTTTCCATTCTTTTCTTCTTAGGGCTTTCCACCCTCAATCCATATTCTCTCTTCCATTTCATTTTTCTTACCTATTGCTGAATATCTTGTCCTTCCTCATCATTGTATCCACTGGATTGTGTTGTTCTTTTCCCACTTGTCTTGTGTTTTCTCCTTGCCTTTCCTTGTGCACTCTAATTGCGTGTAAAAATGCCTCCTAGAATGAAATCAGCTGTGAACCGCCCCTCTAAATGAGGATGATCTACTCCCGGTTCCTCTAGAGAAAGGTCATCTCCCTCTCCTCCACCCTCTCAGTCCACCTCACCTGAGTTTTCTCCTTCATCTTCTCCACCTCCTTCTCCACCTCAGCCGGTCCCTGCTGTTCTAAAACCCAATACCAAAATGCTGGCTGCCTTGAAATCCAGATCAGTTATGGTTGAACGACGCACTGTGTGCAATGTTGTGTATCGCTATGAGACGGGAGTCATCCTTGCTCAGATTGGATGGGACAACTGTTAGATAGTGTGGACTCAATCCATCAGTTGATGTGATAAATTGATTAGTTTCTTTATCTATTGATAATATCATGCTTTACTTTCATGAGATGAATGTTATTTTATTACTTCATGCACATGACCAATACATATGACATAATGGTTCATGAGTTGAACCGGGTCTCATTAGTATATTAGATGTGATATATGTGTATAGATGAGATTCACATACGGGAGATATATGTCACAAATCTTAGACTTTAAATATCTTCACAACCAGTGATGAGACTGGGCATCTCATTTGATAATGTTGCAGCACTTTGATCACTGTGAGATAGTGTGATTTGTCTCGGTCTTCAGAATGGAAGATTCTGGATATGGTGCTGGTACATTGGATGTATTGAAGGACCATGAGAAGCACCTTATGGAATTCCGTCTCAATAATAAGGTATTCTCTCATAATTCCCTAGCAATAGGCTCTCAATCCTGAGACATTGATGAACTCAAGTTTCTATCTATTCATTTGCTTTGAGTCACCAATGAGTGAAGCCGACTGTAGGTCAACACCTCGGTGTCTTGGGTATGTGGTAGTAGGACTGTGGGAACATTGAATGATCAAGATGGAATCTATCTCTATTATCCCCTTGTGCCAATTAATGGATTTGTCATTAGTAAGTGCGCACTCATCTCGATTAAGAGTTAATTGGATGGTACTGATGATCATAGTGATTAATTGGGGCTCAAGGATAATAAGATGTGGAACTAAGATTGGAAGAGACAGATTTATTCCAATTGATCCATGGATATTGATAGAGGGGCCTACTTGTGGTAATTAGGAAGTTTAAGGTCTTCATTGTAATTTATTCCTAAGACTGGAGTGCAATTGCATTTATATAGTGGTGTTATTTGCAATTAACTGTGGGCCCAGATTACACATGAGATGTGGGGTCGCGTGTCTCAGTTGGAGCCAGCTTTCTATGGAATCCTTAGTGGTCCCCATGCTAGCCAAAGTTATTAGAAAGATACTAATCCTATTCGCACTCTAAAAGGAAGGAATTAGAAAGTTACTATTTTTATTTGAAGTAGGACTTCTAATAGTGGTGATTATATACTTACTAATTGTTGTGGAAGTGAGACTTCTATTTCAATTAGGAAAAGAGAATGTTGCTAATTTGTAATGGAAGTTAAACTTCTATTTCAAATAGGAAAAGAGGAGGCTTAAAGTGCTATAAAAAAAGGAGAATTCTCCCTTGATGGACATCTATCGGTATTGGAGTAAAAAGCGTGCAGTTCCTTTTGTGCAATAGTTGCACTGCTCTCTCCTCTCTTCCTCTTCTAGTTCCTTAGAGTTTCGAGTTGGGTTTTCTCTTGAAGATTCCACCAATCTTCTTGAGAAGAGAGATCTAATTCGGGTCATAGCGTGGAAGGCCAATAAGTGTTGGAGATTCTGATCTTAGTTTGTAGAAAAGTTCTACATCAACGAAAGCTATCAACTTCTCCATTAGAGCACAACCGAGCTCCAAAGGTATAATCTACTTCCTTGTATGTTGTAGATTTTTATGGATGCTTGTTCGCTTCTGTTCTATCTTTTAGATAGTTTTAATTTACTGTACATGATCTAGAGATTGAGGGTTATACATCCTGGATTGGGTTTTTGGCCTTATGGATACTTGATCCCTGAGTCAAGTGGGTCAAAAGTTTTGAAAATCTATCCACGAGGCCCACCTACTTTCAACAACAACATCTTGGATTGGGGAGACAAAGCCTATCCTTCTCTTGTTTATGGCATATGTTTGCATCAATCACTAATGCAGTGTCCTCAGTTGCCTCCTGCTTCTTCACCGTTACCCTTCGAAATAGAGACGTTACCATTGACCCAGATCACATTTCATCAATCATAAACATTCCCTTGAACCCAAATGGCCTATCCATGGTTGCTGACACCCTTACTAAAGCTGAAAAGGCTCAAGCTACTCTAGTTCTCTGCGGTCATCCTGCTCCATGGGATCGCAAAAACTCCTTCCCTTAGGAGCCTTGATCCCAAAATACAGATTATTGCACCACCTCTTTACCTTTAATGTTTATCCTCGTAAAGGGAATAGGACCGAATTAACTACCTATATGGTAAATGTCCTTTCCAAAGTAGTTACCGGTGTACCGATGTGCCTCCCTTCTCTAATCTGTAGGACAATTGTTCGTTTTTATCTGTCTAATGCCACTAAAACAGCAGTCCCCTTTGGCTTCCTTATGTTCGAATTAGCTCGATCTATTGGTGTTCTACGCCCTAATGAGACCACTATTTCCCATGCACCTTTTAGCAATGCAAACCTTATTCAAATGAACCTTTTCATCTAATGAAGAAGCAGGGCAAGTACCCCCTCATGCAGAGGTTCCAGCACCGCAGCACCACGTCCCTCCAGCTCCACAGCAGCAGGATCCTCTAGAGCTAGCTCCTTCCTCTTCACATAGTCAAGCTCCTCCTTCAGTTGGTCCCAGGAGTGTTGCCGAACGGATGGATGCCTTCGAGCACTGTCAGTCCAAGATCGAAAAGCTTCTCAAGAAGACTCTCAAATATCTCAGTGGACTGTCCAAGGCTTGTCATAACAATGATCCTTCTGCTATGCCTCCATCTCCATCACCTCCATCTGATTAGTTCTTTTGAGGATTTTTTTTAACCACATGTGTTTTATTGGTTATTCTCATTTTGGTGGTGTTTTGGGCTTGTGGCTAACTCCTCTGCTATGTTTCTTTTTCTAACTCATACTTTTGGATGGATATTTTCTGATACTGTACGCTCTTCTTGTTAAATGGATGGTCAAACTGCTTTTCCTCTCTGGTTTGGTTTCTATGTTTTGCTTGGACTAACTGATTAGTCTTTTATGTTTTCTCTCTGAGTTGCTATTTCATCTCCTTGTCAAGTTCTGACAAAAAAGGGGAGAGAATTGTTGTACTAATGTACATGTACTGATTTAGGGGGAGAAATAATTCAAGGGGAGAGCCGCTCTCATTCAATCCCTCCAAATTAAATTGGTTGCTACAGGCACAAAATAAGATTGAAAATTTCTTATGCAACTCAGGGGGAGAAATCTTCCAAATTCTGTTTTTTTTCTCTGATTATACTAACAAGGGAGTTTCCCATAATGCTTTATGTTTGTTAGTGTTGTGCTTTTACAGGTAAATCCTCTCAAAACACAACTATAGAGTTCGCCGCTCAAGTCTTGATTTCTTTTATTCTTGAATTTGTTTTTATGTTTAAAAAGTCTTGTACTTGTAAGTGGGTGTATGTTGAGTTATATTGTAAATCTTCTTGTCTAAATTGTTATAGTTAGTTTTGTCACGAAATTGACAAAAGGGGAGATTGTTAGTGCCACATTTTCTTGAGCACTGTGTTTGTGTTGTCAATATCGTGCCAATATGTCCAAGAAGATCTTGTTTCTCAAAGTGCCTCAAGGAAGATCAAATTCAAAGGGTTTATCAAGATTTTGGATGGACCGGGTTCGTCAAAGAAAGACTCCACATGTGTTTGCCAACCTTTTCAGGTATCTTAGACCCAGACCAGACCTTAAAACCCTTGGAAAAAGTTGTGTTTTTAAACATGTTTTCAATCTCTTACTCAGCTAAATATATCTTGCAAAAAAAAAAAAAAAAAGAGGGTTCGGTGACCTTTCGGTCACCTGGCGGCTAGCACCTTTGCAAAAAGCGGCTAACCGCCAGGCAACCGAAACTCTATGGTTACATTTCCAGAGAGCAATATTATCTCCTGCCGTGGAGTTCAGCTACCTCATCAGTCACCTCACGGCTAACCGCAGAGAGCTATAGCGGCTAATCGCAAGTAACCGAAATTCTGCGGTTACTTTTCCAGAGAGCGATTTTATCACCTGATATGGAGTTCGGTTACCTCTGCGGTTACCTCAGGGCTAACCGCCAAGAGACATAGCAGCTAACTGCAAGCAACCGAAACTCTCGGTTAGTTTTCCCGAGAGCTACTTGTTTCTGACCTTCACTCGGTCACCTCAGCGGTCACCTCACGGCTAGCCGCCAAGACCACCAATGGCTAACCGTGAGTTGACCGAATTAGAAAAGATATCCATTGTCTCAGGGGAATTGAAAAGGGGCTAGCCGCCGTGTTAAGAGGCTAACCACCAAATCTAGCCGTTGGATTTTTTTTTTTATAAAACTGAAGCTTGTTTTGTTTTGCAAATTGTGACTTTTTGAGGAGAGCTTTGCTTACTACTTTCTTCCCATCAAATGTAAGCTCTCAAATCTTCTTCCAAACACTCTTGTGTTAGATTTAGGAAGATCCAAGGGCTTCATTAGCTCCAAGATGAGTGTATTGTGAGGAAGAGCTTCTTCTAGGATATCTTATTCTATGAAAGCCTTATCTTTGAAATCCTAGAAGACGAATCCTCTGAACCCTGTTTGTGCAACATGTTGGAAGCATCATTCTCAACACTAAGAGGTCATCAAGAGGTGAAAGCTTCAACTACGGTTAGAGCTCCTTAGAATACTTTCAATCTTCATCAAAGGCAAGTGTTCACCCTTCTTCAAACTTCTACAATATGTATATAATGTGGTAGTGGTTCAGATTTGTGTGACTAAATCACTCTACAATTATGTGAGGAGGAGTGGATCTGTGTGATTGAACTTCTGTAACAAAATTGAGGTAGAATCAGAACTTGTGTAGTTTGATTCCTGTTAGTGGAACCAAGGGACTGCGTGACCCTTGAGAGTGGATGTAGGTCAATGTGACCGAACCACTATAAATCCCCTGTGTCTATTTCTCTATTGCATGATTTACATTTCTGTATGTTGTGGAAATTGATACGTGGGATATTTCATTACTAAGTTTAATTGACACACACTTATGCTTATCATCTTAAAACTAATTTTGTCACATCTTTACTGTTTAAGCACTCTCTTGTCGAACACATTTTCCGCATAAGTTATACTCTTATTTGTGCTTGTTTTGTTCCTTGTTCTGGTTAGATTAAAATCGGACTTAGAAAATTAAAATTGGCAAATGAATACCATTAGTCTTATTCACCCCCCCCCCCCCCCCCCCCCCCCTAGGACTTAGTCATTGGCCCTAGCCCGCACTTTCATATTTATGAGGCCAAAAATTCCTTTAGTGTACTAAAGTTATTGTCAACTCTATGTAGTTCTGCTGGACATTCTGAAGTCTCCAGAAGATATATATATATATATATATATATATATAACTCAAACATGATTTTTGAGGCTTCTTCTACACGGTTGCAATTTCCCCACCTAGGTCTCAAAACTGCCTCCTCAAGATTCACTTTTTCCATACTTATCAACCACGCTGTATCTCCATAACCATGGAAACTCCGTATTGCTCCTAATATGCTATGTCTTTTGGGTCTACATCGTATGCTACCTGATAAGTCCATAATATCACATATTTAATTAATTAATTCATATAAATTTGTGGACTTAAATAAAATAAAATACATTGAATTCATAGATTTTCACAAAATCATGCAATTAAACTCTTTTGGTTGAATTTAAGTGAAATTCTCATAAAAATGCATGTCTTGGTGAAATTTTTGCACTATTAGGCCCCATGCATAGTGTAATGACCCGATCCGAATTTGTCAAATGATTTGAGTTTTGACCATGCGATTGATCACAAGTGGACCCCACCCTGTTTGAGCACTTTCATTCACTATCATTAACTTAACTAGGTAATGCCGGTGGGATTTAATTTTATTGCATTTAGATAATCACCATGCATTATCATGTGACCAGACTTATAATATAGGACCATTTGCTTGCATTCAAGTCCAAGTAAACAGTATCCAAAAGTTGGGTTTTATACATTTTAGATAATCACCATGCATTAACATGTGACCAGACTTATAATATGGGACCCATTGCTTGCATTTAAGTCCAAGTAAACAGTATCCAAAAGTTGGGTTTTATACATTGGATGATTGTTAATGTACTAAAATTATACACTCTAGTGAACCATGCATTGTCATGACCCACTCAGTGGGCCCATATTAACACCACCATCATCATATTTATAAACTGCCTTATATGTAGGCCAAAATGGGACCGCAGGGGAGATGCACGTCCATGGATCATTCCAAGTCGTTACAAGGCGTAGTGGGACCCATTCCTATTGCTAGTTTGAAAAAACAAATCTCAAGATGCAGTTTTGGAAAATTTCAATAGAAATTGGAAAGAAGGAGAACGTCCAAGCCACCTCAAATTCACAAGATTTCAAGTCAAGTGGGGCCATTTTCAACAGAGAATCAAGCCAAATCAAGGAGATTATAATGGGGCCCAATTGAAATTTTTCAAAAGGATTGAAGAGTCCCAAACGGTTTTGTGCAGCAACAAAAAAAAAAAAAAAAAAAAAAAAAGGGAAAAAAAAAGATAAGGAACCCAATTTCAAATTCAAAACAGTTGCTCAAGATCCAAAATTCAAGGAGTTCAAGTTAGAAAATTTTCAAAAGAAAAAAAAATCTCCACTCTCTCATGTGACTCTCTTTCTCCACCCTAATTTTTCTCCATTCATTTCTCTCTTCTTTCCATTCTATCTCACACACCCTCATCTCTCCCTCACGTCTTTTTCCCTTTCCAATTCTTCCCCACACGTCCCATCTCTCTCTCCCCTATTTCACTACTTTCCATCTCCCATTCTTTCTCTCCATCATCTACATCTCTCACTCACCTATTATACAAGGCCAAAGAAAAAAAATTGATGTGTGAAGGAAGAAGAAGAAGAAGGATGGAGGGGTAAATTTGCTAATTGTAATATAAGGAGAAAGGGTGTAAGTTGATTTATTGTAATTGATTTTATGGGTAAACAATTTTAATGCAAAATCTGATTTTCAATTTATTAATCTATTTTCTTTATTTATGTCTTTTTGATGCCTTATTTTTTAATGATATATTGCATGCTTAAAGGCCGCTAAATACTGAAAACAATCGAAAGAGACTAGAGTCTTTCTGAAATTTCTCAAATATTAATAAATCTGATTTTTTTCAGATTTTGAATCCTTAATGAAATAGCCCATATTTTCATTATTTCGGAAACAACTGAACCCTGGCCCTTAGATTGCAAGGCTCTCATTCAATCTTGAATTTTAATTTAATTATTTTTTAATTTTTAACATTTCCAATTAGTTTTCTAATTGTTTTTATGGTGGATGCAGTTTTTAGTATAGTTAGACTAGGTATCTAGTTTAGTAGTTTTTTTTAATCGGGTTGTAGTTAATTTTATTCAGATATGTAATTAATTTTTAATTAAAGTAGAATTTGTGATTCTATTAGATTTTTTGATAGGCTAATACTAGTTTTCCAATAGGACAGGTACATCATGATTATTGGCTCCCTGTGGATCGACCCGGTTTCACCGGTTATTACTACAACCGTGACGACCCTACACTTGGGGCACGATCAAGTTTTTGGCGCCGTTGCCGGGGAGCTTACAAGGACATGAAGGTAATTTTCTAAACCTCCTTTTTAATTGCTTTATGGTAGTCGTTTAATTCCGATCATCATTCTAGATTAGGGGTAGCATGCATGGAATGCTTAGACCAGCCCTTGGACATTAAAAGGAGAAATTGAAATTATGATTTTTAACTAAAATTGGATAATTTCAGATCTGAAAAATAATTCTTGCTGATTTTTTTTTAAATCTCATTTTTTTTTTAAATTGCCTTGATTTCTTGTCCTTTTGATAGCTAGTTTAGGTAGATTATTATTGTTATACTTTTGAGTTTTTAGGACTAGTTTATTACTGTTTTTTTATCAATTTTGAGCCACCTAAGTTGCTGGACAATATTCTGGAATTTTAAGAAAAAGTTTGGGGGGGGGGGGGGGTGCAAAATCCTCCAATTTTAGGTCTTTGTCAAGGAAATTGCCTAGCAAAATTCTTTTTGGGAGCTTAGTTTTCTAAGTTGTTCTTAGTTTATTAATTTTTTTTAGGCCCAAAAAAAATTTAATTAAAAAAAAAACCCACACACAAAAAGAGTAATCATAAAAATTGGACACCCGCCTTTCTTGATCCCATACTGCATGAGCACAAAGTCACCACCAATTTGGTATCGTGACTCATTTAAGCGATTAAAGTGAAAGGACTCTCCGATCGAGAAGTTATTGAGATCTACAAAAATCTAAGTTCTTTTGGTTCATCAAAACCATCTAGTCTAATGGCAGAAAGTGGGAATAATAATAATAATAATAATAATAATGATAGAAATCAAGATGAAAATGAAAATGGAGTGGTTAATCAAAGGGGAAGGTCTTTACGTGAATACCTACAACCTCCTAAGACCACCACACCCTTATGTATGGTTGTCCCAGCTACCGCAAGAAACTTTGAAATCAAGCCGGGTGTAATCCAACTATTGCCTAAATTCCATGGTCTTGATTCGGAAAGTGCGTACCTTCACTTAAAAGAATTTGAAGAAGTGTGCTCTACTCTCCATTTGAATAATGTTAGGGAAGATGTTATCAAATTTAGGTTATTCCCCTTCTCTTTGAAAGAAAAAGCTAAGACATGGCTACATTCCCTTAGGGCCAACTCGATTACTACTTGGAATGATATGGTCCGCGAATTTTTGCACCTCATGAATTTCAAGCAAAAAGAAACAGAGTCTTTCTTCAAGTGTTGGGAACGATTCAATGAGCTTCTACTAGTTCGCCCACATCATGGATTCGAAATTTGGCGCATAATTGGCTCTTTTATGATGGACTAACATCAGAAATGCACCAATTCGTTGAGATGATGTGTAATGGGGACTTTTTGAACAAAGATCCCGATGAGGCATGGGAATATCTTGATTCTCTCGCGGAAAGTGCTCAAAATTGGGACACATTTGATGGGACTGAGCACTTAAAACAATTAAATAACTCTAAGGGAGAGGGAATGTACCTATTGAAAAATGAAGAAAATGATTGATGGACCCTCGATTTCCGTCCACTCCTTCCGGCCCGGGGGCTGCCGGGTTTCTGCGGAGGAGGAAAAGCGAGTATCAACATTTTTGTACGGGTATGCCAGATTTTCTATTCTACTTGGAATTTGGAATGGTGATGATCCGGAGATTCACCTTCACAAGTAGAAAGGAAATCAATCATTCTTTCTAACTTTTCAAATTGCATAAATATTTAAGAAAAGAGACAACTTTTGTTTTGAATGCTGTAAAAGGCGATTTTTTGTTTGTTTGCCGTGAAAGGCGATTTGGTGTCGTGAAAGGCGATTTACAAATCTCATCAAAATGAAAGACAAGAATTGTGACTTTTTTGTCTCTTTAAAAAATACAAAGTACAATAGAAAAGAAAGAAAAGGGATCTAACTTCTCAGGAGATTGCGGGGACACGTTCAGATCGACGGTCGCAAGTCATGTGTGGACTTCGCCATCATCCTTCAAATGAGAATATCTGATGCTTTGATTCTTCGGCTTGGCTCCAACCTCAGTTTTTTAGAGGATAAAGACCAAGGAGAGGTCCTATATCCAATGAAATATGGAGTAAACGGGCTGAAAAGCTGCGTTTAGGCCATGCTGTAGAAGAAGAGGACCTTGGGGGGGGGGGGGGGGGGGGGGGGGGCGGCCCCCCAAGGGACTTTGTTCACCTTGTGGTGTTACTTGCAGATGTTGACACCAAAAATGTCACTTTGCCTCTTCAACATCAAGAAAGCTGCATGAAGTCGCAACCTGCCATAAATAGGCAATGCAACTTCTCCAAAAAATCAAATCTTGTCAGAATCAAACAAAAACTGCAAGATCCTTCAAGATAGCCAAGAGAAGGGTACATATGAAGTTTCGGGCCATTTCGACAACATTTGGCCTAACTTCACTTCTCCGACAGCTAAACAGGAGCTCTCGGCGGCGACAGCATCGGAGACATCAAATTCCCGATCAGAGCCTGTGGATGATCTCAAAATGCATCCAAAAGGCTCCATGCCAAAATTCAAGTCAAACCGACAACGTTTGACCCTCCATCAATGCTCGAGCAGCAAAATCAAGCCTCCCGGCGGCGGGAACCACCGAAGCCTTCGCTCATCAAACCAAGTGTATGAGTGGCTTCAACATGCTTCCAAAAGGCTACACGTCGAATTTCAGGTCATTCCGACAACGTTTGACCAGGTTTCGACGCTCCGAAAGAAAATCAAGCCTACCGGCGGCGGAGCTCCCCAGGACCATGGTTTCCAAGACAGAGCCTGTGGATCATCTCAAAATGACTCCAATAGGTTCCCTGTCAAATTTCAGGTCAATCGGACATCGTTTGACCGCACATCAACGCTCGGCATTTTCCCCGCAGCAAAATCAAGTGAAGCATCGATGGGACCCCAAACGGTTTCAAAACTCAAACAAAAGCCTATGGTTGGTCTTATTTATTGCTCAGGAAGCTTCACCGCAAATTTCAGGTCATTCCGACATCGTTTGACCAAGTTTCAGCTTCTGGCAGAAAATCAGCAGCTCTACGCGACAAAGTCTTCGGCTTTCCCGGAAAATTGGAAACTTTTCACTCTAAAAATGCAAGGATTCTCATCAGGTTTTCTACAGGGAAATCAAGCCAGTAAATAAGAAAAAATGTCAGGAAAAATACAGAAGAAAACGGTGACGAAAAAGATCGCAAAACGGACCAAAAACGGGGGGAAAACCCCCAGGGTCGCCGGCGACCCTGGCCCATGGTCGCCGGCGACCATGGAAGTCCGGGTCAACGGATTTTCCGTCGGTGACCCGTTTTTCCGTCCTTTTTCGCGTTTCACGCACTTTGGCCCCTGTGGTTTCCTGAAAATGTGATTTTTAATGCTTGAAATTGATTCATATCCGACGACATCTCGGATCCGCCGTAAAAAACATAAAATCATCAGTGATCGCTCCAAGATCGCCAACCGGTCGACCAAAAAAGTGCTCTTTCTGTTCGACCGATCGAGAAATCGACAAGACAGATGTCACCGGCCCGCTCTTAGCTATCAATGCCTGAAGTTACATGTTCATCCGATGTCGATCAGCATGAAGATCCATCGATGATCATCGCCAGAAGAATTCCAGAAGACACGGCACGGCCCGCGACTCTTCAACTGCTCGGCGACCAATTAATGTGGTTAATTGGCTAGCTTTATGGCAGTCATTAACTCATTCTATTGGACGGCCCAATCAGAAGCAAGCATTCGGGAGTTACAAATCAAGAGATTCATGGCACTTAAACCTTGAAACTCCTCCCATCATGGCGATTAAATGCCCTTAATCTCCATCGGCCAATCAGATTCAAGGAAAAAGGAGTTACAAAATCAAGAAATAAATCTTGTAACTCCTCCCATTAAAGCCATTAAAGCCCATAAACTCTCCTAAATGGCTACCAAAAGCCTATAAATAGGAGAGCATTCCATTGAAATCAGGATCAGAAAACTTTAAAAGCGCCACAGATCCAGAAATCTGAGAGAAAGAAAAAGAGAGAAAAACTCTACTGAAGTTCTGCACCGGCCACCACTACAAGGTGACAAAAGTCCCTTGGGGGGCACCCCCCCCCCAAGGTCCTTGCCTTCTCCCGCTACCTCCAATGGCTTAGACATGGCTTTTCAACCCGTCTACTTAGCTTTTTATTGGACATAGGACCTTCTCTTGGTCTTTGTCCTCTAAAAATCTGAGGTTATAGCCAAGCCAAGCGAATCAAGAGCATCCTCTGTTCTCATCTGCATGGATGATGGCGAAGCCCACACATGGCTTGCGACCGTCAATCTGAACGAGTCCCCCACAATCTCCTGAAAAGTTAGATCTTCCTTTTCTTGCTTTTCATTGTAGTTTGTATTTTTCTAAAAGAGACAAAAATCACAACTCTTGTCTTTCATTATTGATGAGAATTGTAAATCGGCTATAAACGCCAAAATCGGCTATAAATGCCAAACAAAATCGCCTTTCACGGCAAACCAAGAAAATGTCTCTTTTCTTAAATATTTGTGCAATGAAAAACTTGAAAGAAGTTGATTTCCTTTTTACTTGCGAAGGTTCATCTCCGGATTACCACTTGCAATTCCAAGTAAAATAGAAAATCTGGCACACCCACACAAAAGAAATGTTGATGCACGCTTCATGCCCCCCGGGCGCGAAAGGGCCGGACCCGACGGACTCCCACGTTCCGCCGACCCCGGTAGCCGCCCCACGGCGCTCGGAGCGCGTTCCATCAAGCTGGCACACTCGGCGGGACTCGTTCATTTGAGAACACGATGCTTTGGAAATGAAATATTTGCATACCATATTTTGCTCTATGCTTATACTTCTTCTCCAGATTCCTTGGCTACTTTCTAGCTGGTGGCCTATGTTGGATTTTGCATCAAAAAAAAATGAGATGGGATTTTTTGGAAATTTCTACTTCTTTAAGTTTGTTTCCACTCTTTCTCTTTTCAAAAAAAAAAAAAATCAGTTTTCTTAGTTTGAATTCAAAATTGAGAAACTTTGATCCTATCCTATCGTTCTTTGGTGCTTGCAGAAATGTTGAGCCCGTTCGACTAAGGTTTTGGGCCATCGTTTCTCTTCGATGAGTTCATTAGAGATTTCAAAAAAAATAACAATAAAAAAAATATAAAAAAAAAATCAGTTTTCTTAGTTTGAATTCAAAATTGAGAAACTTTGATCCTATCCTATCGTTCTTTGGTGCTTGCAGAAATGTTGAGCCCGTTCGACTAAGGTTTTGGGCCATCGTTTCTCTTCGATGAGTTCATTAGAGAAAAAAAAAATAATAATAAAAAAATCAAAAAATCAGTTTTCTTAGTTCTGATTCAAAATTGAGAAACTTTGATCCTATCCTATCGTTCTTTGGTGCTTGCAGAAATGTTGAGCCCGTTCGACTAAGGTTTTGGGGCCATCGTTTCTCTACGATGAGTCTATTTGGGATTCGAAAAAAAAAAGACATAGACCACTGAGGTTAAACCAATTGCGTTCTTTGATCACGATTGATTCAAGAAAAGCCTTGTCCAGAGTGTGGAGACAGCTTGACTGTTCTAGGCAAGGGTCCTCCAAACGGGTTCATTAAGTAATCCTACCCTTACCTGGGGGCAATTCTATCAATTGAGGTTTCATAAGACCGGGTTAGGAGGCCTATGTGTACTCTTTCGTCTTTAAATCTTAGAAAAAATTAATTAAAAATAAAAAAAAATAAAAAAATAAAAAAAAGATTTTCAAAAAAAAAATCTTAAAAAAAACAAAAATCTTCGAAAAAAAAATAAATAAAAATATATTTTTTTAAAAAAAATAAATAAAAAAAATATAAAAATAATAAAATAAAAAAAATCATTTCAAAAAAAAAATCTTCAAAAACTCGTCACTTTTGATTTCAGATCTGAGAAATTTTGGTTTCTTCTTTTCTGAGCACTGGCGCTCGCGGAAATCGCCGAGACCGTGTTCAGATCAGAATACCATTTGCTCTCCTTGATGGAACCAATCTTGACATTTCAAAAAAAAAAAAAACTCGTCACTTTTGGATTCAGATTCGAGAAATTGTGGTCTCTTTTCTTCTGAGTACTGGCGCTCGCGGAAATCGTTGAGCCCGTATTTGAATCGGAATGCCACCTGCTCTCTTTGACGAATCCATTTCTGACCTTTCAAAAAGAGAATCCCATCTCATGGATGCGATTTCCAACATTTGTGCCTAGCAATACTGGTACGCCCTTTCAGGGTCTACTGTATCTGTGACCGGCACATTTGTAACTCCTACCTTATATTCTTCTTATCTCGAGCAAGCTCCGCTTCTCGATAAGTTGAATTTAGGTATACAATTGCTTCTAGCAGTCATTGGAACGCTCATTTCGAGCCTACCATGCTTGCAACCAGAACAATTGTACCCTCTATGGCTTTTTGCCTTCTTCATATTGCTTGGGACATGTCCCTTGAGCGATTTGAAAAGACAAAATCATAGAATTCCCCATTTATGATCATTATATTCTTGTGATTACTAATGGATGTGGTCTTGTTTCAGAAATTTTGAAACTAACAATGGCAGCTTCATTGATCATCACCTTTGATGAGAACAAGCACCAACTCATGCTTCAACAGAAGCAAAGCGCGCGCACTCATAAGCGCCCTGTCAGCTGCCGAAGCGTCAACTCCCTCGGCAACTCTCTGAACTCCGGGTCGACCTCGACTCCCCGGACTATCTTCTTTGGGACGCTGGGACCATTCCCACTTCCCGAAGAACAAGCTGCACCTGCTAAAAAGCAGAAGATCGCCTCTCAACGTGTCACTCCCGTGACACCAAAGGCGAGCGCCCAAAAGCCCGAAGCCCGCGGCACCCCCGCGAAGCCTCGACCCATAAACAACCAGGTCTATCCCAAGACTTGGTCTCCAAGACCTTCCCCAAAACAAAGAAGGTCTCAAACTTCCACCAAGCCAGCATACCTGGCCCCACTCAAAGAGAACCAGTTCTACCCTCTTGCCTACATGAAAGAGGAGAGACCCATCTCCAACCTGACTCCCAAGTCAACCCAGCATGAGTCGGCTTGTTCCTACAGGCCCAAAATCAGATCATGCATCACCAGGCCTCTCCAAGCACCTGCTAAGGCCTACACTCCTTCGGTTCGACCCTTTATCTCTACAGGGGCCGAACTTGAAAAATTCAAAGCTTCGCTGCAACAGGCAAAGGACCGGGTCCGCATCCTGTCCTTACCCAACCACAAAGAAGACAAGCTCGGCTGCTGCGCCCGAGGGAGCACATCCTTCATCATCAGAGCCCAGCCAGAGCTGACTGAAGCTCAAATCGCTCGTCGAGCACGCCGCCGTGCATCATATCGACAAAAGAGACTAGAGAACCAACGGACCCAGCCTCCTACACTTCAAGTCTCCCACAAATGGGTCGAAAAAGAAAGACCCAACCAAGTTGCTGCCGTCCATATGGTTGGAAAAACCAGAAGACGCCAAAAGTCAGCATAAAAAATCCATGTCCGACGTCCGGTGACCCGTAGCGTCACCGGGACACAAAGACATCCCGAAGAATCTCCTGCCCCTTCAAGCCAAGGACGGGAGAGTAATCCTTCATCAAGCTCTTCATAAAAAAGAATGAGCCCCAGCTCGGTCACCAGGACGATTTCTTCGTTCGAATCCCGAGGGATGAACGTCTTGGCTACAAGTTCTGAGCCACCACCTCAGAATCCACCTCGAGATGATGCGCTCACACGCATCCAGCAGTTGGAACAAGGCCATCAGAGGATTGAAACTCTGATGGAAAACCTTCTCATTGTCGTCCAAAATCAGGCGAACAATGAGCCTCCTCCGAATCATGGCAATAACGAGGAAAGTTGTGAAGAAAATGAGTCACGCGCCCTTACCAAAAAGGACGTAGACAGCATCCTCGCCAAAGCTAAAGAAGAGGATATACTTAAAGAGCATGGGATCAAGCCACCATATCCCTTATGGATGGACTCAGTCCCATTCCCAACAAAATTCAAACATCATACTCTCCAAACATATACGGGGAAAGGATCAGCCAGACAGCACGTCATCCACTTTCAAGATCTTGACGGGAGCTATCGCGGATCAAGATGCACTCAAGATCCGCCTCTTTGCAAGTACCCTAAAAGGTACGGCCTTCGATTGGTACTCCACTCTGCCGGAGAACTCCATCCAGAACTAGGCTATGCTAGAGACACGCTTCCTGACCCACTTCCAAGGTGAGGATCATCCTGTTACTATGGCTCAGCTCTGCAGCCTAAAACAGGGAGAGAATGAGTCAACTTATGACTTCATTCACAAGTGGAAAGCAATGGCATACAAATGTTCAGATGTATTGCCACAGGCGTCGCTAGTCGACATTTACCGAAACAACATGAGAGCTAGAATCCGCTCCATGATCATCGGCAACAAATCAAAAAACCTGGGAGAACTCCTGGAAGCTTCTATGGAAGCTGAAACGGTGATTAAAGACCTCAACAGTCAGAAGTCATCAAGAAAAGAGCCAACCGCCGTTGTAACCTCTAAACCAAAGAAGAAAGAGGTCCTCAATGTGCAAACCAAGTCAGCTCCTCAGCAACCAAAGAAAGCTGAAAACAAAACTGCAGGTAAAAGGCCTGAACTCTCTGATGCCTTCAAGGAACGTGTAGAAAAGAAATATCCGTTCGATGAAGACGTTGAAGAAATCTTTGAGGCTCTCCTAGCAAATGGCAAACTCATTTTGCCAGAGCCCAAAAGACCGGGAGATATTGGCAAAACCAATGATCCTCGGTACTGTCCATACCACCAGATGGTCTCGCATCCTCTCAATCAATGCTTTGTTGTGAGAGAGAAGATAAACGAGATGTGGAAAAATGGAGTCATCACCTTTGACAAAAACTATGGGACTGCCTCCGTCAACATGGTGTCATGTGGACAAGCACCAAAATCACCGAAGAAGAAGATCACTACTTCCTTCAAGGTAATAAAAAGAATTCAAACGTCCGAAGTGTTGGTTCCTTGCCCGACACCAGACGGACAACCCATATGGGTACATCCCGATCTCCTGGAAGATGAAAACTGGGAGATCGTAAAAACAAAGCCGACAGCTCAACAGCGAAGGCAGGCTAGGAAACATCTCCTCAGGCTCAAACGGCAAGAGAAGACCCAGCCAAAACAAGAAGTCCATGAAAAAGCAGAGGCCTCCTCTACCACTTCACTCGGGGCAACAAAAACGTCCCTTCCAGAGACTTCAAAGGCGGTAAGAAACTTCACTCTCAGTGATTTCATGCCACCTCAATTCAAAAAAGAAGCCATGCAGGGGGCATCATACTCTTGCAACTCGGTAGTTGGATTCTCCATTGATGGATACGAGTCCAGCGACACCGATGATGGATTCGAGTCCGGCTACACCGATGAGTGGGAAGAATCCCTTGAAACAGGAGAATATCTCTCCGATGAAGAATGGGTTCCTGAAACTCACCGTATGCCAGTAATCTGGTATAACCCTTTGCAACCACAAGGATCCTGGTCTGATGATGAAGAAGATCAAGTGGCTGCACAAGAAGATGCTGTTAATCCAGCACCTGTCATTGCTCCAGTGGAAATCAATTATGTTGAGCCACACGGAGAAGACGAAGAAGAGGATCTGGCTCCCATGCCTGATCCTGAAGAATATGCGAGGATCTTGTAGCATCTCACTCTAGAACAAGAGCAAGACCGCGTCAACGAGATTCCTCACAATCCAGAGCCGGAAGTCCCTGAAGCCCATCAGGTACCTCCTCCCTCAACTCCTGAAAGTGGAGAAAATTGCTGGGTAGACGATCCTCTTACATCCGAGGATGAGTCTGACTCTGAGCAGGCAACATCTCCTATCAGAGCTTCCTGTAATGTAATATATCAGGACTATAGCTCTTCTGAAGCGTCGTCTGATGAGATTACCTATACTCCGACGACGCCTAGAATGTATCCTCTGGAGCTACCTCGTCTCACGTGACTTTCACAGAGATGACACCCTCTCAGGTTTCTTCTCCTGAGACTGTGACTTCAGGATACACATTCTTCCCGACTCATCATCATGAAGAAAACCCAACTTGGGGTGATGGATGGGTCAACGAAGAAGAAAAGCTGCTAGATGCTGTTCAGGACTCGCTCCCGGAAAATGCTCCATGCAACACAATCATTGAGGATGGCAACTCTGCTGCAGATGCATCCCCAGTAAATGAAAAACGACAGCCTCTTGATTATGAAGACAATCTTCCAAACGAAGATCCTTCTCAAGAAGCTCTCGAAGTTGGTAGAGGCACCCGCTCGGGCCGGGACTACCACAAAAATTACAACCAATCTTCCTTTACTTATGTAAATCCTTCGGGAAAAGATGTTGTAAGCGCCCCCAGTGGCAAAAATAATGAACATGCAGGCCCTAAGGAGGCTTTCAAGTATGATTTGATCGAGTACTTCAAACACATACCTGCACGACTGCACATCCTGGATTTATTACGAATGTCTCTACGCACTCGTGATAATCTCATCTCAGAATTACAAAAACTGAATGAGGATGTCGACAAACATGCCCCACAAGTCCTCCAAATTGAAATGGACTACCGGGTCAAAAACTCTGAAACTTCCTCAAAGGGAGAAAAGAAAACTGAGGGATCATACATTGAATGCCTCTCGGTGCAAAAAGCAGCCAGTGCAACCATCGCCTTCACAAAGGACGACCTCCTACTTGGCGAAGCAAGGCACAACCGACCCCTGTACTTCACAGGGTACATCAAGGAAATGCCTATACACAGGGTTCAGGTCGACCCAGGTTCTGCACTCAACCTCATCTCCACTTCGGCTCTCGAAGAGTTGGGCATCCCACCCAGCAAGCTAAGCCACACATCTGTATCTATCTTTGGATACGATGGGAGTACTCAAAGGCCTATCGGCAAAATCAGGTTCAAATTGCAGATCGGTGATCTTATCTCTGAAGTCACTGTGTATGCAATAAAAACCCCTTCATACTACAACATCCTTCTGTTGGAAGTAGGTGGGCCTCGTGGATAGATATTCAAAACTTTTGACCCACTTGACTCAGGGATCAAGTATCCATAAGGCAAAAAACCCAATCCAGGATGCATAACCCTCAATCTCATGATCACATACAGTAAGTAAAACTATCTTAAAGATAGAATAGAAACGAACAAACATCCATTAAAATCCACAACATACAAGGATGCAGATTTTACCTTAGGAGCTCGGTTGCGCTCTAATGGAGAAGTTGATAACTTTCGTTGATGTAGAACTTCTCTACAAACTGAGATCAGAATCTCCACCACCTCTTAGCCTTCCACGCTATGACCCGAATTAGATATCTCTTCTCAAGAAGATTGGTGGAATCTTCAAGAGAAAACCCAACTCGAAACCCTAAGGAACTAGAAGAGGAAGAGAGAAGAGAGCAGTGCAACTGTTGCACAAAGAGGAGGGACGTTTTTCACTATATTATATTATGGACGTCCAAGAGGGGTGAATTCCCTTTTATAATCTCCCAAAGCTCCTCTTGTCTTAATTGAAATAGAAGTCTTACTTCCACAACAATTAGTAAGTATACTATTACCACTATTAGAAGTCCTACTTCAAATAGAAATAGTAACTTCCTAATTCCTTCCTTTTAGAGTTCGAATAGGATTAGTATCTTTCTAATATCTTGGGCTAGCGTGGGGACCACTAGGGATTCCATAGAAAACTGGCTCCAACTGGGACACGCGACCCCACATCTCATATGCAATCCGAGCCCACAGTTAATTGCAAATAACACCACTATATAAATGCAATTGCACTCCAGTCTTAGGAATAAATTACAATGAAGACCCTAAACTTCCCAATTACCATAAGTAGGCCCCTCTATCAATATCCATGGATCAATTAGAATAAATCTGTCTCTTCCAATCTTAGTTCCACATCTTATTATCCTTGAGTCCCAATTAATCACTATGATCATCAGTACCATCCAATTAACTCTTAATCGAGATGGGTGCGCACTTACTAATGACAAAACCCATTAATTGGCACAAGGGGATAATAGAGATAGATTCCTTCTTGATCATTCAATGTTCCCACAGTCCTACTACCACATACCCAAGACACCGAGGTGTTGACCTACAGTTGGCCTCACTCATTGGTGACTCAAAGCAAATGAATAGATAGAAACTTGAGTTCATTAATGTCTCAAGATTGAGAGCCTATTGCTAGGGAATTATGAGAGCATACCTTATTATTGAGACGGAATTCCATAAGGTGCTTCTCATGGTCCTTCAATACATCCAATGTACTAGCACATTGATCCAGAATCTTCCATTCTGATGATCGAAACAAATCACACTATTTCATAGTGATCAAAGTGCTGCAACCTTATCAGATGAGATGCCCAGTCTCATCACTGGTTGTGAAGATATTTTAAGTATAAGATTTGTAACATATATCTCCCGTATGTGGATCTCATCCATATACATATATCGCATCTAATATACTAATGGGACCCGGTTCAACTCATGAACCATTATGTCATATGTATTGGTCATGTGCATAAAGTAATAAAATAACATTCATCTCATGAAAGTAAAGCATGGTTTTATTGATTAATCAATTTATTACATCAACTGATGGATTGAGTCCATACAATCTAACACCTTCTCGGACGCCCCTGGATACACGAGAATGGTGTTGTCCCTTCAACTCTACATCAATGCATCAAGTTCGTCGGCGACGACGGCATGGTACAACGTGTCTTTGCGGACAGAAAACCTTTCAAAGGTAAAGAAGTCCACTTCGCAGACTCCCAGATGTATGAAGGAGAAAAAGAAGAAGAGGAAATAGCACCCCCTGCTGAAAATCTCCAGAAAGATAAAGGCAAGGCTCCTCAAAAATCACCGGAAGAAAACAAACCCTCCGGCAAATTAGAAGAGAGTAGTCAATCTCCCTTCGTCATCTCCCTCAAATCTTCAAAACCTTTGGTCATCACAACCAGAGTGAAGAAGGCAAAGCAAAAGCCTGGGGGCAAATTTGTTGTTTCTCTCGTGTCTATCATGCAAGACACAGACTCGGACTTAGAGCCAGAAGACGATGCATCGTCAAGCCAAGCTGACGCTCAGCATGTTCAGCCTGCTCTCACTCCGACGGAGACACCTGCTGATGTAGAAGATCCTACGTCTGCTACCTTTGTTGTTCCGACAACATCACCAAAGCAAAAGCCGATCTTCTTCCATAGATCGGATGCTTCTTCATCAAACTCCATGCTGGAACCTTTCCAAAATGAAGGTATGCCTCAGCTATCTCTATATAGTCCTGTGGCACAAGCAATTATGAAGAAAATGGGCTATGACATTCAAAACCCAGTCGGTTTGGGAGAAAGACGCGGTATTCTCACGCCATTGGAGCCCGCCTTGACCAAAAGCCAGTTGGAAGATTGGAGACTCTACGGTCATGTAGAAAAGTCTTCATATGGGTTAGGGTATGATCCCGACACTCCTCTGAGACAGTTGACACAAAAGCTTAAAAGTCGTTTTACCGACCAAGCCTCAACATCTCAAGTCCATGAAGACATCGATCTCCCTGGATATCGCTTTAAAGAGTTACCTGACAGAGATCCAGGAAGCTCATCCAATTGGTACGATTTCTCTGATAATAAAGAGGAATCGTCCGATAATACAGACTTGTACTATTCTGACCCAGAAGAGCCCTCGTCTCCAAAAGAAGTACCTTACTTCGACCCAGTTTCAACAGGCGATTGGGACCATCTCATAGCAAGCCTTGAGAAGATCACCAATCAAGAAGACCCGAGGAAAGGAACAAACCCTCGGTCTACAAATGCCCTTGGAATCCCAGAAGGTTTTGTTGAGCTGGAAGCCTCCGAAAATATTGTGGAGGAACCACCTTCGAACCTTCTAACAGAAGATCCTGTTGAAAAGATAGACTTGGGAACACCTGATAACCCACGTCCTGTATTCATAAGCAAGAATATAAAGGATGATGAGTTACCCGAGTATATCGCTTTTCTTCATGAGTTCGTTGATTGCTTTGCATGGTCCTACGCTGAAATGCCTGGTTTAGACCCCAAAGTAGCAGTCCACAAACTCAATCTTCAAGAAGAAATCAAGCCTGTCAAACAAGGCCAAAGAAGATTCCGTCCAGATGTGATGGATAAAATTGAACAAGAAGTTCAAAAGCTCAAAAGCGTCGGCTTCATCCGTGAGGAACAACATCCAGAATGGTTGGCCAACATTGTCCCCATGACAAAGAAAAATGGGCAGATCAGGGTCTATATTGACTATAGAGACTTGAATGGCGCTTGCCCTAAAGATGAATTCCCGCTCCCCATACCAGAGGTAATGATTGACAATACCTGCGGATTCGAGCGAATGACATTCATGGATGGCTTCTCTGGCTACAATCAGATAAAGATGCATCCTGAAGATGAAAAGCACACTTCATTTCGGACTCCATTTGGCGTGTATTGCTACACTGTCATGCCATTTGGTCTGAAAAATGCTGGTGCCACATATCAGAGGGCTATGATGAAAATATTCCAAGATATGCAGCACAAGACGGTCGAATGTTACGTTGATGACCTCGCCGTCAAAAGCAGAAGAAAAGAAGACCATCTCAAAGATCTTCGGGAAGTTTTCCTCCGACTCCGCAAACACAAACTGCGGATGAATCCTCTAAAATGCTTCTTCGGCGTCTCGTCGGGTAAGTTTCTCGGATTCCTTGTTCGGAAAGCTGGAATAGAACTTGACCCCATAAAAGTCAAGGCTATTCTAGAAATGCCCTCTCCAAGAACCTTGAGAGAATTAAAAGGGCTCCAAGGGAGATTGGCCTACATCAGACGGTTCATCTCCAATCTTTAGGGGAAATGCCGTCCATTCTCTCGATTGATGAAAAAGGGTGTAGACTTTGTCTGGGATGCCGACTGTGAAGCCGCATTTCAAGATATCAAGTCATACCTGACCAAACCTCCAGTGTTAGCTGCCCCTGCCACTGGAAAACCATTCATCTTGTACACAAGAGCTCTTGATCATTCTGTAGGTGCTCTGCTTGCACAAGAGAATGGTGAGGGAAAGGAAGCTGCTCTATATTACCTCAGCCGCATGCTAGTAGGTGCAGAGCATCGTTACTCTCCAGTCGAAAAAGAATGCCTTGCAGTGATGTTCGCCGTACAAAAGCTACGTCACTACTTGCTTTCCAACACAGTCTACCTCGTCTCAAGGATCAACCTCTTGAAGGTCCTTGTCACAAAAGCAGGTTCTCTCAATGCACGACTGGCAAAATGGTCCATCCTCTTGTCACAATTTGATATTAGGTATGTGCCACAAAAAGTAATCAAAGGCCAAGCTCTAGCAGATTTCCTCGCAGAGCATCCATTGCCTAAAGATTCACCACTCAGAGATGATCTCCCAGACGAACCCGTCTACAACGTGGAGACTTTCTCGCCAAATGCCTCCTGGGACATGTACTTTGACGGTGCAACCAGGACAAATGAAAACAGAAAGCTGATCTCGGCAGTTGGCATCCTCTTTGTTAGCCCCGACAAATACATGATTCCACACGCTTTCTCGCTACTGGAACCATGCACAAACAATGCAGCTGAATACCAAGCTCTGATCCTAGGATTGGAACTCGCCATTGAATCCGGTATCACCATGCTGGAAGTCTTTGGAGACTCTCAACTGATCGTCAACCAGATGAATCAAAAATATGAAGTCAGGAAGCCTGATCTGCTGCCTTACTACAACAAGGCACAATCGCTTCTGCAAAACTTTGACATCTGCAACATCACCCACATTCGTAGAGGTGAAAACATCCGTGCAGATGCCCTGGCTGGACTTGCCGCATCAATGGCAATTCAAGAAGGGGAAAACATGCAAATTACAGTGTGTGAGAGAAGGATCCTCCCTCCTCTTAACACACACCAAGCAGTTGCTGAATGCCACCGAGTGGTTGGAAGTCGGATCTCTATCCTTCAAACTTCAATCGGCGACTGGAGGGATCCGTTCATTGATTACACTATGTTCGGAATCCTACCTGAAGATCCAAAAGAACGGGTAAGCATCCAAAGGCGAGCCCCAAACTTTCATTTGGATATCCCTTCAAAGATCCTGTACAGGAAATCCTTCAATGGAGTACTCCTACGCTGCTTGTCACAACAAGAAGCCGAAGAAACACTCAAAGAAGTTCACGCTGGTCTTTGTGGAGCTCATCAGGCTGGTCCCAAGCTCTACGACCAAATCAAAAGGTTGGGTTACTACTGGCCTACCATGGTACCCGACGCAATGCAATTTGCTAAGCGCTGCCAACAATGCCAAGTTCATGGAGACTACATTTACATGCCTCCAGAATGGCTGCATCCTACAGCAATCTCATGGCCTTTTGAAGCATGGGGCATGGACATCATAGGTCCTATCTCTCCCCCTTCAAGCAAAGGTCATTGCTTCATCTTCGCCGCTACGGATTATTTCTCCAAGTGGTCAGAAGCATTTGCGTTCAACGAAATGAAGACCTCATCAGTTCTTCAGTTCCTGCGCACCAACATCATTTGTCGTTTCGGCATACCCAAAAGATTCGTCCATGATAACGGACCACAATTCCGGGATCATCGATTCTACAGGTTCTGCGACAAATACAAAATTCAAAGCTCTCCTTCGACTCCATACAATCCGGCAGCAAACGGATTAGCAGAAGCCTTCAACAAGACACTCTGCAAAATCCTCAAGAAAATGGTCTCTAGTCACAAAAGAGACTGGAGCGACAAACTGTCTGAAGCTTTGTGGGCCTATCGAACCACCGTTCGAGGACCAACCCATAGCACACCATTCTCCTTGGTCTATGGATGCGAAGCTGTCGTGCCCCTAGAGGTACAAATTCCTTCTCTGAGGGTATTTCTACAAAATGACATGACTCAAGAAAGCAATGTCAAATTGCGACTCCATGAGCTGGACAATCTCGACGAGAGACGGCTCGAAGCTCGACAAAGCATTGAACTTTACCAAGCACGCATGCAGGATCTTTTGACAAAAGGGTCCGGCAACGCGCCTACAAAAAGGGTGACTTGGTTCTTGCGGTAAAAAGACCAATGGTCTTCGCTCACAAGTCCAAAGGCAAGTTTGAACCAAAATGGGAGGGACCCTACGTCATCGACAAAGTCTTCTCCAACGGCGCATATGCCCTCCTAAACATGGAAGGCGACAGATGTATGCTGCCTATCAACGGCAAGTTCTTGAAGCGGTACTACCCTTGAAGACTTACCCAACTGGGTAAGAGCAATGCCTGTATGGCCAAAACCTGTTCTCAGGTACTCGCTCGTCAAACCCACTCTCTTTAGAATTTTCATATCAAATGTCAAAATTTCTAGAGATTAAAAAACAATGCTTACTTTTATCGTTTCATTGTTCAAAAACAAAAAAAAAATCCAAGTTTAGGAGCCTCTCCCTGACTTGACCAAAACTTTCGATCCTTGAACCAAAATTCATGGTTTGAAACAAAAATCTGGATTCAGGGATTTCCACTCTAGTCCACCTTACCTTTTACCGCCAAATGGTTTTAGGTCAAAATTTACGACCCTCGTGTCTTTAAACAAAAAAATTGGTTTTTCAAAAATCGTGGGGAAACAACATCAAAGTCAGTACCCGCAAAAATTTTTTTTTGAAAAAAAGCAAGGATGCGACATTCCATCGATACTTGCACCCAAAATCGCAGGGAAGCGACATTTCGTCGATACTTGCAAAATCCAAAAACTGTGGAGACGCAACATATCAGTTGATATCCACGACCCAAATTTCAAAAAAAGGTTCGAAAAACCTCAAAATCGTGGAGACACAACATTTCAGTTGATATCCACAACCCAAATTTCAAAGGTTCGAGAAAACCTAAAATCGTGGAGAAGCAACAAACCAGTTGATATCCACAACCTAATTTCAAAAATCGTGGAGATGTAACATACCAGTTGCTATCCACAACCCAAATTTCAAATGGTTTGAGAAAACCTCAAATTTCAAAAATCGCGGAGAAACGACATCAAGTCAATACCGCAAAACCAAAAGTTTTGGGAAAAGCAGGGAAGCGACGCTTAGTCGATATTTGCACCCCAATTCGTGAGGGAATCACATTCCATCGATACTTGTGATGGAACGCGCTCCGAGGCGCCCGCTGGGGCGGCTACCGGGGTCGGCGGAACGTGGGAGTCCGTCGGGTCCGACCCTTTCGCGCCCTGGCGGGCCCTGAAGCGTGCATCAACATTTCTTTTGTGTGGGTGTGCCAGATTTTCTATTTTACTTGGAATTGCAAGTGGTAATTCGGAGATCAACCTTCGCAAGTAAAAAGGAAATCAACTTCTTTCAAGTTTTCCATTGCACAAATATTTAAGAAAAGAGACATTTTCTTGATTTGCCGTGAAAGGCGATTTTGTTTGGCATTTATAGCCGATTTTGGCGTTTATAGCCGATTTACAATTCTCATCAATAATGAAAGACAAGAGTTGTGATTTTTGTCTCTTTAGAAAAATACAAACTACAATGAAAAGCAAGAAAAGGAAGATCTAACTTTTCAGGAGATTGTGGGGGACTCGTTCAGATTGACGGTCGCAAGCCATGTATGGGCTTCGCCATCATCCATGCAGATGAGAACAGAAGATGCTCTTGATTCGCTTGGCTTGGCTATAACCTCAAATTTTTAGAGGACAAAGACCAAGAGAAGGTCCTATGTCCAATAAAAAGCTAAGTAGACGGGCTGAAAAGCCACGTCTAAGCCATTGGAGGCAGCAGGAGAAGGCAAGGACCTTGGGGGGGGTGCCCCCCAAGGGACTTTTGTCACCTTGTAGTGGTGGCCGGTGCAGAACTTCAGCAGAGTTTTTCTCTCTTTTTCTTTCTCTCAGATCTCTTTCTGATCTTTTTTTCTGATCCTCTGATTTTCTCCTCTTTTTTCTGATTCCAATTTCAATGGAATGCTCTCCTATTTATAGGCTTTTGGTAGCCATTTAGGAGGGTTTATGAGCCTTAATGGCTTTAATGGGAGGAGTTACAAGATTTATTTCTTGATTTTGTAACTCCTTTTTCCTTGAATCTGATTGGCCGATGAAGATTAAGGGCTTTTAATCATCTTAATTACCATAATGGGAGGAGTTTCATGGGTTAAATGCCATGAATCAATTGACTTGTAACTCCCAAATGCTTACTTCTGATTGGGCCGTCCAAAGAAATGAATTAATGACTGCAATAAAGCTAGTCAATTAACCACATTAATTGGTCGCCGAGCAGTCGAAGAGTCGCGGGCCATGCCGTGTCTTCTGGAATTCTTCTGGCGATGATCATCGATGGATCTACATGCTGATCGACATCGGATGAACATGTAACTTCAGACATTGATAGCTAAGAGCGGGCCGGTGACATCTGTCTTGTCGATTTCACGATCGGTCGGACAGAAAGTGCACTTTTTTGGTCAGCCGGTTGGCGATCTTGGAGCGATCACTGATGATTTTATGCTTTTGGAGGTTGACCCGTGATTTTGACGGATGTCGTCGGATATGAGTCAATTTCAAGCACTAAAAATCACATTTTCAGGAAACCACAGGGGCCAAAGTGCGCGAAACGCGAAAAAAGACGGAAAAACGGGTCACCGGCGGAAAATCCGGTGACCCGGACCTCCATGGTCGCCGGCGACCATGGACCGGCGACCATGGGCCATGGTCGCAGGGGCCTGCGACCATGGGCCATGGTCGCAGGGGTCCGCGACCCTGGGGGATTTTTCCCCTTCGGAGCCCGTTTTGCGGTCGTTTTGAGGTCTTTTTCGTCGCCGTTTTCTTCTGTATTTTTCTTGACATTTCTTCTCATTTATTGGCTTGATTTCCCTGTAGAAAACCTGATGAGAATCCTTGCATTTTTAGAGTGCAAAGTTTCCAATTTTCCGGGAAAGCCGAAGACTTTGTCGCGTAGAGCTGCTGATTTTCCGCCAGAAGCTGAAACTTGGTCAAACGATGTCGGAATGACCTGAAATTTGAGGTGAAGCCTCCTGAGCAATAAATAAGACCAACCATAGGCTTTTGTTTGAGTTTTGAAGCCGTTTGGGGTCCCGTCGATGCTTCACTTGATTTTGCTGCGGGGAAAATGCCGAGCGTTGATATGTGGCCAAACGATGTCCGATTGACCTGAAATTTGACGGGGAGCCTATTGGAGTCATTTTGAGACGTTCCATGGGCTCCGTTTTGGATGTCATGGTCCCGGGTTGCTCCGCCGCCGGTAGGCTTGATTTTCTCTCGGAGCATCGAAACCTGGTCAAACGTTTTCGGAATGACCTGAAATTTTACGTGCAGCCTTTTGGAAGCATGTTGAAGCCACTCATGCACTTGGTTTGATGAGCGAAGGCTTCGGTGGTTCCCGCCGCCGGGAGGCTTGATTTTGCTGCTCGAGCATTGATGGAGGGTCAAACGTTGTCGGTTTGACTTGAAATTTGGCATGGAGCCCTTTTGAGACATGCTGGAGTCATCTGTAGGCTCTGATCGAAGTTTTGACGTCTCCGATGATGTCGCCGCCGGGAGCGCCTGTTTAGCTGTCGGAGAAGTGAAGTTAGGCCAAATGTTGTCGAAATGGCCCGAAACTTCATGTGTACTCTTCTCTTGGCTATCTTGAAGGATCTTGCAGTTTTTGTTTGATTCTGACAAGATTTGATTTTTTGGAGAAATTGCATTGCCTATTTATGGTAGGTTGCGACTTCATGCAGCTTTCTTGATGTTGAAGAGGCAAAGTGACATTTTTGGTGTCAACAAATGCCCCCTCGAGGTACAGCGACGAGTTGCTTGACTTTTGTAGTCGATGTGCCTCGAAGAGATTTTTGAAGGAGAGCTTGTGTCTTGACCAAGAGTCTTTGAGCAATCCTTCCTTTGGTAGAGTAGCCTTTGAGCTTCCAGGGGAATTTTATGGTAGTGAAAGGAATCACACACCATCTCGAGGCAAAGTTTTGAAGATGACATCAGGGATGTGGATTTGGGCTTTTGTTTTTGACCTTGTGACCTAACAAGCTATATATGGCAGGTTAGGGGATCGGGTTTTGGTTTTGACCTTGTGACCCAACAAGCTGTATGTGGCAAGTTGGGGGATCAGGATTTGGTTTTTGGTTTTGGTCTTGTGACCTAACAAGCTGTATGTGGCAAGTTAGGGGACCAGGATTTGGTTTTTGGTCACTCTTTGGGACTGTGTGGGTCCATTGGAGTGGTTTGGATTTTTGTGAAATGTCAATTTCAAGATTTTGGCTCAATTTGGTATATGAGGCTGGATGGTTTGATTTTTGGAAGCTCATGGGGCTTGGAATTTTTTTTGTATGGTTCAATCAACTCAAAAGAGGCATGGAACCATTATTGTATGCTCTTGGTAAGAGGGATTTTTTTTCCTGACTAAAAGCCCATTTTTTTTTTTTAGTGCCTAGGTGGTCAAACCTGGCTCATATGGGCTAACCCATGGGACCTTAAGCTTTTTAGGATGGCTTAGATCTCATGTGGGGCCATTTTTATAAAGAATATCTAAAGATATCTCATTTGGATAGAGAATATCAAAAAATATCTTTATGGGAGAGAATCTCTCATCTTCCCTTAATTTGGGAGAGAATATCTCAAGGTATCTTTCTTTTTGGGAAAGAATCTTCAATATCCTTTTTTGTTGGAGAGAATCTCTCATTTGATTGATTTTGGGAGGAAATCTCTCAAAGACATCTTTCTTTTTGGGAAAGAATCTTTCTAATTCCTTCTCTTTTGGTAAGGTTACTAATTAGTAACACTTACCTTTCTTCTTTGTTTCCTTCTTTGATTTGCTCTCTCCTATAAAAGCAAAGGAAGGTAGGATCTCTTGCTCTTATTGCTTTCTTTGGCAACAATCTCAAGAGAGCTCCAAGACCAAGAGTGCTTCTTCTTCAAGGATCTTCAAGCTTTTTCCTTCTTCTTCTCCATCAATGGCTTCAAGTAAGTTTTCTTTCTTTTTCTTTCAAGAAAACTCCATGTAGAGAATAGGATGGAAAAAAAGTTTCTCTTCTTTTTTTTTTCTTTCTTCTTTTTTTTTCTTTTTTTTTCTCTATTCTTCTTCTCTTTTTTTTTTCTTTTCTTTTCCACGTGATTTCTTTTTTTTTTCACGTTTTTTTTTTTTCTCTTTTTTTTTGTTTGAGAAAGTTTCTTTTTTTTTTCTTTTCTTTCTCCCCTTTTTTTTTTTGAGAAAGCTTCTTTTTTTTTTCTTTCTTTCTCCCTCTTTTTTTTTTTTGAGAAAGTTTCTTTTTTTTTTTTTTTTTTGCTCATCATGATAATGCGTTTTTATGCAAATCTAGATGTTCATGCATGTACTTTTTGTAAATTGAATTGAGTAGCATGATGTGATAGCATACCTGAAAATCTTTGCAAATTTGGGAATTTGGAGCTCGCAGCGATGTTGAGCCCTTCTTGATTTTGCGGAGATTTTGAGGTTTCGAAAGTTTGGAGTTTCGGAGCCCGCAGCAATGTTGAGCCCATCTTCAAACTTTCTATTTCCGTCGGGGTATTTCCTTTTTCTTTGGAATTGCCCCGGAGTCATGCCAAAATTTCGCCAGATTTTTGGTGGGACAAAGTGACCCTTTTTTTTTTTTTTTTTTTTTTAGCGAAATCCTATCATTTTGATGACGATCTTTTTCTTTTCCAACCTTTGCAGGTGGTTCCTCCAGAGCGAACAAGGGTAAAGAGCCTGCTACAAGCGTACCTCGTCGATCCGCCAGATCTTCTAATGTGGCCGTTCAGCAGGCCTGGGAGAAGGTCCAGTTTGTTGAGAAGAACTTGGAAGAATGCGATTCCCTCAATCGTGATGAGATGAGACAGCGATTGATTGCTCTCAAGGATGAGGAGTTCTATAAGATCATGGTAAGCAACCGTCCTTGGGTTATGGACGATCTGAGGGTTTTGCCCAAGCCTACCTTCTTCTTTGGAGATGCAGTCCCTGACGACTTGACATACCAAAGGAGATGTTTTCAGTTCTCTTACACAGCTGATGGTGAAGAGAGAACTATTTCTACCCGGTCGTCTTTTGACCGGACCATCTCGATCCTGAGCCTTTCTCCCACGTGCCCTAAGAGGGAAGATCCTCCGAGCTGGGTGAAGAGGACCAGTGTGATCAAGACCGGGGTTTTTGTTGGTGGACCTTCCGGTTTTGCGGAGAAGCCACCTGTCCGTATGGACATGTTGATGCCAGCCAGCGGCTACCAGGGCTCTGATTATCCGTCGGTCGATTTGAGACCGGTGGGCCTTGGCGTTTTCAGCGGTGACGGCAGTACTTGGGTGAAGCCTTTTCGACTTCGTGGCCGTTTCAATGCTGACTCCGATTGGAAGTCATGGACTGACCACACCTTGCTGATTGGGGGAGCCGTTTTGAAGGAAGCCGGGATTTTTGACGCGGTCCGCGCTTTTAGGGAGACCGTGACTTTTTCCGATGATGCCTTCATGGCTATGTTGGAGTCTTTCCTCCCTCAGACCAATACCTTCGTTGTCACGAACGGTGAGATTGGTTTTTCTCTGAAGGAGTTGAGTGCTATTACTGGATTGCCCATCCTTGGCAAACTCTATGAGGAGTTCATGCCGATTGACAGCGTCCTTGAGGAGCAGTCAGAGGAGTTCAGGCTCCTATACTTTCAGCTTGTCGCCTTCTATGATTTTTTGAAGGAGGGCTCGAAAGTGAGATCCAGCAGTTGGAAGAGTTATGGCTCTTCATTCTTCAACTTCTTTGACGGTGGAGAACCTTCTGATAGCATGACCCGGGAAGACAGGAAGAAGACTTTGGCCATGCAGGAAGAGTTGAAGGGTTTCTTCGCGAGCACAAATGCCATTTGTTCTGACATTACACTGCGGAGAGATCTTGCTGTTTACCTCACTTTTTGGCTAGGTGAGGCTATTTTTGCTGGTGGAGATGGGACGCACATCAGGCCGCATTGTATATTTCCGGCTTGTCAGATGGCGTTTGGAGAGCGGCTTGCTTTGGTGCCCGCTCTTTACTCCTACCTGTGTACCGAACTGCAGGTTGCTGCTTTTTTGGTTCGGCTTGGGCTCCCTATGAATAGGGTATTTTCAGCCCATATCTTTTATTCGTGGTTTGTATACCACTGTCCTGGCTTCCACCAGCTGGGTGCTGCACAGGATGATGATCCTCTGATGATTCGATTGGCTAAGGGAAAAGCCATATCCGAATCACTTTTGTTTGCCCGCATGAGGATCCGACGATTCAGGGACGTCGAGATGGGGCAGTCTTCAGTTAAGCTTTCTCCGGAGTTGCGGAAGAAGGCTTTTGATTTTGGTGCCTCCCGAGACTCTACCAGAGCAGGGTCGGGAAGGCATTACTCTTTGACCAATGCAGAGAAAGAGTGGCTTTTCAGCATACGAGTCGGCACGATGGTGTACCGTAGACATCTTTTCGTCGACATCCAGCCGTATGTACCTTCTCGCTTTGCGCTTCAGTTGGGCTTCTCTCAAGGCGTTGTTGGAGCGCCTTCGAGTATGGTGAAGCGTTTTGGGGGTTTGCAGGATGGCAGAAATGCATGGGCTTTCTATAGTGCTGAAGACACTACTGCCACGATTTCTTATCCTGAGCTGTCGACTTTCCGAACTGCCGGCTTCACGAAGTGGTTCGCGGAGAGCTTTTTGGCATATCGGGGGCTTTCCAAGAAGGAGCTTGATGTAAAGCTGTCTTCTGGAAAAGGCATTGGGAAGTCGGATGGCGTCCGGCGAGAGGAAGTTTGGGCCTTCCTTTCTGGAGAGAAGCACAAGATAGGCTTTCTCGGTGACCAGGGCGTCATTGGTTCTGAAGCTGTTCGGGAAGTACCTGATGAGGCTTTGGAGCAGCTAGAACAGGAGGAAGCCGAGCTCGACGCTTGGATGCAAGCGGCACAGAGGCGAGCTTCCGCGGAGTCTACTGGCGAGAGCAGACCATCCAGTGAGGAGTCAAGTGAGAAACCTGACTCTGATAGTGGGGCGGGTTCTTCTAGGAAGCGAACCCGTAGAGGTAGGAAGAGGAGGAGGAGTCAGCGTCACACGGGGCGGGACGAAGACTCTCCTAATGTGGAAGTCCCTCTCACTGTCAATGAGGAGGTGCCAGGGGAAGCTGACGAACCTCCGGAGAAGAGGATTCGGGAAGAAGAGACCATCGGTGAAGGTATGATTCTTCCTTTTTCTTTTTCTGCTTCTTTCATGGGGCTATCCATGTTCTGATTTGTTTTCTCACCCTGCTGCTGCTTTTTTTTTTTTAGCAGAGGATGAAGACTTGGCGATGCCTGAGGTTCCGACCGATGAGGCGGTGATGGAGCCGGTTATGGCATCTGAAGAAGAACCTAGGGACTCTGGAATGACTCCGGAATCTCCGACTGGTATGACTTCCTTCGCTTTCTCTTTTTTGTGCCTGCGACTTGATTTGCTAACATTTTTCTTGTCAGCTGACTCGCCACAAGATTCCGATGACTTTGAACCATCAATGGACGCAAATGTTGATGATGCTTCCGATGAGTTCATGGAGGAAGAGAGTGTTCCGCCAGTCGTCGAAGAAGGTACTTTGTAGTGATGACCCTGATGGTTTTTTTTTTTTTTTTTTTGAACAGGATCATATTCATACCTTTTTGTGTTTCATTTGCAGGTTTTGAAGTGACAGAAGAGAGTCCATCGCTTTCTTCAGAACCAGAGCAAGGGATGCCAGAGGTCGATCCGGAGGTAGAGACCAGTTCTGACATGATTGAGGAGATGCCTCGTGTTGAGATTCCCTCTCCAGTGGCTCCAAGTGGAAAGAGTTCTTTTGTTACTCTTCCAATGGGACATGACATGAGCAGCCGATCAGCGGAGAAGGGTGAATCTTCATCCAGTTCGTCTCTTCAATTTGCGAAGAAGGTGCTGGCTCGGGTTTTGAGTTCTTGGGTCAAGACTCTCCTTTCTGGACACTTGGAGGCAGGATTCGGCATGATCCCACATGTACAGGAGATTCTGACTGACACCGAAGAGGTTGGTCTGGATGTCACAGGTGCCAGGGCGATCGTTGATAGGATCATTGCACTGGGTGACAAGTGGTTTGAGACCATGGGCTTCCCTGACGACCAATTCTTCAAGGAGATGTTCTTGGACCCTGCTGATAAGGCTAAGTCTGACCTGAATGAGGCTACACAAAGCAAGAAGCAGCTAGTTCGGGAGAAGAACAAGGAAGAGCTAGCCATCATCGGTTTGAGGCATGACCTTAACGTCCTTGATAGGGAAGTTGAGGAGGCCAGAAAACGTCTTGAGCATTTGAAGGCACAAGTCGATGCGAAGTGGGCTGCTATAACAGAGGCTCGTGACAGGGAGAGTACTCTGATCCGCAGGGTTGCAGATGCCGGTCAAGTTCTCGAGAGGAGGACTCTAGAAAATGAACGATGGCAAACTGCTGGGGAAGAGCTTCCCGGTGTAAAAGAAGGGTTACGGCATTCGCCAGCATCTCATGGCAAGTTCCTGAAGAAGCGTGCCTTGGAAACTCTGACGGATGAGGCCAAAAGTTTGCTTGAGGAGCTGAAGCTTTGGCTGGAGACCATTTTTGGCTGAGCTCCTGATTTTTTATAGCAGAAACCATTCTTCTTTTTTTGGTACCACATGTATTTTTTTGGTACTTCTTTTTTTTGCAGTGCTTGTGAACACTTTTTTTGGTACCACATGTATTTTTTTGGTACTTTTTTTTTTGTAATGCTTGTGAACACTTTCTATTTTTTTTTTGCTTTGGTACCACATGTATTTTTTTTGGTACCTTTTTTTTTGTTTTCCCTACGCTCACTCAAATCTTTTTGTGATGAAAGCAATTGCTAAATGGGATTTGATTAAAAGCTTTGTCATTTTGTGAAAATCTTTTGTCAAATAATTGTTTTGGCATGGGAGCCTGATTTTGGTTGTGGCGTGAAAGCCGCTTTTGAGATGGCATGGAAGCCGAAATTTTATGGCGTAAAAGCCAAAATTTGGGTTGGCATGGAAGCCGGTGTTTTTGTGGCATTTACAGCCAGTTTGGTGGCATTGATAGCCAATTTGTGGCATTTATAGCCGGTTTTGTGGCATTGATAGCCAATTTGTGGCATTTATAGCCGGTTTTGACATGAGAGTCAGGTCTTTTTTTTTTGTGTGGCATTTGTAGCCGAGTTTTTTGAAAACCGAGTTTTGTTTTATTGGCATGAAAGCCGATTTTGGCGTTTATAGCCGGAAATTTTTGTTTTGGCATTTATAGCCGGATTTTGGCATTTATAGCCGAGTTTTGGTTTTCAAAATGCAGGTATCGACTAAATGTCGCCTCCCCGCTGAATGGTCTTGCAAGTATCGATGGAATGTCGCTTCCTTGCTCATTCGGTTTTGCGAGTATTGATGGAATGTCACTTCCTCGCGGGTTAGGTTTTGCAAGTATCGATGGAATGTCGCTTCCTCGCGAATTGGGGTGCAAATATCGACTAAGCGTCGCTTCCCTGCTTTTCCCAAGACTTTTGGTTTTGCGGGTACTGACTTGATGTCGTTTTTCCGTGATTTTTGAAATTTGAGGTTTTCTCGAACCATTTGTAATTTTGGGTTGTGGATAGCAACTGGTATGTTGCATCTCCACGATTTTTGAAATTGGGTTGTGGATATCAACTGGTTTGTTGCTTCTCCACGATTTTAGGTTTTCTCGAACCTTTGAAATTTGGGTTGTGGATATCAACTGAAATGTTGTGTCTCCACGATTTTTGAAATTGGGTTGTGGATATCAACTGGTTTGTTGCTTCTCCACGGTTTTTGGATTTTGCAAGTATCGACGAAATGTCGCTTCCCTGCGATTTTGGGTGCAAGTATCGATGGAATGTCGCATCCTTGCTTTTTTTCAAAATTTTTGTTTTGCGGGTACTGACTTTGATGTCGTTTCCCCACGATTTTTGAAAAACCATTTTTTTTTTGTTTAAAGACACGAGGGTCGTAAATTTTGACCTAGAACCATTTGGCGGTAAAAGGTAAGGTGGACTAGGGTGGAAATCCCTGAATCCGGATTTTTGTTTCAAACCATGAATTTTGGTTCAAGGATCGAAAGTTTTGGTCAAGTCAGGGAGAGGCTCCTAAACTTGGATTTTTTTTGTTTTTGAACAATGAAACGATGAAAGTAAGCATTGTTTTTGAATCTCTAGAAATTTTGACATTTGATATGAAAATTCTAAAGAGAGTGGGTTTGACGAGCGAGTACCTGAGAACAGGTTTTGGCCATACAGGCATTGCTCTTACCCAGTTGGGTAAGTCTTCAAGGGTAGTACCGCTTCAAGAACTTGCCGTTGATAGGCAGCATACATCTGTCGCCTTCCATGTTTAGGAGGGCATATACGCCGTTGGAGAAGACCTTGTCGATGACGTAGGGTCCCTCCCATTTTGGTTCAAATTTGCCTTTGGACTTGTGAGCGAAGACCATTGGTCTTTTTACCGCAAGAACCAAGTCACCCTTTTTGTAGGCGCGTTGCCTGACCTTTTTGTCAAAAGATCCTGCCATGCGTGCTTGGTAAAGTTCAATGCTTTGTCGAGCTTCGAGCCGTCTCTCATCGAGATTGTCCAGCTCATGGAGTCGCAATTTGACATTGCTTTCTTGAGTCATGTCATTTTGTAGAGATACCCTCAGAGAAGGAATTTGTACCTCTAGGGGCACGACAGCTTCGCATCCATAGACCAAGGAGAATGGTGTGCTATGGGTTGGTCCTCGAACGGTGGTTCGATAGGCCCACAAAGCTTCAGACAGTTTATCGCTCCAGTCTCTTTTGTGACTAGAGACCATTTTCTTGAGGATTTTGCAGAGTGTCTTGTTGAAGGCTTCTGCTAATCCGTTTGCTGCCGGATTGTATGGAGTCGAAGGACAGCTTTGAATTTTGTATTTGTCGCAGAACCTGTAGAATCGATGATCCCGGAATTGTGGTCCGTTATCATGGACGAATCTTTTGGGTATGCCAAAACGACAAATGATATTGGTGCGGAGGAACTGAAGAACTGATGAGGTCTTCATTTCGTTGAACGCAAATGCTTCGACCACTTGGAGAAATAATCCGTTGCGGCGAAGATGAAGCGATGACCTTTGCTTGAAGGGGGAGAGATAGGACCTATGATGTCCATGCCCCATGCTTCAAAAGGCCATGAGATTGCTGTAGGATGTAGCCATTCCGGAGGCATGTGAATGTAATCTCCGTGAACTTGGCATAGCTGGCAGCGTTTGGCAAATTGCATTGCATCAGCAACCATGGTAGGCCAATAGTAACCTAACCTTTTTATCTGATCATAGAGCTTAGGACCTGCCTGATGGGCTCCACAAAGACCAGCATGAACTTCTTTAAGTGTTTCTTCGGCCTCTTGTTGTGACAAGCAGCGTAGAAGTACTCCGTTGAAGGATTTCCTGTAGAGGATTTTTGAAGGAATATCCAAATGAAAGTTTGGGGCTCGCCTTTGTATGCTTACCCGTTCTTTTGGATCTTCAGGTAGGATTCCAAACATAGTGTAATCAATGAACGGATCCCTCCAATCGCCGATTGAAGGTTGAAGGATAGAGATCCGACTTCCAACCACTCGGTGGCATTCGGCAACTGCTTGGTGTGTGTTAAGAGGAGGGAGGATCCTTCTCTCGCACACTGTAATTTGCATGTTTTCCCCTTCCTGGATCGCCATTGATGCGGCAAGTCCGGCCAGGGCATCTGCACGGATGTTTTCACCTCTACGAATGTGGGTGATGTTGCAGATGTCAAACTTTTGCAGAAGCGATTGTGCCTTGTTGTAATAAGGCAGCAGATCGGGCTTCCTGACTTCATATTTCTGATTCATCTGGTTGACGATCAGTTGAGAGTCTCCAAAGACTTCCAGCATGGTGATACCGGATTCAATGGCGAGTTCCAATCCTAGGATCAGAGCTTGGTATTCAGCTGCATTGTTTGTGCATGGTTCCAGTAGCGAGAAAGCGTGTGGAATCATGCATTTGTCGGGGCTAACAAAGAGGATGCCAACTCCCGAGATCAGCTTTCTGTTTTCATTTGTCCTGGTTGCACCGTCAAAGTACATGTCCCAGGAGGCATTTGGTGAGGAAGTCTCCACGTTGTAGACAGGTTCGTCTGGGAGATCATCTCTGAGTGGTGAATCTTTAGGCAATGGATGCTCTGCAAGGAAATCTGCTAGAGCTTGGCCTTTGATTGCTTTTTGTGGAACATACCTAATATCAAATTGTGACAAGAGGATGGATCATTTTGCCAGTCGGGCATTGAGAGAACCGGCCTTCGTGACAAGGACCTTCAAGAGGTTGATCCTCGAGACCAGGTAGACTGTGTTGGAAAGCAGATAGTGACGTAGCTTTTGTACGGCGAACATCACTGCAAGGCATTCCTTTTCGACTGGAGAGTAGCGATGCTCTGCACCTACCAGCATGCGGCTGAGGTAGTATAGAGCAGCTTCTTTTCCCTCACCATTCTCTTGTGCAAGCAACGCGCCTATAGAATGATCAAGAGCTCTTGTGTACAAGATGAATGGTTTTCCAGTGGCAGGGGCAGCTAACACTGGAGGTTTGGTCAGGTATGACTTGATATCTTGAAATGCGGCTTCACAGTCGGCATCCCAGACAAAGTCTACACCCTTTTTCATCAATCGAGAGAATGGACGGCATTTCCCTGAAAGATTGGAGATGAACCGTCTGATGTAGGCCAATCTCCCTTGGAGCCCTTTTAGTTCCCTTAGGGTTCTTGGAGAGGGCATTTCTAGAATAGCCTTGACTTTTATGGGGTCAAGTTCTATTCCAGCTTTCCGAACAAGGAATCCGAGAAACTTACCCGACGAGACGCCGAAGAAGCATTTTAGAGGATTCATCCGCAGTTTGTGTTTGCGGAGTCGGAGGAAGACTACCCGAAGATCTTTGAGATGGTCTTCTTTCCTTCTGCTTTTGACGGCGAGGTCATCAACGTAACATTCGACCGTCTTGTGCTGCATATCTTGGAATATTTTCATCATAGCCCTCTGATATGTGGCACCAGCATTTTTCAGACCAAATGGCATGACAGTGTAGCAATACACGCCAAATGGAGTCCGAAATGAAGTGTGTTTTTCATCCTCGGGATGCATCTTTATCTGATTGTAACCAGAGAAGCCATCCATGAATGTCATTCGCTCGAATCCGCAGGTATTGTCAATCATCACCTCCGGTATTGGGAGCGGGAATTCATCTTTAGGGCAAGCGCCATTCAAGTCTCTATAGTCAATACAGACTCTGATCTGCCCAGTTTTCTTTGTCACGGGGACAAGGTTGGCCAACCATTCTGGATGTTGTTCCTCACGGATGAAGCCGACGCTTTTGAGCTTTTGAACTTCTTGTTCAATTTTATCCATCACATCTGGACGGAATCTTCTTTGGCCTTGTTTGACAGGCTTGATGTCTTCTTGAAGATTGAGTTTGTGGACTGCTACTTTGGGGTCTAAACCAGGCATTTCAGCATAGGACCATGCAAAGCAATCAACGAACTCACGAAGAAAAGCGATATACTCGGGTAACTCATCATCCTTTATATTCTTGCTTATGAATACAGGACGTGGGTTATCAGGTGTTCCCAAGTTTATCTTTTGAACAGGATCTTCTGTCGGAAGGTTCGAAGGTGGTTCCTCCACAATATTTTCGGAGGCTTCCAACTCAACGAAACCTTCTGGAGTTTCAACTGCATTACCAGACCAAGGCTCTGTTCCTTTCCATGGATTTTCTTGATTGGTGATCTCCTCAAGGCTTGCTATGAGATAGTCCCAATCGCCTGTTGAGTCTGGTATTTCTTTTGGAGACGAGGGTTCTTCTGGGTCAGAATAGCACAAGTCTGTATTATCGGGCGATTCCTCTTCATCATCAGAGAAATCGTACAAATTGGATGAGCTTCCTGGATCTTTGTCAGGTAACTCTTTAAAGAGATATCCAGGGAGATCGATGTCTTCATGGACTTGAGATGTTGAGGCTTGGTCGGTAAAACGACTTTTAAGCTTTTGTGTCAACTGTCTCAGAGGAGTGTCGGGATCATATCCTAACCCATATGAAGACTTTTCTACATGACCGTAGAGTCTCCAATCTTCCAGCTGGCTTTTGGTCAAGGCGGGCTCCAATGGCGTGAGAATACCGCGTCTTTCTCCCAAACCGACTGGGTTTTGAGCGTCAAAGCCCATTTTCTTCATAATTGCTTGTGCCACAGGACTATATAGAGATAGCTGAGGCATACCTTCATTTTGAAAAGGTTCAAGCAGAGAACTTGATGAAGAAGCATCCGATCTATGAAAGAAGATCGGTCTTTGCTTTGGTGATGTTGCCGGAACAACAAAGGTAGCAGACGTAGGATCTTCTACATCAGCAGGTGTCTCCATCGGAGTGAGAGCAGGCTGAACTTGCTGAGTGTCAGCTTGGCTTGACGATGCATCGTCTTCTGGCTCTGAGTCCGAGTCTGTGTCTTGCATGATAGACACGAGAGAGACAACAAATTTGCCCCCAGGCTTTTGTTTCGCCTTCTTCACTTTAGTCGTGATGACCAAAGGTTTTGAAGATTTGAGGGAGATGAGGAAGGGAGATTGACTACTCTCTTCTAATTTGCCGGAGGGTTTGTTTTCTTCCGGTGATTTTTGAGGAGCCTTGCCTTTATCTTTCTGGAGATTTTCAGCAGGGGGTGCTATTTCCTCTTCTTCTTTTTCTCCTTCATACATCTGGGAGTCTGCGAAGTGGACTTCTTTACCTTTGAAGGGTTTTCTGTCCGCAAAGACACGATGTACCATGCCGTGTAGAGTTGAAGGGACAACACTATTCTCGTGTATCCAAGGACGTCCGAGAAGGATGTTGTAGCATGAGGGGGTTTTTATTGCATACACAGTGACCTCAGAGATAAGATCACCGATTTGCAATTTGAACCTGATTTTGCCGATAGGCCTTTGAGTGCTCCCATCGTATCCAAAGATAGATACAGATGTGTGGCTTAGCTTGCTGGGTGGGATGCCCAACTCTTCAAGAGCCGAAGTGGAGATAAGGTTGAGTGCAGAACCTGGGTCGATCTGAACTCTATGTATCGGCATTTCTTTGATGTACCCTGTGAAGTACAGGGGTCGGTTGTGCCTTGCTTCGCCAAGTAGGAGGTCTTCCTTAGTGAAGGCGATGGTTGCACTGGCTGCCTTTTGAACCGAGAGGCATTGGATGCATGATCCCTCGCTTTTCTCTTTTTCTCCTTTTAAGGAGGTTTCTGAGTTTTTGACCCGGTAGTCCATTTCAATTTGGAGGACTTGTGGGGCATGTTTGTCGACATCCTCATTCAGTTTTTGTAATTCTGAGATGAGATTATCACGAGTGCGTGGAGACATTCGTAATAAATCCAGGATGTGAAGACGTGCAGGTATGTGTTTGAAGTGCTCAACCAAGTCATACTTGAAAGCCTCCTTAGGGCCTGCATGTTCATCATTGTTGCCACTGGGGGCGCTTACAACATCTTTTCCCGAAGGATTTACATAAGTAAAGGAAGATTGGTTGTAACTCTTGTGGTAGTCCCGGCCCGAACGGGTGCCTCTACCAACTTCGAGAGCTTCTTGAGAAGGATCTTCGTTTGGAAGATTGTCTTCAGGATCAAGAGGCTGTCGTTTTTCATCTACTGGGGATGTATCTGCAGCAGAGTTGCCATCCTCAGTGATTGTGTTGCACGGAGCATTTTCCGGGAGCAAGTCCTGAACAGCATCCAGCAGCTTTTCTTCTTCGTTGACCCATCCATCACCCCAAGTTGGGTTTTCTTCATGATGATGAGTCGGGAAGAATGTGTATCCTGAAGTCACAGTCTCAGGAGAAGAAACCTGAGAGGGTGTCATCTCTGTGAAAGTCACGTGAGACAAGGTAGCTCCAGAGGATACATTGCTAGGCGTCGTCGGAGTGTAGGTAATCTCATCAGACGACGCTTCAGAAGAGCTATAGTCCTGATATATTACATTACAGGAAGCTCTGATAGGAGATGTTGCCTGCTCGGAGTCAGACTCGTCCTCGGATGTAAGAGGATCATCTATCCAGCAATGTTCTCCATTTTCAGGAGTTAAGGGTGGATGTACCTGATTATCTTCAGGGACTTCAGGCTCTGGGTTGCGAGGAGGCTCGTTAACACGATCTTGCTCTTGTTCTAGAGCGAGACGCTGCAAGATCCTTACATATTCTTCAAGATCCGGCATGGGAGCCAGATCATCTTCTTCGTCTTCTCCGTGTGGCTCAACATAGTTGATTTCCACTGGAGCAATGACAGGTGCTGGGTTAACAGCATCTTCTTGTGCAGCCTCTTGGTCTTCTTCATCATCAGACCAGGATCCTTGTGGTTGCAAGGGGTTATACCAGATTACTGGCATAAGGTGAGTTTCAGGAACCCATTCTTCGTCGGAGAGATACTCTCCTGTTTCAAGAGATTCCTCCCACTCGCCGGTGTAGTTGGGCTCGAATCCATCGTCGGTGTCGCTGGACTCGTATCCATCAATGGAGAATCCAACTACCGAGTTGCAAGAGTATAATGCCCCCTGCATGGCTTCTTTTTTGAATTGAGGTGGCATGAAATCACTGAGAGTGAAGTTTCTTACCGCCTTTGAAATCTCTGGAAGGGACGTTTCTGTTGCCCCGAGTGAAGTGGTAGAGGAGGCCTCTGCCTTTTCATGGACTTCTTGTTTTGGCTGGGTCTTCTCTTGCCGTTTGAGCCTGAGGAGATGTTTCCTAGCCTGCCTTCGCTGTTGAGCTGTTGGCTTTGTTTTGACGATCTCCCAGTTTTCATCTTCCAGGAGATCGGGATGTACCCATATGGGTTGTCCGTCTGGTGTCGGGTAAGGAACCAACACTTCGGACGTTTGAATTCTTTTTATCACCTTGAAGGAAGTAGTGATCTTCTTCTTCGGTGATTTTGGTGTTTGTCCACGTGACACCATGTTGACGGAGGCGGGGCCATAATTTTTGTCAAAGGTGATGACTCCGTTTCTCCACATCTCATTGATCTTCTCTCTCACAACAAAGCATTGATTGAGAGGATGCGAGACCATCTGGTGGTATGGACAGTACCGAGGATCATTGGTTTTGCCAACGTCTCCAGGTCTTTTGGGCTCTGGCAAAATGAGTTTGCCATTTGCTAGGAGAGCCTCAAAGATTTCTTCAACGTCTTCATCGAACGGATATTTCTTTTCTACACGTTCTTTGAAGGCATCAGAGAGTTCAGGCCTTTTACCTGCAGTTTTGTTTTCAGCTTTCTTTGGCTGCTGAGGAGCTGACTTAGTCTGCACATTGAGAACCTCCTTCTTCTTTGGTTTAGAGGTTGCAACAGCAGTCGGCTCTTTCTTTGATGATTTCTGACTGTTGAGGTCTTTGATCACCGTTTCAGCTTCCATGGAAGCTTCCAGGAGTTCTCCCAGGTTTTTTGATTTGTTGCCGATGATCATGGAGCGGATTTTAGCTCTCATGTTGTTTTGGCAGATGTCGACTAGCGACGCTTGTGGCAGTACATCTGAGCATTTGTACGCCATTGCTTTCCACTTGTGAATGAAGTCATAAGTTGACTCATTCTCTCCCTGTTTTAGGCTGCAGAGCTGAGCCATAGTAACAGGA